>OX155698.1:4255991-4969090 GCA_944547425.1 Eupithecia centaureata
ACATTTCATCATGAATAGACTTACTAACGAGCAACGCTTGCAAATCATTGAATTTTATTACCAAAATCAGTGTTCGGTTCGAAATGTGTTTCGCGCTTTACGCCCGATTTATGGTCTACATAATCGACCAAGTGAGCAAACAATTAATGCGATTGTGACCAAGTTTCGCACTCAGTTTACTTTATTGGACATTAAACCAACCACACGAATGCGTACAGTGCGTACAGAAGAGAATATTGCGTCTGTTTCTGAGAGTGTTGCTGAAGACCGTGAAATGTCGATTCGTCGCCGTTCGCAGCAATTGGGTTTGTGTTATTCGACCACATGGAAGATTTTACGCAAAGATCTTGGTGTAAAACCGTATAAAATACAGCTCCTGCAAGAACTGAAGCCGAACGATCTGCCACAACGTCGATTTTTCAGTGAATGGGCCCTAGAAAAGTTGGCAGAAAATCCGCTTTTTTATCGACAAATTTTGTTCAGCGATGAGGCTCATTTCTGGTTGAATGGCTACGTAAATAAGCAAAATTGCCGCATTTGGAGTGAAGAGCAACCAGAAGCCGTTCAAGAACTGCCCTTGCATCCCGAAAAATGCACTGTTTGGTGTGGTTTGTACGCTGGTGGAATCATTGGACCGTATTTTTTCAAAGATGCTGTTGGACGCAACGTTACGGTGAATGGCGATCGCTATCGTTCGATGCTAACAAACTTTTTGTTGCCAAAAATGGAAGAACTGAACTTTGTTGACATGTGGTTTCAACAAGATGGCGCTACATGCCACACAGCTCGCGATTCTATGGCCATTTTGAGGGAAAACTTCGGAGAACAATTCATCTCAAGAAATGGACCGGTAAGTTGGCCACCAAGATCATGCGATTTGACGCCTTTAGACTATTTTTTGTGTGGCTACGTCAAGTCTAAAGTCTACAGAAATAAGCCAGCAACTATTCCAGCTTTGGAAGACAACATTTCCGAAGAAATTCGGGCTATTCCGGCCGAAATGCTCGAAAAAGTTGCCAAAAATTGGACTTTCCGAATGGACCACCTAAGACGCAGCCGCGGTCAACATTTAAATGAAATTATCTTCAAAAAGTAAATGTCATGGACCAATCTAACGTTTCAAATAAAGAACCGATGAGATTTTGCAAATTTTATGCGTTTTTTTTTTAAAAAAAGTTCTCAAGCTCTTAAAAAATCACCTTTTAGTAGAAGGGAACCACTTTTTCATGAAAAGCAAAAGTAATTGATTTTATTAACTATTTTAGATAACTGTATTTAGGGTCATGCTTTAATGTAAAAGTATTGGGGAGTCAAGATAATGGTCTCAAAATAGTTTTTTGTTGTTTATTGTAGGAAATGACAATAACTCGTTACCTATATTATTATAACCTAACTTCGTTCATTGTTCATGTAATATCTTTTTACACCCAACTTTAAGGGGGTAAATTCTAGTATCATTTAGTTTGTTTTGCTAAGGTGTAAGAAATTACCAGTCCAAGTAAAAATTGTGGTGAGCACGTTTGGATTTTATTTTTTCATAACCTCAGTGTGTCGAACAGCAGCGGTCGACAGCCCTTTTTGGAGGAATGAACGTGGACAAATTGGAAGTTGTATCCAATTACACATCGTGGAAATTTCAGATGAAAATGGTTCTCACTTTGGAAAATTTATGGGATTATGTAGTAGCCGAGAGTGTGACTAATGAATCGATGGATCAGCGAGCTTTGGCGAGGATTTGCCTAAGCGTAAGATCATCATGTTTTCAACACGTGAGAGATGGTGTTACTGCCAAACAAGCATGGCAGAGATTGGCGAATGTTTTTGAAGACAGAGGACTATATCGAAGAGTCTTGTTGCTAAGGCAACTTCACCACACTGAGTACAGTATGTATAGTTGCATGACTAATTACATAGATAGTGTTATGACCAAGGTCCAACAGCTGGCCGACATTGGTAAAGTTATAGAAGATGCAGAAGTAGCAGAGCTACTGTTGAGTGGCTTACCGCAGGAGTTTGATGCTCTTGTGTCCAATTTGGAGACAGCGTGTATAACAAATTCTCTCTCAAGTGAGTTAGTACGAACCAGACTACTACAGGAAGACTGTCGCAAGAAACTTTTTGAGAATAGTGCAGATACTACAGCATATGTCACAAAGAACAAAAAGGCAACAAAAAGCAAAATTATCTGTCACTACTGTAAGAAGGCGGGTCACATTAAGTCGAGGTGTTTCAAGCTCAAGAGAGAAAAGGAACAAGAAAAATCGAAGACTGAAGATACATCGCTGGTTGCCACTGCATTTTTGGCCAATACGGACCCTGGATGGCTTGTAGACTCTGGGTGCACAGCTCATATGTGCTGTGACTTATCCTTGTTTTCAGATTTTGTTAAATGTAAAAATTATGTAAACATTGCCAATGATGACAAACTCGAGTGTTTGGGAAAAGGTACCATAATTATTGAGAATGGAAATATGGTAAGGAAACTTTTAAATGTTTTATATGTTCCCAAACTGTCACATAATTTGCTCTCGGTAAGTTGCCTCACACGGGAAAATGTAACTGTTTCTTTTGATAAAGGGGGATGTTTTGTTTGTGACAAAAGCTCTGGCAATCCAATAATGTTTGCTTCAAGTAATAATGGCCTTTTTAGGGTTCATTTTAGGGTGCGTAGGTCTAGTAAGAAGTATTCGCAAGGAGTGTATTCTTCTCTCCTGTGTGATAGACAGGAACCTAAGAGTGCACAGGTGGCTGTTCATTCATTGCCTATAGATGTATGGCATAGGAGGCTCGGACATTTAGGTATGCAAGGTTTGTGTACATTAAAGAATGGTGGTGCAACTGGTATTCTGTTTCAGGCTGATAATGAACAGGTTTTGAAGGAATGCGTAGCATGTTTGGAGGGAAAGATGTCAGCCAAGCAGTTTCCGATTGGAGAGGCAAGGCGGGCTACCCAGTCCCTCGAATTGATACATTCTGATGTCTGCGGGCCATTACAAGAGAGCAGCTGGAGTGGTGCGAGATACTTGGTAACGTTTACTGACGACTACACCAGGAATTCATTTGGATATATGATGAAGCACAAATCAGAGGTATTGTCACATTTTACAAATTTTAAAGTACTTGTAGAGAAGCAAGTAGGATTGCCTATTAAGGTTTTGAGGACTGATGGAGGAGGTGAGTATAGTAATCATGATTTTATGAAATATTTGCAAGAGCTAATAGAGCAATAATACCTTATTATTCACCAGCGGACCGTACCATATTGTCCTAGCCAGAATGGTGTAAGTGAGCGTCTCAATAGGACTTTAATGGAAAAGGCTCGGTGTATGCTGCAAGGTGCTGGTCTCTGTGGGCGATATTGGGGCGAGGCGGTTATGACCGCAATTTATTTAAAGAACAGGAGTCCCACAGCTGCTCTTTCAGGACTCACGCCAGAGGAGATTTGGACCGGATCTAAACCTGATCTTCGTCATCTCCATGTTTTTGGTTGCATAGCATACTC
Organism: Eupithecia centaureata; assembly: GCA_944547425.1. NCBI lineage: Eukaryota > Metazoa > Arthropoda > Insecta > Lepidoptera > Geometridae > Eupithecia > Eupithecia centaureata. The sequence goes on from OX155698.1 coordinate 4,259,494, forward strand.
TTTGGTCCCCGAGCAAAAACGACGTAAGTTAGACCCAAAAAGCAATAAGTATATATTTGTGGGTTATTCGGAAACATCTAAAGGGTAGGTTGTCCGATCCATCAGATCCTACTAAGGTAATTTTATCTAGAAATGTTGCATTTATAGAAAATTTATTTTATGATATGAAGGAAATAAATGAAACAAAGAATACAATATTTTATGAATTTATGACATGTAATGATAATAATAATGGTAATGATTTGCCTAATGATGAAAATATACAAGAAATTGTGGGTTCGTCTGAACATTTGGTATGTGAAAATACAGGTAACAATTCCCATGTTTCAGATGGCGATGAGTACTGCACAGGCAGTGAGTACGAGGGAGTCCCTGCTGCATCCCCGGCTCGAGGCGGCGTCCGACAGGACTGCTTGATGCCCGCGCGCGAGGTGGCGGCTGAGGGCGGAGACAGTCAGCTGTCCCCGGTACCCCTTGTGTATCAGCAACGTCCCGTGCGTAGTACCAGATCTCGGTTACCGGTAAAGTACACAGATTACGAGATAGACTTCTCGTTATTAGCGCAAGGTTATCCACTTGCTGAACCTCAATCGTTTGAGGAAGCTGTAAATTCACCTGATAATCATGAGTGGAAGGTTGCTATGAAAAATGAATTTGAATCAATGATTTCCAATAATGTGTGGAAACTGGTACATAGGCCACCTAATGTAAATGTTGTTAAATGTAAGTGGGTCTATAAATTAAAATACGATGCAAAAGGCGTTTTTCAGAAATATAAGGCTAGATTGGTTGCCAGGGGTTTTACTCAGGTTAGAGGGGTAGATTATAATGATACCTTTTCCCCTGTAGTGCGTCATAGTTCATTAAGAATATTGTTTGTAATAGCTAACCAACTAGATTTAAACATTGACCATATTGATGTAGCAACTGCCTTTTTAAATGGTGAGCTTGAGGAAACCATATACATGGAACAGCCTCCTGGCTTTACTTGTAAAGATAATGATAAGGTTTGTTTATTGTTAAAAGGAATTTATGGCCTTAAACAGGTAAGTAGAAATTGGAATGCTAAAGTTCACAAATTGTTAACTAGTAATGGTTATTCGCAAAGTAAATGTGAACCCTGTGTATATTTTAAATGTTCTGACAAAGAAATTATTATAACTGCATTATATGTTGATGACTTTTATGTATTTTACAGTACTAAAGATAATGCATTGTTTCCATTGTTAAAAAGTAATTTCAATGTTTGTAATTTAGGTATGTATTTTAAAAAATTGTTTGGGTATGAACATTGAAATGAAATGAAATGAAATGAAATGAAATGATGGTATTTATTTGCTTAAATATAGGTTAACAAATGATGTTCTTAAATTAGAGTATCACTATATTTGACTTGTTAGTCGTGCAAAATTTTAATGTTATCTACATTGTTGTTTAACAGAAAATTATCTAATTATCTAGTCTATAAAAAGTAAATCAAATTTTAGTATGAAAAAAAAACATTCAATATTACAAACATGCATAAAAACTCAGATAAAAAAAAAATAACTGCTTATGTCAATATAGAAGATAGAATAATTAGATAAAATTAAATTTAGAACTGATTCTTACATGTCAATATTAGGTGTATTTAAATTTCAAATAGTCATTTATATTATAGAAACAATTATCACACAGCCAATTATATAAGAAAGAGATAGAGAAAATGGAATTCTTAAAATAAATCAGTCAGAATACATAAAATTGTTATTGAAACGTTTTGGAATGGAAAACTGTAAAGTAGCCAAAACACCCATGCCTACCAATTGTAAATTAGTCAAAGGTGACACTAATTTATGTGATGATCAGTATAACTATAGGCAGCTTATGGGATGTCTCATGTATTTATCAGTATGTAGTAGACCTGACATCTCATATGCTTGTAGTCAGTTAAGCCAGTTTAACAACTGCTTTGATGTAACTCATTGCCAGGCAGCTAAGAGGATTCTGCGTTTTTTAGCGGGTACAATTAACTATTCTTTATATTGTTATAAAAGTAGTAAATTGAATTTAATTGCTTATGCAGATGCTGATTGGGCCAATGACCCAACTGATAGAAGATCTTATTCTAGGTTTATTGTAAAACTGGGGAATAATGTAATAAATTGGGAATCACGTAAACAGAAATGTGTAGCTCTTTCTAGTACTGAAGCTGAGTATCTTGCTATAACAGATGTATGTAAAGATATATGTTTTCTAAGAAGTTTTCTTTCTGAGATTTTTCCCAATGAGTATCATGTAACAATATTTAATGATAACCAGTCTGCTCATAAATTGTTAGAAACAAAAGAGTATAATCATAAACGTACTAAGCATATTGATGTAAGGTACCATTTTGTAAAAGACTTAGTTGTAAATAATGTTGTGACAATTAAATATTTGCAGACAGATTGTATGACGGCTGATATACTGACCAAGGCTTTGGGTACTGTAAAACATGATAAATTTGTAAGTGATATGAACCTAGGAGTCTGATACTTAATTTTATTGATAAGACTAGATAATGACTAGTATTTGTTAAGTATTTTGTAATATGTGTTGACTCCAATAATTATTGATTTCTTTGTGTAAAGATATCTTACTTGATTTTGCTATGCTATTATATAAAATGTATAACTGCATGGTTTGCTATTGTTTGTATGTAGGTATGTACTTTGACTGAATGTTTTGTTTGTAAAGTGTATACCTTATATTATACATATTATTAATGTTCTTGTGTGGCATTGTATGGATTAAGGGGTAGTGTTGAATTTGACGTTTATACTAATCCATCAATGCCAAATGTCATGTCTGTGTGACATATAATGAACTTCTGTCATGATGGAGGTTCCGGTTCTATTCCCTTTTGCTTCTTGTCTCCCCGCTGTGTGCAAAGAACTGTAATGATAAGGTTATTGTTTTTCCCGTGTTAACTATACCAATTTAAATCGAGGCAATCTGAGCATTGCATGTGTTTATTATGTAAATAATTGATTTGACAATTGAAACCAAAGAAGATCTTGTGTTTATTTTTCTGCTGCCCACTACCACGAGGTGTCTACACTTCTCCCACAATTAGGACTGGTACAACCTTGATCCACGAGCCTTTCTACACCTACGCGAAATGAATAGTCTGGAAACCACTGAAATAGTCTTCAATTAATTTCGAAACATTGTTGTCTCACTTGCACTTGATGAATTCATTAATAGCTGAAGGTGTACGTACGTACCGTTGTAAAGGTGTAGAACGATTTCGATTTTAGGTCTTCAGTAAAATCATTTTTATTTTATTTTTGAAGGCAAAAATTGTAACGTATGGTTTTAAAACCTAGGATAACGGAACCAACTTTTAACAGGACATGCCGGCTTATCGTGATGGAATTTTTTTAGTATGACGAGTCAAAACGAATCGATTGAAAATCATTGATGCAATAACCGAACTAAATTATTTTTTTTTCTTCAAAACATCATTGTTGTGCAAAACAGCAAACATCTGATGTCATTTCATACTTCAATATGAGGGGTATAGATGCAAACCCGCCACTATCCAAAAAAAAAAAACTTTTTTAATTCTTGCAACACTTTTACTCACTCCTCACAGATTTCTCATTAAAAGCCAGTACCGAAACCGCCTCTATCCTATAGAAAATAGCAAGCAAAAAGGTTCAAAATCGACTCTATCCACCTTGTCAAGTGCAAAACCGCCATTGTATCGTCTCGACCAATCACGACGCAGTAGCCATTGTTGTCTTCGCAAGTGTTTTTATGTTAACAAGTCTAATTAATTAAATTGATTTTGAGTGGTTTTTAGTGATATTATGGAAGTAAATATATCTCCCGTTACTGGAAATAAGGCCAGAAAACGACTGCGCAATGAAAAACTGTGGAAACGCAACCTGGATAAGCTGGAAAGGTATGTTTTACATGGTGCAAGTTCAGAAAAAATGTGGATAGTTTTATGCCATAAGGCTTAGTAAATCAGTAAGTAATTAATCATCATCATCATCAAGTAATTAATGATAGTAGTAAGTTGGTAATTTTACTCTAACGTATATTAGTGGCAAGGTAACGAGTAAATCCATAAACTTACTTTTTAATAAGTTATAATTTTTTGTTTTAGATATTCACCTAAAACTTTACCAGATTTGACGAAATTGGGGAAATGTACTCACAAAAAAGGCGTTTATAAGTGCAATGAGCTACATCCCCAAGATAAAAGGAAATTTCACGCTGCTTTTTACAAAAACAAAGATAAAAATTATCAAGACCAGTTCATTTTGAAATATTTAAAAACCAAAGTCCCGGCTCGCCGTAAACGGAAAGTCGCACAACGGCACGAATCACAAACATTTACTGCCATGTACAGACAGAATCATTAATTGGTAACCCCTCAAATAGCTAAAGTTTACATTTGTCGTCCGACCGATTTGCTAATCTTTTACTCAAATTCTAAGAAACAAAAATTGTATCATCAAGTGGGGTTCGAACCAGGCATCCAATCGCTCGCATGACATTTAACCACTTCATTAAACAACTAAGCTAATGAACTAGTTATCGGACGCTCGAAATTTTGTGTTATTTATGTTCGGCAGCGGATTTTATTTACGATATCTGGATAAGAAAAAAAGATGAGGGTAGATCTGAATACAATCTTGGTGAACGAAGAAAAGGTTACTGCCATTCTCAATTCGAGTGTTTACTTGGTCGATTTTTATTTATGTTTTTGGTGGAATTGAAGAATATTGAAGGAAATGTTGCATATCAGTAATTTTGTGAGAACTAAGATCCCGGTTATTATCGAACAGCAAATAAGTAATAAGAAAATTGTTCGTCAGCTTGGAATAACGGTAAATTTCCTACTTATATCTTTTTAGTAAAAACTTGTTATCTTTAACTGCATAATATATTGTTGATTTGTTATCTTACAGATTCAAACCCTGCGCTTATAAGGTCGTAAATTTAAATCCGAGGGGGATGTGAATGTAAGAAGAATTGGCAGAAAAAACAACAGGAGTGTAACAACAGAATAAATTAAAAAAGTAAGTGATAATTCTCAACGAATCCAATTTCATTTATCAAAGATTATTTCATCTTATTCTTATCTTTTTAAAAGAAAACAAACAAACAACATAGTATTTGACCAATGCAAATAAATTATTTGTGTTTTATCCCACACACCTAAAAACAAACACCAATTGATTAAATTATTATTTTTAGGTTATTGGGGTCTTCTATGGTTCCCGGAAAATAGAAGAAATGACTGGGAGTATGAATGGCGAACAATATTTGACAGTGTTGAAGGAAGTCATGTTACTTTCTGTGCGAATCGTGTATCCAGAGGGACTTTATTTTGTCCATCATAATTGTGCAGTGCATCGTACGCGAATGGTTTCTGAATGATTATATTTTTAAGAAGACATTACTGTTATTCCTAGCTAGCTAAAAGTCCGGACCTAAGTCTGAGAAAATATGTGGGGTCAAATGGTTTTAAATTGGCATTCGAATGAATTGAGGTCCACCAAGCATAACTTAGAGCAAGAGGTTACACAGATGAGAAACAGACTACAAAAAATAAATAATAAAAAAAACACCCTTTGACCTCATATATATTTTCAAACCTACCTGATTAAACTATGTTCCACGATTTACAGGAGATTCAAATTGTTTAATTCATTAGATTAGAAAAGTAAACAAAAATCTAATGAAAACATGTGTATTCTCGAGTACTAAATCGCAAATGGAACATTATTTATCAGGATAGGGAACTACTTATAAATAAGCTTGATTATAAAATAAAAAATGTCTAAGACAAACAAACAATCTATGCTACTAATTATGTTCATTTTGTTTTGTTATGTAGTCATAAATTTTGAAATAGAAAAAGTGTGTTTACTTACCTAAAATTGTGTTTTATTTTTCAATCATTATATTGATAATAATAAACAATGCCTTCACTATTCACAAGAATAGAAAAAAATAAAAAATGGCAAATATAAAAATGACATCTAATCGATAAATCTCGGGGATCGAACACGGGTCTTGCGATCAGATGCCAGATTAACTCGGCTACTTCTACCACTACACCAACGTTACTTATGATTATGTCTCGAAATTTAGCATAGTTACTTGTGCGTACCGATAGAAATTTAGAAAGGTATTGAAAAAATCTTAGTTTTCTGATTAAGTAATTGAATAAAATGTATAACAAAACAAAATACGAAATTATCGAGAAATTTGTAAACTTAAATCAATTATTGTTATGTTTAAGGGTTTGAACCTGCGTGCTACTGAATACACACTACTGCATATTCTGTGAGGGGGATACCAATTAGTGAAGCTGTCTGTACATAAAACCTTTTAGGAAGCCATACAAATTACTAACAGTATGTCAAAAAGTTTTTGGCGTTCATAGAATTCGAAGAATTTCAAAAAAAAATTTTACATCTGGACAACTACCCACAGAACGTCGAGGCGGAGATAAGAGGTCGTTGATAAATGCACCGAAGAAACGCAGTGTCATGCGTTTTATCGAGAAGTTCAAATGCATAGAGTCTCACTATTGTCGCTCGGAGACGTCGGAACGAAAATATATGTCTTCCGACCTAAACATAAAAAAAATGTGGCGGATGTACAACCAAGAACATGACGACATACAAGATTTGAAAGTCAAAGAATGCTTCTTTAGGCATGTGTTTAACACAAAGTACAATATAGGATTTAAAATGCCACGCGTGGATGTTTGTAGTAAGTGTACCGAACTAACAGAAAAAATTAAAGTGGCTAAAGATCGAAGGGATGAAGCAGCAAAAGCCGGCTATATGACAGAAATGCGTCTCCATAAGCTTAAAGCTAAATGCTTTTATGAGTATTTAAAAGAGCGAAATGAATCCATCTTGACTATGTCGTTTGATATGTCGTTTCCCGAAAGTTCCAGATCAAATTGCTTATTATAGCCGACAATTATATATAAACAATTTTACGATTGTTGTGGGTTCTTCCACCGGTAACATTGCCAAAGATAATGTATATTGCTATACTTGGACCGATAACACACACGCTAAATCTGCAAACGAGATAGCTTCTGCTGTTTTTTATCAGCTAACTACTCAAATTGATATAAGTAGTACTATAAAGAAAATAAGACCGATGGCAGACGGGTGTGGATCTCAAAATAAAAATAGTATTATGATAACTATGTGTGCTCATTGGCTCACAACTCATGCCGCAGCAACAGTTAAATGTGTAGAGTTAATCTTTCCGGTCCCTGGTCATTCTTTCATGCCGGCTGACAGAGTGTTCGGCAACATTGAAAAAGAAATAAAAAATAATGAGGTGATGGTGCAACCATCACAATACATAGATATATATAACAGATATGGCCAAGTAATAAAGCTAGGTGATGATTGTCCCGTCAATGATTGGAAGTCATATGCGGAGGACGTTACAAAACCACCAGGATTATACCATTTCAAATTCTCAGACTGCAAAAGATATTTCATAAAGAGAGTGAAGAATAACCCTCAAAGATTTTTACTGAAAGGTGAAGTAAACTACAGGGCCGAAACGGGAGCGTTTAAGAGTGTGATGAAACGAGGAATTAAAAAAATGAATGATTTTGGTGTAAGAACTATCCTACCAAATAAAGTAAATATTAGTAAAGCTAAATTGGAAGACGTAGATAAACTTTTACGAAAACATTATGGTGATGCTTGGAAGGATGACTATGGCCAAGATCTACTTTCATTCTTTAAGAATGTCTTAGATAACAACGTCAACGATAATGCTGCGCACGGCGAAAATATTGAGCCGTGCGAGTATCTGCCAGAAGTGGGAATGAGCGTATAGATTTTTAAGAGCATATACATAGATTTTTAAGAGCGCATAGATTTTAGGTACTAACCTAAAACTGAAGTTTTAATTAAAATTTCTGCGAGAAGTATGAGAAACATTTAATCAGGACATTGCGATTCCATAGGAAAAAGGAAGGAAAAGGAGACGTCGTCGTTTTGTTTTAGAAAAAATCCTTATTTATTTAATGATTATAGCTAGTAGTATAGTTAAGATAGAAGGATATTACCTACTTAAATCAAGCTGTATGATGAATCAGAAAAAACAATGTATATCCCCAAAATATGGAAGTAAAACTCAATAATTTTAATTTAATAGGCACGTATGTTATTTTAACCAGTTATTAACAACAACATAGCGCTCATTGTTTATTGTTCCGGTCAGGTACGTACCAAGAGCATGAAATTTATCAAAATAAATTATGGCGGTACAAGAAATTGCAACTTATAAAGGTGACGCCAGGTGGCGCCCCATTTTTTATGGGAGAGCGTTGCGCCGTCGATGCGGAAGTGGCGCCGTGCTGTCCAACAAGCTTTGCCAGCCAATCTGAGTGCCTATGCAGTGGCGTTGGCAGACCATCCGCGCTACAGCAACATGCTGTTGGCTGCGGTCTCAGCCGGTGACGCCACTGCCGTCATTTTGGCCGAAGAAGGCTTTGCCAGCTGCCTCCCTGAAAGCAACACCGTCGTGGTGGATGGCACTTTTCTTACTGTGCCTGCTGATCTGCCTGCAGCCCAAATTTTAACCTTTCACTGCATTTTACAGGGCCATTTCTTTCATCCCATTATTGCGATAATGGAAAATAGAAGGAGGCCCTTGTAAGAGGCAGTGATAGGAAGGCTGTGGGTAGCTGCCGGCCATCCCACTCCTCAGCACCTCGTAAGGGACTACAAGCCAGTCCTTCAGGCTGCTCTCGCGTCCGTCACTGGTGTGAGGCAGAAGGCTGCCTTTTCCACTGCGTGCAAGCCCTGCTGCAGCGGGCTCGCCAAGTGGAACATCTCCAAGTCGGGCGCAATTCGCCGGGGTGGCAGCTGGTGCAGCTTAACGGCGCGCTGGCTCTGCTGCCGCCGGCGCAGGGGTCGCTTGCTTTCGCGTAGGTGCCGAGGCTTGCGCAGGAGCGCAACCTCCCCTTTACCAACAACTTTCACAGATATTTCGAAAGTTATTGGATGCTTCGTGTAAGTAATTGTTCTCATTTAAACAACCTTGGTACTATAAAAAAGATATAGGTATCTATGAACCCCGACATTGAATGTTAGTACCTATCTCAGTTTAAATATATACTAATAATATGTACCCACGCACGACTCTTCATCTGATCTGTGACTACAACCAATTAAAACTAGGATACATATATATAGCTAGGTAAATATGTCCTTGAGAAAAAGTAGTTACTATAAGTAATATATAACTCAATATTGTTCCTAATAACTAACTAATAAAAACAGTAAATAATTCACACAGAATCATCTAACAGAGCTTGTGTTATGAACACTAGATGACGACATTTAATACGATATGACATAGGTAGATATATGTTTTTTACTTATCGAAAACCCCGGAACAAATAATTGCAGATCGTATAAATATTTGTTCCGCTTTGGGACAGAATCGAGCCCGCGTCAAAAAATTATTAGGTGCAAGTATTTATTAATCTACACTACTTTTAACCGAATTGAAGAAATGAAATACCCACAAACATAAAAATAATCTTTCAAGATCTAAGAATTTTAAGATCTGTTTTATTTATTTCAGGTGGGCCCGGCCACCTTCAGTGTGCACGGGCGCCCTCACCAGACCTCCAACGTAGCAGAGAGAGCTACCACGCCACCCTACGCCGTTCTCTAGGCCCTTCGCCTAATATTTGGCGATTCACAGGTAAGTAAATAATTACTCTAATTTAGAATCTATCTCATATAACGTTTCCGTTTCTCTAGGGTTAACGACCCTTGAGAAACGGAGAGAGCGTGGAGACTTAATAGAGACCTTTAAAATCCTGACTAACAGATATAGTATACCAAATTTATCAAAGACACTATATACTATGAACAAAAACACAAACCTGAGAGGACACTCGCTGAAACTGCAACGCAGGCCAAGTACCAGCAAACCCAGAGAACACATACTGCCCAATCGCATAGTGAAAGCTTGGAACCGTTTACCGGAATCAGTGATCAGTGCCCCTTCAGTGAACTCTTTCAAAAATAGACTGGACAAATATTTAAAGTGCATTGACAAAGACTCAGATATACACGCATCAGCTTAAGAGCTGCCTGTGTATCACAAATAATAATAATAATAATAATATAAGACCCTACACAACCGTGAGGTATGCAATCTCAGAAATTATTTCCATCAAGCCGAATACCAAATGCATCGCGACGTAGTTGCAGTTGATAAGAACCTTACTCCTCTCTCCTTAGCTAACGAGAACTGGCGTAAACCTATAGTGATGAGTATAGAGGACAGGAAGGCTATATGGGAAAGCAAAGAGCTGCATGGGAGATTCTACAAGGTCCTCACAGGTCCTGATGTAGATCTCCTAAGCTCAGTAAACTGGCTACGTTTCGGTGACCTCTTTGGGGAAACCGAAGGCTTTGTCTGTGCAATTATGGATGAGGTAGTTAAGACGAACAATTACCGAAAGTATATCATGAAAGATGGCACGATCGATATCTGTCGAGCGTGTCATCTTCCAGGGGAGACCCTTCGTCATATACTTTCGGGTTGTTCGCACTTAGCTAACTCTCAGTACTTGCACAGACACAACCAAGTAGCCAAAATTATACATCAACAACTTGCTCTCCGATATGGCCTTACTGGGCCTGAAGTTCCATACTATAAGTACACACCGGCGCCAGTTCTCGAAAACAGCCGTGCCACGCTCTATTGGGACCGCTCTATCATTACAGACAGGACTATTCTTGCAAACAAGCCTGATATTGTACTGATAGATCGCTTAGAAAGATGGGCGGTGCTAGCTGATGTCACCATACCACATGATGTTAACCTCGTTAAAGCTGAGAAAGATAAGCTCAGTAAATATCTTGACTTGGCTAACGAGGTTGTCAGCATGTGGGATATTGATTCAGCGACCATCGTCCCGATAGTCGTTTCGGTTAACGGGGTAATAGCGAAGAGCCTCGATAAACATCTCAAGAGACTCTCGCTAGGAAGTTGGATCAAGGGTCAGATCCAAAAAGCGGTTCTCCTGGATTCGGCGCGTATCGTCAGGAAGTTCCTCTGTCTGCAACCCTAGTCACCGGCTGCTTGAGCCTAGCTTCGCGGCCGGTGATCCACCGTTTTGATATATTTTTTACTGTAGATTAGTTTTATAATATTTTTGTATTTTCTATAGTAAAAAATGTATTTTATAACGAGTTTTAAAATAAATAAAGTGAAATAATAATATTATTATAAATTGGTTTAATTGCCTAACTTAACAGATACCGTACTTCTTATGTAGGTAGGTACTTACTTATTATATTCTACGTACTATAATCAACTTGCCAAAATCTTTTCGTAACTACTTTGCCAAGTTCTTCTATTTAGGTACCAAGCATGTTGAATTTCATAATTTCAAAAAAAAAATTAATTTTTCAGACATCATCAATAAAAAATTCGCCGTGTCTGCCTCGCGCCTTAGTGCCCTACGCCAGGGAAACCTACCGCGGCGAAATAAAAACAAGAACTACATTCGGCAGAATTTACAAACTCTAAACGAAAGAGCTCTCGAACGGGGAGTAATTACCCTTCGAGACCTCTTAGATGCAACCAGCCGGCGGCTCGACATAAGTGCTGGGGTACTTATTGAGGAGGCCGACGTCCCTGTTGTCGGGGATGAAATAGAAATAGACGACGTCGAGATTGAGATATCACCTCCATCCAGACCTCTGACCCCCCAGTCACCAGAACCACGCCGGCCACCGTGTCGGGTCTGCATGGACAATGTCACCTCATAGGTGCTGGACCCTGCGGGCACATGGTCTGTGGGGATTGCCAGCCCAATCTGGCGACATGTCCATTTTGCAGAGCCGAAATAATTAACGCTCAGAGATTTTTCTTTTAATCACAAAAGTACTTACATACATTATTAGATAAGGAGGCCTATGTCCAGCAGTCCATAAAGCCGTCCCGCCCGGTTTGGCACTTATTTTTCTAAACATTATCGTATACCTACTAGCTACGACCTGCACCGGTTCGACTCGCTCCCAGCGAGCCCGGTGGGCCCACCCCGGCACCGGGGTCGTTTAATACAATAATATATTATACTCCAGCTTTAAACAATACGGGGCTTATGAGCATGCGCGGTCCGAGGTTCGGGCCGACCGGGCTAGCTGGGAGCGACTCAATTAACGTGCTATCCACTCCTTTAAGAGACACCGGGGTCGATGATACATGATCTCTTTGCCAACCACCCCGATAAGCGAACGGGTCGGCACCACCGGGCTCGTTGTCCGGTGGTGCCGACCCGGACGACCCCTGTGCCGTGGCACCGGGGTCGTTTTCAAAATTTGTTTCACCCATAATGTTCGACCCATAATGTTTTAAGTTCATGAAGGAGACGAAAAATACAGTTGTTGCTACAAAGAAAAAAATTAAGATCAGATTTTGGCACTGCAAACAACAAAAGTGGGAGAATTCAACGTCTAAAAAAGCTAAAACTAAAACTAAAAAAGCAATGGTTGAGGATTCACACTCGCAAAAACGTTTTGTAAACTTCCCGCTTGGGGCGCTGTTCAAATTTCCATACAAAATAAAGTAACGCTAACTTTGTAGTAAACAGTAAAGCCGTTCACACTCAGCACACAGAACGTGAAGCTGTGGCTAGAGGGTAAGAATTTCTTGCTAAGCAGCAGCATGCAAATCACTTAACTATACTAATCTCATGTTTACTTTGGTTGCAGATTTATGCAGAAATTTGGCTTCCCTGGTGTAGTGGGGTGCATAGACGGCACACATGTGGCCATCATTCGGCCACATGAGAATGAAGAAATTTACTTCAACAGAAAGCAGTACCACTCGTTGAATGTATTGCTTGTAAGTTATGACCTACCAAATACAAACAATCTGCGTTTCTTTATTATCTTGCTACCTATGCTAACGGTAAATAAAACTAAATGATTGTTTAATGCTTTAGATATGTGATGCAGACCTACGCATCATGCATGTTGATGCATCGTTTGGGGGTCAAAGCCATGATTTCCATATTTGGAATAACTGTCCTGTTAAGGGCCTCATGCAGGACATACACGGGGAAGAGGGAGTGTGTTGGCTTTTGGGTAGGTGAAACAATATTACAACAAAATAGAAATATGGCATTACATGTCCGTCAGTATGTCACTGCAAACAACCTGTACCAAATATATTATTATCATATTAAGATAATAGATTTATATGTAATAAACTCCAATCAAAAAATTTCTTAACAAGTGTCGATAAAGCCACCTATTCCTTTACTTATGGCTCCCACACAAAACTGCGAACTCGCATCGCATCGCAAATATCTGCGATCTCGCACGATAACGTCCGATCTCATTGACATGATTCCTGCCATATATTTGGTGACCCCCCTTGTAGTCCGCTCTGAGACAACTTTAGAGAAAGACGCACGGCGCCTGAGCCGCCTTCTTTTTGTTGTAAAAAAATTCTTCAGTTCTCAACCGTTAAGTACTTTCGAGTGAAATAGTTCCAGTGTTGCCAATTTAGCCTTTCGGGGCTAGATTTAGCCCTTTTTTGGCTTATTCAGCCCTTAAAATGTTGATTTAGCCCCTAGCCCTATTTCTAGCCCCGAAACCGTGTAAGAAAACTTTATATGGAATAGTATAATAGTATATAATAGTATTTGATTTTGCTAAATATCAGCTGCGAAAAACATTTGCTGTGCATTATTGAGCACATGATTTTGGTGAAAATTCACTTCTATTGCAAAAACAATAAATACAATTTTCAAAATAGTTAAGTGCATTGTAAAGCTCACCCTAAATTGAGGATATTGCAAAATAAATAATTATCATATGCCATTTGTTTTTTATTTAAAAACCCACTCACAATTTTATATTTAGAATTTCAGTTCATACTTTTTGTTTAGCTAGGCTTCAGATTAGTTTTATGACCATTAAAATGTCTAGTCTAGACCAACAACAAGTGGCCTGAAAGTGCTGATACCTACATTATCTAGAAACTAGCTTCTGCCCACAATAAAAAGTAGGCAGCCTATGTTGTTCCACATTCATGATGAAGCCCAGACAAACAGTATCATCATTAATTACATAGGCGACGACCTCAGTGACGCAGCGGGCGAGATTCCGCCTGAGACGCAAGAGGTTGCGGGTTCGATTCCCGCCTCGGTGTGTACAACAAAGTGCATCTGCAGAAATTTTTCCGTGGTGGTCTGTGTGTTTTTTATGTTATCCACTCGTGCTGAGATCAGTAAGATCGACGACGAACCAAACCGCAACGTATTAATTCTCAAGCTTTTTATATTTCAAAAGCGCCACCTAGTTTGAAAACGAAATATTACGTTGAATGCCACCTTGCATTCATTCACAACGCCATCTGTTAAAATGTACAGACAGCTTCACTAATTGGTATCCCCCTCATAGAATATGTAATAGTGCCATTCAGTAGCACGCAGGTTCAAACCCTTTAACATAGACATATTGATTTTAGTTTACGTTATTCATGTTAATTTCGTGTTTTGTTTTATTATAAATTTTATTCAATTACTTAATCAGAAAACTAAGGTTTTTTTCAATATCTTTCTAAATTTCTATCGCTACGCACGAGTACCGTGCTAAATTTCAAGACAAATTCATATGTAGCGTTGGTGTAGTGGTAGAAGTAGCCAAGTTAATCTGGCTTCTAATCGTAATACCCGTGTTCGATCCCCTTCATCGATTAGACGTCATTTTTATATTTGCCATTTTTTTTATTTTTGTCTATTCTTGTGAATAGTGAAGTTATTGTATATTAGTATGAATATAATAATTGATAAATAAAACAATTTTAAATAAGTAAACACACTTTTTCTATTTCAAAATACACACTACATTACAAAACAAAATGAACATAATAAGTAGTATAGATTGTTTGTTTGTCTTTCAACATTTTTTATTTTATAATCAAGCTTATTTACAAGTAGTTCCCTATCCTGATAAATAATGTTCCATTTGCGATTTAGCACTCGAGAATACACATGTTTTCATTAGATTTTTGTTTACTTTTCTAATCTAATGAATTAAGCAATTTGAATCTCCTGTAAATCGTGGAACATAGTTTAATCAGTTAGGTTTGAAAATATATACTTGTATATATGAGGTCAAATGGTGTTTTTTTATTATTGATTTTGTGTAGTCTGTTTCTCATCTGTGTAACCTCTTGCTCTAAGTTATTCTTGGACGTCAATTAATTCGAATGCCAATTTAAAACCATTTGACCCCACATATTTTCTCGGACTTAGGTCCGGACTTTAAGCTAGCTAGGAATAACAGAAATGTTTTCTTAAAAAATAGAATCATTCAGAAATCATTCGCGTACGATGCACTGCACAATTCTCGTGGACAATAAATAAATTTGTCCCTCTGGATACGCGATCCGCACAAAAAGTAACATGACTTCCTTCAACACTGTCAAATATTGTTTGCCATTCATACTCCCAGTCATTTCTTCTATTTTCCGGGAACCATAGAAGACATCGATCCCCAATAACCTAAAAATAACAATTTAATCAATTGGTGTTTGTTTTTAGGTGTGCGGGATAAAATACAAATAATTTATTTGCATTGGTCAAATACTATGTGGTTTGTTAAAAAAATAAGAAGAATAAGATGAAATAATCTTTGATTAATGTAATTGGATTCGTTGGGAATTATCACTTACCTACTTTTTAAATATATTCTGTTGTTATTCTGTTGTTACACTCCTGTTGTTTTTTCTGCCAATTCTTCTTACATACACATCCCCCTTGAATTGAAATTTACGCCCCCATAAACGCAGGGTTTGAATCTGTAAGATACCAAATCAACAATATATTATGAAGTTAAAGATAGGTTTTACTAAAAAGATATAAGTAGAAAATTTACCGTTATTCCAAGCTGACGAGCAATCTTCTTATTACTCATTTGCTCTTCGATAATAACCGGGATCTTAGTTGTCACAAAATTACTGATATGCAACATTTCCTTTAATATTATTTAATTCCACCAAAAACATAAATAAAACCATTATGTAAACACTCGAATTGAGAATGGCAGTAACCTTTTCTTTGTTCACCAAGATTGTATTCAGATCTACCCTCATCTTTTTTTCTTATCCAGATATCGTAAATAAAATCCGCTGCCGAACATAAATAACACAAAATTTCGAGCTTTCGATAACTAGTTCATTGGCTTAGTTGTTTAGTGAGGTGGTTAAATGTCATGCGAGCGATTGGATGCATGGTTCGATCCCCACTTGGTGATACAATTTTTGTTTCATAGAATTTGAGTAAAAGATTTGTAACTCGGTCGGACGACAAATGTAAACTTTAGCTATTTGAGGGGTTACCAATTAATGATTCTGTCTGTACATAAACCATGTAATTTTATTCCGATCAAACGTAAAGGATAAAACATTTTTATCGATCACAATTCATATTTGTTGGGGAGTGAGGAGGAAGACGAGGAAGATCAGCTCACCCTGCAACAGCTTCAGGACCTCCTGGAAAGTAGCGAGGAGGAAGAAACGCCTCAACCCGAGACGTGGACAATGAACGAGTTGATTTTACGTGGACGGAGGACTACAGCTTTTTTGCAGGCGTCAGGGAGCAGTTCGTGAAAGATTATGGTTCCACAATTGGCGGAATATCGCCGTCTGAAATATTCTGCCAATTGTGGGACCCAACTCTTCTATAAAAAAATTGTGGAGGAAACAAACAAATACGCTTGGCAAACAATCGTGCAAGCAACAAAATCCGAACTCAAAATTTTCGAAACTTTATAGGTTATTTGCAGTAATGATTTTGATGAGGATTTGTGTGTCGGGCCGCATGGACGAGTATTGGAGCACCGGAATTCTGGGAATGCCAGGATTTCGGTTAATTATGTTTAAAACCGCTAACACAAAATTTTTACATTTCGTAAACCCCGATCGCAAAAGAAAAAAAAATTGCGATCGGGGTGACCAAAAAAAAATTGAAAAAATTAACCAAGGCGTTAAGTATTTAAACGACAAATTTCGAACAGCTTACAGCCCTCGCAGAGAGCTGTCACTTGACGTATCGCTGCTGCTTTGGAAAGGTCGATTAAGCTGGGTACAGTGTATCCGAACCAAAGCAAAAGCAGCACGATTCGGCATCAAAAGTAACAAGCTTTGCGAGGCTATAAGTGGGTAAGTCCTGAATATTATTATTTATACTGGAAAGGGCACCACCGAAACAACACCTGTAGCTGGTTTTCGCAGCAGTATAACTAAAATAATAATAACACTGATGCAGAAATATCTCGGAAAAGGATTCACGTTATTTATGGACTACTTTTACAACAGTGTGGACCTGATCCTAAAATCACGCGCAACTGATGTGGTCGGCACCCTGAATCGACGACGGCATGACACTCCATCCGACGTAAAATCCCTGGATGTACGAGGGATGGTTCGGGGTTCTATATTCGTTCGACATTGTGGTGTCGTTTCCGTAACCGCATCGAAGGCGAAGGCTACACGCAAGATCCATATTGTGATCCGTCAATTCAATGGCGAATACTACACGCTCGATATTTATCGTGATATTTGGATCGTAATCCAGGATCACGATATTTATCGAGTGTGTAGTGAAGCGTATCGTGATACGGATCGCTGGATTTCTATAAAATATAAATCCAGAAATCCACGATCTGTATCAAGTATCGTCGATAGATATCGAGCGTCTAGTCTCTAGTCGATATTTATCACGTCAGTATTCATTCTGTCAGCGATGGAAGAGGGCGCGCATATTGAGGTGGCGGGGCCAGCCGTACCTTAAGGTACAGCTCGAAGAAACGAACGATTAAAAACACTTGAAAGAATTCATACTTGTGTTAGAAACACTACCTGAGGTATGGGACAGCTCAAATGTTTACAGTCTTAATAAAGTGAAAATGGCGAATGCCTATGAGCAGCTGCTTGAAATTTTTCAGAAAATTAATCCAGGCGCAACAACAAAAGACGTAATTGCAAATATTAACTAATTGAAATCTAACTACAGAAGAGAATGAAAAAAATAACAGATTCGAAGCGAAGCGACAAACAAGAAAGAACAAGACTCAGCATCATTGAGTTTACTTTCTACAAGTGTAACCCCTTGTAATTCTTTGTATTTGTAATTCCCCACGTGCCTTTGCCACGTGTCGCTTGAGATATGCGTTATTTCTATAATCTATTTTGTCCTACAGCTATCTGGTTGCAGGATCTAGCTGAGGGGGTGAATTATTTGTCTTGTGCTGTCCCTGGAGAGTGGTCAGAGAGAGAGACCGCTCGGAGGCTGTTCGGTGCGGGACAGTTTAGGGCACTTCCTTTGTGCCTCCTGACCGTCGGACCGACAGCGAACCTTACTGGTAACACGGCTGGACCCTGGTCGCCGTGTCTCTTTTATTATTGTGCTGTGGCAAAACTAACCTCACTTTTGAACCATCCGGACCACTCCGTTACATACTCAACTCGATGAATATCATCCGTGCTGTAAATTAATTAACTGTAGTTTCCTTAAATATTTGGTTGCTAAGAAGTTGAATGTAGGCTACCACACCCTGTTATTTTACTCTATGCTCTACTGCTGAACATAATGTACTTTACCATAAGGCACCCAACATAATCTAAATTGTGAACTTGTAAAACTTATGATTCTTGTGTAACCCTCACTAAACTTTTATTTGTTAACCTCAAACCTATCTCTCAACAATAGGACGCCCCTGTCTCACATTTCACAGCGTTACACAAGTCTGTAGATAGACTCAGCCAGTAATGTATATGATTTTGAATTTTGGTGTGAGTCCTGATCGTCAAATTCAAAAGCACGTGCAGTGTACCTAACACAATTTTTTTTATCCTAACAGTGATTGAATTTTCGTTAGAAATATCTTTCATTACATGCAATATTTTATCTATTTGTTTATAATATGACGAGCTGCACAGCTGAACAATTGACTACTCTTTTAGACTTTTTAGATCAAAACTTTTTTGTCAGGTGATGATGATGGTAATAATGTCTAATTAATCCCTTCATTCGATTTCAGGTCTGACTCAGAGTGCGAGATTCAACTTTCTTTCCGCTCTAAAAAAACCAGCAACAGCGACCAAACGCAAAAGCTCGATATCCAAACCACCTTTGGAACCCAAATTAAGGTAAATTACTTTATCATGTTAACAGAATATCTCACTTTTTCTGCTATGCGACGCAAACTGAGTTAAGGTTTTGAGTACCAAGCAATAGAATATTACTAGCTGCTGTTGCCTGTAACTTGGTTAGTGTTCGACCACTGTAAGGTTCATTTGAAACAATAGTTTTTGTAATGTCAAATCGTTTTATATTGTCTATATACTTGCAAAATTTCAATAAGATCTGTTCAGCCGATTGTGATTGTGAACAGGTATCAGATAGGTAGACTGAGTTACTTACACATATATCATAAAAAGTATTGATATATTACTAATATCCTCATTTACAACCATCATCATTATCATCATTATCTTCCACTGATGATCAATTCAATAAATAATTTAATATTTGTTTTACAGAGTTACTTGGTCTACAGGGGATCGCATTGGTAACGCGGACCTGTTTGGGTTAGAAGACACTTTCGAGATCCCTCCACCGACTACGAGTGGAGAGCTCACATCATCCCTCCCTGGTGTCTCGCGTTGCAAACGGGAAGGTGCGTCGCACGGCAGACTTGACTGGTACCTATTTCGTCGAGGTACAAGTTTATAACACTAAGGAAATAACTAATACCCCGTGCCAGAAAAGATGTCAATATTCGCAATAATGATAAATATTGTTTTTATGGTCAATTGTTGCTGCATTACATCCTGTCAACAGTCACCCTGAAAGAGTAACGTCATAGCCCGACTTTCGTAACGTGTTAAACGTCCAAGATATTAAGTTTCCGTTAAGTTTTACGTATATTGAGCGATTTGAAGCAAATACCCCTGATATTGGTATTAATATTTATGGTTTAAAAAATAACACCTTAGTAGGACCTCTTTACAGAACTAAATCCTCAAATAGAAAAGTAATTCATTTTATTTAGAAAATGACGATTTTTCGCATTACTGTCTTATCAAAGATTTGTCTCGACTTGTATTATCCTATTACTTGCTGTGCCTTTAAATTGTCTTATTTCTCTAATCAATTATTCATTACAATTGAGAGACATGTCCGAGCACATACTACAAGAAATACGCGCTCGGTGCGTGTTGTTTTCACTGGGCCACGAGGTCCAGTTGTTTTACTGCTGCATCATGCAGGACCACCTGGTTGGGCAGGCTTATTATTTGGCCTGCTTTGACGCGCCTGTGGGGCACCCCTTGTTGTGTCCGGACTGCCAAGCCCCGGACCTCTTAGATGTCCTGTATACCGAACTGGCGGTTCTGTACGCGGGGGAGGTATTCGTGATAGACTGGCGACTTTCGACAAGCCGCTTGTTTTGGCATGTCACCTGGAGGTGTGTTGACCTAACCGTCTTGGATGCGGCCCTGGACATGCTGTGATGTGTTTTGTGTGTGTGTGTGTGTGTGTGTGTGTGTGTGTGTGTTTTATATTTAATTTATATTTATATATATTTAAAAATTAACTATATATATTTATAGATTTATATTTAACGATATAAAAGCTATAATTTTGTAATAACCGAGCTCGGTTTTTGTACAGTGCACAGGATTTTAAGGAAAATCAATTTTATCCCTATCATGTTCCACGCGTGCAGACTTTTGAAGATCCAGCAAGCCTGTTGTACCGTTTTATTATTTATAAGATTAGATATAAGTTAATTTAAGTATTGTTTTATATGTCAAAAGGTACAATAAAGTATTCATTCATTCAAGTTACTTTTTTCAAAACATGTTAGATAAAAATTGAAAGAGACCCCGAGTTTTTTGCGAAAATTCTATGGAGCTATGAATCCTCTTGCAAAACAGACGGCTACTTAAAGCTGCACAACTTATACTGGCAGACTGGCAGATAACCAACCCGCGTTTGATGCGCGATGAAAGGTCCTAGTATCAATTCAAAATAAATTATTGGTCTGGGATCATAAATGGAAAAATCATCGACCTTTTGAGCTACCTACCATGAAATCTAAATGGATTCAGCTACTTGGATGTTCTTACAAACAAACTTCCTGGGTTATTAGAAGTGCCACTAGCCACGTGGCATCGAATGTGGCTACAGAATGATGGGTGCCCGGAACACTACACCGTTCATGTACGGCGTTATTTAGATCAAGCGTATCCAAACAGATGGATCGGGCGTGGTGGCGCTATCCAGTGGCCAGCGCGGTCGCCGGACTTGAACCCATTAGATTGCTTTTACTGGGGCAACTTGAAAGATCTGGTGTACAGCAAACCTATTCCTAACATTGTTTCAATTGATTTGTTGTTTTGATTTTTAAGTAAGTAAATTTAAGTAAAACAGTTTATCTCGTACACAAACTCTCATTACTAATCTTATTTAATTAATGAAATTGGTAGTGTTGACCATATTAGTAATTAAAATAAAAAATAGGTATGGTCCAATTTCAGTTTTAGTAGCATCACCCACCCGGTACGGTACTCGAGGAACTTCTAAGAAAGGGCAAGTTAAATTAAGATTTTTAACAAGTTTAGTAAGGTTAAACATTTAGAACACGAGGCAACACGAGAGATGTGCACACGTAGCAGGAAACCGTTGCAGCGAAGTCTCGCCACAGACTTGGATCACGACAGGTGAGGTGGTGAACGCCGACCGTTAAGACCCGAAGTCTGGAACGTCGAGATGTATATTATAAATTTCTTGATGGAAACTGCTTTTTGTATCAAGGGCAAGATTACCTCCAGATAAATGGTGTAGCAGTGGGAAGCCTGTGGCACCTGTACAGTACAGGACGCACCTGTACATAAACAGGACTCGGTCATTTGACCCTAGTGAAAAAATTGTGATTAAATTCAATCCCGGACTCATTCAAACTTTCGTTACCGTCGGACAGCAGCCTAGATATTGTGGTGTGTAGATTTTGGCGATTTTGTGTGAAAAAAACGATTACCAAATCAGCTGGGAGAACTGAATGCGCAAAATGTAACGTCTTTTTGTGCGTTTCGTGTTTTTCTCAGTATCATCAAGGACCCCAAAACTAAACGTACCTATCAGCCTATGTTAGTTCACGGCTGGACATAGGCTAAATACGTAAACAATTGTAATTCTTATATATATCAGAACCTGACTGATTTAGCAACTGTAAGTGCCTAGCGTGCGCATTTGGACACGGGTTTTTTTTTATACTTCTAATAAAGCTGAAAATGATTTTTTCGTTTCATTTACATAGGAACTCATCTCATAACAAGATTTAATGACTAAAAGAAAAAAAATCGATAAAAAATTTATTTTGACATTACTGGGTTAGAGAACTCAGAGAGGGCTCGAAAAAATATTTTTGTTCGATAACACCGGATCAGTGGCTAACGGTAAGATGAAATTAGTTCCATAATCTACCCAGACTTATCTGACGATGTTCCGTTGAATGTGTGTAAAAAAATAGCATATAAATTTCCACTAATTTATCTGTGAATTTACAGGTTTGGCGTGATCTATAGAGTCGTGCATGCTTAAAAGCCGCAGAAATAAATAGAAAACAAAACACGCAACCGACCCCTACCAACGCCTTCCTTACGTGTAGTAGAGAAAAGAGTAGTCTCTTTAGTTGGTGTAGAGACTAGAGTACCTACACAAACTGCCTTGACTCAATGCCAGAGGAAGATGTAGGTTCTAAGTGTAATGGATTCAGTTTATTGTATTTTGTTTAAATTTACAGAAAAGGTTGTTAAAATCTTGATTAAAATTATAGAAATTCGCAGTAATCGTAAAGTTGACAGTTGTTTTCGTAACAATTCCGATAAAAATCGATGGTTCCAATCGTAGAGATGCGAGTTACAAATCTGACTTACGTGATCGTGACTTGCATCCCCTGAATGCCAAATTTCAAAACCTGTACTACTTGCCTCGCCATGATCTGCCCATCGACGAATCGTTGCTTTGGAAGGGGCGTTTAAGCTGGGTTCAATGCATCCGGACCAAAGCAGCACGATTCGGGATAAAAAGCTATAAACTTTGCGAGGCGATAACAGGTTTATGCTTCAAAATACAAATGGCCACAGACAAAAGTCCAAAATCGGCTATAATAAAAAAAAGAAATACTGTTTTTTTTTTCGACTAGACAAACAGTACCCACAATAATACGACCCTTACTCTCGTTTGAAAAACTGACTACATCGTGAACTATAGACACACTAGCCAAACTCGATGTAGAATGTTTGTAAACAAAACAGACACAAAAAACTAAAATTCACTTGCTTGGCGTCGAATTTTAGATATGAGTGAAAGAAATATTTAGTGAAGGAAGGATCTTAAATCGACAAGTAATGTAAATCGCGTATAAAAAGGCGCAGCAACAGATTGTATTTTAGGTTAAGTATGGGCGGTTTATTTACAAACATTCTACATCGAGTTTGGCTGATGTATAGAGACATTTATCTATCTTGCCCTGTTTTCTATACATCATGGGTATAGATTCCATACTATGGCGCTCAATGACCTTTTATTGATTTTTTCATTCATGGCGGTCCCGTACCATAATTACTTAAAGGCGGTTTAAAACAATAAGGAAGACAGAAAAATCCAGAGAAAACGTAAGAGATGTTTGCGACCCTCTTGATGTGCCTGATACCAAGTTTCAGCGGTTATGGCGCATAAATAAACCTATGGCGTTATACCTAATTTCTCGGTTGGCGGCCGATTTGGAGCCGCGTAATAATTCTGGGTTACCTGCCCATTTGAAAGTGAGTACCTACCATTATTATTCTATACGAATGCCATCGTTTTCTGATGAGACATACATTCGTAAGTAATTTAGTGTAGGTGCTGTCCTTGTTGTAGGTGCTGTGTTCCCTACAGTTTTTGGCCAACAGGGGCTATCAACGCCAAATAGGGCAGGACCATACATTGTGTCTCTCTCAGACGGCAAACACCCGCTACCTCAGTCAATTACTGAATCTTCTACAGAAGGAGTTATCTAAGAGTACACCTGGGCCTTCGGGAATATCCAAGTTGCAAGTGCCTAACATTCAAGGAACATGAAAGTTTGGAACCCTCAGGCCGTGCGCTGCGTTAAGCGGGTACACGGCGCGGGCACCCGCGCGGCGTGATGTTTCATGTAAATTCATAGAGCAGCGCTGCGTAAGGCGGAACGCCCGTCACACGCGGCGCGGGCGACGGGGGTACGCTCGCGTGTCCGTGCGACGGAGCACGCGAGCGGAGATGTTTCTAGAAAATCAGTGAGCGCCGCTGCGTTATCCGTGTCACGCACGGCACGCGCCGTGCTTGTACAATCAAGTTGATAAACATGAGTGATATTGATACGGAACGTGTTATTTTAGAAGTGCAATGTCGCCCCGCTTTATGGGATTTGTCTAACAACTTGTATAAAGACAGGGATGCGCGTCAAGCTGCATGGCTCGAGATTTGTAAAGAATTATACGAAAATTATGAGGACTTCAGTGACACAGAAAAAAAGTCAACAGGTAAATTCTTACTTTTTATTATGACTTTATAAATTTATTTACT
This sequence comes from Eupithecia centaureata, assembly GCA_944547425.1. Classification (NCBI taxonomy): domain Eukaryota; kingdom Metazoa; phylum Arthropoda; class Insecta; order Lepidoptera; family Geometridae; genus Eupithecia; species Eupithecia centaureata. The sequence goes on from OX155698.1 coordinate 4,284,185, forward strand.
ACATACTTATTTACTTCTTTCATTTATTAAGGTGGGTACAGACTATATAACATAACATGTTATACGACATTGCTATATAACAAGTTTCAGATAATGTGGACACTGAATGATATAAAACATGTTAAAATAACATGTAGGTAATATGTTACATAGTCTGTACCCACCTTTAGGCTTAGTAAACATTTTGTATTTACTTATGTTAATTGTTATTTAACTATTGTATTGTGACCTCTTCACGAGCAAATTTTTTTTAACTTAAGTAAATAATCAATAAATACAGCGATCTTGCCACGATATCTTACCGTTTGTGGCAAAGTAATCAGCGAACTGATCTCGTATTGTATACGAGTTTCTTTGAACTAGCCCAAATCCATTTGTGATATCGCGGATATGGCGGGGTGTTATGACAACATCGCTGATATTACCGAGTCCGTCTCTTTTTCGTACAAAATTATGCATTATACAAATTGCTTTTATGAAACAAATGGCATGTTCTCTAGAAACGTTAAGTGGACGATGAAGTATTCGAAACTTATTGGCCATTATTCCAAAGGTTGATTCAATGTAACGTCTAGCTCTTGACAATCTATAATTAAATATTTTCTTTCTATGATCCATTGCAATAGCCCGCGCATATGGTCGCATAAGATGTGTAGACAGTCCAAACGCTTCATCCCCAACTATGACGTATGGCACTGGTGTGGTAGCTGCAGTATTGGTTGGTTTATTATTTTGTAGCACTGGCAATGATTTTGGAGGAGGAATATCTAATAGCTCATCCTGCATCTGTTGAAATAAAGTGCTGTTGGTGAAAACTGAAGAGTCAGATTCTTTACCTTGTATTCCAACATTTATGTAGGTGAATTCATAGTTTGCGTTACACATTGCAAGCAAGACAATGGAATAGTAATGTTTGTAATTGTAGTAAAGTGATCCGCTGTGAGGTGGTCTTATAATCCGTATATGTTTTCCATCTACAGCACCTAAACAGTTAGGAAAATTTGTGTTGCTTAAAAAGCCTTCTGCTATATCTTCCCATCGCATACGTGTAAATACTGGTATACATTCTTCTTTCAGTCTTTGCCATATAATTTGACAGACATCATTAACAATTTTTCGGATGGTAGATTGTCCCGCATGGTACGCCAAGTGCATATCCACGAAAGTATGTCCACTTACTAAGTACCTGTGAAAAATACAAAATTAATTTTTAAGTATGTATTATTTTTCATTTTTCAGAAAAAAAAATACAAGCGCGTTGGAAAACCGCGAGAGATTGCTATACGAAAGTCAAAGCTAGTAACAAGAAACTTAAGTCTGGTTCTGGTGCTAAAAAAGGAAAAGGGTACAGCTATTATAATATTATGACTTTTCTGGACTCTAACAAAAGAGTAGAAGGACAAGAATCTTTGGAAAATTCTCAGGACGACTCTTCGGGTCATACAAGTACACTTGAATTGTCCCAACACCCAATAGTTGACACTAGTGAGGTGTTAATACCTGAGACCAGTACATCTGGAAATGAAAATGACACAGCAAGCAGAGAAACGCAAAAACAATCAAAGCGTAAAAAGGCGTCGTCGCCGACTCCTTTTGAAATACAATTATTACAATCCATACAACACAAAAAGGACGAAGAAAATGATGAAGACTTGTCATTTTTTAAATCTATTATGCCAAACATAAAAAAATTGTCTACATATCAAAAATTATTGTTTCGATCAAAGGTATTAAACTTATTAATTGAAATTGAAAAAGAAAATGTTATTACATTGGAGGATTTATCGAACATCGTAGTGACAAATGACACTCAAGCAGAACATTAATCCTATTATCAATTATTTACTGCATTTATACTCTATTTGAAGAAAGACAAAGATTGGAAGTAGCCTTATAATATTGTTAATTATGATAATTACAATGACTGTGATTTTGATTTACTTTACGTATGTACCTACACTACCAAATTGTTATACTTAGTTCTCATTAAAGTAATTGTAGATTAAAATATTGTTAATTATAATAAGTGATAAATCCAATCACTGTGATTTTACTGTTACTTATGATTATGATAAGTCCAATAACTGATTTGGTTGTATACATGCGTGATCTTGACTGACAAAATAAAAATATTTTATATCAAGAAAAACATTTTATTTACTTACCTTGCCGTTATTGCCAACCTCTGTATTGGTAATATAATTGATACACTTCTTACTTTAAGAGTATTAGCACTATGTTTCAAATATGGTTCAAGTTTCGAAAATAATTCATCAAATGTAGACGTTGACATTTTAAAATACTTAAAAAATCTCCTCTCATCTTCTCTTAATAGCGTAAACTTGGTTACAAATTCTCCACACAACAATCTGGACGAGACATATGGGCTGATTGGCTGCCGCTGTTGTCTACGTCGTCTTTTGGCTAGGTAGTATATCAACAAATAATCCATTATGAATCGACTGTACACCCGCACGTCTAAAATTGTACTGGCGGCGCTGCGTTTAGCGGGAGGTCGTTGCGGATACCCGCGACGGGCTATTTGTCCGCGACGGAGCACGACGCGGATGCCCGCGACGGATGCCCGCGTCGGATGCCCGCGCCGTGCACCCGCTTAACGCAGCGCACGGCCTCAGATCCTTGAGCCAACGGATGAAGATACAGATAAGCAAATAACAGTGCTATTTCGCACCCTAATTTTAAATTTTAATGGTTTCGAACAAGCAGTAAGTATCAAAAATAAATTCATTTGAAACAAAAAGTGGCAGAGTTCAATGGATCCAACAACAACTGGCTGGATACCCTTTCGAGATATATTCTTTGAAATGATCCATAACAATCCAACGATTCAATTGAAGTGTGAAGCGGAGCGCCTAATAAAACACCTTCCAGCCAGTGCCGAGAAATATAACACATGCCTGGATACCATACTCTGCAAAAGTGATAAACACGTGCCGAGGCAAAGCCCTACATTTGTAGGGAAGCTAGTCGAAACAATAAACATTTTAAAATTATACAAAAATTGTTAATTAGCTATGGCGAAAATAAATTTACTAACACGAAACGATGCCGAGTATGTAACTATAAACATTCACTTCTAAATGATGATTAACTTCATGACTCAGAAGCCACGGCCATCCACCTCAATGGTGACTGGGCAGCATACCTCTAACTACATCAACGGTTAACAAGAAGTTCTCTAACCTAACGGTTTGTAATTATGAATATGTAAATCGGCTTTTAAATTGACATTCAGTGTGAAATGTATATATTGTTACTGGTGACTCTGGGTATTCGTGGAGCCCTGGCTTATTACGCCAAAATTGCACACTCAAAATAAGCCTATCAAGTTTTTGAAAGTTATACCTATACCTCTATATATTTATAATTTAATGTACTGCACTCTTTTAGTGTTCTATCCATACTATTGTTAAACGCACTCATGGACCTCAAGATACAAGCATTCATGCTTAGTTTGAGTTCCGCCAGCACTGTATTGTATTATTAAATTTCATGTGTTTTGGTTAATAAAAAAAATAAAATATTATAAATGCCGGGGAGCAGCACTTCACGAATTGGCATTGCCAAGTGCGAAACGGCATATAGTGTACAAATGGCTACCTCAATGGCAGCTTCAGATGCCTAAGCAATGACCAAGCTCTTTAATTTGCCCCCCGAAAGGCATCGGAAATTATTTATGCCTGCAGCATTTTATATAATGAAGCATTTCGGGTAATTATTTATGAACAATTTATAATACTTATGTTTGCAGCAAAGGCTGGTACTACAATGTAGGTACATGTAGATATGTAAACAAAATGAGTGCCCTGGATACAGAAATATTGTTACTTTTAACTGTACACATTGTTTTAACAGGATCCCATTAGAAGAATGGGAAGTGGGAGAAGAATCGGATGTTTTCAGATAATAAAATTGTAAAACGTGCCTTGAAGGCTTAGGTGAAGAAGAACTAAAGATTTTAATACCAGAAAATCGACTTAGAAATCGAATAAGATTTAAACTCGGCTATAAAACATATAAAGAAGAACTGGTCCATTCTGGAAGTATGATTCTCACAGTATAATAATAATATAATAATAACTAGGTACTTAACTAATATCAGACCAGCACTCTTTCATTATTAAATCTTTTCTGTGACCTGAAAATGCAATTCTTTTCATGTTTTACAGAATGTGGACTCTTTGGACACAATATATCTGTCATCGTCTTAACTATTTGCTGATCACAATAATCTCAATCAAAGCAAGGTATGTACTAGGTATCTAGTTACCTGAATTTGGAGTTGAGACTAAATTTTTAGGATTGTGTTTTTACCTAAAATATATTCCTAAGAAACACAATATTATTACAATTAACTTAGAATAAGCCTTTTAGGTAGAAAAGTTGTGGGTCAAATAAGGAAGCACTTGATTCAATGTGAGCAGTATTACATACATTCATTAATTTTAATTTAAGAGCTTAGCATTTATTGTCAACACAATGATAAATTCGCTCCATTGCAGTCTCTTACTTTTTTATATGACATGCGACTTCCTCTTTTATATTTGGCTCTTACAGACCTACTATCCAAAAATGGTATTTTTTTACTATCATCAGGTACTTATCATGCCTCTGTGCACCGCTGATTTGAGCGGAGCCACAATTGTGGGTCGTAATAAAAAGCTAAAATGACCATGGCCACAAATGTGGTCAGCGTCGATAGGGTTCAAAAGAAACGTTTTATCTATGACTCCGTCTAACCTCTGGTCTTTTTCCATATACGAGTGTGTAGCCAATAATATTTACTTTGACATAAACAACTAACTTGACAGTTTACAAAGAAAAAACAAAAGAAGGAACTCATTCGAAAAGTTGGTTTGGAGTTTGATTGAGTTTGATGCATCACTATTGTGTTCGCTATCGTTTTCGTGTTATTTCGGATAAAAAGAGGTGAGTATTTAATTGTAACTGTATACAATGTGATTTTTCGAACCTTGATCAAACGAAATGTGCGGATACACGACACATATTTATCGATAAAAACCGAGATAAAAAAAATTTTATGTTATTTTTTTTAAACACAAGTCAAGTACAGATATCAACAGGAATCTCAACTGATTTAATCTAAATGGCAGAAAGTACCTAATTTAAATGGTGAATAACATGACAACGGAAAGAGATAGACCCCCAGTTTTTGAAGGATTTGTAGTATAAATTATGAAGTTTAATACAACATGCAAAAAAGTACACCTTAATAACCTAGTTTTAAAGTTACAGAGAAAAAATAAAAAAAAATAGTTTTTTTTGTCTTATTTCAAAAAAAATGCTGTTTTTACTACGCTTATGTATCGTATTTGTATTTTTTATTTATTTTATTAGCTAGGTAAACTATCTAGCTTTCAAATGAGACTACTTCGAATAAAATACACCATTTACTCAAAAAGAAACGAAGAAAAAACCAGATGAAGTAGTCTTCATTTTAAAAATTATTAAAACTGCTTTGTTTTTGAGATTAATAACATATAATTTTTTTATCTTGATTTTTACCGATAAATATGTGTCGTGTATCCGCACATTTCTTTTGATCAAGGTTCGAAGAATCACATTGTATTTAACAACGCAGTGATATTGTGTTATGTGTTGGTTTCTTAAAATATTAATATGTTACAGTAAACCATCTCCGGATAGGGTGGAGTGCCCTTTAAAAGAGGGCACACCCCGAGAGCCACCGCCAAGAATACCCCAGCCATGGGAACTTGAGAAGTAGGTGTTTTTCTTTTACATTGTCAAATTGTTGTGTGTGTGTGTACGAATCAATACTAATAAAATAAGCTAACCAAACTCATTAGCTGTCCATTAACCGTGTCATTATTTTGCAGTTCTACCGAACGACCTTTCCACCGCCCCCTCGCCGACCCCTACGCCGTTGTACGTGCCGACGTTTTCTCCTTCGACGGGGATTCGGTCCTTCGATTCCTTAACCAGCGAAGAGGCCGAGTCCCTGGTCTTAATGCCCGCAGACGTAGAGTTTGTCAATTTTACCCCCGGTGAGTATAAATGAATAAAATATCACAAAAACCTAAAATTCAGATCGAATTGAAGTTTATAAATTTAATTTACGCATTTTTGTAGAGTCTTCTGCCGTCAGCTCACCCCAGCCGTGTCCATCGCCATCACTACGCTCTGCCGTCAGCTCACCCCAGCCGTATCCGTCTCCATCGCTACGTACGCCTGCGCAGCCTGGTGAGATATACATATAGATAGACGTAAAAATAATAACTTTGTTGAACTAAACATGAATCTATCATGTATATATCATTATTATTCGATACTAGCAGTTCAGTAGTTTTTGCGTGAAAGAGTTACAAACATCCATCCATACTAACAAACTTTCGCATTTATAATATTAGTAGGATCATTGATAACTTTACGTAAATGTTCAATTGCAGGTTCGCCACGCCTATTTGAGGACGACGATAATGTCGATTCTTGGATTCCGCGTCCCACCGATGGAAGTGACATAGACGAGGACGACATTATCGTCAATCCTCAGGACCGGGTAACGTTTGGCGCAGGCGTGGACACAGAAATTGTTTTGGAGATAGATGCGGCTGAAGACCAAGCCATACGGGAGCTCGGTAGGAGTCAAACGAGTGACGCTGACGTCGACGTCACTCGTTTCGAGTGGTCGCAGGATGTTTCTTCATTTACCGGGAATAAGGAGCAATTCGTAGGTCCATCAGGCCCCACATTCCCGATAAATGGAGAAACTCTTCTGACCATACTCGAACGAATTTGGGACGTCGTCGAGCTAATGAGCGTACGTGGAGGAAACGAACAAGTACGCTCATGGCCTTTTAAATGGTGCAAGTGTCACCGTTAAATTGTAAATAATGTTAGATTACAATCTATCTATCTAGCGAGATTGTAATCTGTCGATAGATTGTAAACCGTAACATTTGCTCATAATTTAACGCTTTATTTTTCGGTAGATTATAATCTATCGAAGTGAAACCGTCAAATTGTAAAACAGAACGCACCTAGCGCGCTGATTTAATCAGGATGAATTTACCACAGAGTTACAAACCTATTACAGCGGGCATAATGAAAATAGTAAAAAAATACAATGGAGAAATCAAAGAATGCTTTAAAGTTGTTAGACGAGTTGGTAACTACAACAGAATAAAATTATGTTTTCAAAAACATTACTATATTATTTTCGACTTGTTTTTTTTATAATTTGATTTAATTTTGTGATAGTTTTTTCTATGAGAAATTTTCATTATTTTTTAAATTTTACGTTGTGTTTGAGGAGAAAATATTTTTACATTTCTGATTTTCTTATTTTGAGACCAAGTGATATCAGAACTATTGATTAAGTACCTACTTAATAATAAATAAATAATTCCGGACAGTCAACACAGCATCATTTAGCTCCAAGCTAAGCAGAGCTTGTGTTATGGGTACTAGATGACTGATATAATTAATTTCTGGAGATCGTTCACAAATTTGTTCCGAGGCGGGAATCGAACTCGCAACCTCCTGTGTCGTAGGCGGACCTTTGCCCACCGCGCCACATCGGAAGTCAAAAATAAAAACAAGAACTCAATTATTCTTGAAGTGCATTTATTTTATTTGACTGACACCTATGTTTCATTCCTAACTCTATGGACACAGAGCAGTCTCCTGTAAGGTTGACCAATCAGGGATCAGGTCTTCGTATAGAACACAGTTTGAAAATTGTTAGATTGTGATTTGACGGTTTCACTTCGATAGATTATAATCTACCGAAAACTAATGCGTTAAATTGTAATGAAATGTTACGGTTCACAATCTATCGCCAGTTTATAATCTCGCGAGATTTTGCCATCCTCATGGTGGCCTTGCACCCTATCTGTAGAGAGCGAATATTGGTACCCGAGTTTAGAAATTTTAAGGATGCCGAAAATGGCTAAAATTATGCCTTATGCCAGACTTATCGTCATTAAGAAGTGCCTACATTTTGTGGACAATACACAAATTGTAGGTACTTCTAATGAGGATAAACGCTTGGCCAAAATCAAACCTTTGGTTGATAGATTAAGAGGTAAGTTTTCTGCGATGTTCATGCCAGCGCAAGAAATTGCGCTGGATGAGTCATTGCTTCTGTGGAAGGGTAGGCTGTCTTTCGCACAGCTCATAGCTACAAAACGAGCAAGGGTAGGTATTAAGAGCTATGAGCTGTGCGACTCAAAAACGGGCTACCTTTGGGATCTGCGCATATACGCAGGGAAGGGTAGCTCAGAGCCCGAGGCTGAACCAGAAAATGAACCGCAGTCGGCCACGTCGAAAATAGTTTTAAACTTAGTTCGTCCATTACTAGGGCGAGGTCATGTCCTAGTAATGGACAATTTCTACAATGCCCCATTGTTGTCGCGTCTTCTGAAATTACAGAAAACGGACACAATAGGGACTTTAAGGCTCAATAGAGAGTTCGTCCCTGACTCTCTGAAGACTAGTAAGTCTCAGTTGCGTCAGGGCGAAGTGGCATTCTCCCAAACCACTGAAAGCGGTACCTCAACCAAGCTGGACGTTCTAAACAAGTTTCAGTTTCGTGTGCAAAGTCATGAACATTCAGAATCTAAACGACAAAATAGATATGGAGGGAGAACCTTCAACAGTTCATACTTCCAAAACCTACTAACGGGAGTCAGACTGTGTGGAAGTCTTATCGGAAGAACTACCCTTACAAGGTACTTCGACGTTAAAAAATTCTATACAACCAGCATTCCAGATGGCGGAAGAGATGGATTGTACGAAGAATATTCTGGAGACACCAGCGTCGAATATCAAGAAACAGATAAAAAAATACTAAAAAAAACAGGTAAATCAAGAAAAAAAAGCAGAAGTCCCTCAATTATTCGAACAGAAGACGACGATAATGAAAAGCGCTTTAGTGCAGTGCTTGATGAGCTACTGGGACAACAGCATGATAGAGATCAGCTTCGAGCTGATCAACCGTCTACGAACGAAGATACTGCAAAACAAAATGAAGGAGGCATTCAAAGTGTTGGCAATAGTGAAGGAAGTGCTGAAAAATTTCACGAAGAGACTGAAAGAAGATAAGCAAAATTTAGAGCGGGTTTCAGTAGATGCATTCTTCTTCAAGATTTTAAAATTAGAGATCTTCGACTTTCACGAATGCTGTCGCTCCAAACCCCAAGAGTGGTGGAAGAAGGCCGAATGGAGATCGAAGACTATCGGAAACTTCAAATGTGATGAAGCTCACACTGAAACTCAAGACAGCAATCATGGAGGATCTCCATAAAGTAAAAAACCTAAAGGTGGAGAAAAAACAGCGAAACTAGAGGAGTACCTGAGTAGTTTCATTATCACTCCACCTCAAAATATAATCTACACTAAATGGTGGACTCGTGTTTAAGAGCGCTCCACATTCTCAAGAGAATCTCGCGAGAACACGAGAAACATGCGAGAAACGTGAATGTGGAAGCGATTCGCGTATTCTTCTCAAGTTCTCGCGTTATTCTCCACTTTTTGTCGGTTTTTTGACGCGAGACAAAGGAGCGCGAGAACGTGAGAGCAGGCAAGAACGTGTATTGACTCCACACTCAACAATAAACTTGTCGCAGCGGTTACTTCTGCGTCCATCGTCGTCGAGCGCGAGAACTGTAGTGAGAACTTTGTGAGAGTGTATACCCAAAGAAGTTCTCGCTGAGAATATCCGGAGATTCTCGCGTGAATGTATCGTGAGAATGTAGAGCGCCCTTTACAAGTATTGGAATAAGCTCTATTATATAAATTGTTTCCACAATCAACAACAAGCCATTGTTGATATGACAGTGGTATGACAGAGAGATTTTCTTAAAAACGAGAAAAATAAACATTTAAAGATTAATACAGTGCGCGTTGGAATAAAATTGATAAATATTATTATGATATTCCAACTTCAGTGGAAATACTTGAAAAACTTGTGTACTAACAAAACTATGAAAATAATGTGCAAACTTATAAGTTCTTGAAAGATTTGTATGAAATTTTAGATATGCGTATACCAAAATGTAATTGTAAGTTTGTTTTAAGTCCACCTAACGTATGTAAAAATTACTTTTTTGATTGTGTATCTAATGCTATGATTAACTTTGGACAGATGGGTAACTTTAATAAGTATAGTGTATTTCCTATTCAAGAATGTGTTAACCGTAGATTAATAATTTGGAAAGAACCAGCAGCAGAGGAAACTTTGAAATGTTTGTTTGGTGGTGATACCTGTAACACCAAGTTTAAATACCAAGGCGATGTGGTCATAAATAAAACACAATTATTGTGCTGTCAAACAACGATTGTTTTCCAAAGGACCCTATGTTTAATACACGCATGAAACGTGTTCAATGGCACGAAGCACCATTTCTCAAACATTTCAAAAAGAAACCAAATCCTGCTGCGTTCTTTTACCTATTGTTAAGGTACAATATATTGAGTACCAAAAGATGTAATAATTTTGAGAATTGGGAAAAAAGGGTTATATTTAAGAAGTGTTTATCTTAGGATTTGTAAGAAAGAAAGAGAAAGGGCGAAGATTTTCAACAAAAGAAAAAAATTGTCTCGTTGTCCATATTTAAACAAAGCCCAAAGGCATACAGATTTCTGAGGAAAATTTTTATACTGCCATCTCCGCAAACTTTAGGAACGCTTTTAAACCAAGCAAATTTTAGTCCAGGTATAAATAAAAACGTGTGTGCCCAATTTAAGGCATATAAAATGACACATAAAATGACAACCGAAGACCAACTATGCGTATTTCTATTTGATGAAATGTCTTTAAAACCCAGTCTCACTTTTAACACAAGAAAAGTTACTGTAACGGGCTTTGTAACGAACGGAGAAGAAACGCGCCCAATTTTTGCAGATCATGCTCATGTCCACATGGTACGTGGTCTTATAAGAAATTATAAGCAGCCAGTTGCTTATACATTTTCATCAGGTGCAACCAAGAGTCCAGAACTGGCAAAACAAATTAAAACTGTTATAAAAGAACTAAAAGATGTTGGATTTATAGTGTTGGCTACTGTTTGTGATCAGGGGGCCAACAACAGAAGTGCCATCAAAATTTTAACAGATGAAGTAAAAATAAAATGTTTACAAAGAGGAGAAATCCTTAGGGATAATTGTAATATCATTCAAATAAATGAACAAGAAATAATCCCCCTTTACGATCCGCCACATTTGTTGAAGGGCATACGTAACTTATTAACAAAAAGTTTAAAAATTCAATTAAATGGCGAAAATAAGACCGCAAAGTGGCAGCACTTAGAACTTTTGATGAAAGAAAATACAGCCTATAAAGGTATCCGACTGGTTCCAAAACTAACAGAAAATCATATTGATGGGAACAAAATTGGCAAAATGAAACTCAAATATGCAGCTCAGGTATTTAGTGAGACAGTGGCGTCGAATATGGGATATTTAGCAGGTTTGTTTATATATCATTAATATAATTTCTCTGAATAGATGGTGAGTGAACTGGAACACAAGTATAGATTTAATAGTAATGTGTTCCGTTCTACTTTACTATTGTGATGTATTAGGGATTGAAATTGCTGGATCCAGCATACAGCAATCCAGCTGGATCCAGCGCCTTTTTAAAGATGCTGAATCCAGCATACAGTGCTGGATCCAGCTATGCGGATCCACAAACGTAACAATTTGAACATTTATCTATGGTTTATGAGTATTTAATGACCCTAAAACCGACCAGTGTACCTAGAGGCCGAAAGGGCATTCTCAGCAGCCAGCTACATATGCAGTTCTGTGCGAAGTAGGTTGGGAGATAAGACTATAGACAAAATTTGTTTTCTAAGGTCTTACTTTCAGAGAATTCAAAAAAGAAATAGAGATCTTTGTAAATAATTTATTTAGAAAGAGTAATAATTAAAAAACCTATAATCTGCATTTTTTTTACGAAACATCCTATAGTTAAAAAAGTTTAAAGTCGTAGTAGAAGTTTTCGAGATAACCCGTTCTTGTCGCATAGAGGCGATATATAAATCCTAACACAGTAATCGCTTATATAAAAGTAACGATATAAAAATATATAAGAAATTACGTAGTTACGTAATTGGACCACCAAAATTCGTAGGTATTCAATTACGTAGTTACAATTTCCGTAATTTTGGAAAACATCATTGAGATCAGAAAGGATGGCTCCGCCATTGCCTGACCAAGTGCCCGTAACAATTAAAAAGGTTTCATCAGAAGAGATGGCTAACAGCAAAACCGTTCCACTGACCACACCAAGAAGGAAGCATAAGACTACATATCCTCCAGCACGAAGCGAGATTTCATCCACCTCTTCAGCTCAAGGGCCAAAACCAGCCACGGATTCGGTTTTAGAAAAGGTGATCAACTGGCAACAATGTGGCATATCCCCTCCCAAACCGTTCTTGTCGGACGATGAATTAATAACATCGTTGATTGATCTTCCTATCGTGACAACCGCTCCCACAGTAAGACTCAGTATGCTGGTCGAGCAAACGGGGAAAAGAACAGGGGTTGAGTTGAGATGGATAGGGCAACGAAGGAAGCTAAAGAGATGCTGCTTAAGGGAAAGCACTATACATCTGATCGCAAATGAAGGCAAGGTTATGGGCTTGGTTTCGGTGTTTCGCTCACCTGGTAAAAAAGGTCTAGTTCAAAACCTATCAATAATATAGATAATTTTGTCCAAGGTGTAGTAAAACGATGCATTCACAACTCACACAAAACCGATGAGGAAATGCCGACCATGAACAAATTATTAGTGAAATTCAAACGCGACATAAATTTTTAGGGGTACTAAACGAGCCTCAAGACAGTTATCGCGAACTTGGGTTTCAAGTGGCGAAAGACAGAAACCAATGGTTCTTATAGAGAATACCGACATTCGCCTAAAAAGGATCTTGTATTTGAGAGCAATTAAAATACAGGGATGATGGACCGCCAATCGCATACACTGACGAGTCGTATAACTCGTCCCATACAACAAATAAGGCAAGGTCAGATGGATCAGCCATGACTCCCACGTATGGAACCAATGCCCAGTAAGGCCCTATATGGAGGGTTTACATGAACAAGTAGAGATATGTTGGCTTCTTGGTATGTTATTTATTTATTTATACACAGAATAACATTAAATAAACCTTAGTCTTAAACAAAAAACTGACATGTTAGCTACCCATATAAAATGAAACTATAAAGATAACTGAAGATGTGATAGGAATAAAAGATTTAAAATTTATTCTAAAAGGCATTTATTTTTCTTCCAATACATTTTTAGGGTACCCAATTATTATTTTTTGTTACACAGGTGATTCAGGATATGCAGTATGCACAGCGGCCTTGGCTCATGACTCCAGTTCTGAATGCTCCAAGTGGTTTAGCAGAAGAACATTTTACAATAAACACTGCAGAGCCCGCAATGTGGTTGACCGCTGCATGCATACGGGTGCTAAAAGCAAGATGGCGTTGCCTCTTGGTTCATAGAGTGCTGCACTACAGTCCAATAAAAGCTGGCAAAATTGTAAATTCGTGTACCTTGTCAATGACGGCCGCCTTATGGATGACGTACCGGACATGTTGGCTGATCATGCACATCAAATTGATGAACCTCACCATGTGCCAGATGACAGAGGTGAACAAGCTCTCGTAGACAATTGTGGAGAAGCCGCAACATACATATTATAGAATGTTTTTACCTAAGTATGTGCTTTGAAATAATTATGTAAAAATAATATGATTTTTTCTAAGTCTTCTTACGAACAACAACAAAGTTTTAACTAGTACTTTATGTACAAAAATCAACTAAGAAAAAGATTACTAAAATCACATTTCTCATTTCACTTATTAAATATTATACTATACATACAGGGTGTCCCATAATGAGTGGATAACCCGAAAGGTGCTTATGCGCCAAGTCAAGGCCAATCAGAAACATTTTTTATTTTTTTTCTAACTTGACGCGTTCGGAAAATATTTAATATTTTGAAAATTTGGAAAAATTTGTATCTTTGTTCACATTTTTGGACTTTGTGCCTATAATTTTAATATTTTTTTAATTTTTATTTTTGGAATATATTAAGGAAAAACAGCTTTTTTGAACACCGTAAGAAATATTTTGGTAACTAGGACCAGTCATTTTCAAGGCAGGTGTAAAGTAGAAAATTTAATTTTTTCATATTTTTATGCAAAGTTTGAGCTGCTGTGGTTAAAAAAAAAGATAAGGAAACCTAAGATGCCGGGTACTTTAAAAACATGTCCATTTCAAGAGCATCCTTAAATGATAATAAACGTTGAAATTTTGTAGGGTAAAAAACTGAGATATTGCTACTTTTGTGCCAAAAGGGGCCTAAGCTAGTAAAAATAATATTGAACCAACACATCAATAAAATATGTTTTTCGTCTTACTCGTTCTAAAATGGTTACTTTGCTTCTTAAAAATAGTGAGGGAAGTCTATTTTTGCTGATTCATGCTGGAAAATAGGAAATATTTTGATAAATAATAAACAATCTAATCTAGCCGAAAGTAAAGAGAGTTTGTGTTATGAGTACGAATTTGGTGGTATGAATTTGGAAAGAAGATTACAACTGCATTCAAACTACAGAATGACGGGTGTCCAGTACACTAAGCCGTTCAGGAACGGCGTTATTTACATTCAGCGTATCCAAACAGATGGGTTACGCGTGGTGGCGCTTCCCAGTGGCCAGCTGAATTTCTTTTATTGGGGCAACTTGAAGGAACTGGTGTACAAAAACCCTATTCCCTAAATACTATAACTTACTGGGGCAACTTGAAGGAACTGGTGTACAAAAACCCTATTCCCTAAATACTATAACTTAATTTAATTTATTATAACTTAATATAACTTCGACGTCGAGTCTAAAACGATGCGGAAAAAATTAACCCATATTAGTCCACTGCTGGACATAAGTCTCCCCTAATGAGCGCCATAGCGCCCTGTCTTCAGCTTGACGTATCCAGCATCTGCCAGCAGGCTTTCGAAGATCATCATCCTACCTGGCCGGAGGTCGTTCTACACTACGTTTGCCAAGTCGCGGTCTCCACTGAAGAACACGTTTTCCCCAACGGTTGTCGGTTCTTCATGAGATATAGCCGGCCCACTGCCACTTCAGCTTGCTAATTCTTTGAGCTATGTCGATAACTTTGGTTCTCTGTCGGATGTATTCATTACGAATCCTATCCTTCAGACAGAGAAACTCCGAGCATAGCTCTTTCCATAGCTCGCTGAGCGACTTTGAACTGGTGGAGCAGTGAGTGTCCACGTCTCAGCTCCGTAGGTCATCAGGGGTAGGACGCACTGATTGACAACTTTCGTTTTCAAACATTGCTGTATGGGTGATGAGATTTCAATCACTGTTTTTAAGAAGCAAAGTAACCATTTTAGAACGAGTAAGACGAAAAAGATATTTTATTGATGTGTTGGTTCAATATTATTTTTACTAGCTTTGGCCCCTTTTGGCACAAAAGTAGCAATATCTCAGTTTTTTACCCTAAAAAATTTCAACGTTTATTATTATTTTAGGATGCTCTTGAAATGGACATGTTTTTAAAGTACTCGGCATCTTAGGTTTCCTTATCTTTTTTTTTAACCATAGCAGCTCAAACTTCGCATAAAAATAAGAAAAATTTAAATTTTCTACTTTAAACCTGCCTTGAAAATTACTGGTCCTAGTTACCAAAATATTTCTTACGGTGTTCAAAAAAGCTGTTTTTCTTTAGTATATTCCAAAAGTAAAAATTAAAAAATTATTAAAATTGTAGGCACAAAGTCCAAAAATGTGAACAAAGGTACAAATTTTTCCAAATTTACAAAATATTAAATATTTTCCGAACGGGTCAAGTTAGCAAAAAAATAAAAATGTTTCAAATTGGCCTTGACTTGACGCATAAGCACCTTTCGGGTTATCCACTCATTATGGGACACCCTGTATAATGAAGTCCACTCGTGGAAGTAGCGACAGACAACGTGACGAACGCGACCGCCTTCGGCCTGATCTACATAAACTCCACGAGGCACTCGACTTCACTTACTTCTAACTTGTTTCTCTAATCGAACACTAGATTATTTAGTTATAATATTAAGTAATTGTAATTTCTTTCATTAATTAAAAGTCTTCAATAAGTAAAGGCATTTTTTTGAAGCTAGGTGCGCTCGTCCTTATTGGCGTAGGCGAAAAATACTTTTTGTGTAAAACGAACAAGAATGGTCTGTTAAATCAAAAGAGAAAAAGTTAAAACTAATAGCGATGTGTATTTCGTAATGAGAAAATGCCAAAGTTGTTTTCTTTTGGAGACCCATGACATATTGGCGATTCAAAATATTAAGTTTATAAACCCTTTCAAGATTCGAGTCGATATTAGTAGTGAAGAAAGCGCTTTAAATTAGAAACTTAACAAGAATTTTTAGACAAAGGTTGGCGTATTCATCGTGCTATGGAGAAGAACCTTTCTTTCGGCGATTTACAGGTTCCACAACAAATTTAAAAATTTTACGGTAAGATTTATTATAGTCAAATAAGTTTCAGAGCGAGGCTTCGCACGCCTTGTTTAAGGTTATTTTTATTCCATAAGATCTGATATATGCGATAAAAAGTATGACTATATATAACGATAGCTGTTTTATTCGAGATTTAGAACTATCTGAATAAAAAAATTCAGCCCAATCCGTCCAGTAGTTTTGGCGTGAAGGTGGTAACAAACATCCACACTTTCGCATTTATAATATTTATGTGATATGCTTAGGCTTATACTTAATATTACTTTTGTTAGTCTTGGCCTTAGATCAGTAATGTCACTTAGTACCAACTGTTTCAAAGGTTTCAATGTCAACCCGCGAAACCTCTTCAAATTTAGATTTTTTGCTAAGGTAAGTGGTTTTCAAATACTCTTGTTTTGGTATTATATGAGTGTATCCGCGCAGGCCGAAAGTTTTTGATGAATGTGGTAATAATTTTACAACATAATTATGCGTAAAAATTACAATTTAATATACTGATTTCTTGTTTTAGGCTGTGCCAATGTTTGGTATGTAGAAGAGATATTATTCTATTTTATTGGCACCCCTGCCGATATTCGGATTTTTTTAATGAAATTGTTTTTTGTTACATTCGGTTCTAATTTAACAGATAAAAGATTCGTTATTACTTGTGGAATCCTAGTTATGCATTTGTGTTTTTGTACCGTATTTCCAAATTTTGGCACCATGTCATTAATGAAGGTCAATGACATTGTTCTGGTGAAGGAGGACAATTTGCCTCGAGCTCGCTGGCTCTTGGGAAAGGTAGTAGAAAAAAATGCTGGTTTGGACAAAATTAGTCGCGTTGTCACACTTAAATGTAACGGATCGTTAATTAAACGTCCGATATCAAAATTGTGTATATTACCTGTATCTGATTAAATGTTAAGTTAAGGTTAAGTTACGATTGTTTTATACAGTCCATGTGAAATTCTTTTGTTAAATTAAGTTTTTTTATACAGTCTACGAAGTTAAGTTTGTTTTGTAAGTAAATTTAAGTAGTCTATTTTATTTTTACCTCTCGTGTGCTGTGCACCCTACCTCATGTCATGGTGGGCGGGATCTATATTAGTAAGTTAAGAACATTTACTAATGTCATTGGTGGGTGGTATGTCTAGTTAAGTTCCAAACTTTGCGGTTTAAAGTTAACTAGATGGAACTGCTAATGATGGACGAGCTCTAGATCGCGCTAAAAGGGGTATTAAACCTTCCTAAATATCGGACACTAAATTTAGTCTTTCCTAAATTCAGGATAGTTTAATAGCATTTAGGAAGGTAGCTTCCGATTTAGGAAACTAATTAGGAAGAAGAACGGCTTCCGACGCTCTAAATCTACATCGGCGCCTAATTAGGAAGGGTGTAATCACATTTAGGAAGCTCAGTCGCCGCTCGCCCACCGTCGCGAGCGCACGTTTTTCTTTGTTTGTATGCATACGCAAAATATCGGTAAGGATTGTTGATCGATCACACTTATTCGACTAATACCCTACTAATATTATAAACGTGAAAATTTGTAGGTATGGATGGATGTTTGTTACTCTTTCACTCAAAAACTACTGAACGGATATGGATGAAAAATGGCACAGAGATAGATTGTAGTCTGGAATAACGCATAGGCTATTTGAATATTTTATCCCGGAATTCCCACAAGAACGGGAATTACGCGGGTGAAAGCGCGGGGCGCTGCTAGTTTGGTATAAATGTGAAAGTTTGGATGGATGGATGTTTGTTACTCAATCACGCCAGAACGGCTGAACGGATCGGGATGAAATTTGGAACTGAGATAGATTATCGTCAGGAATAGAATAGTTGAAAATTTAACCTATAATACAGTCCTACCTACTTCCTACCTACCTACTAATATTATAAAACAAAAAAAAATTATGTATGTAGATGTACTTATGTTTGTTACTCGTTCACGCAAAAACTACTGAACGGATTTGGATGAAATTTGGCACAGAGATAGATTATAGTCTGGAATAAATAAATAATAATAATCAATAATGCTGAACAATCCACACAGCACCATCTAGCCCCAAAGTAAGCTACTCAAAGCTTGTGTTATGGGTACTAGATAACTGATATATTTAAAACATTAAATGTATACATACGAGTAGATAGATATTTTGTTACTATACAAATTAAACACCGAAAAAATATCTGCAGATCGTGCAAAAATTTGTTCCGAGACCGGAATCGAACCGGCAACGTAGCAGGCGGACCTTCGCCCACCGCGCCACATCGGTCGATCGATACGTCCGTCCCTTGTCGCTCGTCCTTAGCGACTGAATTAGAGCTCTGAATCAGTGAACGTGTAATCGGGAGCTTCGGCGACTGAATTTAGTGTCCTAAAACGGACTCTGAATTTAGTCTCCGATATTTAGGAAGGTGTAATACCCCTTTAAAGGGGTATTACATCTTCCTAAATATCGGAGACTAAATTTAGTCTTTCCTAAATTCAGGATAGTTTAATAGCATTTAGGAAGGTAGCTTCCTATTTAGGAAACTAATTAGGAAGAAGAACGGCTTCCGACGCTCTAAATCTACATCGGCGCCTAATTAGGAAGAGTGTAATCACATTTAGGAAGCTCAGTCGCCGCTCGCCCACCGTCGCGAGCGCACGTTTTTCTTTGTTTGTGTTCGTGCATATTACCTACGCAAAATAAAAATGAATACCACATCAGACAAAGAAGTGATTAAAAATTTATTAGAACTATATAAGGATATGCCTTATCTTTGGAACAAAAGTGACCAAAATTATATGAACAAAAATATCAGGAACGACGGGTTCAATGTGTTACTAAGTGTATATAGAAATTATGATAAGGATGCAACGATTAAAACACTAAAAAAGAAGATTGATAACTTGAGGACTAACTATCTAAAGGAATCAAAGAAGGTAAGTTGTTTTAAATATGTACTGACTAGCTGCTTCTCGCGGCTTCGCACGCGTTGTCATGGGAGCTGATTTATGGGATAAAAAGTAGCCTATGTTACTCTTCATTCTTTCAACTAACTAGTATCCTAAAAATCATAGAGCTAAATAATTGAACTAGCTTTTGCATTTATTTTTCACCATAACAGTGCTTCGCGGTTTCACCCGCGTAGTTCCGTTTCCGTGAAAATTCTGGGATAAAATATAGCCATGCAATATGTTATTCAAGACGATAATCTATCTGTGTGCCAAATTTCATCCAGCTCCGTTCAGCCGTAGGTACTGGCGTGATTAAGCAACAAGCATACCTACATCTAACCATCCATAGAACTAGCATTTGCATTTATTATTAACTAGATGCGCCCCGCGGCTTCGCCCGCAAACCAGCGTTTTTTAAATTCATTACACATCCCCTAGTTTTTGTGAAAATAAAAAATACATGTTTAATTATTTATTTCATACTTTATTTACACCGAGTTTCTAGTAAATCAAACTAAGAAAAAATAATTTTCCATACAAACTTTACCACCCAATTTATCAATTTATTCAGTCAAAGGTTAATTTTTGAAAATTTTGTTAGCCTATGTCTTATCTAGGTCCTAAACTATGTACGTACCAAATTAATTTCGAGAGTGAGTTGTTAAACAGCTCGGAACAAAATTGGGAAATCATGGGGAAATCAATCGGGCTCCAATTAAAAGAAATAAGCGATACACAACAACATGCCATTGCCCGAAAATTAATATCGGACGTAATTTTCTATGGCATTATGAATAAACTATCCGAAAATACAGTAATTGATTTAAGAAACCCTTCAACCGATTTTTTAGGGTCTTCATTAACAACAGCAAATAATTCTAGAGCTACAAACAGAAATTCACTCTCGCCATCTCTAACTTCAAGATCATCTTCTCATAATGAATTTTACTCTCAATCTCCAATTCCCCCGTTGCCATCCTCACACCGCCGCACACAATCACGACATCCCTCCCTTGTATCTTCAACACAGAGGCAAACCTCAAGGTCTCAACTTACTACCTTTTCACCCCCACCCCGCAAACAATCTCGGCATCCATCAGTCTCACACCCTTCACCACAATACCACGTCGAGTCGCCAGAACCTCCACATTACCTCGCATCATCCGCACACCAACAATCCTCGCAGGCTTCACCTCAATATCACGTCCAATCCACAGGCACTCCACATCAACCCACACCAGCTGCACACCAACAAATCTTGCAGTCTTCACCACAATACCACGTCGAGTCGCCAGAACCTCCACATTACCTCGCATCATCCGCACACCAACAATCCTCGCAGGCTTCACCTCAATATCACGTCCAATCCACAGGCACTCCACATCAACCCACACCAGCTGCACACCAACAAGACTTGCAGTCTTCACCACAATACCACATCCAGTCACCAGAGCATCGACATTACCTCGCATCAGCCGCACACCAACAAGACTTGCAGTCTTCACCACAATACCACATCCAGTCACCAGAGCATCGACATTACCTCGCATCAGCCGCACACCAACAAGACTTGCAGTCTTCACCACAATACCACATCCAGTCACCAGAGCATCGACATTACCTCACATCAGCCGCACACCAACAATCCTCGCAGGCTTCACCTAAATATCACGTCCAATCCACAGGCACTCCACATCAACCCACACCAGCTGCACACCAACAAGACTTGAAGTCTTCACCACAATACCACATCCAGTCACCAGAGCATCCACATTACCTCGCATCATCCGCACATCAACAATCCTCGCAGGCTTCACCTCAATATCACGTCCAATCCACAAACACTCCACATCAACCCACACCTACCGCACACCACCAAGACTTGCAGTCTTCAAATTTACAATATCAGTTCCAATCTGATGAAGTAGTGGAGCTACATATCCCATCTCCAAATTCTTCCATTCAAAATGAGAATACCACTATAATAGAAGGCACGGCAAATGTAATAAAAGAATTTTTATTATTTGGTAAAAAAAAGAAATAAATAAAAAGTAAAAAAAATATATATATAAAAATATATTTCTTTAGGCTTTGTTTTATGGTATTGTTTTATGTACAGTTTAAATCTACGAATAGAGAGCTCCGTCGCTTCAGATGGAAGCTTATAATAGAAGCGCACACAATTGCCCATAAATGATTTCCCCACCTTTCTCAATCTAAATGATGGCATGTGTATCTTGTTCTTGTATCTTTTGTGAACATCACAATTTTTCAACGATCTACTCCTGTTTTTGTGTATATACATTAAGTTTTCATATATATATGTATATTGTAATAAATACCCACATTATATTACTAAATGTTTTATTTCACTTACCTTTAAATAATGTTCCAGACATCTGTAAATAGCCCAGCATGTTTCAGGTATAATTTTGGACAGTGAGGGTTGGGATATTAAATCTGTAAATTTTAAATCCGAATACGAGTTTCCCGTTGCGAGAAAACGCAACGTTACGACTAATCTCTGTTTTGCACTAATACTTTCTCGAAAAAAAGTGTCTTTCTTTTGTATAAACGGTGTCACCAGATTTAATAATAAATTAAATTCTCTTGAATCCATTCGAACATAATTTCTGAAGTCATCTGGTTCTAAGGCCCTCATTATGTTCATGCTTGCTAGCTTTTGACGCAATAATAAATAATCTTTCACCCATTTCGTACTTTTTCTTTTTTTTAATTTTTATGGAACCAACCGCCAGGGCTACGATAATACCAATTTTTTGGTTCTTAGAAAATATTGGACTCATTTTGTCGTAGTCGTCACGCACGTCCGTCGCTTAGCGCTTGTCCTTAGCGAATGATTTAGAGTTCTAATTAGTGAACGTGTAATCGGGAGCTTCGGCGACTGAATTTAGTGTCCTAAAACGGACTCTGAATTTAGTCTCCGATATTTAGGAAGATGTAATACCCCTTTTAACGAAGCGTTCCGGATTCTCGTAGAGGTAGAATTTAAGGATCTTGAATAAATTGGGTTTTTACATTACACTGGCATACACGGATCTTGAATAAATTGGGTTTTTACATTACACTGGCATACACTGTTAACGGCGTTTTATTGAACCTGAAACTAGTACTTAGTACAGGTAGGTAGAAATGTTGTTATTTATTATAAATTCTGTGATATCTTAGACGAAAGTAGGTAGCAGTTAGTTTTGATAGAATTTGAACCTACTCATCTTTTACGGCAGGGGTGAAAAAGGGTGGTAAATTTTGTAAATAACTTATTTTTCTTGGTTTGATTAACTCAAAACTCGTTATAAATAAACTGCAAAGAAAAGAATTATAACCGTATTTTTTATTTTTCGTAACTATTCCTAGAAGGCGTACTTACAATAGCCTATATGATTTATCGCTGTGCCAAATTTCATCTAGATCCATTCAGTAGTTTTTGCGTGAAAGAGTAACAAACAACCGTCCTTCTATCCATCCATACTTACAAACTTTCGCGTTTATAATATTAGTAGGATATCATATCACAATGTATGTTATATTCAATTTAATGTATCGTTATTTATTTTTGTTCGCAGTGTCATCCAGGGTGAACTCGCCCCAGCCCTCTACGAGCCATTCGTCCCCGAGGCTCCATCAGTCCGGTAAGTTACTTTTGAGATTAATACTTTTTCCGTCCCTCTGTCTTACAAGTATGTACTATCAGCAGCGCCTCGCGGTTTCACCCGCATAATTCCCGTTCCCGTGGGAATTATGCGGGTATTCTTCTCAGTTTTAATAATTCAAAGTCTGGTGCCCCTCCCCGTAGAGTCAGACTATTGGTGGCCCAAATTAGATTTTTTAAAAATGAACGGATTTACGAAGATAATGCCCCACGCCCGTTTTATTGTCCTCAAGAGGTGCATGCATTTTGTGGACAACACACAAATTGTAGGCACTTCAATTGAAGAGAAACGGCTACATAAAATAAAACCCCTGGTGGAGCAATTAAAACAAAAATTTTCGTCCATGTTCCTGCCAGGACAGGAAATAGCTTTGGACGCAAATAAAAGGGCCAAAGTAGGTTTTAAAAGCTATGAGCTGTGCGACTCGAAAACGGGGTATTTGTGGGACCTGCGAATTTCTGCAGGTTGTCGATTTGACAATCTTGGTTTGGCGAGATGTCAACCTCGTCGCGATGCTTTCTACGTACCACAAGGTTGAGGTAGCGGGGAAGGAGAATTTTGGACGTTACAAATATAAACCACAAGTCATCTTAGACTACATCCAGGCCATGGGGGGAGTGGACAAAAAACACCAGCTTCTGTCCGCTTTCCCCATGGAAAGGAGCCGAAACCATATCTGGTACAAAAAATTATTCAGGCGGCTTCTGAATGTATCCATCATGAGCGCCTGCATAATTTTTTGTACGCGTATTTTCCGCCAAATATTGGTACAGGAAATACTCGCCAAACACAAATGTGGGTGGGGCTGTGACCTCAAGTATTGCACCTGTCTTTCAAGATTGAGATAAAAAATGGCAAATTAGGTCAGATTCGGATAAAACTAAAGCAAAAGAAAGAAAAGCCAACGTACAACAAGAATTTAGAAATGAGACTGGCTTAATTGTTGATTAGCCGAAAGCCGGGTTCGGCAATAACAATGATGGTAATACAAGTAGGCGATTTTTTGCTGATCCACAGAAAGGCTGCAGAAATTACTGGTATTGATTACAACCTGATATTCAGATTAAAAATAATACTAGAAGTAATTTCAAGCGGCTTTAAAGTTGACTTGAAAAAAAATTGCTGATTACTTGTTGGGACACAGCAAAACTCTACGTATCGCTATATGACAGGCATCCTATGAGTCCTACTGTGTACATAATTTTAATACATGGTGCTACAGTAAAGGAAAATGAGGTATTACCTATCGGACTACTATCGAGGAGGCTGCTGAAGCTAGCTAATAAACATTTCAGATTATATAGATATAACTTTGCCAGGAAGTTTTCGAGAGTAGATTGTAATGCAGATGTAATAAATCGCCTTCTACTATCCTCGGATCCACTGCTCACAAGTCTGATGCCAAAACCGCAGAAGAGGATGCATCCTTTTTCGAAAGAAGCGATAGCTATGTTGTTGCCTTCTACAGAATCTGAAGATGATTTAGATTGGAATCCGAAACAGCAGAGGTCAGAGAAAGTGACGATGAACTCTGGCATTCGTCCTCCTGGAGCTCATAATAAAATATAAGCTCCATAAACCATCCACTTCAACACCTACTAGTAAAAGTGCAAAGAAGGTGTTATGGAAGAGACTCACTCAGGAATACAATGCGTTTGAAGGCATTTCTAAGGTATGTCTGAGAATCAGGCCTTCGTTTTATTATTCCTATCCATACATAAATTCAATTGCTGCAAAGAATAAGTAATTTCCTGTGTTGAACTGTGGACCACAACAGGCTGTGGATAATGATTTGTAACTCAATTTACTTAATCTCTGAGGTGTTCTACTTTTAAATAGACGTAGACATTAATTTAATGTCATTTGTTATAGAAAACTGTTGTTCAGCTGATGAAATTGTATGACAATTTAAAAACAAGACAGAAAAGTCTTCTGACCGAAGAAAACCGGGAGCGAATGTGAACTGGTGGGGGGTAATACATGCCAAATGAGCCGGCTACTAGTGGTAGCGCGGAGACACTATGGAGCTACTAGTAGCTGAGGCTCTCAATAATACTACAGATGTGGAGATTGAGGGTGTCTTCGACAGCGACACTTATTATGATTCTAGAGGTAAGTATTTTTTTATATAACATATTATTTATTATTGTAAATGTGACAATGTTGAATGGATTGATAACTTGTTACTTCTTCATGACGAAACTACAGAAGGGATCAGGCTGAAATTTTGCATAGTAAACCTATGTAAGGAGTAAACATAGGCAAAATTTTATCAAATAAGTTTCCATATGGGATAGAATAATTTTGTTTAAAAGTTTCCCTAGAAACAATGTGTGCAAAGTAACAGGCAGAAACTTAGTTAAAGTGACATGGCAGGCAAATGCATTGCTGCTCAGCCATACAATTATTTATTATATGTTAGATATTTGCACTGCATTTCACCTTGGTGACGATGACTTCTTGGTTTTTATGTTATTAAAATTGTATTCATGAATTTAGATGCTGCAGAATCGCATTATTTGAGCAACACACGATCCCCACCAAGATGTGATACAGCACCTCCACCACGACGTGATACCACACCACCTGCACGTCGTGAGACTCCACCGCGACGTCCAGTGTCCCAGCAAACTGACTTTGGTGCAGGCAGCCCCATTTCGAGGTAAGTTTAATTAAAAATACCTCACAGTTTAAAAGTTTGGTACCGACTATACTTTTTTTACATAAGATCTGTGTAACAACTGATTAAATGATTCTAAACAATGTACATTAGGTGTCGCTGCTAAATTGTAGAATCAGCCCTTTTGTAGAATGGCAATATTATGTACCATTAGGTCTCAAATAGTGTTTATTTAATTTCAGGACCAAGAAATGTGCGGTCAAGAGTTATTGAAGAAGATTTCCATGTAAGGCAGCAGGCATATGAAAAAAAAGTAAAAAAAGAAGAGGAACTATTTGAATTACAGAAAAAGGAAAGGCTTTTTATGATGATGGCAGCGTAGCAGACATGTTTGTCAGCGAAGGAGAACATGAAAGATAAGGCTGAGAAAGAAGCTGCTGAAGCATTACTCCGCTGCAACAGGGCTAAGAGAGACAGAAGAGAAAGAGAATTGGAAATAAAGAAACTTTATTAATTGAATTTTGATTTTTTCAATACTAATTCACAGTGCCGATTCATTCAAGCTATTTGTAATTCAACAATAAACCCCTTTGTAAACCATAAAATACATCAGTCATTTCAACCCGTGTGATACCCAACCTAGTCATTCAAACAGATGAAACATGTGAGCCACTCTGATTGTTTAACTTTTCTTTTTTGCTTTATTACTTCTAAGATTAAAACTTAAAACAAGTATTCACTTTTGTTTTACTTTTTTAACATATAAATTTTGTCTACACAATATGTCAATAATTGGCCTTTGGGGGTGTACCTCAAACGAAAATGTTTATCAACCCCTGCCTTTCCTTACCACTATTTTCATAAAAAGCCAAATCCTTTCAGCTAACCTTCAAAAGCAGTTAAATCCACAAACGTAACTATCAAACTAAGACAAATCCACACTTTGTTATCAAATTAGGTCATATCCAATCTTCGGAATAAGATTTTGAACTTTATTTGTATGAGTCGATAGGTTTATAATGATTTATCATGTTTTGACAAACAAAATACTATAAGCTGGCAATATTCTTTGTGTTTTCCAATGCTGCCATAAAACAAAAAGAAAAAAAATGCTGTAGTGGACTTGACTGGCTTTGATACTATACGACTCATATGTTAACCCTACAGATTTCTTGCAGGTGGTTTTGTTGAAATACATTTTAGGTCGTTTAGACTACCAGGTTTCAATCTCTCTGAAAATATGCAACACAATAAATATCGGTGAATAGTCTTTTCTCAACTGGGTTGAAAAAACTATTGCAAATAATACAGTGCCTGTTTCAGACATACACAGCAACAGCGGACCAGCAAATATTTTGAAAAAGGAAAGCTTAAGTCACATTATTGCAGGAAGAGTTGATCAAAACTCTACTTAGAACCCTTTTGGCGATCTAAATCGGCACTTTTTAATGAATACTTAAAATATACAGACCAAAACAAATCTCATCTGAGTGCCTCAAGATATATATTTTGGGAAGTATTTGAGAGCCTGAATTTGTCCTTATTTCACCCAAAAAAGGACCGATGTGACACTTGCTGTGGTCACAAAGCTGGAAATGTTAGTGATACAGACTATCAACTACATTTGATTCGGAAAACGGAAGCAAGAAAGCTAAAGACAAAGCAATAAATGATGCATCTGTTGCTGTATTTACTATGGACTTGCAAGCTGTATTGCTTTGTACGTATTTAAAAGCAAGCAGCGCTTTATTACAAAAAGAAGCTCAAGTTGCATAATTTTACGATAAATAATCTGAAAACCAAAGAAGGATTTTGTTACTTCTGGGATGAGTCTGAAGGTGGTTTAACAGCTGACGAAATTGCAAGTATCATAGTTGATTTCATAATTAACAATGTTGACACAACAGTCATTCGGAAAGTGATTATACCTCTATACAGTGATGGGTGCACGTATCAAAATAGGAATTCTTTCTTCTTTCGTTCCAATGCACTTAAATTCGTAGCCGCTAAGACAGGTATAGTCATAGATCAAAAATATCTTTAAAAAGGTCACACCCAAATGGAATGTGATGCGATTCATTCCACAACAACACAACCAACACACTGCAGTTAATAAAATGCCCTGAAAATGAAGTGGTCGGATAACTACCTATTCATTTGTTAAAAAATACCTCAAACATTAGTGTTTATTTAATTCAAAATGCAATAATTACCGCAATTAACAAGCTAGGGATGCAGCTGTAATTAAAATAATTGAGGTTATGTATGAACATAACTGATTTCGAACCGAAGGAGGCTGTCTCGAAAATAAAAAGCTTGGTCGACATATACATACATGGATAGAATTTATGCCATTCGTCCCGAAGAAGTTATGACCATTTTAAAAAATCTGCTTTCGTCCCACATTTTAAGCATTGTTCGGCCAACAACTTATTTAAAAAATAATCTTATTCTGTCCCACTGTTTAGCTCCACATTTCGGCTGGTTCACGCACCTACAACTGCAGTGTGACCAGATTCAGTATTTTAATACTTTTTCAGTATATTTTGTCGATTATTTTGAATATGAGTATTTTTGTAGGTATATTGCCGGAAGTCGGTATTTTTGGGTATATTTTGGTAATGAAGTTGGTAGCACCATAAGCAATGGTCCTCGCGAACGTTGGTCTTCGCGAATCAATGTTCGGGGAATCCCGTGAACATCAACTATCTAAACAAACCCCGGATTCAGTCTACCTTAGAGATGATCGACATTCATCAATGGTGAATTAACATCGATACGTTAGTAGTTAGAAAACATCGATGTTTTGACATTGATATCATCGAATTCGATATTTCCTACACATACAAAAATAAATAATGTTGAACAATTCACACAGCATTATCTAGCCCCAAGCTAAGCAGAGCTTGTGTTATGGGTGCTAGATAATAGATAACTGATATAATTAATATAATACACTACATGGATAGATATTTTTTATTATACATAGACAACATCCAGAACAACCTGAACAAATATCTGCATATCGTAGGCACATTAAGTCCCGAGGCGGGAATCAAACCCTCAAGCACCTGCTTCGCAGGCGGACCTTCGCCCGTCGCGCCACACAGGTCGTTATGGATGTTAAAACTGTATAAAAATTAAAATTGAAACCTATTTTTTTTAAAACTATTTTTCACTAGATGACACTGATCACAGTAGTCGGAGTAAGATGTTTTATTATTTTGGACAGACTAAAGAGAAAACACCTGTGAAAGAAATTTTTTTACAGTGTAAGAAAAAAATACTGGGAATTTTGTAATTTTTTTTCGTTAACTTTTGTCATTTCAATCTCATGAAATTATTAGACAAATTTATTTGTTACTGAAAACATTTATCAATTTTAAAAGATATAACTATATCGCATTCATTTCGAAGAATTAAAATTGATAAATGTTTTCAGTAACAAATAAATTTGTCTAATAATAACATTTATAGCGAAGATTGATGACGATTATTACAATAAATATGTTAGGAAAATCAGTATTTTTATAGGTATATTTGCCCTGCATAGGTCAGTATATTTCCGTATTTTCTGGAGGTGCCTCGGTATTTTCGCAAAAAATAATCTGGTCACACTGCCTACAAGGCTCGCACAGGGTGTTCATATTTTTTTGCTTCTACTAGGACCGCAGATCTACGCGTTAAACTTTTTATGTCACGATTTATGTTGGTATTTATTTAATGTGTGTTATTTATGAACGGTTTTTTTCTCTTTATACCGTTTTTGAGTTACTACAGATATAAAAGGAAGATTTTATTGATCTACATGAATGTAGATGGTTATTTGAAACAAGAGCATTATCGGCTATGTATTGACGATTGCATCTGGCCATGGGAGAAGGAAGACTCATTTTATAAAGCGGGATATTTGTTTTATGTGTTATTTACCCACACGCACAGACGCTTCTCCTCATTTTGTGCTTTATACTAACGCTGAGACCATACAAATTCATACAATATGTACTAAAAGCTTTTAGTGCCAAAACTGCAAATATGCCACATATGAGTTTTACCTAGAAGAAGAATGTAATTTCAGTGCCTTGCAAATGGAATTAAAATATTAATATAGGTACCTACTTACCTTTTATTAGTATTTAAATTCGTTTATATTAGACAGCTAATTTTATTTTCTTGTTTCATTTTGTTAGAAGATTGTCACCTTGATGATCACCTAACAAAATCACAGATGGATTCGAGAGAAAACTAATCGGGCAGGATTACGCCATCATATCCACCAATAGTAAGTGCGCTGGTAGTAACAAGATCTCCCAGTGGAACTCTACGCGAACCAACAAACGAGCAAGTTATTTTAACAAGAACTCCATCTGGTAACATCCAGCCTTTACATAGTAGTGGACAGTTCGATGTCGCTGATCTCATAGCAGACTACTCTTATCCCGATTTACCTGGACCGTATATTGAAGAAGAAGAAATAGTCATGGGTATTCTGCTTCCATCTCTTGCTGATGCATTGGAATTCGATTTTGGAAGCGAAATCGCTGAAGAGGAACAGTATTCAGAGGAAACTCTGATGCAGATTTTGGAAGCCATAAGCGAAGATGAGATTCCACCATCTGAATTATTAGAAAACTTAATTTGGTCTGATAACTTTGATAATTACAATGGAGTAGAGGAGACCGACCTTGGCCTAAGATAACTTCGAATGATCTTTTAGTTTTATTTTGCGCTATTTGGGATCGCAGGATCATGGAAAAAAAAGTATTCGAATGACAAGCCGTAGCGTCGCGCGTCTTGTTGTTTGTTTGTTCTCTGCTAAAAGTTTTCTGTTTATTCAGTCTTCAAGATGTCTCGTAATTTTTTCTGCCTTGAGGTAAAAAGATGTTTGCAGGAGTTGATAGTCAAATATAAATTAAATTCTACGGCCACTAGTACCGCAGGCAATCCTGTAGCAAAAAGAACAGCATGGGCACAGCTTACAAACAAATTCAACTCAATTGAGTCGAATACCAAGGAAAGGTATTTATTTATCAAATAATTAAATAATCAATATCTTTATTTCTTTAGGCTTACAAAATAAGCACTTAGACAAGTCAAATTTAATACTATAGGCACATGATTATCAAAATAATATAAGAAATAAAGTGATAATTGATTTTCAGTTCGCCTCACTTTTTTATCATGATAGATACTAGTAAAAAACCGTTTGAGACAAATACCAAGATACCATCCAAGTAAAACATCAAAACGCCACCGAGTCCTACCTACATTCGGTTATTAAA
Organism: Eupithecia centaureata; assembly: GCA_944547425.1. Taxonomy (NCBI): domain Eukaryota; kingdom Metazoa; phylum Arthropoda; class Insecta; order Lepidoptera; family Geometridae; genus Eupithecia; species Eupithecia centaureata. Next base: position 4,315,243 of record OX155698.1, read on the forward strand.
TGCACTACACTTCTAAAATACTGACCATTTTTATTTTTTTACAGAACTGAAGCTCAGCTTAAAAAATGCTTTGATAATATGAAAACGAGGAGGAAGACAAAGTTTCTAACGCAGAAAAGGACCTTATGCGTAGTACTGGAGGCGGACTCCACCGAAAAAGTCCAGAACCTGGTACATCAACTAGCCAGGATTCAATGTTAATTGATACAGATGTACTGGCCCAGTTCACGGACATAGAGAGAGATGACACACAATATTGACAGTGATACTCCCAATGCACCTGTATCTGATGACAGTGGTACAGATTATGTTGTGATTGTGCCAAAAGAGACTTTTGAAGCACAGCTTACAGGTATTGTATAATGTTTTATACATTATTTTAATTTCATGAATATCCTATTTATGTTGAATCGATAGAATATTGAGTAGATAGACTATTAAAATATATGATAAATCTTTTTGCAAATTCCAAAGTTATTTATTATTACAGAAACCTTGGGCGAAATCAACAACCCAGTGTTTGGAGAAGACCAGCCTGTAACAGGTATGTAGGGAGTTCTTAAAGTATAGGATAAATAAACAATAGTTATGCCTGGAGTCTCATCTAAATAAGTTCTAATTTGGGATAAAAAGTAGCATTGTATATTTTATTCTAGAACTCCAGCTATGTACATGTGTAGGTTGCTATGTACCAGTTTAATTTCTATCGAGCGAGTAATTGTTGCAAGCATACAAAATTTTAGTGTAATAAATTCGAGTAGAGGAATAATATAATAATATTAATCTTGTTTTTTGTTTCAGGTCAATGTAGAAGTGAGACAAGAACAAGCTCTCGTCTATCGATCGGGTTATGGAGGTGTATCATCAGGTATGAATTAAGTACTGTATAGAGTTTTCATAATTTACATTCATAATAAAACTACATAAGTGTCGGCGACGAAACTTAGTCACTGATTTAATTTAGTTTTGTTTTCAAGATTTCATTGATATTTTACGTTTATTATTGTAAATACTTTAATTTGCAGTTAAACATAGAAAGAATAAGTACCTACCTACTTGTCTCCGTAAACAATAGGACATAGATTAAGTGATAGTTGTTAGAGTCCGATCTAAGTACCTACTATTGTTCTCGAACGAATCGAAAGGAAAGACAGAGACAAGTAGGAATGACAGAGATAGATATAGCTTCTAGAAAATTGTGGAAATTAAAGACAAGGACGGCGTACTTGAATAAAGAAAGGGATAGAGTTATTGCTCTAAATATTTGTCGAGTTTTTTGGAATGTTTTGTATTGTTCGACGGATAATATATAAAAGGCCGACCTTGTCCATTGAGATTCATTCAGTTCTGTAATTCTATAAAGTAAACATTCAGTTGTGTGATTCTATCAAATAAAGAGAGTTCTTAGATACGATAAAGTGATTAATCAGTAATTGGCTCAGCCACCGAAGAGGCAGTAAGCAGCAAGTAGGTAGTGAAGAATCTACGGTTTCTCGTGAAGAGCGGAAGGTCGTCGTGCCCCAGCTAGCACACTACGCATTCAGGGGTGCGTGGCGGCGTACGTACACCAGCGAAAGGAAGAAAGGACGCGCACGTCGAAAACATTGGGATACTTTCCCAGGACGTACTACGGACATCCTGGTACCGTCCGCAACAATAAGCTTTAAAAAATAATTTATATCTTTGACTATATCAACCATTATGCTATTTGTATAATGCTAGTGGACACTGCATTTAAAGAATATAAATATTTAATTTTATCATTTTTTTTAGGAGCCAGAAATATTAGGTTGCAAGTCATCCAAGCTGAATTCACCCTGCGCAGCTGCGGGAGGAATCATATAAAAGGGTGCAAGAGTGATGGATTGTCATCTAAATAGTTTATAAACTGTTCACAATCCAATCACAATAAAACAATCGTTTATCGTCTTGAGTGGTCTTGAGGGAGTTTCAAGGTTGGTTAGGACAGGTAGTGTGAGTAGGAGGCGCGGTTCAGGTAGTACCCGAACCACTACCTCCCAAGAAGACCGTTACATCCGACTCTCTGCACGTCGCGAGCGAACTGTAACTGCACGCATACATATTGAGAAACCGCTTACGTGACGCCACTGGAACGCGAGTGAGTGACCACTGTTCGGAATAGACTTCATGAAGACCAACAACGCTGCCAGTTGTTCGGCTCAAATTGACCAGAGCCCCCCGTGCAGCGTGATTAAGGTTAGCACGTGATCACCTCGAATAGACGATGGATAATTGGACTTTTCACAGATGAATCAAAAGTAAAGTTTTTCAATGATGATAAACGCGTACGAGTTTGGCCTGGAAGACGACCTGGAGAACGTTTTACAGAACCATGTATTGGTGAAATTGACCGCTTTGGTGGACCCAGTATTATGGTATGGGGTGTGATTAGCATAATGGGCAAAACCGAGCTAGTGATTTTGGATGAGGGCAATGTGACGGCCGCCAGCTATGTTCAGCATATCATCCGACCTCATGTGATCCAATTTTCACATCGAGTAGGCCCTAACTTTATTCTGATGCAAGACAACGCTCGCCCTCATACTGCCAGAGAGACCCAAAGTGCAATCTCCGTAGCTGGTATCGCAGTTCTACCCTGGCCTGCCATGAGTTCGGACTCATGGCAGGCCAGGGTAGAACTGCCTGGTTCAGGTTCGGACCTGAATCCAATCGATCATATGTGGGACCAGTTGAAAAGCCTTAAAGACAACCACACTGAAATTCAGTAAAACAGGAGTTGATAACTGCTTTAAGTGTGCTCGGAACAAATTCCAGTCGCAAACGTTGGATGACGTTTGCGACTTATAGAGAGTGTTCCAAACCGACTCAGAGAGTGTGTGCGCAATAGGGGAGGATATACGCGTTAATATCCACAGTCCCATGTTAACCAACAATTTTGCCAATCTTGGCTTCGTCGGCTAAAAATATGCATAAATTGAGCGATGTCAAAAGACTTATCTATAGAATCTTTTAAGTGCTTAGAGTCACACAATTGTCGAGCTACTTATGAGAAAATATTTGCCATCTACTCTAAACATTTGCGTGTACTGAAGATGAACACCGTAAGTCGCAGATGAAATAGCGCCAGCCATCTTTATCACCTGACTGGGGTTGCATTAACCCTAGAACCGTACCCTGGGGTACAAATGAAAAAAATAAAATAAAATTGTCTATAACTTTTTTACTAATCGACGGTTTGTTTCGCGCCTTCGTGTATTTACACGGGGCGGGGGGACGCGCCGATACCTCAGTCGGACGCTAGTCCTGCTAGCGAGTGGACGTGACACGGTGCGTATGGGGTACACCAGCACCCCAGGGTACTTTCAACGTAAGTATTTAACTATGTAGATATTATTATGATTTTCGTTTTTTTTCATGCCGTTTGTATTGTTTCTTGCTATTTTGATGTGTGGTTGATATGACATGTTCACATGCATAATTTACTTACTCAAAATGTAGCTATGCAGTGTAGGGTTTTACTACAGATAAATTGTTTTACGAATTGTGGCTCTTGGGGTTTATGTTTTGGTGCTTTTTGCTTATTATTTTTTCTTTTCAGATGACGTCACAACGCAATTTGATGGAGAACGAAATAGAAAATATTCTTTTCGACACGGCAGATGAAGAAGATCTCATTCTAGGCGAGGAGTCGGAAGATGAGACAGATGAAATCATTGAAGATTTTCGCTTGACGGAGGATGTAAGAACAGCTGATAGTCATGACGCTTTAGAACCAGAATCATCTCAAGATTCGGATGAAGAAGTTGAAGAATCTTTGCAGTTGGATTCTAATAGAGCACCGGTTACTGTACTCAGTGTTCCAGATGTTTTGCGTGGCAGAGGCACCAAAAAAATGAAACAAAGTGAAAAGTTCGTGTGGCATGCAGCTCATCCTCGTTCATCGCGCACACCACAAAGGAACATCATATTCCATCCTCCAGGTAACAAAGGCCCTGCTAGATTTATTATTACTGCAGTAGATAGTTGGCAATTGTTTTTCACGGATGAAATTTTGGAGACTATCATGTCTTACACAAACCAACAGATTTCTGAGCAACGCAAAAAATATAAATCGGACAGGCCAACTCTCACTGAAGATGACGATTTTGTTCCATCGAGTATAAGACCTTCGTTTGTTCGAGATACTACAAGAAAAGAGTTGAAAGCCCTATTTGGACTATTCTACTTGGCTGGTGTATTGAAAATAAATCACCTGACTGTGAAAGAAATCTTCGACAAAAATACAGGCATAAGTTACTTCCGGTCTACTATGAGTGAGAAAAGATTTGAATTTTTAACAAATTGTCTCCGTTTTGACGATCGTTCCACAAGAGCTGAGAGAAGACAGGTGAATAAATTGGCGCCTATAAAAGAATTATTTGATCATGTGACTGAGACTTCAAAGAACCTGTATTCTCCTTCTGACTGCACTACAATAGACGAACAGTTGCTTGGTTTTAGGGGAAGGTGTCCATTTCGTATGTATATCCCTTCCAAGCCTGATAAATATGGCATCAAACTAATGATGTTTTGTGATGCTAAATCATACTACATGATAAATAGTCTAATATATACAGGAAAAGATTCTACTCCGAGAGGAATACCCGTTGCTGAGTATAATCGCTTGAATTGTCAGCTACGAAACATACGATAATTGGTTTACCTCTATACCTGCTGCTCAAAAACTGCTGTCGAAAAATGTAACTACAGTTGGAACACTAAAGAAAAATAAAACAGAAATACCAAACCTATTCACAGATACGAAAGACCGTGACCTGAATACATCAATGTTCGCTTTTCATGATGAACTCACTCTGCTATCATATGTGCCTCCTAAGCTTAGCAAGGGAAAGAAAAAAAAAACGTCCTTATGCTTTCCACTATGCACTACAAAGCAGACACAGACAAAGCTGTTAATTTGCCCGAAATAATATCATTCTATAATGAAACGAAGGGAGGAGTTGACACCTTCGACCAACTTTGTCACACGTACAGCGTGTCACGCAAAACTCGGCGCTGGAGCCTTTGTGTCTTCTATGGAATATTAAATATCGTCGGAATTAATTCCATGATATTGATTAATTCATTAAATGCCACTAACAAGCAAGTTTTCAAGAATAGGCGCACTTATCTGAAGACACTCGCATTCGATCTCATCAAGCCTCATCTGGAAGACAGATTTCAATACCGTACTTTGCCAACGTCCCTACAAATAAGTATTGGAGATATATTAGGGAAAAAGCGATCATTAGCTGCGGTAACTACCGAAAATCCAAAATCTAAAAGGTGTTCTTTATGTCCAAGGTCCAAGGACCGTAAATCGCGCACACAATGTGTCACGTGCAAAACTTTCATTTGTAATGAGCACCAAAACCAAATATGCCAAAATTGTTTAAGTTCCTAATTTTATGTGCCTTAATTGTGTTCAATGAGACTGAAATTAATGTAAGAAAGCATATGTTACTTGATTTTTAATAAAAGTTGAATATCTTTTGAAATATGTGTTTTTTTTGCTAGGGGTGTGCCTGTACCCCAGGGTACCTTTAATGAAATTCTTAGATGGGTACGGTTCTAGGGTTAAAGATAAAATTTATACAAAACCAATCCAAGACATTTCCAAACTACAACAAAAAGTTAGAGAAGCAGCAGCTGAAATCAATTTAAAAGGACATGTAACATTTGTGAAGCGATCTTTTTTTAAAAAGATGCAGAGCTTGCATTCGTGCTGAAGGTAAGCAATTTAAAATTTGATTGTAAACTTTAATAAAATATGTATTTTAAGCACACGTTTAATTTTATAACATAATTTAGTAAGACAGCTTGTCTCACTCTTACTCGCATCAAATATAGTCTTCAATTAATTTTGAAACATTGCTATCTCACTTGCACTTGATGAATTCATTAACTTCGTATTTTTACCATGAAGGTGTTGCTAAGAAAGGACAAAATGATGTGACTTCCTTATTGTTTCACTACTTAACACAAACAGAAACAAAACCAAAATTGGTATTGTTTTCAGACGGATGCTCTGGCCAAAATAAAAACGATGTAATGGTACTTTTTGTACATTTTGGTCCATTTTCTCCACATGTTTGATAGCATTTCTTACATTTTCCCCATCAGAGGACATTCATTTTTGCTAAATGACCAAGATTTTGCTATGATAGAGAAGAGGAAGAGAAAAGAGACAGCAGAAACACCTGATGATTGGGATTCTATAATGAGTGGATGCAGAAAGCATCCAAGCCCCTTCAATGTGACCAAGGTTGACCAAAGCATGATGTTAGATGTAAAGAAGACTACAGAGCAGTATTTCTTGAAGTCGCCAAAACCGGCTGTTCAGCTGAAAACCTTGAGGATGTATAAGATGATGTTTGTAAGAGATCTATACTGGCGCATGGCGGAGCTGTATTATAAGAAATAAATAAAAAACCCCAATGAGGTATCATTTTGCCCTATGTATGTCGGTCAAATTTCTATAAATTTAATTTATTTAATTAATTATTTAATTTACATAACCTATAAGAATAAAATAGAGAAGTGTAGTTGAGTACTTAATAAAAGAAATGTTCAAATAAATTGTATGGTTTTTACTTTAATTTTCATCAAATGCGACCTTTGTCACCATCTTGTCAAGTTTAGGTGAGGTTTACTACGAGTATCCATTATTTTTATTTATCAAAAAGTACACAGTAACTAGGCGAAAACTAGAGGAAAAATGATTGAGCATGATCCGTACATAAATCGCGCTTTCATTGGACGATAAATGGTTTAATTTTTCTGCTGAAAAATTAACAAAGGTTGTTTTTAATATAATGTCTTCAACTTTGATTTAGGTTCTATTTCAGAAAGTCAGTTTTATTTTAATTTTTGAAGCCAAAAATTTTAACGTATGGTTTTAAAATCTAGGATACCTGCCCTTTTTTAGTATGACGAGTCAACTCAAACTGATTATTGTTAAATAGGCCCGGCTGTCTGGACAACCATACATATCACATGGACGAAAATGCCTGAAGTTGAGACTCAGATTGCAGGTAAATTTCAAGTAAAAACTTTTGATTCAATAGTTTCCAGACAATAGTTTCACACACTACCTGCTTTCAATTTTGAGGTGCATACGTTACTATCTTAAATTGTCTGATGATGAAGCCCTTGATTTATTCACAAAATTTCATGATCTTTCATCTTAAAATGAGCTAGACATCTTGCAACATAATATTAATAAGGTTCCTGTTTCAAGACCACAAAAGCAGCCAGGTACACCAGGGCAGATTAAGTTACATTTAAGTATTTCATTACTACTTTTTCTTTCTTACTTCAGCTACCGCAGCAGGTAAAGTTCAAGTATGCAAATCAGCTTTTAAAAGCATATTTAGAGTTACTTCAGAGATAATAATACAATTGTGGAATCCTCTTGAAAAGGGTAGGAATACCTTATGACAGAAGGGCAAGCACCCATGTAAACGAGCATTTCCTAGTGAAATATGGTCTTCAAATCGAAGAAGCTTTTAGAACATTAAAAGCTTTCCTTTGAAAATTAGTCATTATGCTTCTAAGCAAGTATTTTACTAAGATGCTTAATTGGATGTCAAACAGATGAACGAACTATTTAAATAGAAATACCCTGACACCACAATCAGATATAAATATTATTTAAAAATATTCAAAGAGAGATTCTCTCTGAGGTTTGCAAGACCTCAAGTGGACACTTGCTGCAGATGTGAGGATCTTTGTACATGGATTAAGTCATCATCTTTAAATCAGAATGCCAAGAAAGTAGTTGAGCCAAATTGAAAGTCCAAAAAAGGGAAGTAAATTTTTTTGTAATAAAATGAGAGGTTAAGTAAACTTGCACACCAGGAAATGAAAAAAACATTGAAGCTGTACTAGGAATGTCTTTTGATTGAATTTTTATTGAAAAGTCAATCAGAAGGGCTAAGAAATATGGTCCGGTATATACGCCAGATCACTACACTACGTACAGTTTTGATAAGAAACGCAAAAAAGACCGTAAAACCTTTTATTGGCACGAACTTAATTACCTATAACGATTTCTTTGATCTGAAAGCAATGTCCGAAATAGGACTAAGCACAGCAACGATTAAGGTCAAACTTATTCACTTCTCAAGTCGAATGCGTAATTTTAAAAGGGCAATTTTTTAATATGAGGAGTTCAATTCTAATGAATCAAATCACTTTGAAACCAGCATGCACTTCGATGTACATAATTATACTGATAATTATATTTCTACAACTTCGATACGGTTTTGCAAGTTCCGGGCAAGAAACTCAACCACGAAACCGTTACCCTGTACACTTTACTTTTTTTTACTTTACTTTTTTTTTGACAGAAAATGAATGAGGGAAGACCTAACGAAATTGTGTCAGCTGTGTTTGATAGGTTGGATCGTTTAGATTTGACTGACATTCATACGATCCGGTTGGTAGCAGATGGGTGCGGCGCTCAAAATATAAGACAACGTGACGTCACCAGGTACATAGCGGCGTCCAAGCCACGCCATGTGTGGCTGTGGCTATGGTGTACTTCGACAGCATCATCTGGAATGGAAAGAAAGCACGATATGATGCACACTTGAAGCTTGACTTTAGTCTAGCAGAATCGTGTACACACACACACACCACACGATAGATGCTAATGGGGGCTACCGCGTGTGAATTTGCCACTAGAGGTGTTAGTGTAGCGTATGTTCCAAAAAAAAATTTATTTTAACGTGTTTGAGTGAGATTCGTAACATAAATTATAATTTGTTTAATTTACCTCTGGAAAAGTGATCTCTTTCGTGAAATTATCGCAAATATGGATTATTTGGCGATGAATATAAACGCGTTGAAAGCTAAATTAAGAAAAAAAGCGCTAAAATAAGCGGCTGCACACAAAAAACTAAACTGAACAGCATTGACGCATAGCTACTCGATATGATGATAGTTATTTATAATGAATAAGTAAATGAGATATTATTTTTAAGTATTATAGAGAATCAAGATTCAAATATTTTATTATACATCAATCATAAAAAGTTGCCTTTGACAGCTATATCCGGACCTTAGTCAACACTGGCGCCAACTGGTGAGCAAGAAAACGATAGTCCCCATTACGACGCCTTATTATCTACTGGCTTATCCATTACTTAGTGGCAGCCAGCCACAAGTGGAAAATAGGGCTGACACAGCTTTCCTCCCACTCGCCAGGTACAGGCATGTAAGTTGTCAGTGTGTGTGGTAATGTAAAATCAATACAATATATAAAATAATAAAAAAAATGATCCTGGACACACAGCGTCTAGCCCCAAGCTAAGCATAACTTGTGTTACGGGTACTAAATGACTAACTTAATGCAATACATTACAAAGAACATTACAGACTTTTTTATTATACATTTATACATATTTTATTATGCCCCGCAGCTTCACCTGCAAACCAGAGTTTTCTTTTTCGTACAAATTTCAGAAATTTATTGCACACCCCCTATAATTAAAATCATTTGTTTATTTTTACACAATAACCATTGTGTTTAATTATTCACTCCATAGTTTATTTATACCAAGTTTTGAGGTACAGTTACCTAGGTACCCTACAGCGTTTTTAGGAGTACCTAAATGAGTCTATGTGATATAAATCCTTAAATGGTATAATACAATAAACATTATAATTTATATTTAGTCGGTAATAAACCGCCCCTGACCATTCCTGGCGCAAAGGTGCCCATAATGCTTGCCGCGTTACCTCGCTGAACAGCGATGGCAATCCTTTGCACCAAGAACGAACCGGAGCGGGAGGAGTTTTGAGTGAATCAAACCAATGAAAAATTATTTTACAATGTCCTTTTCTAGGTCCTAAACTATCTACATACCAGATTTCATTTAAATAACTTTAGTAGTTACAAAGATTACTTATAACAAACATTCACAGACCTTCCCATTTATTAAAATCGTAAGATAGAAAAACCCTAGAACCCTGGAACAAATATTTGCAGATCTTATACCAACATTAGTTCCCAAGGCAGGAATCAATACCTCTGGAGTTTTGAGAGTTCCAGAGATTTAGAAGATGGATTAATTAATTGCAGCAAAGGTGTATAAAATACACAAGAAACCACATGCCTTACTCTGGTAGGTTCTCAAGTCTACTCTAACAACAATAACGGGCTAAGTTGGAGAAAGGACTTACAATGACTTACCACAAACAAATCAGTAAGATCATTTGCTTAAGTTTCCAGCACATCCGTGTCCATTTCCTTTCAGTTGCTGGGTTTTGAACTCATATCTGTGTTGCATGAAGAGGGAATGAGCTCTGCGTAGTACACCATTGATGATGTGGAAACAAGCTGCAAATCAAAAGGATTTCATAAAACAAAGGTCGACCCAATCCCAGAGGCCCTCTTTTTGTTTCACGAATGCTGATATTCATTATAGGCATAGGTCATTCACAAGTAAAATTACCTGATTGTTTGTGAGGTTATGTTGTATACAAATTTTGGAATAGGTTAGTTATGTACCATGGATACTCAGGAACAATGACAAATTCTTGGATAAGTATAAATAGAGCCAATTTAAATAAGTTTCGAACCATTGTTTGGCATCTTTTCAGCAAACAATGTTAACAATTTTTCGACAACGACTTCAAAAACTTGATGTATTCTGAGGAAGTATCCTGAGCAGTGCTTCCAGATTCACTGTAATTACAGTAGATTTACTGTATTTTAGACTTTTCTACTGTATACTGTAATGATAAAATACAGTGTATGGAATATACTGTATTTAATTTTCTTATAACTTTATCATTCTAATACGTAAAACGAAACGCAGCTAATCTACGCCCATCTACATTTAACAGTAGATCTGTTTATAATAAAGTTGCGGGAAATTCCCTGGCAATACGGAACTATCGTAGAGCGATCTGGGACGCAACTATCAATAGTAGCCGTCTCTGTCTTACAAAGGAACATTGCATTTTTCAACTTATTTATTCATAAACTTGTTTTGCTTTGGTAGTATGCAGTGATCTAAACTTAAAACTTATAGCGAGATTACTGTAAAAGTGAGCTCAAGCAGTAAGGAAAGTGATGTGCGTAGTATGTACAGTAGCGATGCTGGGAAAAAAATATTTCGAGGCGGGAATCGAACCCGCAACCTCCTGCGTCGCAGGCGGACCTTCGCCCACCGTACCACATCGGTCGTAGATGAATATTGATAAATCATGAGCAAATCGTTCTGGAAAAAGTAAATAATGTTTTTTTAAATCGAAATATATGTTAATGACTCTGACTTTAATGACTTAATCACAGGAAGCAGCTTATTTTCCAACAATATTTAAACAAAATGTACATACTGTAATTTTACTGTAATCGATTTTGAAATCTACTGCATTTTTATTAGAAACTGCTGTATTTTTTTAACTGTCAACACTGTAATTTTACTTTTGGGATCTGGAAGCACTGATCCTGAGGATGTATCAAGTCATGCAGGCAAAATTTTGAACATCAACGTCTCGGAGAGATTTTATTTTCATTGATCAACGTATTTTCATGTGAAATACATACCGGGCCGCGCCTGAATGTTTTGATCAGCAAGATGCGAAGTTTGTTGCAATTAATGGTTCACTTGGCTAACCAACATATTATCATCAATGACTTCCATTCTAAAGCGTGTAATATCACGTTCATGGCGGTACGAGATCGAATACGTCTCGTACGAGACTTTCATACAACGCGAAGGTGAAATCGTGTGACCGTCTCGTTCGCGCGAATGAAATTCTGTATGATTTTTTACAGTTAGAGTGAAATGTCCTAGTGTACCCTGTTTAGGTACCGTAGGTATAGTATTTTTATGAATGAAAACGTACGAGAACCAATAGATCTCTAGCGACCACATGCAAAAAACCTGCATCTAGTGCGATACGCGACCCATAGGGTCTCGTAGTAATCTCGTACGAAGCCTTATGAAAAATCAATTAGTGTTGCTACAACTTTCAACGAGTGCATTGTTTTGTCGTCATGGATCATAATAATATTATGAACCGAAAGCGATCGCGAAGAATGTTAGAACTATCATTCTCAAATTCTGAAGATGTTAAATGTGACAACCCTTCTAAAAGTTCACAGACCCTCTTTCGAAAAGTGATTCAACGTGCATCAAGAACCACAAATGAAAGTATTTCCACTAGTCCCAGGACTGGACATACTTACCAGGAACTTACTAATGCGATACCGTCTCCACCACCACGTCATCAACACATGTCCTTGGATAAAGAGGTGAGTTGTTCCGATGTGCATTTATCAAAATACCCTCGCTTGGGTAATAACAGCAACAATGCTACACAATTGCCATTTCGTCTCGTCTCCCTGTGCACCTGATACAGAAGGTGAATGCATGGATTTGAGGACTAGCAAGATCAAAATCTTAGAGCAAATCATAATTCCGGCACCAAGTGACGAAAACGTTTTTAGCGATCGTACAACCAGGAACAATGACATTCCACTCAAGACCTTCAATGAAAGTAACTCCAATTTTGCTTCTCTTAGCAATATTTCAATATCGAATATGCTTACCCTTGATGAGTCGTTTGATGAACAAAAGATTTACGATTTACTGTCTACGTCGACATCCAAAAATAAAAACCACATCAAAGAAAAGTTAAGTTCTTATTTAGACTTTGATAAGACATCAGAAACAAAACAAGTACCAGTTTCGCCAGTAGCCACGTCAAGCTGTATGTTACCTATAGAGGTGCTATCAAATCCTAATGAAAAGGATATAACAGAAACTCATATCAACCATAGTTCAGAGTTCATCGACTTGCAATACTAATGATCTCACTGAGAATAATGAAACAGGTACTAAAAAGCAATCTAACCCTGACAATACATCAAAGAGACCGGATGGCTCTATAACAAGATCCACGGAGCAGAATATCAGCCCAATTACGGAGTCAGATGATGAAAGCTATATTCCTAGCAGTTCCGCGGAAAGTGAGTCCGATACTACCAACATAGATACTGAAACAGATCGTGAAGAAGAAAACGACGAAATTTCTAGTAATGATACAAACCAAAATAATATAGGACAGCCCGAAAACACAATAGAAGACGCAGACGAGGAAGGATGGATCGACATAAATGACACAATACCGGAACTTGAAGAATATGAACATGACAGCAAATATAATGTACCGGATGATGCTAAAACTGCAGACGAGATATTTAGACTATTTCTTACAGACGAAATTGTGGACAAGATGGTTTTTGAAACAAATTTGTACGCTGAAAAATTCGTAGCTAATCCGGACCTGAAAGGGATCCCCGGGACGGGAGTCCCGTTTTAGATTGTGGAAACCCACCTATAGAGAGGAAATGTTTAAGTTTTTTGGCGTTATCCTAGTAATGGGTTTGGTGAACCAACCGCATATGAACGATTACTGGTCCAAAAATGCTATGTATCGAAACGAGTATATTGGCCGAGTTATGAAGAGAGATAGATTCACAGCAATTTTAAAGTTCTGGCATTTTAGCAAAGAATCAGATAATAATGTGACAGATAAATTACACAAAATTCGTGACATATACGAAATGCTACTTGCTCAATTTCAGAAAGTTATTGTACCAGGAAAAATATTGGTAATTGATGAATCTATGGTGCCTTGGCGAGGAAGACTACAATTCCGACAATATATTAAAAACAAATCGCACAGATATGGAGTGAAGCTCTACAAACTTTGTACGACTGACGGGTTTACATTCAATATGATAGTTTATACCGGAAAAGGAGAGAATGGACGCGAAAAAGATCACGGTATGAAAACGGTATTGAAGTTGATACATAACTATGATTATATGGGAAGAGTAGTGATAACGGACAATTTTTATAACAGCGTCGACCTTGCTCAAGAACTGTTGAAGAGAAAAACTTTTTTGTGTGGAACTCTCAGAGCAAACAGAAGAGGTTTACCGGATCTATTATTGCGAAAAAAATTAAAAAGGGCGAAGTTATTGGAAAAATGACAAGGACAGGAGTAAAAGTCATAAAGTGGATGGACAAGAGACAAGTTTTAATGATTACTACATGCAAAAATCATGTTGCTAAACTGAAAATAAAGACTAGAATCTAGTCTTTATTTTCAGTTTAGCAACATCTAGTCACTAGATCTAGGAGAGGAAGAGAAGAATATATAAAGAAACCAGAATGAGTTTTTTCTTACAACGACAGCAAAAAAGGGATAGATTACAGCGACCAAATGTCGTCCTACTACACCACTTTAAAGCGAGGAATAAAGTGGTATAGGAAATAAATGATGGAGCTAATTTTTGGAACAGCTTTAGTAAATGCATGGGTGGTATGGAACAATAAGAATCAACACAAGATACCGAAAAAGAAATTTGTTAAAATCATAATTCAGAAATTTACAGGAATCCCTTTTTTTGACCACAAAGTTACTGAACGAACGAACGAAGACGTGACTGAGCATAAGTATACAATAAATAGTAAGAAAAGACGCTGTGTCAGTTGTTATGAGAAGGCAAGAAAAACAATGACAAGCAGAAAAGCTGATAAGAAAACAAAGCAAGTTAAAGGTTTTTGTGCCAAATGTAACAAAACTTTGTGCTTACAGTGTTTTAACGAAAAACATTGATTCTTTGTACATACTTCATTTTTAATTTATATTCATTTGTCTTTTTGAAATAAATTTTTATCGACATTGTGTGTTTTGGTGTTTAACACATCACTATAAATTTATCGACTTTTTGCAAAATATGCGATACGAGATAGAAAAGAACTCGTATTTTTTTGCCATCTCGGGCTTTACGAGATCTTAAGGTTCTCGTATTTCTTTTTTGCAATTTTTTTAATGAATATGTTAGCTATTTTCGGGCGGGCCTACATACTGAACAACACATTCATTGTCTATCGGTTAGTATAAAAATTTAACCTTTTTTATGTATTTCCATCCAAGTATTCAAGTTAAAAGCGAACAACACATACGAGACCTAATGAGTCTCGTGCCGTCATTAGGGAAGGTACATTACGAGTACTGTTCAGCCTCGTACTGCGTTTTCAGGTAGGTTCCATAAATCGGCCTCCGCGAGCCACGCCATGCTGTGGCTATGGTGTACTTCGACAGCATCATCTGGAATGGAAAGAAAGCACGATATGATGCACACTTGAAGCTTGACTTTAGTCTAGCAGAATCGTGTACACACACACACACCACACGATAGATGCTAATGGGGGCTACCGCGTGTGAATTTGCCACTAGAGGTGTTAGTGTAGCGTGAGTTCCAAAAAAAAAATTATTTTAACGTGTTTGAGTGAGATTCGTAACATAAATTATAATTTGTTTAATTTACCTCTGGAAAAGTGATCTCTTTCATGAAATTATCGCAAATATGAATTATTTGGCGATGAATATAAACGCGTTGAAAGCTAAATTAAGAAAATAAGCGGCTGCACACAAAAAACTAGCTACTCGATATGATGATAGTTATTTATAATGAATAAATGCGATATTATTTATAAGTATTATAGAGAATCAGGATTCAAATATTTTATTATATTATTATACATCAATCATAAAAAGTTGCCTTTGACAGCTATATCCGGACCTAAGTCAACAGTGGCGCCACCTGGTGGTGGAAGAAAACGATAGCCTCCATTACGACGCCTTAATATCTACTGGCTTATCCATTACTTAGTGGCAGCCAGCCACAAGTGGAAAATAGGGCTGACACAGCTTTCCCCCCACTCGCCAGGTACAGGCATGTAAGTTGTCAGTGTGTGTAGAAATGTAAAATCAATACAATATATAAAATAATAAAAAAAATGATCCTGGACACACAGCATCTAGCCCCAAGCTAAGCATAACTTGTGTTACGGGTACTAAATGACTAACTTAATGCAATACATTACAAAGAACATTACAGACTTTTTTATTAGTCACTAGCTGCGCCCCGCAGCGTCGCCCGGTCAAATATCATATTTTTCTCGCCGTAAAAACCATCCTTGAACTTCAACGAACATTTAAAAAAAAGATTTGGCCAAATTGGTCCAGGCGTTGTTGAGTTATGCGCTTACCAACACATTTTGCGATTCATTTTTATATTATAGATTTATACATATTTTATTATGCCCTGCAGCTTCACCTGCAAACCAGAGTTTTCTTTTTCGTACAAATTACAGAAATTTATTGCACACAAATAATTAAAATCATTTGTTTATTTTTACACAATAACCATTGTGTTTAATTATTCACTCCATAGTTTATTTATACCAAGTTTTGAGTGAATCAAACCAAGGAAAAATTATTTTACAATGTCCTATTCTAGGTCCTTAACTATCTACATACCAAATTTCATTTAAATAACTTAAGTAGTTACAAAGATAACTTATAACAAACATTCACAGACCTTCCCATTTATTAAAATCGTAAGATAGAAAAACCCTAGAACCCTGGAACAAATATTTGCAGATCTTATACCAACATTAGTTCCCAAGGCAGGAATCAATACCTCTGGAGTTTTGAGAGTTCCAGAGATTTAGAAGATGGATTAATTAATTGCAGCAAAGGTGTATAAAATACACAAGAAACCACATGCCTTACTCTGGTAGGTTCTCAAGTCTACTCTAACAACAATAACGGGCTAAGTTGGAGAAAGGACTTACAATGACTTACCACAAACAAATCATTAAGATCATTTGCTTAAGTTTCCAGCACATCCATGTCCATTTCCTCCCAGTTTCTGGGTTTTGAAGTCATATCTGTGTTGCATGAAGAGGGAATGAGCTCTGCGTAGTACACCATTGATGATGTGGAAACAAGCTGAAAATCAAAAGGATTTCATAAAACAAAGGTCGACCCAATCCCAGAGGCCCTCTTTTTGTTTCACAAATGCTGATATTCATTATAGGCATAGGTCATTCACAAGTAAAATTACCTGATTGTTTGTGAGGTTATGTTCTATACAAATTTTGGAATAGGTTAGATAAGTACCATGGATACTCAGGAACAATGACAAATTCTTGGATAAGTATAAATAGAGCCAATTATGAAATAAGTTTCGAACCATTGTTTGGCATCTTTTCAGCAAACAATATTAACAATTTTTCGACAACGACTTCAAAAACTACATGTATTCTGAGGAAGTATCCTGAGGATGTATCAAGTCATGCAGGCAAAATTTTGAACATCAACGTCTCGGAGAGATTTTATTTTCATTGATCAACGTATTTTCATGTGAAATACATACCGGGCCGCCTGAATGTTTTGATCAGCAAGATGCGAAGTTTGTTGCAAATAATGGTTCACTTTATAACCAACATAATATCATCAATGACTTCCATTCTAAAGCGTGTAATATTTAACTTCAATCTTCTACAAAAGATTCACAGATGTACTATGGATGCTCCGTAACTCATAAATGATTTCTCAAACAAAATCCCTCCGTCTCAAACTTTTGTTTGTAACTCAACTCAACAATATATTATGGAGCAGTGTTGCCAGTGGCAGGTAGTCAAATATAACATGAGACAGCTCAAAAAGTAACATTTTCCCGAGCAAAGTTACATCTTATCTAACTACTAGCTGGTGCCCGCGACTTCGTCTGCGCATGATTAGTATTTCGTGTACTCGCTATTTTACTTGCGTAATTCCCTTTCTCGTGGGATTTTCGGGATAAAATAAAATAATAGCCTATGTGTGATTACAGCTTATAATCTATCTCTGTGCCAAATTTCATCCAGATCCGTTCAGCAGTTTTTGTGTGAAAGAGTAACAAACATCCATCCATCTATCAATCTATCCATCCATCTATCCATTCATACTTACAAACTTACGCGTTTATCAGTTCAATTCAGTTTGGTTCCCCTGGGCTATACGGGTTTTCAAAAATTTTTGATAACCCGTATAGCCCATGGGAACCAAACTGAATTTCGGGATAAAATGTATCCCATGTCCAATCGTAACGAGTTCCATTCGAATTCATTCACTTCCGTCGTGATGCGTGGTTAAAGAATTTTTCTTTCACCCTCTCTCCCAGGGGAACCTTACCGAATTCCGGGATAAAAAGTATCCCATGTCTTTCCTTGTAGTATGAACTCAAATCGTCCCGAGTTTCATTCCAACTCATTCAGCAGTTTCGGCGTGATGCGCGGTAAAGGATTTTTGCTTTCATACCCTCTCCCATGGGAACCTTACTGAAATGCGGGATAAAAAAGGGATAAAAAAAAAGTATCCTATGTCCTTCCTCGTAGTATGACCTATAATCATGCCGAGTTTCATTTCAATCCATCAAGTAGTTTCGGCGTGATGCGCGTTTACGATACAGACAGACAGACATGAATGAAAAAAATTACAGTTTTGGCTTGAGTATCGATAATAGAGTGCCCTCCAAAAAAAATTTTCAAAATATCTTCAATGTACAGATTTGGACCTGTTACAGTTTTATTATAAGTATAGATTATAATAAATGGGAAAGTCTGTGTGATTGTTTGTTATAAGTAATCTTTGTAACTAGGTACTTAAGTTAATAAATAAATGAAATTTGGTATGTAGATAGTTTAGGACCTAAAATTTATAAATTTTAACCTCTGAGGGGGTTAAATAGGGTGGTAATGTTTGTATGAAATAAAAATTTTTTGGTTCGATTCACTCAAAACTCCGTAATATATAAATAAACTATGAAGTGAATAAACACGTATTTTTTATTTTTGCACAACAACCCCTGCAATAAATTTCTGAAATTTGTACGAAAAAAAATTCGCGGGCGAAGCCGCGGTGCGCATCTGGTTACCTTATATTAGGTCCTTACATATGAAATTGGCGTTTTTCGTACTGGCCACTTTAATCACAAATTTCTCCTCTTTGGTAAGGAATTCCAAATTCAAATTTGTACAGCTATAGACTCATGTATTTGTGCTTCGATGATCGTCATTCATTTGTTTTTTTTCTTCTGTTTTTTCTGTTTGCGTCACTCATTTTACAAAATGGAAAACTTAAAATATCGCATTATTTACGAGTACGAGTTCCGCCGTGGCACTAGTGCTGCGGAAACAACTCGAAGGGTGAATGATGTGTATGGCGGTCGTGTTGCAAAAGAAAACACAGTTCGTTTTTGGTTCCAACGTTTTCGTTCTGGAAATTTCGACTTGCAGAACAAGCCCCGTGGACGGCCTGAGACTCAAGTTGATAATGAAGAGTTGAAGGCTATTGTGGAAGCGGATCCATCGCAAACCACGTCCGAGTTAGCTGCAGGCTGCGGTGTTAGTGATAAAACAGTTTTAATTCACTTGAAGCAAATTGGGAAGATTAAAAAGCTTGAAAGGTGGGTACCTCACGAATTGACTGAAGCAAACCGGCAAACGCGCGTCGACTACTAAATTAGAAGAGCTTCAATTGGAAAGTCTAAGACATCCTCCGTACTCCCCGGACCTTGCTCCAACAGATTACCATTTTTTTAGAAATTTGGATAACTTCTTGCAAGGGAAAAAATTCAACTCCGATGGGGCAGTCCAAATCGCCTTCAAAGATTTTATTGATTCCCGTCCGACTGGTTTTTTTAGTAAAGGGATCAATGAACTACCTATAAGATGGCAAAAGTGCATAGAAAATAATGGTTCATACTTTGATTAATTAAATATATTAGAATAAAAAATATTCGACTTTTTGTTCCTCCCATACAAAACGCCAATTTCATATGTAAGGACCTAATATTATGTTGAAAACGACATAAAGTACCTAAAACTCATTGCACAAAAACTAAAATACTTAAGTTGTCTGTCCTGTCCCATTGTACACAACTTCGAAAAAATCGCGGTCACTTCACGACGACCTCAGTGGGGCAGCGGGCGAGAGTCCGCCTGCGACTCAAGAGGTTGCGGGTTCGATTCCCGCCTCGAAACTAATTTGATTATGATCTGCAGAAATTTGTTCCGTTGGTCTGGGTGTTTTCTATGTATAATAAAAATAAATATTTAAGTATACATATAATGTATTAAGTAAGTCAGTTATTTAGTACCTATATCACTAGCTTTGGTAGCTTTCTTTGGGGCTAGAAGGTGGTATGTGGATTATCCAGCATTATTAAAAAAAAACAAAAGTGACAGATTTTCGCGCGGACGTCGGATCATTCCACAGTCCTCAAAATTAAAGTGCGCCAACATGACGATCAAAAAAATTATTGGATGCGTTTCGTTTCGCGATATTTTTTTGTTCACTGGAAAATCTTGAAATCTTGAAATTGATCTAACACAAAAGTAACACAAAATAACATATTGAGTCGTGTAACATTGAAGTAACATGAGAGGGTCAAAAGTAACGTAAAATGTTACAAAAGTAACATTCTGGCAACGCTGTTATGGAGCCTGGAGGAAACCATAGATGTAATATTAGAATAGGAAACAGAAAAGAAAGAGAGAGAATGCTAGCCATTATCAGTGTTGCCAACCCGGTGTCAGGTTTTGGGGCTAAGTGGAGTTCTAAAAAGGGCTAGATGGGGGCTAGATTTAGCCAAATAAATTAAAATAGGAAAAGTTCGTTT
Organism: Eupithecia centaureata; assembly: GCA_944547425.1. Taxonomy (NCBI): domain Eukaryota; kingdom Metazoa; phylum Arthropoda; class Insecta; order Lepidoptera; family Geometridae; genus Eupithecia; species Eupithecia centaureata. Next base: position 4,335,809 of record OX155698.1, read on the forward strand.
TTTATTGATATCAAATAAAATAAGAGATTTTTTTACAATCGTTTACTTAATATTAACCAAAAACTTTAAAAAAATCAACTTTTTAAATTAAAAATACACGTTAAATCTCAATCTCCTCATCGGAGGAGGATTTTTCGCCGTACAATTCACTTATACTTTGCGAAGTTGATGGTTGAAGAGATTGATTATCAGTTCTAGCAGGGGCCTTGTTCAGAATAAACTTATATTTTTCTTTAGATCCAATCTTTTTTATGGCATCTAGCAAGTTTCACCGAATTTTATAAGACCAAATCGTATTTGTAATAAAGAATTTTTAAATATTTGAACTGTGCCATATAAAGATTTCTTACACGGTTTCGGGGCTAGAAATAGGGCTAGGGGCTAAATCAACATTTTAAGGGCTGAATAAGTCAAAAAAGGGCTAGATCTAGCCCCGAAAGGGCTAAATTGGCAACACTGGCCATTATCCAGCCACATAGATGTATTCTATGTCCAGCACTGACCTATAATTAATTTTGGAATCATCTGATACTGACAGTCATTTTGATGAAAATATTCAATTTCTATTATTAATGACTCATCTTAAAAAAAAGAATAAATATTTAATGTTTTTACTATTTCTTCCCAAACACCATTCCTGATACCTTGATCTTTATTTTCTTTATATTTAGTGTCATAGAGTACACTATAATATTGCCGTATTAACTCTATAGGTTAATCAGACATTTTTAAATGAAATAGGAATAACTGCGTAGAACGAAAAATAATTCTATTTACGGAATGAACTGCATCCCACGCGGTTACGCGCCAGAATGGCAGATACACATTGATGTGGCGCGTTGTGTCGCGACAGATCCCCCACCACCTCTCTGGCGCGACCGGGCGCCGAGCGATTGCCGCCGCGACAGATCGCACCACACCCCAACACAAGCTACTAATGTGAATCTAGTCATACTAAATGTATGAGACCGATAGCGTTCTGTCGCGCCACAACACACCCCGACACAGCAATATGAACCTAGCTTTATACATGTAATATAGAGGTCAGTGATGTCCAGCCACTAAGACCAAGTAGGTACCTTACGTTCTTGTCCAGCCACAGCAGCACGGACAGCTTGTTTAACTTCAACTTCTTGATTATGGCTCTGCGTTTGGTTTGACGCAATTTTGCCATTTACCGTCTTTGAAAACATCACAAGCAGCTGGTAAGGGCGGAAACATATTTACGTGTCCTGGCGTGTCGCGATGCTTACTGTCGCGGCGCTGAGTGTGCACATTAACGTGTCGCGACACGAGGTATCATGGCCCAGTGTTGCCATATATACAGATTTATCTATATCTGTAGAGAATTTTGACCACAAATACAGATTAAAATCTGTAAAACTTTTATTCTTTTTGCATAGATACAATTTAAATAACTACATAAATACGAAGCTTAGGATCTAAAGAAAACACTAACGTATTACAGATTATCCAATCTAAGCAAAAACCTTGTTTTTCTAGCACAGCAAATTGTGTTAAAATCCGAGTGAGAAATAAAAATGGCGATAACTCCTATTTCCTTAAAGTGGCGCTCCCAAATGTTTTTTGGGAACTAATTTTGTGTCTCTTGTCATGACTAGATGGCGGTTTTAGCAATAACATTGCTAATTTCTTGAATAATGATGCTTGCCGCACTTACCCCATAGCCGCACTTACCCCAACTGACCTTATATACTTTATCGTTCATTCACATACCGAGTTTTGAGTGAATCAAACCAAGGAATAATAATTTTTCACACTTACTTTACCACCCTTTTTAACCCAATCAGAGGTTAAAATTTCAAAATTTTAACATCCTATGTTGTCGTGCCATGCCAAATTTCATTTTTCATCAATAACTTAACTAGTTACGAAGACTACATAAAACAGTTATAAAAAATGTTTACAGACTTTCCCATTTATTTAAATAGTCAGATTATTATTTAATTATTTTAATTATCTACATAAAATGAGATTACTCTATTGGTTATTCTATGTCGTCTATCTACATGCCAAATTTCATTTTAATAACTTAACTAGTTACGAAGATTACTTATAACAGTTATAAAATAATATTCACAGACTTTCCCATTTATTTAAATAGTCAGATTATTATTAAATTATTTTAATTATCTACATATAATGAGATTATATTAATAAGCAATATTTATACTAAATGAAGAAGAAAAATGCATATCAACAAAAACCTGTATAAAACTATGAACTACAAATTTAAGAAGAAACAAACTAAATAACTGTAGAACTTAAGTAACTCACAACTGCAGATTAATAAATATGAACAATTAATAAACACAAAAGAAACAGATTTACTGATAAGTACAACTTTATATCATTAATCGACAAATTTACAAAAGACAAAGTTAATTTTAGGGTAAAGTAGAAAGATGATAATGTACATTTCATAGAAGTTGGAAGAGGGACATAATGGTCAAGTGGTAATTTTATTGAAATTTCTAATTTAAAAGAACCTTGAATACCGAGCGGCCATCTTAAGCTACGAGCATATTAGGTTATACCTGTTACTCGCACGCAGCTAATATCACACTAATACGAAATAACAGGATAACGAAACGCTGCCGCGGCCGCGCAGCGCGTAACAGTTACGTTTTAGGTATGGTATTAGTCAGAGTCGCTTGTATGTACAGGATGTTAGTTGCGCCTGGGTTTTGCTTTAAACAGCAGTACTAAATTTATAAAATTCTCTCTCGAAAATGGTAAGTTTCACTAAAGTTGAAATTCAAGTATATTTATATCTTTACTAGCTGCACCCCACAGCGTCGCCCGCGGGGAAATTTATTTATTTGTCATCATTTTTTATACATAATATGCTATTCCCGACGAAGACAAATCCAAAAACACAAAAATCATAAAAATCGGTCCAGCCGTTCTCGAGTTTTAAGTGTTGTAACAAACATGACTTTCTTTTATATATTATATAGATTTCTTTAGGCTTTCAAAATAACCACTTAAACAAGTAAAATTTCAAAGTATAACTAGGTACCTCAGTAGTTATTTTTATATTACGGAAATTCTATACATCGTTTTAATATTGTTAAAATGAAATTAGAAATTCCTTGAATATATCTCTAATATACATCTATTATAGGCCTATGTCCAGCAGGGGACTAATATAGGCTGATGATGATGATGATGATGATACATCTATTATAATCATAATCCTACCACCAGTTGCTTACAAATTCATTAGATAACTCCAAAAAAACTTAATAATCGCTCTCCTGTAAAATTTGAATATTGTAAATTACGTCGATGTTCTACCAAACGAGCGAAGTATTGTATTGTAAACAGTTTATGACAATTTCACGACTGGCGTTCACCCACATGAAACAAAAGATGAGAATTCAAGAAATCAATCCGCATCAAATTGTTTTTAGGGTTTTAGTATGAAAAAAATATTATTTCAAGTATTTGCCAATGGTATTTGATCCCATTTGACTTATATTTAGTTCTTAGTCTCACTTCTATTTTTACAAATAACAACCGAACAACACGGCATTTCACTGAAATACGAGATCCGTTGAAGCTAACGTTCGAACTTCAACTAAGTAAATCATTCTTTTACTGCCGTGAGCAATGTGTTCTGTTTTTGGGCATATTGCAACAACACCCGCCTCGCCCCCTTTTCATATCTCCTTGTTGCTGTTATCTATGAGGTAGATAGTATTAGTCAGAATCGCTCGGTGCGCAGCGCGTAATAAGTAGGTGAGTAATCTCCGTAGTTACTTAAGTTATTTAGATGAAATTTGGTACGTAGATAGTTTAGGACCTGGAATAGCACATCATAGGCTGATAAAATTTTCTAATATTTACCACTGAGGGGTTTAAATAGGGTGGTAAATTTTGTGTGGCAAAATATTTTTCCTTGGTTCGATTAATTCAAAACTCAGTATAAATAAGTAATAAAATAAATAATTAAATACGTATGTTTTATTTCTACAAAATAGCCCCTAGGGGTTGAATAATATAATTCTGAAATATTTTGTATGAAAAAAACTCTGGTTCGCGGACGAAGCCGCGGGGCGCATCTATTATAATATTATTTATTAAATAAAAGCTTGAGATGTTCTCAAAAACGGTCATTGACAAAATTGCGTCAATCCAGAACCAGATGCAGAGAGAGCCATAGAGCCATAATCAAGAAGTTGAAAATTAAAATACAGTGTTGTGGAAGCGTATTCTATTTTATTAGGTATTTAATTTTATCAAATAAATTATTACTACTGGGATTTTATTCTCTTTGTTGTGGACGTTGTGTGGGTTGTCAGACATTTGTTACTTTGGTTGTGGTTAGATTGAGACCGCCAACAACAAAAGAAACATCGTCAGCGCATTATAGAAACCGACATCGCTTGCATCAATCTTCCACAAAAGCGACTCGCCGCCGGTTTATTCTGAAAGAAAGAACAGAAGCAATGCGCGGCTCATCCGTCGTTGACGCTGTAAAGTTACATACCGTCGGTGATAGTCCAATACCGTGTAACCAACAGTGGATGATATCGCGAAAGTATGGAGCAAAGTTTTCAGAGAAAAAACTGAATACCTAGTAAAAAGTCAAAAACAAAGTCACTTTCTCTGTCCCTATATCCTTTTTATGTCTCTTTGTATGCATCATTGAAACTACGCAACGGATTTCGAAATGATCTCTGCATGTCCTGAAGCCTGTCCTCCATTAGTGTTATGCATTCTCGGTAGTATATGCTGCTGTTTAAGCTGCTTTCACATTCAAACCTTACCAACCCACAATGTGTGACATATTTGCCGATCCTTACGATGAAGATTCAGTGTCCCAAAATATTGAGTTATTTGCTCAAGATTTCCAGTTTTTGTTGGAAGATCGTTCCTTGTCTTGGGTTCGTATCCGAGTGAAATTTTGGAAACCTATTACTGGAACCTACTATTTGTGTGTGAGATGTGCTGAAAAATATTTAAACTATTCCATTTGTGTGTTATTTGACGATTATGTTAATCGTAATTTGACTCTTCGTGAAATCTACTTTTGTAATTTTTGTCAAGCGAAATTATACACAATTCTTTGATCATTTGTTTTATTAAAACCCATCATCATGCCTAAATGTATTATAATTATTAATAATTCTGCTGTTTTCATATCAGTTTCTGTTAAAAATTTATGGTTATTTATTATTGTCCATATTTCTCTTGGTGTTCTCATATTATAACCTTCATCATACATTTTGTAATGAGGTATCTTATAATTTATTCTTACTGTTCTATTTCTGGAGTAGTTTCTATACTTATCTTCATGGTAAAATATTAGTTTATCGTGGTATCCCTTATATTGATACTTAAATTCTATAATTAATGGTTGTTTAGGTGTTGTTTGTGTTTGTTCCGGTTTTTTCGGTTCCGGTTTTTTTGGTTCCGGTTTTTTTGGTTCCTGTCTTGTTGGTGCTGCTGGTGGTGGTGTGGGTGTTTCAGCTGTGAGAGCTCTTTCTGTGTCTTCGATTTCTTTTTGCACCTTGACTACTGTTTCTACTGTTTTTTTTACTTCTTCAGCTTTGTTTACTATCTTCGTTACTGTTTCTGTTATTGTTTGTCCCACAGCCATTATTGCAGCTTTTTGTTCTTCTGTTTCGTCACATTGTCCGTTGCCAGGTATTCCCATTGGAGTATTTTTACCTATGTATTCAATGTATATTCCTTGTGCTGCCAATCTTGTTTGTTCGCTTATTCTTTTTTCTTTATTTTGTAATGCAATTTCTAATTTTTCTTCGTTTGACATTTTTCCGTTTATTCTTCGTTGTCCTGGTACCGTGTCCGCCTTTACATACCGTCCCCTACGTCCATTTGGTAGTCTTGTTTCTTCTCCGTTTTCGTACCACTGTTTTGTTCTTTTTGCTGTGCTCTCTGACGTTTCTTGATTTCTTCTCTTAGCGGGTCGTTGCGGCTCAGTAACTGCAGGTCTAATTTGTCCATCATTAACTGCTCTTGGCTGTTCAGCCTCGGGAGCTCTTGATGGTCCTGGTTGTGGACTAGGTGGTCTGGGGTGTCTTGGTTCTTCGGCTCTTGGCTGCTCTCGAGGTGTAGCTGGTCTAGGCTGCGGTGTCTCTTCAGTTGTTCTGTAACAAAGTTCATGTTATTTTATTCTTTTTTTTTTTTAATTGGAGCTTTTTTCCATACACATTTCAAAATTAGCAGTGAGTGTAGACACCTGTTGTTCCAAGTCAGAATGGCATTTTTTGAGGTCCTTAATTTCCGTTTTCAGGTTACTCATATCTGTAAATGTATTATTTTATTGGGAGGTTATACGAATGTACTTTACATTTCCTTGAACAAAAATAATGTGAGATACATAGGGATAATTTATATTATTTTATTTTTTTATAATAAAGCTAGATAATTTTAACAACTGTGATGATAGGTAGGTAATTTACAAGAAACTAGATTAATTATTAAATTTTTGTTAACATTCTTAATAAAATTTTGTATGGTAGAATTAGATTGATAATAACATTAAAACTAATTTTCTTTTTTTGATTGAATACATTTAAACTATTTTCAATTATTCATTCCAAAGAAAATAATCTTCGATTACTTTATATGAACATGCAGATTAATCTTATAATTAACAAGCAAATTAATATTAGATATAACAATTTTTAATTAAATATAATTTTATATGCACAAATAAATGAAATTCTTTTACCATGTTTGGCGAGATACTATTTAGGTGTCCATTTCGAGGGACAGGGACATGCTTCCAATGAGTAGGTCCATCGATCAGGAGGTATCACTTCCCTGCCAGAACGAGTATGGTAATTAGTGGACAAATTTCTAGTAACTTCAACACTGGAGCTGGATGGAATTTGTATGGACGCTTGGTTAGAAATATCCATGATATCATCGAAACATGAGGAGTATAATTGCTTTGGATCAGTGCGACTCACTGAATCAATTATTATGTGTTTCCGATTGCGTCTTAACAAACGTCCTGTTGTGGTTCTTATCATATAAGACCTACTAGGTATCTATAATTCCACAAACTACCCCAGGTTTTTAATTTGCTTAATATATTTGTATGTATTCGAGGACTAAATAATGTAGGTGATCTTGGCAATTTACTTCGTAATTTCCTGCTGTACAGTTATTCAGCTGGAGATGGTATGTCTGAACTAAGTGGTGAATATAAATACTCTAAATATCCTGCATAAAAATCTGAATCATGATAAGTTCTTTTCATCAAGTTTTTGATTATTTGTATTGCTCTTTCAACTTGTCCATTTGACTGGGCATATCCAGGAGATGATGTTCTATGTGAAAAAGTCCATTCTGTTGAAAATTCCTTAAAATAATTTGATGAAAATTGGGGACCATTATCGGTCATGACTGTCTTGAGGTATTCCATGTCTTACAAATATTTTTTTAAGCTTTCCTATAATTTCCTTGGATTGCAATGAGTGCAATTCTTCAATTTCTATAAATTTACTAAAATAATCGATTAAGGTCAGATGGGGTAAGAGAAACATACTTTATTATATATCAAGATCAACAAGTCCCAGCACCTAACCTAAACCAGCTACGGTAATATTGCTATATCCAAATAAATATTCAGTTCATTAGCTGCCTATGACTTTGATACATAATCTTCTGGCACCACTATCTTCAGAAATAAATGGCAAAATACTTTCGTGGTGCTAATGTTTCTCTTACCCCATGGTTTGGGGTAAGAGAAACACTTTAAATATCTATGTAAATGTAATAGAGATAAGCTTATTAAACCGACTCTGAAATCGGCAAATCTGGTGGCAATCGAGTATGAGCCATATTCATTTCAAATAGAGCTTGCTTTACTGTTACACAAGAAAAAAATAAATTTGGGGTAAGAGAAACATATACACCAAAGCAGAGATAAAAAACATTTTTTAATTAAAATCAACACAAATTTTTACGAATACAAACGATGTAATAACTGAAACATTTTACTTTTTTACCTTGAATAAACATTTACGATTATAAACCCGTAATCAGGTTAACAAAGATGACATTAAGCATAAAATAAGTTGAATATCGACTTACCATAACGAAATAATTTTTACTCTAGTAAATAATCAATCATATAAAGCAAAGCAACCTTAAACATTTTGTTATTTTTCCTTACATTAATTAAGTCTCACAGAATCATAACATTCCTGCATGATATTAGTGATGTTATATTAGGGTCAATTTTCCATATTCATGTTATTGAATATATCGCTTTGAAGATATTACGATATCATACCTATTACAAAATATTAGTTTGATATTAGTTTAATAATAGTGAACCTATTCATTATTTACGATACCAAATACAATATTATACTGTACCTGTTCAAGTTTATACCGAGATAAAATCTTTTTTTGTTTGTTTAGAAAAATAACTAGTTGCGCCCCGCGGCTTCGCCCGCTTGAAAATTTATTTGTCAAATTTCAGAAATTTATTCCATGCCTCCTAGGGGTAGTTTCTTAAAAATAAAAAAACGTGTTTAATTATTTACTTTATAATTTATTTATACCGAGTTTTGAGTGAATCGAACCAAGGAAAAATTATTTTCCATACAAACTTTACCACCTCCTCAGAGGTTAAAATTTCCAAATTTGAATAGCCTATGTCCTATTCTAGGTCCTAAACTATTTATATACCAAATGTCATTTAAGTAACTTAAGTACCTAATTAAAAGATTACTTATAAGAAACATTCACACAGACTTTCGCATTTATTATTAATTATTATACCTACAAAATAGTAAGAAGTGATAAATTTTCTCTCATACTTAATCAGGCTTAGGTATGTTCAATAGGTAGGTATGTAACCCACCCACCATTGGTATTTCTCTAATCGTATCGTAGATAGGTAGGTAGGTACATCCAAAACAAAAATCGAAACGCACTGGTGCTGGCGCGGCGCTGCAGCGTAAAGGCGCGGTGCAGCAGCGCCGCGCGCGGACTATATTCTGGGAGGTTATTCATGCCACCACGACATCCAAAATAAAAAGTTTATGACACTAGCTAACACTGACACTGGCAGAGTCGTAGAGAAAAGCAAGCGGACAACTCTGGACACACGTACATTTAAACGGGCTCGCCCCTCTTCACACAAGACCACCGGAAGTAAGACCATGCTGGAGACCCCTGCCCAGAGAGCTCCTGGAGCTTTCGGAAGACCTTTCCCCAGACCTTCGTAGCCAACCGGTTAACGAACAGCTTCCGAGTAGCCTGCATGGCTCTCGAAGCGATATCACATGACTCGAGAGAAACTTCTCTCGACGTTGACGCCAGAAAATGAACCTTAGTTCGATTCTTACTTGCATTTCACACAGAGTCGAAATGTTGAAGACCACTTGATGAAAAGCAAGCGGCGCCACTCAATAAGAAGTTGAAATTGAAGTTGATTTGTGCTACTAAACTAAAAATAGCTAGCTATTATTTCAGTCATAAACTCGCTTTTCACTTAACTTTACACTTAGAAACAAACTAAAGCACTTATTATAAATAAAACAAACAAAACACCATTCCAAACAAAACATAAACAAAGAACAAACTCTGCAACGGAATGGCAACACAGCGGCGATCCTAATCTATTATATGAGCGTACATAATACTTTATACCTGTTACTCAAAGATAATACGTATACGAAATAACAGGGTAACGGAACGGGAACGCCGTGGCCGCGCGCGTAATAGGTACGTAGAAAATATTAGGTAGATGGTATTAGTCGTTCTCTCGCTGCACAGCGCGTAATAGGTAGGTATCTCACGTAATCGTATTATGAATGGTATTAGCTAATATAATATTATTCAGTCGCTCGCTCGCCATAGTCGCCACTGCGCCTACGCGTGAAGTGAATGACCCTGATGTTTGACTATTATTGGATAATATAATACTGTAGTTTCACGTACCTATTATGATTATCTGGGTCCTCGTATTATGTTCCGTATACCTATTAGGATTATATTAGTTACACCACTACATGATATGAACATGGCAAGATAGCTTAAATTAAAAAAATACTTAACTACTTTGCTACTGAATATTGTAGCCTTTAAACGACATTTTGAAAAGGATTCGTCCTCTACGACCAATGACAGGTTGAGGAAGTTTTGTAACAACGTCTTCCACGTGCCGGATTACTGATATATCGTCTATGTTCGGAAACGTAAAAACTGTTTGATCTTCCACTTTCGAAACTACTCTTCTTGCATATTTGACAACAGGGAAATAGTTATCCACTGTATGTGTCACAATACCCACAAAGTGCTTTACGGTTTTTTTTGTCGCAAACTTTACTAGTAGCCAATCATTTAAAGTAAAGGTGACTTTGCTGCATCTTTCTTCCATATTTTCGTCTTCTGACATAATATCATCCGAGTCTTCATGTTTCAAATTTTTGGAACACTTTTTATACTCACTTTCATCGTCAAAATACATTTCACTTTCGCTTTCACTCAAAGATTCAGAAGGCCTCATTTTCTTTTCATATATTTTTTTCGTTCCTACGCTTTTTTCTTCTCTCGGTTCTTTTTTCCTTTCTTGTTGTCTTTTTGACGTCTGTACCTTTTTATCTTCTTCTAGACTGCATCTATTGTACAATTTCTGATAAGTAGTAAAGGCTACCTTGCTTTGCTTGTGGCATCTTTCTTGAATTTTCTCATTTTCTATTATATCATCTGAATTCTTAGCTTCATTTATCGAATTTTTGTAATGTTTAAACTCCATATTATTATCAGTTTCATCGTCAAGAACCATATTAATTTCACTTTCACTTGAAGATTCAGATTGTATTTTTTTAAATGTTCTCATGCTTTTCTTTTTTTCTACGCTTTTATCTTCTTTAGGATCTTTTTTCCTTTTTAGTTGTGTTTTTGACTTCTGTATCTTTTTATCTTCTCCTGGTCTGTATCTATTGTTATTATGTTTTGTATTGTTATTTTTATCATAGTTAGTAAAAGCAACCTTGCTTTACTTGTGGCATCTTTCTTCTATTTTCTCATTATCTATTATACCATCCGAATCGTTAGCTTCATTTATCAAATTTTTGCAATACTGGTCATACTCTATATTATTATCACTTTCATCGTCAAGAACCATATCAATTTCACTTTCACTTGAAGATTCAGATGGTCTTTTTTTCAATGTTCTCATGTTTTTCTTCTTTTTCACGCTTTTATCTTCTTTAGGATCTTTTTCCTTTTTTGTTGTTTTTTTGATTTCTGCTTCTTTTCATCTTCTTCTAGTTTGCATCTATTGTATACTTCGTCATGGGTGATAACTTCAGCGCCCCTAGCAATTTTTCTCCTTTTTGTCTTAGCGCTGGTTCCAGCTTTGACAGATTTAAGAAGTAGTTCTTCAAAAGTAATATTACTTTTTACTAGCTGGTTATCAATAATTAAATTCCTTGACTGAGATTCAGATTGAAAATGTTCATTCATTGACTTCGGTGGAGCACTACTAACTACTCGTAGGTGTTTCAGCGATATCTTGGAGAACCGTGACACAGGAATTAATGCATCTTCTTTTAGAGAAACATGGATCTCATTGCATGTTGATGTTAAATCAAAGCACCTCCCAGTTGATTTACCTTCTAAGGCCTGGCATTCCATAGAATGTATCTTTTGTGGAACTAGTTTCTGATCACATAATAGTTTCAACTTGGTGTGACTGTGATGGGTGACTATGCCAAAGTCAACCTTGCCTTGTCGTATAGCTTCAAATTTCTGTTGTACATAGTTAGTGTCCAATATTTTATTAACGATATCCAGTACTAGGGTGCGAAGAGTTTTGGGCTGAATAATCTCAAGTTGATCTGCAATGGGTCCATCGGTCATAACAACTGATTGAACATGCGTAGAACTGCATGCATCAGAACGATTAGGCTCTAGCTGGTGAGCTACAGACTGAACGGGAATAGCCTCGCTGACTTCCAATTCATCAGGTTGGAGCTGGTTTACATTTGTTTGGTGTTGGTGTTTCCAGTCGCTTAACAGAACTTGGTCAAACTTATCTTCAGGAATGACATTTTTATTCAGGGGATATATTCCTGCTTTGCGGAAGCCAGCTGCACATACTTGTGGATCCACTTGACTCCACACTTGACCAATAAGGGACGAAAATTCTTTTTTTGGCAAAACCTTGCCAATATTCAATCTCTGCCATTTCACCAAAGTAATGTCCCATTTATCTTTAAATGATTTGTTTACGGCCAAGTCAAGTGGCTGTAGTACGTGACTAGTGTGTGGTGGGATTTTGAGAATCGTTATGTTATGTTCTCGTGCCTTTTCTATAATTTTTATTCCCACGTGCGTGGAGTGGCCATCATAAATTAAAAGTATGGGCCGTTTCAGTCCGACGGTTGGCAAAAAAACCTTTTCAAAAAAGTTTTCAAAAACTGGCGCTTCCATCCAGCCATTTGCGGTAGCAGCATATACAGTTCCAGGGTAATCGTCTTCCGATGTCCATTGATCCCACACGTTTTTCCCTTTATATATTAATAGTGGCGGAGCTTTTTCACCAATAGCATTGCATCCTAGCAGCACAGTCGTATTATCCTTACCTGGAGACGAGATGGTTCTGGTTGACGTGAAGCCTCGAAGGCCCACCACTTTTGATTTGCTTGGATCTTTACTGAAGCTGGTTTCGTCAACATTCCAGATATGTGCCGGTTTATCACGTAAGCCCAAATCATCAATAGTTTTTTCCAGCAGATCAAAGTAGGGATAGATTATCGCAGGGCTGCACGCTCTTTTACGTGCATATTCGACTGGTTGGGGTTTTTTGACGGAAAGGCCATGTCTTTTTTTAAAGGAGAGAAACCAGTCCTCCCCAGGTACTCTATTCTTAAATGGATTTGTGATATTGTTTTGTGTCACATATTGGCTCACTGTTTCTAACAATTCCTTTCGAGTTAAACCGAATCCGTATTTTTCCATCACATGTAGGTTGCTCACCAACATTTCTTCAACATCTCGAGATAAAATTGTGTCTCTTCCTAAAGTGTTGGATTTGAAACCTCTTCGTTCATAAACACGATTTACTATCGTCGCCCTAGGTATTTTGTACAATTTTGAAGCGGCGTATGCAGATATGGTGCCATTTTTCACTTTTTTAACAGCCTCCAGCAATTTTTCTTTTGAGTAAGTAGTCCCTCTATCCGTTTTTCTTATATACATGGTGTAACAATATACACGTACTAAGCGAAAAGCTGGGTATTTCTACCCCCCCGGGGAACAACTTTTGTTCAACGACTTTTCTAATTTCGATTGGTATCTCTGAAAAAACTAAAACAAAGTTTTCACATGGCCAGCAGATTTTTTACGAAGTGACAACCCTGAAAATCAGCTGTTTCTTATACTTGCGACGATGACCTCAGTATGGTCACAGAATAGATGTATAAAAGAGTGACAGATTCATATTCTTAAAATAGAAAAACACCTACAGCACATTGAGGCAAATTGTCGTAAGTCATGTCACAAAATTATAGCTAAAATCACATTTCAATTTGAAGGTTAAGTTACGTGAAGTTAAACATACGAACTAAACTACGCTAACACTCGCTAGTTATGTCTTTTTCTAACTGTTGGTTCTTTCTTGTGTGTTGATCTAATCATAATAACCTACTGACTGAATACACATTGATGTCCACTACTGAACAGAGCTGTGAATCTGGCGGATATTGCCATAATCACTTGGCTGGGGATTGCTGATCGAAGAAAAGGTATAGGTAATTCACAGAATAAAAATGCTGCCTTTCATTTGGCGAAGCCCCTTGGTCGACTTTTACGACATCCGCAGGCTGAGTCACAGGGATCGGTTAACTTAACTAAAAACTTTACCAAATGACTCTTTCCGTTATTAATTGTAGTTAGTCTGTCCGTTCTGTACCTACATTAATCTTTGACACTTGTATTTCCACAAAAGAAAGCGACTAAATTTTATTGGCTGTAGCACTTTGCAAAATGGTTACCGACCGCCAATCATAGACAAGTTGAAATCTTAGAGAACCATCCCCTTTCCGCTAATTGGCTGTCGGCATCTATCAACATGCAATACACCAACATGGCGACCCCGCCTTTTTCCAAGCGCGTTGAAATATTTTTTTACGGGTTCCGTAATTTTTTTTAACACCAAATTTTTTAGAAATTCGTTCGTGAGTCACATGTGACTCACGAACGTAGGGCGATAAATTTTCTTTGAGTCATGTGAACTCCCACACAAATGCATTTTTTATTGACAATGACAATACATCATTCGTAGAATGTTAATCAACTGTTATAACTGCAATTAAATAAGAAAGTTTAATGTTTATTTGAGGTTGTAATTGAATTTTTGTTGGAAAAATTTGTTAAATAAATTAAGGCAAGAAAAGCAAAGCAAGTACACACTGAATGCAAAAGATGTGAAAAAGCGTTCTGTTTATTCTGTTAAAATGTGTATAGCAAAAAACTTAATGTTTACAACGATTAAACGTGATTTTTTAGATTTTGTCATTGTATACCATAAATAAAACGATAATACTGGAATGTAAGGTTTTTTATTCAAAGAAAATATTATAAATCCATCAATAAATCAAGCATGTTTCTCATAATAACATTCTTGTTATTATGAGAAACATGCTTAAACGTGATTTTTTTAGATTTTGTCATTGTATGCCATAAATAAAACTTTATTACTGGAATGTAAGGTTTTTTATTCAAAGAAAATATTATAAATCAATCAATAAATCAAGCATGTTTCTCATAATAACATTGTTATTATGAGAAACATGCTTGATTTATTATTTGATTTATTTCTCATAATAACATTGTTATTATGAGAAACATGCTTGATTTATTGATTGATTTATAATATTTTCTTTGAATAAAAAACCTTACATTCCAGTAATAAAGTTTTATTTATGGCATACAATGACAAAATCTAAAAAAATCACGTTTAATCGTTGTAAACATTAAGTTTTTTTGCTATACACATTTTGTCCACATATGATTTACAAAAATATCACGTCACGTTCATACCGAAAAGAGTGCCTCAAATCGTGTAGAGAAATGAGTCACATGTGACTCATGAATTTATTCTAATACGTTCCTATGAGTCATATATGACTCATTGGACAGGGAAGTTAAAATTGAAAATGAACCCTAAAATTTTTCCATCTTTTCGGCGAAATCAAAGGAATGACATGAACTATTTTAGTATCACTTGCGTCGCGGTGCCGTGTAGTGCTTTACAATTTTTATCTTTCGTGCCAAAAAAACAAGTTACTAGGACTTAAGAATAATGGCGACTTACAGCAATGCTGATTACTATAATATGATACTGTGTGTGGGTGCTGCTCCAAATAACAACCTGATGGCTGCGCGGAGGCTGTATGGTGAAAGACACCCGAACGCGCCGTTACCCTCATACCGCTGCTTTCGTGAGCTTGTAGGAAGGCTCTATTCTACAGGATCCTTCCACAGGAGTAACTTCGGAGGGCGCCCAAATGCTGTCTCGGTACCCGACGAGGAGGCCATATTGGATTTCTTTGACGAAGACCCTCGAAGGAGTACTCGTAGAGCAGGGGCTCAATTCGGCGTGCCTCATATGAGAGTTTGGCGGATCCTTAATGACGATGGCCAGCACCCGTACCATTACCGGAGGACCCAGGAACTGGTAGCAGCTGACTACGGTCCACGCGTTCAGTTCTCCAGATGGGTATTAGAAAGGGCAGAGGCGGACCGAAGTTGGATCAGCACGGTGCTGTGGAGTGACGAGGCCACGTTTACCCGGAACGGCATTTCCAACATCCACAATGACCATATCTGGGCGCACGTCAACCCACACGCGTCGAGCCAATCGTCCTTCCAACATCGATGGGCCGTCAACGTCTGGGCTGGCGTTGTTGGAGACCGTCTTATCGGTCCAATTTTTTTACCAAATCGCTTAGACGGGGAAACATATCTCCAAGACCTATCTGAACAGGTAGAAGAACTGCTAGAGGAGCTGCCGCTGCGAGTCTACCGGGACCTGGTCTTCCAGCAAGACGGAGCACCAGCTCACTACTCACGCGCAGTGAGGAGCTACCTGGACCGGCGGTTCAGTACGTGGATCGGCCGCGGAGGTACGATTGTCTGGCCACCGCGCTCCCCTGACCTCACCCCGCTTGACTTCTTTTTGTGGGGCTACCTTAAGGGTGTGGTGTATGCATCGGAGTGTCACACAGCTGAAGAGATGAAGAGGCGTGTGGTGGAAGCGTGTGCTGCTCTGACTCCCATAAAAATAGGCAATGCAACATCATCAGTGGTTGGCCGCGCTCGTCTGTGTTGCTTGGAAGAGGGGAGGCATATCGAACCCTACTTACATGCATAGTTATCGGTATGTCATGTGTAACTAACTAACTAACTAACCTTACTAGTGCTAAAGTGAGTGAGACATGTTGATGCCTAAAAAGATACCAACCTTGTGCTGAAGTGTGTGAATTTCTTGTCTGTGATAGTGTACCTACGAGTGACCTACCAAAACATACTTAAATCCCTTCGTAAGAAGCCATCCAGACAGCTGACAAGCGAGAAAATATGAGGTATGTACCTACACTTACAACGTTCCTAACTCTACTTTGCATTTAAAATTTTCTCAATACAACCTAGGAACTTACATACTAGCTACATATCTTATTATTATCACGCATTTATTAGATCGTCTAGTAATCTCCCGCCATAGCTGAAATCTACGAAGATAAATACCTACCTACATACCAGTAGAGGTAGTAGGTAGGTATAGGTTTCCCAAATAGGGTTGTCACTTTATTTTGGCACTAGGAAATGAAAACTTTTTGTATGGGAAACTGAAAATAGGAATTTTTAATTATCTCCCCCCCACAACTGATCACCATGGGTTCCTGAAACCCCCCCCTTCGGCTTAGCAGGGGTAATATGTTATACCTTATTCGCACCATGTTTCATGGTTTCCCTGTAAGAGATATAACACCTATAAATATCAGTAATCCTAACTAATATTCTAAATGCGAAAGTGTGTTTGTTTGTTTATTTGTTTGTCCTTCCTTCACGCCCTAACTAAGCAACCAATCGACTTGATTTTTGTCATAGAGTTAGTTGAACGGATGGAGAGTAACATAGGCTGTACTTTTTATCCCATAAATCAATTAAATCAGTTCCCATGGGAAAGAAATAACCTTAAACAACGCGTGCGAAGCCGCGAGCAGCAGCTTGTGTTTAAATATGATAGTCAAACAGAAGACTAATAAATCTCAGCAAAGAAAGGGGGAGTGATTAAAAGAATTGTAGCAGTCTAGCAGCAGCACTAAAAAAAGGTTTACCATTCCTAACATGGGGTAAGAGAAACATATGTTTCTCTTACCCCGTATGTAGCTGTCCATCTTACCCCAACAAAGATTTTATAGGTTATGATTTTGATAGCAACATAACTCTTATTATCTGTATTATTAGAACGTAAATACTTTGTAAAGAGTATTACTTACCTTTCACTTGTTATTTAGGTGAAAACAAACAGTCTAAAACACCTTTATTTCACAAATTTATGCCGAAGTAAAGACAACGCATCCAACTCGTGTTCGCGCGGTTATGAACTGTCAAATTTGTTTTGGTTTTTTCTCGGCAATGGAACATCGTAGCGACATCTATGTATGAACGGTGGAACTAATAAACTAAAACTGTTTTATCGACAGAGCTACTCTAGACCTAAAGCTTTTATTTTACCAAATAAAGCCTCTCGTTTCTCTTACCCCGGTGTTACACTTACCCCATCTAACCTTACTTACCAAAATATAAGACTTGCTCTTGAAATGAAATAAATCAGTTCCTACTTTATTCCATGGTATTTCCGATATCTCATGATTCAACAATGGTTCCTTTGAATTTTATCTTTTATTTTGACAATTGCTTATGTAATTATCTAATTGTGAATTTATATTTGGCCAAAAAATACTTTCACGAGCCCTTACCCGCTAAGCAAGCAAAAGTTGCAATAACATTACTGAAAGTAACATCACGGAGCTTGTAAGTTACAAATACAAGGTTGCAACGTTCATGCAAGCTTAGAGCGAGCTTGAAACGAAGCGCTAACGGCCGCGCTGTATGTAGATAAACCCCGTAACTTACGCATAGCTGATCAGCAAAACTTATTATAACTTTATAATATTAAGTTGCAGTTACATTACACCTGTTACATATTTGTAAATTGTAAAATTTACTTTCCGTAAGTTCCAAGTTTAACATTTCCACAACTTTTCTTTTGAAAGGTAAAGGTTACTTAACTCATCTATATTGCTTAAACGTTGCAAATGAAACTTACATGCAACTTGCATTTATTTAATTGTCGCAAAGGTACATTTGCTTGGTTTCGGTAAATTCAAAATGAATCCTTGCATCAAGGTTGAAGATGGAACTTTCACGGAACTTACATTTATTGAGTTGGTGTTAAGTTATCTTTGTAAGTTTTTGGCAAGTTTAAAATTAACCCTAGCGTAAAAGTGAGACCTGAAACTTGCAAGTAACTAAGATTTATCAAGATGAAGCAAAGTTAAATTTGTTAGTTTTTGGTAAGTTTAATTAATTATAATTAATTAATCTTTGCAACAATGTTAAAATGCAACTTGCACTTTACTTGCATTCAGCAAGTTATCACAAGGCTGAATTTGTAAGGTTTCTGAAGGTTTCAATTTATTGTTGCATTAATGTTACCTACCGTCGTTCGGGGTTACTATGTGCCACATTTAGAGGTTTTTTCATTTTAACAAAAAAAATAATACAGGTATTTCAGTAACTATTAATAAATAAAATCATATTGGTAATATATTTATTTATGAGTTCTGAATAACAAAAATTAAGAAACAATAATACTTAGTCTAAGAAAACATAATATTGTTGGCATTTCTCACCTTATTATTTGGGGTGAAAATGTGCCACGCTACATTTCTCTTTATATCTCTTAAAACAGTAGGAATGGCACATTGTCACCTATACTCTATAGCTAATCAAAAAATGTGCATCTAGTGCCATATTACACAGATAAAAAATATGTGTTGCCATACTTGCCATACAAAAAAAAATAATTGTTTTTGGTAGAAATAAATTATTCTAACTCTACCAATTCGGTAATTCTGTACAAACCTCTTTTTGATACCAGAACTGGTTCGTTTAGTGCCTGAATTATCTCTGAGTTGTCGTACCAAATTATATCAGGCTTGGAGGGCCATTTCCATATGTTATGCCCAGCTTTTTGCATGGCAAACACAAGAGCCGATTCAGGTAACTTTCTCAATATTTTTCCAGGATAAACGTTTCCATCATATTTAACAAGAACGTTACTTCCTTCCTCAACATCTAATGATTTGTTACCGTCTTCCTCATTTTCTTTCAATCTGTTCACTATGCTGCTATTATTTTCTTTCTCATTTTCTCCCCGTACTTCTTCGTCATTTAAATCGCACCAGTTAGTACTTCAGTCACTTTCTTGGAATTATATATTTGACGACGCACTTGTACTGTCATCGTCTGAACCTACATATATTTTCTTTTTCTTCGATTTAACAACATATTTGCCTTTTAATTTAGCAGGTCCTTTCGCTGATTTTTTAAGTCTCGGCAGAGATTTCTTAGGTTTACGTTTTTGTGGTCCCCCAAAAGATGTACCTGGTTGCGGCTCGATGTTTCTTACTGCTGTCAAAGTGCCATGAGATTGCTCCCCATGTTTTGTATCTGCCATTGACTGATCCGTTTGGATTGAAGATGAGTGGATAGTCCCAATTATACTTTCTATTTCGCGTTGAGTAGATGATGGGGAGATAGTAGGGGCTACTATTCTTGTCTCCTGGTTGGAATCTACATTCTCGATGTTCCTTGATGTTCCCGATGCCTCCATAACAAATTCTGAAGATTGATCAGAATCCGAAAGAAGAGGAGACAAAATGATATCTCGACTTGTTGTTTCTTCTTCTACTAAATCTGCAGCTGTAATAATTCTTGTCTCCTGGTTGGAATCTATATTCTCGATGTTCCTTAATGTTCCCGATGCCTCCATAACAACTTCTGAAGATTGACCAGAATCCGAAAGAAGAGGAGACAAAATGATATTTCGACCTGTTGTTTCTTCTTCTACTAAATCTGCAGCTGTAATACTTTTACCCGGGGGAACGTTTACGCGTCTCCTTCTTCGATTAGCCCTTGTTTCAGTGACTTGCACTCTTGTAGATCTTAAATTCTCCAGAAAGCTCTCCCCTAATAATTCACGAACTGGGACAGTAGCCTCCAGCTGCTGATTTGGCATTCTTTGCAATACAGGATCTCGGTTTAAGGGGAACAAACCACACTTTCTGAAACCAGATTTTAAATTCTGCGAAGTGTTGGCTTCCATTTCTTGGATCATTTGTTTTAAGAGCATCGGGAACTGGTCTTTCGGCACACTGGAGCTTCTACTATTACGTGTATTATTTTTCCATTCGTTTAATATCTTCCTCCATGCGATTTTCATAGGTCGAAAATATGCTACGTCTAGTGGTTGAAGTAAGTGCGTAGCATTTGGAGGCAGAGCAATAAACGCAATATTGTTAGCTTCACATAAAGAGATAACGTGCGGGCTTATGTGCGAGCTGAGATTGTCTCCAATCAAAACTTTTTTACCGGTTTGTTTTTTAAGTATAGGCAGCATCGTGTATTCAAACCAATCCTCAAAACAACGTGCGTCAAACTAACCAGATTTGGTACGATTGTATCTTGCTTGTGGAGGACCATTTTCTGCCCAAGTCCCCCACATATTCTCAGCTTTATATACTACGTATACTGGGGCTAATTCGCCAGCTGCGTTTCCGCAGATCATTATCGACGTTGCTGCCTTAGAAGAGTTTTTAATGGTCTCGGGATACTTCGTCCCTCTTCTAGTCAGAACTTTTACTGAGCCTGGGTCATCAACCAAGCAAGTTTCGTTATAATTCCAAATGTTAGAGTCAGGGACATTTTCGGTTTCTTTTTCGTAGTTATCGAAAAACTCGTTAACAACAGCTTCGTTTATTTCTGCTCGACCATGGGTTATATTCCTAGCCACTCGATTGGACAACAGTGACTTGTGACGCTTTAAAAACGAATAAACCCACTCCTTGCCTGGCAAATTGTTAGCAAACTTCGGCACCTTTCTACCTTGTTTCTCCAAATACGATTTAGCAACGCAGCGTAGCTCTAGTGTTGTTATTGGAAATCCAAAGGCTGATAATGCAGTTATGTGAGATATCAAAGCAAGTTCTTCCTCACTAAATACAGTTTGACCTCCGTGTTTTAATGGTGCTTTGTTTTTTAATTTTGATGCTAAAGTGTTTCTGTGAATGCCATATTTTTCGGATGCGGCCCGCCTTGAGATTTTACCTGATTTATTTCATCTAAAAAAAATTTTAATGTTTCTTCTGTATAGTTTTTATAAGACCTGCATCCAATAGGCCTTTTATAATCTCGTGGCATGTTTCCAGTTCTGAAATAAATGAATTAAGAATACCGTTTAAGAATTTTTGTGAATGGTAGCATTTTATCATCGCCCTTCTAGCAACACTATGGTGGCACATTTTCACCTGCGAAATTGAGTTTTATTCTTAACACACCTGTTTTAATGTGATAACCAAAACATTTTGAATATGATTTAAATGCATTTTAATAAGGATTAATAGTACTATAAACTCAACATACCTTGATAACGATACGTGTGGTAGTTTTTATTGCATCACCAAAAGTTTACTCCTAACCTCAAAACGTGACAAACCGGTTCTCTACTTCAATCACAGATAATGTCAAAAAAGTTGCCAGGATCATTAAAAAAAAAAAGATAATTATTACGAAACTATCCAAAAATCTAATTTTGAACGAAACATGTGTTGTTAGTCTCAGTTCTAGTGAAAATTGGCCAAAATGTATTAACTGACCCTCATTGCACATTTTCACCTGCCAGGCACATAGTCACCACGAACGACGGTACGTACCTAGCACCTAACTTACATTATGTAAGTTGTCTCAATGTTTCTCCTATAGGGTTAAAATTAATTTGAATTTTGTCTTTGTAATAATTTCGTAAACAAATGTATCATTTAGGAAGGGCCCTTATTATGACATACCAGTAGGTTGCAAAGCTGCCACACTTATTGCCAAGGGTAATGGAAATCAAAAACTTTGGATGTTAATCTTATAAAATTAGTGATATCTACGTTTTTAATTTGATTAGTTAAACTAACCGGCGCAGAAGTCCGCAGAACTCCTTGAATTCCAGAAGTTCTTGACCGCGTACTTTAAAAACTGCCTATTCAATGATGTTGAACTTTAAATGATACTCAAGGATATATGTAAAAAATATTGTTTCCAAAGCGCAACATGAAAAAATTGCCGAAATCACCTATGAAAATTAAGTAACTCGACTCTACTCCTACGCGGTAAGGTATTTGGATGTAATATTTTAAGTGAAAAAAAAAATATTGCTTTAGTTTTTTTTTTGACTAAGCTATTTTTCATACTATTTTAGGATTACTCGCTTACGTTCCGACCAGTTACCACTTACTTATATCACTTCTCGTTCACGCGCATTCCAGGTATTCTGTCCCTTAACTACTCATTTCAATTTTAATTTATTTGGATAACGCTAAGGTTGTAAAAATTAACAGTCCATTACCATTTACACTTGTGCAATAAGGTGGTAGGTGTATGATAAAGATGCAACTTTACACTAACTTTCAATTTTTGTGTTTGGCACCCTCAAATTTCGGGTAACTTCATTGAAAGATGTTAAGTTCCAATATAACACACCCACTGCTACCATTAACAATGATATATCATAAATCGGTAGGGCCTTACCTAAACAGATATAGATAAACATAGATAATAAATAAAAAAATTAAGAATTTAAATGCTAACAAAATTCAAATTGAAGACACTCCATCAAGTATAACAAATGAGAATTCAACAAATATATTAGATATTTAACATTTTATTAAGGCTTCAGAACAATTAAACACAGGTACTCATAATTAGAATCTCAGCTGTGCACTTCACATAGACAGACAGAGAAATAAAAATCTACTACAAGCATTTTATCCACATCAAACACTGTGAGGTGCATCGAAGGACATTCAGTATGCATCGAAGGGACTCTTCATACATGAATGATAGAACACTTAGGTACACAAATGTTTACTATTCTGTATAAAAATGTATAAATTATTTTACTTTTTTCAAGTTTTTTACAACTTGCTACACATACAAAACAAATCGATCGAAGTGATTGATTTGTAGCAAGTTGTACAAAACTGTGGATCGATTTGAAATGACATTTTGCGAGGTGATCCCCTCGATCCGAAAATACGAACAGCAAAGTTGTAAAAATTGAGAATAAGCTTACTTTTTAAGCCATGCATGCATATAATACAGGTATTTTAAATCAAAACGCTTTTCACAAAGTGCTTAAGAACGCAACGATAAATTCTAAACAGACTAGTAGAGAGCAAACATGGTAGGTATTCCTATCATTATAAAACAAACGTCTTTTGTTCTAGGCGCATCTAAAATAAATTATACAATTTCAAATGCTCCGAAGAAGAGTCAAATGGTTTACAAGATATTTAGATTTCTAATAAAGTCAGTAAGAGCATTTTAACTTTATGTATCAGCTCAAGGGCTATTTTATGAAGGTCACTTTCGTTTACACTGTAAGTTGAAATCTATACTACCTATTACATAATTTACATTAGGTACGTTACCTACCGTGGTCATTATAAAATTCCGTATAGTAATAGTTTTACGAAAGTAGTAATTACTTGTAACAACGAATATAATACCTTTATATTTTTACCTGTCTCTCGAAACTAACGTTAATTGTCGTCAACCTGAATAAATCAATTTAGACGTTTGAGTCTAGTGGTTGCGTGTTGAAACCAGCACATTACGTGTCTCTCGAATAGCTCGTACAGACGCTTCGATTTGGTTGGTGCCAGCCATATCGGAACCGACATAGCAACCATTCCAACATTGCTACAGATTGTCCGACGGTTGGCCTTCCAGCCGTCAGTTGACTTTGCTATGAAGTAGTGAACGGACGTCTTGCCACCTGATGCCATGATATTTTTCAACGTTTTTAAGTAGCCGCACTGTCTATTTTTCTTAAAACGTCCAGCATAATCAAATACACTTGATTTCTGGCATCTCTATTGGCGTAATCTTTGTGACTTAAGTCCCACAAACAGAGAAAGTCTTTTTAATGTTCAAATAACTTTATTATTGATGACCGATGTGGCTCGGTGGGCGAAGGTCCGCCTGCGACGCAGGAGGTTGCGGGTTCGATTCCCGCCTCGGAACAAATTTGTGTACGATCTGCAGAAATTTGTTCCGTTGGTCTGGGTGTTGCATTTATTATTTATTTATTTATTTATCGGAGCTGCCAGCGTAACATTGAAAATGAGATACATAATACTTGACGATCAATGTGGCATGGCGGGCGATGGTCCACGGTTGCCCTTGTAGCGACATATTGACCCGCCTAAAAGTCGATAGAAGTCGCTATAAATTTTTTTCTCGCTAAATGTGGAATTTTGTCCACTAAGCATTCATAAAATCCCCTAGTTCTAGCGACAAAGTCGCTAGAACGGCAACACTGAATGCGACTGAGCCGATTTGGTCGGAACAAAGCCTCCATACGTTCCGATTTGGTTGGACAGACTAACAATTTGGTTTGGTCGGATCGCCGGCGCATCCGACCACGTCCAACCAATAATAATAATAATTATGTCGGACCGACCGCTCTCCACACTTTCCGATTTGGTCGTGGTTGGATGGTTGGCTCCAACCGAATCGGAGCGTCTGTACCAGCTAGAAGCTTTCGTCGGTTAAATTCTGAAATGACTGCTTGACTGCAACTGTAACAAAAAAAATCTTAATAGTTGCGTAGGTACATATCGCTTTGGCAAAATAAAGTTTATTGTGTTATTATAAAATTACTATCGCGATGGTACATTAAATTTTATATAGATTATTTACCCAGTTTGAAAATCAGGGGGATGATGAATGTAGAATGGCAAGTATTTTAATCTATTAGAACTTTACCTAGTGTTATGTTTGAAACTTTAGAACTTGTTGAAATAATCTTCGTGATTTTATAAAACTGTTTCTGCATTATACTTACCTACCTATTTGAAATAATTTTCACTTTTTATCTATTTAAAGAAACCGACATCGCTTGCATCAATCTTCCACAAAAGCGACTCGCCGCCGGTTTATTCTGAAAGAAAGAACAGAAGCAATGCGCGGCTCATCCGTCGTTGACGGTGTAAAGTTACATACCGTCGGTGATAGTCCAATACCGTGTAACCAACAGTGGATGATATCGCGAAAGTATGGAGCAAAGTTTTCAGGAGAGCAGAAAAACTGAATATCGGGTAAACAGTACAGTGATTGACACTAAGATGATCTTCAACATAGAAGTAGTTAGTAATTTTTTTGTGACAATAATATTTTATATCACTATCACATAGTAGGTACAAAGTCAAAAACAAAGTCACTTTCACTGTCCCTATATCCTTTTTATGTATCTTTGTATGCATCATTAAAACTACGCAACAGATTTCAAAATGATCTCTGCATGTCCTGAAGCCTGTCCTCCATTAGTGTTATGCATTCTCGGTAGTATTTGCTGCTGTTCAAGCTGCTTATTTTTTTTTTTGAATTGGAGCTTTTTTCCATACACATTTCAAAATTAGCAGTGAGAGTAGACACCTGTTGTTCCAAGTCAGAATGGCATTTTTTGAGGTCCTTAATGTCCGTTTTCATCATCATCATCATCATCATCAGCCTATATTAGTCCACTGCTGGACATAGGCCTCCCCTAATGAGCGCCATAGCGCCCTGTCTTCAGCTTGCCGCATCCAGCATCTGCCAGCAGTCCTTCGCAGATCGTCATCCCACCTGGCCGGAGGGCGTCCTACACTACGTTTGCCGAGTCGCGGTCTCCACTCTAGAACACGTTTACCCCAACGGTTGTCGGTTCTTCGCGCGATATGGCCGGCCCACTGCCACTTCAACTTGCTAATTCTTTGAGCTATGTCGATAACTTTGGTTCTCTGTCGGATGTATTCATTACGAATCCTATCCTTCAGAGAAACTCCGAGCATAGCTCTTTCCATAGCTCGCTGAGCGACTTTAAACTGGTGGACCAGCCCTACCGTGAGTGTCCACGTCTCAGCTCCGTAGGTCATTACGGGTAGGACGCACTGATTGAAAACTTTTGTTTTCAAACATTGCGGTATGGATGACGAGAAGACTCGACGTAGTTTTCCAAACGCTGCCCAGCCCAGCTGAATCCTCTTCTTGGCCTCCTTCTCAAAATTGTTTTTACCTAGCTGCACAATCTGCCCAAGGTAAGTGTACTCGGAAACAATTTCGAGAAGGTGGCCTTCTACGATGACCGGTCCTGGATTAATGTGGTTATTGGTCATGACTTTGGTTTTATCCAAATTCATGCCAAGACCGATGCGTCGTGAGGCTGAGGCTAGGCCGTCCAGCATGTGGGTCAGCTCCTCTAGCGACTCCGCCATTAAGACTATGTCATCAGCGAATCGTAGGTATGAGATGTAATTGCCGTTTATGTTTATGCCCTTACCTTTCCAGTCCAGCGTCTTAAACATATCTTCCAATGCGCTCGTGAACAGTTTCGGGGATATGACATCCCCCTGTCTCACTCCTCTGCGCAATTGGATGGGTTTAGACTGCTGGTCCTGTACTTGGACACTCATAGTGGCGGCATCGTAGAGACATCTCAGCACCTCGATATAACGATAGTCTACTTGGCATCGCTGTAAGGATTCCAGAACAGCCCAGGTTTCGACAGAGTCAAAGGCTTTCTCATAGTCCACAAAGGCGAGACACAGGGGCTGATTATACTCTTCGGACTTCTGTATAATCTGCCGCACTGTGTGAATGTGGTCTATGGTGCCATATCCTCCGCGGAACCCGGCCTGTTCCGGTGGCTGAAACTCGTCGAGTCTCCTGGCGAGACGATTCGTGACCACTCGCGAGAACAGCTTATAGACGTGGCTCAGGAGTGTGATGGGTCTATAGTTTTTAAGGAGCGTTTTATCGCCCTTCTTAAAAAAGAGCACCACCAAACCCCCGCTCCACGCCTTAGGAGTGTCCGTTTTCAGGTCATTCATATCTGATGATATAGCAGATAATGTTTTGTTCTGACTTTCTTGGAAAGTAGTAAAAAGGTTAGTTACTTATATGCTCTGTGATATCGTGTTTAATTGTAGTAAATTTAAACATTAGTGTCGCGCCTATGTCTTATTTAGGGCTACGCAATCTCTTCAAACGGCAGCGGGTCACTTTGCCCGAGTCTGACTCCTGGTCAGTTTCAGACCAACTTGGGGCAGACTGCTGTTTTCCCTCTCTATCGGTGGAAGGCCCTTAAACTCTTCAAGACAACAACCCCGCGTTGCATGTTGTCTTGAAGAGTTTAAGGGTGATTCTACTATAAGAGGTAACTTGTGCGGCAATCAATTTAAAATAGTTTCTTTATTCTATGCTGTTGCTATTTTTGCTATAAATCATATCACCGATGTTGTAATTAATTAATACAATCTCATTTATTTATCACACTTAACCACATGCTAGTGGTTTCTTTTTCGTTTTTTCCACTTGTGGACAAAAGATTGCGAAGAAGCAAAGGGGAAATTAAGTATCACTTAATTTCTTATATTATTTTGATAATTATATACCTATACACTAGCCAAACTCGATGTAGAATGTTTGTAAACAAACCACGACACAAATAACTAAAATTCACTTGCTTGGCGTCGAATTTTAGATTGAGTGTACGAAATATTTAGTGAAGGAAGGATCTTAAATCGACAATTAATGTAAATTGCGTATAAAAAGGAGCGTCAACAGAGTGTATTTTAGGTTAAGTATGGGTGGTTTGTTTACAAACATTCTACATCGAGTTTGGCTGATGTATAGTTACAGTTTTAAATTTGACTTGTCTAAGTGCTTATTTTATAAGCCAAAAGTACCTCTAATAAAGATTGATTTACTTGATTTATCAGATTTTTTTCCAGACGTAAAAGAGTTGCTTAGCAGATTTGTCTCCTTTCACTATTCTCGGCTTCTCTAAACTGTTCCGTTCGACCTTTTCACATAAAAGACTCCAACAGCAGTACTACTTCAACTCCAAGTTTCATAGGCATTGTACAGTTTTACGCACTTCATGATCCATACATTTGGTATTAATAAGAGTATGATTATTATATGATTTGGTATGATTAAGAGAGTATTAATTGATCTACTGCTGAATGGTCAAAAGGGTAGATACCGCATCTCTTAAAATCCATTCATAATTATTTCTGGTGTCACTTTTTCTTCAATAACATTTGAAATGAGTGAAGTTATGGTATTTGCTACCTTAACAATTGTATCAGGAATATTCCCTTTTTGTAAGTACTGGTCATAAGCGTCCTGGTAATTATTATACAATTTCTTAGCTAGCTCGTATTTTTCTTGAGCTGCTTTACTTGAATAACGTTTTTTACCACATTTTATTAGGTATTTTTTAACCTCCACTAAATTGTTAGTGATATCGACAAATACTTCCGACATTTATTTAAATAAAATTAAACTGATGTAACCTTAAAAAAAAAGATTAGGTTAAAACGTGAAAATAAAAATAAAATATAGTATAAAATAGTTAGTAAAAATTATTGTCCACTTACATTAATAGGTTTTCATATCACTTTCACTTTTCACATCCTATGCACTTTTATTTTTCACTTTTTATTTCTAGTTCAAACAGAAACACGTTGAGTGCGCATAACGATACCAGTTGCCTGCCTGTCAATCTTCCTAGTAAGGCATTTGTGAAGTTTCTTGTAAATCAAGTATCCCATGACGATGGCGCACATCACTACAACGGTGACCAGAAGGAAATATGTATTTTCAGTGTAGATACCATTTGGCGCATAGTTATTTTGTCCGGTTTGTGTAATTATTACCTACTCTTTGGATGTTTTATCTTCTTTTGTATTTTGCGTTCCCATCTTGAATTACCACTGTGTGTAGGTACTGTCACGCTCCCACTTAATTTTCCATAACCATATGAGTTTTCCTTCGTACAACAACGTTATTTCCGCTATAGCCGTTGTTCCGTCTTCAAGTGGTATGTCCAGACTATTGGAAAGTAAAGCGTGGGTTTTCGCGCGTATTTTGGTGGGACATAACAGATAGTGCCCTCTGCGGCCTTCGATATAGGCTTTTATAACCACTCGTCCTTCTTCTGTTCCTATTAGTATAGATTGTAAGAACACCCCGTGCTGCTCACAGAAAACCGTTAATTGTTGTTGTAAGCTTCCATTTTGACAAAGAAGTACCGACTTGTGTGTCTGATGGACGGGACAGGAACGTAGTGGCTTTATTCTCCATGATTTTATTTATTATACTTTTAATCCTAACGATTCGGAGCCGAATACGACACGCGGATACCAATTATGATATTGCTATATGATCGGATCTACCAATATAGGTACCGACGCGACGCTCTGGCAGGGTCGCCATGTGTTGTGGGTGCGAGGTGCGAAAGTAAAAGATAGAGCTCAAGATGATAACTGATTTATTAGGTAAATATTGGTCCTTTATATAGGGGTTACATAGTTCCTTAAAGTAGGTAATTACGTTATTGTTTATAATAAGGGTCACTTTACATAGTGTCCTATTGAAGTAAACAATGGTCTCTAATTAATTACTCACATTACAATACTTATCCTTATATGGAGTACACATGTCTTTGATCGTATTACAATATATCTATCTACCTATTTGTTTATAGGTATTTAGGTACTTACCCTACAGTAAGAAGTTTTTGATGTTTTCACTTGTACATCTCTTTTCTTATTTTATAGATCCAATCATTGCCGTGCATAGTTTGTGAGTGTCTGTGTCAATAAAGTGCGCAGTGAGAGCCATGTAGTCGTTGCCAGCCATGTCGTCATGTCGTCGTTCACTATGGAAGTCCAGGCGTCCGTCGTTATACAAATAGCTTCCGCTTTTAATACTAGTTTTATCACAGAATCTAAAAGCTTGTTCTACACATTCGAAAGCAGGCTTTCGGAAAGAGTTGTTCGTGCCGGCAACGGATTTCGACGAACTTTCGGAACTCAACTTCTTCAACCATTTTGGTCATGATAGCCTTTGGCAATCATATTAACCAACTGTTAGTCAATGTTAGTCGGTAGTGTTTTTCGACACCACAAAATCAGCCATTGACGGAGCTACTGTTGTTGCAGGTGCTGCCAGTACATTGTTTGCATTGTTTACATTGTATTGTATCCGTTTGTGCTAAATTCGCACTTGTTGAGGGAATCGGCTGTGCAATTATTTGAAACAGTTGCTAGCTGTCTGGTGTGGACAATTCCTATCGTAGGATGCATAGACTTCATATGCCGGTTCAGTCAGGGTTCCTGTAGAGGTGGAGTGAATTGCTATGTTGTATACCAGGGGTGCTCAGACTTATAGTGTCGGCGATCTACCAAAAAATATTTTGAAAGCAAGAGATCGACTAAGCTACTAAGTATCTAGGTAGGAACAAATTTTATTTTCGAAATATCGTTTTACTGCACTTTAAAATTAAACATGTACAAAATGAAGGAATCTTATCTAAACGTAACTTACGAACTACAAATTCTGTCTTGATAATGATGCATGGCACTGCATATTATCCGCGTACTTTTCATAGGACGGTACGTAGTTACTGAGCCCCAACCGCAAGCATGATGTCAGGTGTTCGTCAGTGAGTCCATTACGATATTTCGATTTGATAATTTTCATTTCTGAAAATGCGGCCTCGCACAAATAAGTCGATGCGAACAATCCTGTTAAACGAAGAGCTACTTCTTTCAAACATGGGTATTTTTCTTCAGATATCAAGGACCAGAAGTTGACATCAGTTGCTCTGGATTTTAGATATATGTCAGAAATCATCTGCAATACCTCATTCTCAATGGATGTTATATCCATGTTAAAAGTGTTTGATATTTCAGTAGCAGATGTTTCGACATCTTCACAAGAAAACGGATAACTCATGAAAGTGACGATATTTTTCAGTTTGTTAAAGTCAGAGAAACGTCTCTCAAACTCACCAAGAATATTTCTTAGCTCTGTCACATAAATATCACTACTTGTGTGAGTGCTTGCCCTTGCTTTCAATGCAGGAAAATTTTTCAAGTCATTTCTTTCAAATTGACTAATTAAAAGTTTCAATTTGTTTTTAAACCCACTTATTGCGCTAATCATGTCGGTAATATTTTTATTTTTACCTTGCAGCTCTAAGTTTATGACATTTAAATGACTTATCACATCTGTTACGAAGGCTAAATCACACAGCCATTTTTCGTTCTTAAGTTTCTCGATGTCGTCACCTCTTTCGTCTAGAAAGGTAATTATTTCAGGCAGTAATTCAAGAAACCTTTCTAAAAACTTTCCGCGACTCAGCCACCTCACGTCCGTGTATAGAAGTAAATCAGTGTGATCAGCAGCCTCGCTAGCTTCCAATTGCGCTTTGAAGAGACGACGTTGTAAGCTTCGGGCACGTATGGAATTCACTATCTTTGTAGCAATGCTCATGACGTCCTTCATGTTCAGTATTTTGGAACATAGCACTTGCTGATGTATGATGCAATGAAATGCGAAAAACGATGGAAAGTCATCATTAGCTCGACACAACGCAACAAAGCCATTTTTATTGCCAGTCATGGATGGTGCTCCATCTGTTGTGTTGTGATGCACAAGAGTTTTTAAATCGGCAGTTCAGTTTCATTTACATAACTCATAAAAGCTGTGTAAATATCTTCTCCACGAGTACTTTCTTTTAAGGCAAGCATGGTTAACAATTCTTCTTTAGCCGACATATCAGGAAACACCAGCCGAATGAAAACACACAACTGAGCAGTATCTGTCACATCAGTGGACTCGTCAAACTGCAAGGAAAAGTATTTACAATCCGCGATATCATTTTTCAGTTTGGTTTCCAAATCCCTGTTTATGATCTCTACACGTCTAGTTACAGTTGGACGTGATAACTGGACCTCTTTGATAGCGGACAGTATCTCTGTTTTATTTTTATAGTCTTCAAATAATACTTCAGCTGCTTCAACAAATGCTTCTTTCACCATCACTCCATCTTCGAAGGGTTTCTTGTGCTTTGCCAATATGTAAGAAATTTTAAAAGACGCGATTGTGGCAGCTGCTGATTGCTTGACTGGTCTTTTGAACATGGATTGCTCTGCTTTCAAACTACTTTTCAGATCTTGTAATTTTCGTCTTCTCAATTCACTCTTTTGCGGGAAATCAATTTCATAGTTTTTATGTAACGTTTTAAAATGTCGTTCTAAGTTCCCGCGCTTCGGCAAAGCCACTGAATTTCGACAAACGAGGCACACACACTTATCTTTTACCATGGTAAAAAAGAAGTCTTCCTCCCAATCATTATTAAAATGATACGTTTTACTTTTCTTCGACGCACTCATTTTATATCAAAAATACTGAGAACAACGCAAACAAAGAGAATAAAAACACTCCGTTCTAAACGCAAACTTCATCTACGCAAGGTAATTCAATGAAATAGATAGGTAAATCAGAATTGAAAAAAGAAAGAGACAAAAATAGTGCAGTGTGCAAAACAGACAAACAGACTTCCTAATGTGAACTCTCTCCTGAGCCTAATTAGACACAAAATCGCTCATGGTAAAGTGTTAGTAAGTGATTTTACTTTGTTTACATTACGCGGCAAAAATAAGTCTTGTCTCTGCTAATAGGTGGCGTTGTCTCAGTGATCGTCCATCCGATCGTCGTCGCCGCGCACCGTTCAATGTTAGGTACCTATTATTTTAGGCATGAGTAGGTACTAGGTAGGTATAATGAGTATATTGCTGGCGATCGACTCGAAAAGCTTTCACGATCGACCGGTCGATCGCGATCGACCGTTTGAGCACCCCTGTTGTATACGATTGCAAAAACAACATTTCGGCTGTTTATTGGGAGTGACTTCGTCGAAATGATTCCAAAGCGGGCTACTTTTTCTTTTACTCGCCATATGCCACCACCACGAACTAAAAATATCTCAGCCGTTGCAATCTTAGGCTTAGGTAGATTCTGCACTCTTCGAATATGGAAGGGGTATCAACATTTCTTTTTCAAAAAATTCCACACATTGGCATGGAATGTACCTATCCATCTGTTACGCTATGCTTCGAGTATGGGTAGTGGGTACTGGGTACTAGTTTCAGGGTCTTGCTTGATTCACCAAACGCAGCACTTGTCCTCCATTTCTGCGGATAAAATGGGAGCAGCATATACAAAATATAAATAACACAATATTATAAATAAAAATATAAATAATACAATAAAACGGCTATAAAGACTTGTTAATGGCAGGTCTTGTCGGGAAACGCTGATAATATTCTCGAGCGGCAGCACCATTGCTATTGAAAAATCCATAAACAAAATGGGCATCCTCTAATTCGCGAGCAGACAAGGCATCGCACGTAAAAATATTGCGATATAATAATTAGGCGTATTCAAGAAACGATAACAGCTATCTTCTGCACAGCGCATCTGTTCGATGAAGTCAACGTCAAACATCTTGTCGAAAATGTCAGCTGTTTGAGTCTGGCCAGTTATTTCTACTAAAGTCGATCCTGCCAATCCCAGTGAATATGTCACGTCGTTGATAGAAATTGTTCCTGTCTTTGTATATCATAGGTGCAGTTGGCGCAATATCGCGTGGGGCTTGGTCACTGACTTCGTCTTCTGCCTGTAGCACTTAGGCTTGAAAAGGCGTCTAGTCAGTACAGTACCCACCCGGCGATAAATAATGCACATCGACCTTTGGAAAGAGACAATCGGCTTATTTCGGCTTCATAGAGCGTTATCTCTGTCGCACGAAATACAAACAGTCCGGTATCTATTATGAACTGTTGAAACAATTGTGATTTGCTTCTTTTGATATTTTTTTATTCTTTGTATAAAATACACCAATTTTTCTATAAGTGTTGGCTTAGGTTGAAGTAAAATAAATTAAAAAAAACATGTTCACATTATGTTTACGTATTTAATAATTTTGAAAAATTACAGCTGCACTGTACATAATAAACACCATTATACCTATTGTTAAAATGAGACATTGTAATAAAAATAATAATAATTCTAATTCTCAATGACTTCCATTTCACTATCTGTGCTCTCAAAGTGGTCAATATCACTGTCACTGTCAGCCGTATTTATCACTAGTCTATCAGTGTAATTGTCTAAACCGTGTTGAATTCTTGTATATTCATTCTCACATTTGATTGCATGATCGCAAACCTTTTTCCACTCTTCAGCCCCGATCATGTTTACTTTTTCAGTCAATAATGTTTTTACTGTAGTTAAATTCATACCCACATTTCTAGAGGCTACATAGCCTTTCAGTTGAGACCATATATTTTCAATTGGATTAAAATCCGGATGATATGGTGGCAATCGCAACACAGTGTGTCCATGTTCGCCAAGTACTTTGTCCACGGAAAACTCTGTATATCTTTCCTTGTGCTGATATATAATAGCGTAAATATGGGTTTTTGTTAATTTTGGATCAACTGGAATTTCGTGTCTGTTTAACCAGTTGATCATTTCCTGTTTAATGGTGTTTGAGTTGGGTGGTCTTTCAACATATTTGTTGTGAGGTTTGTTAATCTTAACGGGTCCATCTGACAAAACCTACTTAGCAAAATGACTAGCTAGCAATACGTCAGCACCTCATCTTCTCTTCATAGCATTTGAACGACATCGCTAAACTGACTTGGTAGCAAAAAGACTACTTTTTCAAAAGTACTGTTAGTAACAAAAACATTTTATTTAGAAAAAAATATGTTTAATAACCAACAAAAAGAAAAGATTATTCTTGTTTTTATAACATAAAAATTACACTAAGAATTATACTTAAACATTAGTTTTAAACCCCTCATTGAAAGAGTCGTTTTTACCCATAAATAAAAAAAAATTTAATCGGCTTACTAAAATTAAAAAAAATATGTTTCTAATGGTTCTGATGAAGAATTTGCTTTTTAATTTCAAAAATGTTTTCTAAGAACTGCATCTCATTGATGTGTCCATGTTTCAGTGATGTAATTTCATTTTTGAGCATTTTATCAAATTGTATGTGGCGACGCAACCGTCGTGATTTGTTAAAATAGTGCTGCTTGATAGCAATATCTTTCAAGCGTGCTTCTTTTCGCAGGATATACAAAAATAAAAGCAACGTGGCCTTATGTGGGATCCGGACGTTAAGGCGTCTGTGCCAGCTCTCCATGCCATTGTTCGTTCTATGTCTTTCAGTAGCACAACAAATGAGTGAAAATGATTTTTCCCATTGCCGTTTGAAGTATTTAATGAACTTGTCATTACGTGCGGTTTTTGGAGCTCGATTCATTATTGCTCTCCAGCCAGCGTCTATATTTAATTGGCAATAAAGGCAAATTTGCTGTATGTCTAATAATTTCATTTTTAACCTTAAGTTCGCGGCCCTTTTTCCAAACTGCTCGATTATAGTGGTAAAAACAGCCCGTAACAACTGCCCTTGGAAACACTGCTTTAAAGGCGTTCATAAGACCTGCTTCATAGTCGCATTTGAAATTGCGAATATCAATATTGAGTACATCTCGTATGAGTGTAAAAAGCCTTATGTACGTGACTTCCGTCTTGTTAGGGAGCAAGGCGTATATAACGGGCAATATATTAGTGTACTCACTAGAACTATTCAAATCCACATGTATCGAAAAAAATTGAAAAAATGGTTTCGGACACCTTTTAAATGTTCCGTCGCCGAAGAAATATTGATTACGTAATACTTTCAAAGTTTTTTTGGCTATCTTGGAGCAAAACAACAATATTTTGTCATATCCGCCATCATCTGCTACCAAAAAATCAGACGCCATAATTTTGGGTATGACTACTTCTTGTATTTTCTTGAATTCCGTTCTTTTCACATTCAAAGTTTTCTTCCGGGCTCTATAGGTTATCTTTCACTTCCGAGTAAGATGGCATTATTGAATTTTCGGACCCTTTTATTGACGACTGTATGAGAACATGTCTTTCAAATATTTTCTTAACCGGTTCCATTTTACTACAAACTTCTTGACGGCACAAATCCATCATCAACGCTCTCTTATTGTCGTCTGGATGAGGTGCACAACAGTGAGAACTTTTTCGTACTATCTTATCTTTAGTGTCATTTAAAGTCACTGAAGCGGAACATTCACCTTTATTTACGCACCTCCACAAGCTTCCATTTTTATTGTTTTTAGCAAAATTATATCTATGGCTGTTATGAAGAAGTGCTTGTTTTCCTTTTTGATTTGTAATAAATTTAAGGTTATCCGGCATTTTCTTGGCTTTCACTGCTTACGCTTCTTTTACAACCAAATGAATCAATAACAATGAAACAATATTCGATGTTATCTTTCAAGCATACTTCAACATGACAGCTTCCTTCTTAATTTATAATTGACCAGTCTTGTTTTCAAACTACGAAGTTTGAAACCATGAAGTATTAACACCGTTGTAGCCGATTTCGTATTTTTTGTTCAAAAAGTACTAGTTAGCAACATGATTTTCTAAGAGGTAATAGTTAATGTCTATAACTTACTTGAAATTATATTTAGTTTAGCGTACATAAAGGAAAGCTAATAATTACCTTTTTGAAACTTCTGTAACCCTAGTACTTTTCAGAAACCGAATCAGGATGCAACATTATAATTACAGGGTGTCCCATAATGAGTGGATAACCTGAAAGGTGCTTATGCGCCAAGTCAAGGCCAATCAGAAACATTTTTAATTTTTTTTCTAACTTGACCCGTTCGGAAAATATTTAATATTTTGTAAATTTGGAAAAATTTGTACCTTTGTTCACATTTTTGGACTTTGTGCCTACAATTTTAATAATTTTTTAATTTTTATTTTTGGAATATACTAAAGAAAAACAGTTTTTTTGAACACCGTAAGAAATATTTTGGTAACTAGGACCAGTAATTTTCAAGACAGGTTTAAAATAGAAAATTTTAGTTTTTCATATTTTTATGCAAAGTTTGAGGTGCTGTGGTTAAAAAAAAAGATAAGGAAACCTAAGATGCCAGGTACTTTAAAAACATGTCCATTTCAAGAGCATCCTAAAATGATAATAAACGTTGAAATTTTGTAGGGTAAAAAACTGAGATATTACTACTTTTGTGCCAAAAGGGGCCAAAGCTACTAAAAATAATATTGAACCAACACATCAATAAAATATCTTTTTCACCTTACTCGTTCTAAAATGGTTACTTTGCTTCTTAAAAATAGTGAGGAAATCTATTTTTGCTGATTCATGCTGGAAAATAGGAAATATTTTGATAAATTATAAACAATAATCTACCCGTTATGAGTACGATCTTGGTGGTATGAATTTGGAAAGAAGATTCCAACTGCATTCAAACTACAGAATGACGGGTGTCCAGTACACTGAGCCGTTCAGGAACGGCGTTATTAAGATTCAGCGTATCCAACCAAACAGATGGGTTACGCGTGGTGGCGCTTCCCAGTGGCCAGCGCGGTAGCTGGACTTGAACCCATTGGATTTCTTTTACTGGGGCAACTTGAAGGAACTGGTGTACAAAAAACCTATTCCCTAAATACTATAACTTAATTTCATTTCATTTATTATGATTTAATATAACTTCGCTGGACATAAGTCTCCCCTAATGAGCGCCATAGCGCCCTGTCTTCAGCTTGACGTATCCAGCATCTGCCAGCAGGCTTTCGCAGATCGTCATCCTACCTGGCCGGAGGTCGTTCTACACTACGTTTGCCAAGTCGCGGTCTCCACTGAAGAACACGTTTACCCCAACGGTTGTCGGTTCTTCATGAGATATAGCCGGCCCACTGCCACTTCAGCTTGCTAATAGGGTATTTTACACTATGTAAGGAAAAATATAAAAATGTTTGTTCATAATAGATTTCGAAAAAAGTAAACAAGAAACGTCGATATTTATTCATAAAATTGCAATTTTAATTTTATAATTCCATTTTAAAAATCGTCTTTTCTAATCTGTTTTTCAAATGTCTAAAACGCCATTCGCCATATTGGATCCCGCCGTGACGTCATTCCGACAGCAAACAATCTACTGAAAATAAGTTGTGCGCTGTTATTTTGATAAATTTACGAGTTATTAACACGTTTGTAGACTTCTAGCCTTTATTTCACTATGGAAGACGGTTTTGTGAAAGCAGAAAGTACAAATCTGCCAATGGTTAATACTTTAATGGTGGCGAAATTTTTTGCCTCCAATCCCGATTTCTGTTCTGCCGAGTGGAGAAATGTTAAAACAGCAATGTAATAATGCGTTTTTACACTTGTATTTTTGCATTCAGGCACAAGACACCAATGATAACTCATTATTTTCACGAATCTTATTACTTGGTCTTTCGCAGTCGTATTGTTTACTAACCGAGTGACGTCACGAGATGAAAAAGCATGGCGGCTAGCGTTTCCGCGCGAAAATTCAAAATCATAAATAAAAAACAGATTTTAGGGCGATTTTCGGTTTTAAAAAAAATTAACAAAATTTCTACTAGTTCATTACGATCTCAGGATTAATTTAAAACAGTTTTTAAAAAATGGTGTAATACCCTATTCTTTGAGCTATGTCAATAACTTTGGTTCTCTGTCAGATGTATTCCTATCCTTCAGAGAAACTCCGAGCATAGCTCTTTCCATAGCTCGCTGAGCGACTTTGAACCGGTGGCAGCCCTACCGTGAGTGTCCACGTCTCAGCTCCGTAGGTCATCAGGGGTAGGACGCACTGATTGACAACTTTCGTTTTCAAACATTGCTGTATGGATGATGAGATTTCACTCATTGTTTTTAAGTAGCAAAGTAACCGTTTTAGAACGAGAATGGCGAAAAAGATATTATAATGATGTGTTGGTTCAATATTATTTTTAGCAGCATTGGCCCCTTTTGGCACAAAAGTAGCAATATCTCATTTTTTATCCTACAAAATTTCAACGTTTATTATCATTTTAGGATGCTCTTGAAATGGACATGTTTTTAAAGTACCTGGCATCTTACGTTTCCTTATCTTTTTTTTTAACCACAGCACCTCAAACTTTGCATAAAAATATGAAAAATTAAAATTTTCTACTTTAAACCTGTCTTGAAAATTACTGGTCCTAGTTACCAAAATATTTCTTACGGTGTTCAAAGAAACTGTTTTTCTTTAGTATATTCCAAAAATAAAAATTAAAAAATTATTAAAATTGGAGGCACAAAGTCCCAAAATGTAAACAAAGGTACAAATTTTTCAAAATTTACAAAATATTAAATATTTTCTGAACGGGTCAAGTTAGAAAAAAAATGAAAAATGTTTCTGATTGGCCTTGACTTGGCGCATAAGCACCTTTCAGGTTATCCACTCATTATGGGACACCCTGTATATGATATTTAAACCATAACCACTGCTCATTCTAACAAGTCTTAAAATTTCAGTATTTAGTAAACACGACATGATTAGGATTTCAACTTTTTGTAAATGACTGTACCTGTTTTGAAAAAGTAGTCTTTTTGCTACCAAGTCAGTTTAGCGATGTAGTTCAAATGCTATGAAGAGAAGATGAAGTGTTGATGTATTGCTAGCTAAGTCATTTTGCTAAGTAGATTTTGTCAGATGGACCCGTATATCATAGTTGCAGTTGGCGCAATATCGCATAGGGCTTGGTCACTGACTTCGTCTTCTGCCTGTAGCACTTGGGCTTGAAAAGGCCAAGTACCTTAGTCAGTCAGTAACGCATGTTCGTTCAGCCACAGCGTTAAGGCCCCAGTACACAATGGCCCATGCGGGCCCACTACAGGTCATCGCCATTGTGTACAGGGGGTAATGGTATATGATGGCGGACAATTGTCAATCGTGGCGCGCAATCGGGGAGTTGTCGGTTTTTTGGGCACACTTCAAAGGAATCGTGGCGTAGCGTGGCCTGTGGTGTTTACACAGTCGGCCATTGTTTAGTTCGTCACCGGCTGCTGACCGGGATAGTACATTTTTGTGTTGCGTGCTAGAACTAGAATTTTCGATTATATCTTGTCCTGTTTCGATGAATGGTCAGCATCCACCATTGCCTTTTTCGCCATTTCTTTTTAATAACTTTGTGACGGTACACACGTCTGTAATATTATACTTGTAAACAGTATAGAAATAAATAGCCGCAG
This sequence comes from Eupithecia centaureata, assembly GCA_944547425.1. Lineage (NCBI taxonomy): Eukaryota > Metazoa > Arthropoda > Insecta > Lepidoptera > Geometridae > Eupithecia > Eupithecia centaureata. The sequence goes on from OX155698.1 coordinate 4,376,148, forward strand.
CCTTAATTACTAATTACGTCGAATTCGACGTCCATCGCAAGTGGTTTGCCAGGCAGCAATGAGCGATGCGCCATTGTGTGAACACCAAGTGATCGTGGCCTGCAATGGTGCATTGCAAAGCGTGGCCCATCACAGGCCACTGTGTACTGGGGGCTTTACGCTCCTGGAAAGTCGGGAGGAAGCAAGCGTTGTCATCATCACAGTCAAAGTGGTAATTTTGTTTTACTCTCATCTCTTTGAGCTCAATTGTTTATTTTCAAGATGTTTACACTAAACCCTTAAAAGATCTAAATCAGTATATCAATATCTTTTTTTCTTTAAGCTTGAAAAATAATCACTTAGACAAGTCAAATTTTGAACTATAGGTACCTACCTACCTACATAGTAATCAAAATAATATAAGAAATAAAGTGATACTTGATTTTCTCTTCACGTACCTACTCGCAATCCTCACTCTCGTCCTTGTCCTCAATTTCTCGCACGAACTTTGCTCGACAGAGCCGCGCGTACACGTTCACTCACACCTGTAACAATTCACTGTACGAGCCGCAAACCTATCCTCTGCACCATGTTTACGCTCACAATTACTACATGTACCAGGTTAGGGTCAAATGCCAATAAAACACAGATATTAATTATAGACACGCGTCTGTCGTCCGCACCGCCGCAAGGCGAATGGTCAGTGCATCCGACACGCCCGTGACGTTTAATACTCAGAATCCTACATCTACCTTTTACAATGAATAAACAAAATGTTTTTGTAACTTTTCTACAATAATTATTACAACTAAGATCAGACAGATAGTTAAATATTATTTGGAAAATGCTAAACCTGTACATGTAATTTACATAATATGTTCTAACAAGTTTTAGGTTGGTTACAACCACACCTATAATACCTACTGTTAGGTACAATTTTAATTAACAAGATAGGTGCTTCATTAATCTATATGATCCGTATTTTGTTTAGTGAAACCTATATCACATCTCCACCTATTTCTTTACAAAAGCAATGACTTACTTATAATTTATTAAATTTGAAAGGGATACTTTATTACAACCTTTTACCTAACTACTTAATCCAAACCGAAATGGACAAATCTGTTTTGAACCATTTATTTGTCATCGTTTTGATCACCGGTCCTTATCTGTGCAATCTTCCCATATGTTTTCTTCGACTTTACCTCGCGAAATACTGACAATCGTTGAGATAAACGTGTTCTTGAGTGGAGACCGCGACTTGGCAAACGTATTGTAGGACGCCCTCCGCCCACGCGGAATGACGAACTGTGGAAGACTGCTGGCAGATGCTGGATGCGGCAAGTTGAAGACAGGGCGCTATGGCGCTCATTAGGGGAGGCCTATGTCCAATAGTGGTCTAATATAGGCTGATGACGATGATGAGTGTTTCTTCGTAGTTGTTCTCGTGTAAGTATCTTCCAGTTATTTTTCAGTTTCCAATCTAGGTATATCATATCCCATCCTTTGATTATATACTTGTCTAGATAGATAGTTCGAGCGTCAAAACGCCAAAAAATATATCAGCCAACTGTTGGCTCATAAGCTGATCCCGCCTCGTCAGTGGCGACTCTGACTTTGTGCGGCGCACACGCGTTTCGTGACAAATAAAGATGACGATTTGCGCTATAAAAGTGTGCAAGAATTACAAAGGACGATTGAAAACAACTAAAGAAATTACTTATCATCGGTAAGTACACTTTGAATCACTGTAAGTTAACGAAACAATTTAATAATAAAGTTTTAATGTTGTCCTTAAATACGATGCCATTTGACGCCATGTTAACTGGGTTGCCTGCTCTATGAATACAACATTTCCATAGTGAATAATAGCTAATATGAAAAAAGTATTTAATCACGACCCAACAAATGTTTTTCGAGATTTTGCCGGCGCCGTAGATTGAGTCGAAACTGCTAAATACCCCCTGCCCCCCATAAGACTGCCCCTATTGAGGTTGCTACTAGGTACATGACATAGAGATAGGGTGTTTCTGATTGCGCGATCGCTTTTATACGAACCCGTTTTCGTTTCTTATTCATCGTCATCATAATCATGATCAGCCTATATTAGTCCACTGCTGGACATACGCCTCCCCTAATGAGCGCCATAGCGCCCTGTCTTCAGCTTGCCGCATCCAGCATCTGCCAGCAGTCCTTCGCAGATCGTCATCCCACCTGGCCGGAGGGCGTCCTACTACACTACGTTTGCCGAGTGGCGGTCTCCACTCAAGAACATGTTTACCCCAACGCCCCGCGCTACAACGGTCGTCAAATGTATCTTTATGCAAATAATCCAATTGTAAGCATGATTTTATGACTTGTATAAATATAATTAAGAACTACAATATCATAAACAAACTTTAATTTTCAGTAATATTTTTACTTTTCCTTACACATATATTTTACTTAGTAATCCATATGTACAACATTCTAAAAAGTAAATTAAAATTTAAAATCAAATAATTATAGATGATTCAAAATCTAAACATTTTTTCCCTATTATTATGGGAAATATTCAAGAGCTGGTATCACTCAGTACAGCCACATGTGACGTAGCACGCTTGTAGTTACACATACTTGTGTGCGTAATTCGCACACAAGCGCTTCAATTCTGGCCTATTGTTTTTGTTGCGATTGCAGCGCAACACTCCATCTAGACAAGTATATAATCAAAGATCCCATCTTGTAGACGACTGTGTGTAGTAAGTACATAATTGGATAGAGGTTTGATAGAGGAGGCAGTATGTTTTCTTTAGTGAGGGCTTCTCATTATGTAGACTTTTTGAACCTTGTTAGATTCTGTTACTTATCTCTTTCTAGATGCATATTAATTTTTGTCTTTAGTTTCCAGAACAGCAAATTCTATGTTTAGGTATAGTTATATATTTATATTTTCTTGAAAGAATCTTGAATCTTTTATTCTTTATTAGGTATCTACAAAGTAAAAGTAGTAGTTCTATACAAAGAAACAGTGTAATTCCGAACTCTTTGTAAAATAGTAAAAACTATCTGTGTAGGTGAACTGTTAAAAGTATATTTGATAATCTATAGGAACATACCAAGAAATAGTCTTTGCAAATTAGTTCAACTACAACCAATATACCTGCGTATTTGAACTGTTGACCTAATGGTCAACATCAGACGATAATTCAACTGTTAGGCTACCCTCCTGTATAGCTACCACCTGGTGTGTCTAACCGAGAAAATATTTCTCTAAGCAAATTTATAGCAAGTACCTATATGAATTTTGTATGGTCATTAAGTAGTTTTAAATTTTTTGTGTGGCGTTTTAACAGCCTTCCATACCCAGCAAATTTTGAATGCCTGGGTACATCAGCTCAAGGCTGAACTGAAAGAGTTGTCCTTCTCATTGCATACCACGGGTTTGGTGTGAATACCAGATTACGACCTTAACAAATCTCATGATACTGAGTTCTGCATCATTGTCGATTTTCAGTAACCACGGCTGTGTATGTTTCCACGCAGCCGAGCTTTTGATTTTAAACTTTTATGGTACTTTAATAAAATATGTGGATCCCTCGCAAACGTTAGCATTAATGGTCCCTAACATTTTGTGCTGTTGCAAATAATTTAGGTACAATTATTAGCCATTCCCAGTGATTATTTTTGACACTAATCCGTGTCTTTCTCAGTCGCTTCTCTTTTTTCAGATGGAATTGTGTATCATTAAACCATAATAAAGGTTGTTGTTGATGCTCACCCTCATTTTATACTTAATAAATATTGTATTAAAATACATCTGTTTTATATCGGTAGATATACATCGGTCGGAACTCGACATTCAACTTTCAATTGTAGATTATTAGGTACATATTTACTAACCCATTCACTGCCCAGCCTCTGCAGTTTTACCCCCAGGGAAGCGGCAATGAAAATAGTAAATTTAAATGAATTTATTTGTTCAATTTCACAATTAATTTATGTAATATTATTTTATTTTCTTTTATGTAATTTATTTGTTTTCTCATGTAATTTACTCATTTACTTTAGCTTAGTTCAGTTCAGAATATTCGGTAGTCGAACAAAATGATATATGTTTACAGAAACGAAACTTTTCCATCTCGTTATTGTAGCTGTTTTGATTACAAAAATGATTTATTTGAAGTACTATTCAAAAGTATTTAACCTAAAATGGTCATTATTTTTGTAGTCTATTTAGGAAATGCAGCTAAATAATCAGCGATGGGAGGCAATTTCTAGGTCTGTCCTCCAGAATACTTGCTGAGCTGGACGCCTTTTTGACACATGAAATTTTCCATGTTCTAAATAAGTAGGTAAATATCATTCTTTTTTTTTAAATATCTTTCATTATTATCTTTTTAAACAAATTATGGTTGTATTGCTTGAATTGGTATTAAATTTATTTATTCAATTAAATATTCAGTACATTTATTTTAGCCATATTTCACCAGTACCCAATTTAGAACTTATACGAAAGAATACTTTTAAACCCTTTGACATTTGTAAGTACTCTTTTGACCATTATTAAGTACCATATTACGTACATAATACGTATTGTATTTCTTCTCACTACGAACTAAGTAGATAATTTGTTTTGTCTTGGTGAAAAATAACTATAGATGCATACACCTACATCTACTTTTTGCAAACCTCACGATCCAAAAGATTGATCCTTTATGAAGCTTCTGATATCTTATAGAGCTAGCTCGCTCATGTGCAAAAGCGTTACCCTCTTCGCGAGAGGTGTTGTATGTCTGTTGCATTAAATATAACAATAACCTTTAAGGGTCTTCATTTTCTTGGCACAATCCAAAGATTTAATTGATGTTATACTTGTGACCATATTTGTACTATATTTACCAATGACATTTATTTTTGGTAGATAGATACCGTTTCGACCGTTTTTATCGAATCTACCTCTTATTCTATAGTTTTGTTCTTGGCAATCCAATGATTTTATTAATGTTGACACTTGTACTATTTTGGTACAATCTGTACTAATTACTTTTTTTTTGGTAGGTACCGTTTCGATTTTCAACGAAACTACCTCTTAACCTATAGTTTAGTTCTTGGCAATCCAAGGATTTTATTAATGTTGACACTTGTACCATTTTTGTACCATCTGTACTGATAACAATTATTTTTGGTGGGAAGGTACCGTTTCGATTTTACCGAAACTACCTCTTAATCTCGTTAGATTATTTAACTACTTTAGTTCTTGACAATTCAAGAATTTCATTAATGTTGATACTTGTACCATTTTTGTACTATCTGTTCTAATAACAATTATTTTTTGTTGGTAGGTACCGTTTCGATTTTCACCGAAACTACCTCATAATACTTTTGATCTTGGTAATCCAATTTTATTTTTAATGTTGAAAATTGTACACTGTCTGTACCAATGACAAATATTTTGGTAGGTACCGTTTCGATTTACACCAAAACTACCTCTTAATCTAGCCTGCCATGCAGCAGAGCAATACGTCTTGGGGACTCATCCGATTGGTATCGATTACGGATTAGTTGAGCTACCTCTAGATTGTTCGTAACAATCTGCAGCCGGCCCAACCGATCTAATTGTTCAAGTTTATTTCTTCCCCTTAATTATAATTATCTTTGCTTATAAAGTATTACATCTATTTACCATCTGTTAGCTATTTCGATAACTAACCACATTTTATCATTTACCATTATTTAGTACTAATTTGATCAAAACAGACTAAACTGCCATGGAACTTTTAATTTCTTTGTAATTTAAATTAGATTTTTTAAATAGTTCAAGTATTATATTATTAATGCATTTCAAAAACTTTATAAATATACAAACTATAATTGGAAAGTCTTTAGCTTTGTTTACTCTATTCTAACAATCTATTGATATCTAAATATTATGAGCTTTTTACTTCTCAAATAAACAATTTATAAGTACAAGTCTCAGATCCAATCTGTTTACTTGTCAACTTGTCGTTAATTACATTATTTCTCAGAGAATAATATATTATCCATTCACATAAAGAGAATGTTTATTATGTTTACTTAGTACCAAATGTACTTTTTAAACTAATTCGCTACTGTAAGCCACATGTATTTGATTGGTAGAACGGTCAATAAATTTTGGTTCCGTTCAATTTTATCGACCTTGTTGTACTTACTAGGTACCATAAATAATTTAATATTTTTTTATTTAATTTTTTTTTTTTTTGGTGAAAATCTTTATGTACCTCTACTATATCTGTCTGATATGCAAATATTTATTAGTAGGTACCGTTCGTTTGAACTGCCTGTTATCAGATCTTATCATAATAGGTTTTTAGGTACCGTTCATTAGAACTACCTCTTGTCAGATCATATCTTTGTGGGTTTTTAGGTACCGTTCGTTAGAACTACCTCTTGTCGGATCTTATCATTGTGGGTTTTTAGGTACCAACCAACTTCCGTCACCCAACTGAGTCACAAACAGATTTGCAAATACAAATACAAATATTTTTTTCAAATACAAAATTTTTTTTTTTTTTTTTTTTTTTTTTTTTTCAAATACAAAATTCTTTGTTTGTAAACATGGGTCATAAAGGTGGAAGGATATCTTATAAGTAAGCACCATACATGTTTTGCCTAAATATAGAGCATGCAAATAGGAATGTATGTACATCCAAGTCTCTATAGTCACAAACAATGTTTTGCAATATTTATACTTGGGGAAGTCCTCAGAACCTCAGAAAGCATAACTAACTACATATAAACTTAATTACTTAGGTACTGATATTAGCATTCCAGAACTTTTTCTTTTTAACAATGTAGGTAGGTGATCATCTTTTCGTTAGACCTACTCAAATTTGCTAACAAAGTAATTTTGTATCTTTCTAACCTATTTGAGGGTAGTTATAACTTTCGCCAAAATGGCACGGCGAATAATGTATTTGTTGTTTATCAACTATGGTATTTATGTAGGCACAGGGTTTACAGTTTATCAAGGTAGGCGAATCATCGAGCATGTTATCATTACTACGATGCGATTATTTACCAGCATTTGTTTGCAACTCAGATTAGGCCGTCAGTTGATTTACCAATTGCTTATTTGGAATTATTGGCACTTACCTCTTATTTTTTAGTCACTGGCAGGGTCGCCACTTGTACCAGGTTAGGGTCAAATGCCAATAAAACACAGATATTAATTATAGACACGCGTCTGTCGTCCGCACCGCCGCAAGGCGAATGGTCAGTGCATCCGACACGCCCGTGACGTTTAATACTCAGAATCCTACACTACACGAAAGAACCATCGACGCGTCGTTCTAACAAGTCGACATAAACGTAAAAACTATTGCTAAAAGCAACCCGTCGCTATTAGATTTGGAATTTCTTCGAAATCTACAAGTATACATAACCAACGCATTTTGTTGCACTCCATTGAATGTGCGTTCGTATAGCCATTTCATCTACACATAAAGCCGCATATATAACTTTTTTGGAGTGAGCGCAGCGAAGTTTTATCTTGGCTACATGAGTAAATACCTACAGGTTGAGATCCACTGTTCGATACCACCATGACAACATTTGAGTGAGGAAGAACAGTGTTAAAAGTCGTCACACATTTTTAGGTACAAAAATGTGACGCTCCGGACGGCACACACATGTAAAGCTAGGTTCATATTGCTGTGTTGGGGTCTGTCGGGGCGCCGTCTGTCGTGACTCGTGTCGCGTAGTGTTCATACTGTTCTGTCGTGTTGTGTTGCAATTTTACATCATTAATAATTTGTGAGTTGTGCGGTGTAGACGTACGTGTAAAATGTTTTTCTTGGACTCATCTGATAGTGACAGTGATTTTGACGAAGATGTAAAATTTCTCATTATGGCCAATCTACTTCAAAAAAAGAAAAAGAAACGAAGGTATTGGGTTCATCCTATAAATGAAGTAAGAGACAGTAAAGGCGCATTTCAGTCTCGTTCAAGACTTAGAAACTGATGACGAAAGGTTCCATCGATATTTCAGATTGACTAAAATTCAGTTCGGGCAAGTACATTCTTTAATAGAAAGGGATATTAAGAAACTACATACGCAATTTCGCAGTCCCGTAGGAACAAAAGAAAGACTTGCTGTGTGTTTGAGGTACGTATTTTTCACTTAAATGACATACCTGAGTATTTAGAGTTAATGTAAGTTGTTATGTTTAGAGTAGTAGGTACAATTATTTTGAAAACTAGCAGTGACCCGCGATTCCACCCGCATAATCCCCGTTCCCGTGGGAATTCCGGGATAAAATATAGCCTATGTGTTATTCCAGACTATAATCTATCTCTGTGCCAAATTTCATCTATATCCGTTCAGTACTGCCCTCATAATGAAGAAGGGCACAACTAACAAATTGTAAAAGTCGAGATAATTGGGTTTAAAGTTTTTCGATGTTTTTCTGACATAATATTCTTTTTATAATTAATTTACAAAATATTTTAATGCAATTAGTTGCATATACATAAGATCTCCCTCAGCATAGTTTTATTATTTATTTATCTTATCCCATTATTTTTAAAATCGTGGTTTTTCCTTTTAACTTAGTACAAAAAATAAAATTAAAGTATAAATTTTACATCAAAAGGTCACAACTAGCCAATTGCGACTTTTTAATGTAATACTGTTTTATATATTACAATAAAAGGTCACATTCTACGTCAGTTGTGTCTTTCTTATGTAATTTCATAACAGCTTATTTTGGAAATTATTTTACTATGAGGTAAAATTACATATTGTTATTATATTCAAAAATATTTCAATTACCTACCAGGAAATTATTTTTTTATACAAATGAAACGAAAATAATATACCCAATGGAAAAACATTTATTAAATCAATTAAAAAGTCCTTCTTTGTTTGCATATTTAAAGAGATCACATCATACTTACTAATTATTACCTAATCATCCTTCTCGCACAGTTGTAATTATTATTAATCAAGGTGAAATAGTTATATGGCACACAAAAATAATTGAGATCACAACAAATAATTATGATAGACAATGTTAAGTTTATAATAAAATTGTACCAGAAACTTTATATACATTCCTTTTTGATAACAAAATAACTTCCATTTGTTAAAACTTTAAGGAACTCTTATTACACAGTTATTGATATAGGTACCTAAAAGGAATGCTAGCTCTTATAATAGATTTAATTTTATTATAAACTTAACATAGTCTATTATTGTTATTGGTTTTGTTCTCAATTAATGTTAACTGCTATCTAACTTTTTAACATTAATTAATAATAATTAAGTCAGAATAATGGAGGGGCCAAATGATGTGATCTCTTTATATGCAAAGAGTTAGAAGGTTAACTTATTGATTGATTTCAGTAATGTTACTTTATTCTATTATTTTCATAAATAATATTTGTGAAAAAAATCTTCTATTTATGTAAGTGTAATAATTGATCTCTATAACTTTTAGATTTGAAGGAACTTAAATTACACAGTTAAAGAGATCAATTATTACACTTACATAAATAGAAGATTTTTTCACAAATATTATTTATGAACGAAATATAGAACTATGAACGGAAGATTATAAAATTAATCAACGTTGGTTTAGAATGTCTCTCTATTTATTGCAACAATATTCGTTAATGAGTTTGAGTGAGGTCAGCAGAATAATCATTAACTGCTAAAGTCTCCCAAAAAACTCTTCTATTAGAAGGCATGACAGGACCGAGCTTTGCCAAAATAGCAGACTTTCTTATTGATGTCACACCTCTCTGAATTAACTTTTGTCGTGGTGGCGGAATGCCATTATTCCATTATACCATTATATTCCAGTGTTGCCACAAGGCTTCCTGAGACACCTTCATGCCATACAGATGCAAAGGTTTTACCGGTCTCGTGCATCTTTTTATCTCCTATAGGAACAAAACTCTGGTTGAAAACGATGATTCTGGGACAAAACATATTTTTTTTCCATACGAGGTAACATAATTACCTCTTAAATAAGCCTTTTTTATTTAGCAAAACAAAAATAATAACATAAGGTGAAAGCCATATCTATGCATTTGTGTTCTTTTAACTTAATCATTGTAATATGTGCCTTTTTGAGTTAAAAAATATGAATTTGGATGTTACTTGTGCCTTTAAGGCTTTTCGTAACTCTTTGCTTATTAAGGATAGATTTTTCTTTTAAATTCAGGCAGATGCGCCTTTTTTTCCTGATTCCGAATGTGTATCTAACTCAAATCTGAAAAAAATGTTAGATGTGCGCTTTTTCGTTACAAGGGCAGAGTAGTTTCAGTTAGTTTTTAGAAAAAGTAACAAACATCTATCTATCTATCTATCCATCCATACTTACCTACAAACTTTCGCGTTTATAATATTACTAGCGACCCGCCCCGGCTTCGCACGGTTTTATTATACGTATAAACCTTCCTCTTGAATCACTCTATCTATTAAAAAAACCGCATTCAAATCAGTTGCGTAGTTTTAAAGATTAAAGCATTTAAAGGGATATAGGGACATAGGGACAGAGAAAGCGACTTTATTTTATACCATGTAGTGATTAGTAAAATAGTGAAAAATTGTAATGTACCTATCTAAAAAACCTGTTAAAAAAAATATTCCTACATGATACTCTATTTTATAAAGGCGTACTCTTTTTTATAAACAGAAATACTCTATTTCTTAAAAAAAAAGTTGGCAACCCTAGGTGGAGTGTGCTTATTATTACATATTAGTTATTTTATTTTCTATTCGTCATTAAAAATAAATACAATGGGTCATTAGAAATAAATCATTTTATTTATTTATTCATTTATAAACTACACAAAATAATTAATATAATTATTTATTAATCACAGTCACTATAATCAACTTTACTATAATAGGAAGCAAGATTTTCATTAGCTATTGAACTCATTTGTTGTGATGAGTGAGATGACAATGTGTATGGCATTCTACATGATTCTACCTCTAGATGTTGATGCGATTGGATGGTAAACGGTAGAACATTGATTGTATGAGCGAAGAGTTTGTTCGTATTCTTGTTCAGGTGAAGATGGTTGGGGTGAGGAAGTAGTTTGTTGTGGCGAAATGACTTTGTATGATGTAATGTTTGACGACCGATGTGGCGCGGTGGGCGAAGGTCCGCCTTTGCGGGTTCCCGCCTCGGAACAAATTTGTGTACGATCTGCAGAAATTTGTTCCGTTGGTCTGGGTGTTTTCTATGTATAATAAAAAATATCCATCTATGTAATATATTATATTAAGTATATCAGTCATCTAGTACCCATAACCCAAGCTCTGCTTAGCTTGGGGCTAGATGATGCTGTGTGGACTGTCCGGTATTATTTATATTTATTTATTTATTTTAATGTTAATTGGAGTTTGCAGGACTTTGTCTCTCTATTGTTGCTCTAAGTGGCGGATTTGTGCTTGAGATACTGCAGAGTGCAAATCTAGCTTAATTTTAGTTTGTTCCGGGATTGAAAGATTTTTCACCGATTTGCTCATACTCAAAAAGAACAAATCATTTTCATCCAATCTCTTTCTCGTCTTTCATGTTGCTTTTTAATTCTGAGATTATTTGATGACTTCATTAGTTCATAAAGCTTCTGCATCCCTGACTTGACCGTATAATGACGGGAAGAAGCCGAACTCCTGAATGAGCATTGAGAGTTGAGGCTCGCTCCTTAAGTGAGGACTGTCTGGAGATGTCAATCCAGATGGTGATTCAATGGGTTCAGATTAGGGCATGTAAACCGTTTATTCGGTTAATCAAATAACCGGTTAACCGACTGATTTTACCTCGGTTTTTAACCGGGTTTTTTGGCCAGGAAAACCGGTTTTTTCGGTTATTATTTGTTTCTTCAAACTCAAGAATTTGTCCCTCATCTGTATTAAAATTGGGTCATAAAGAAAACTATTTAGTGTTATTATGCAGTGTATGCATATAATATAACAATCCATCTAACTATTTTATAACATTTTAAGATTGTCATATGTTAATCTTACCAGATAGAGATTATTGAAGAAAAATATTTTCATCTACACTTCCGAGCTATAAACTGGAATCACTTCATCGCTGGTTTTTGCAGACCATATTTTACAGTTTCCATGCAAAAAACTGTAGGTTGTGGTATATTATTTTAAAGATAATTTTATTAGCTTTCAAACTCTTTCGATATCATAGCGAAAAAAATGATCATCATATGTCATGGAACGTGAAAACAAAAGACATAATTTTTTGGAACGAAACATCATTTTTTTCAAACTCCTGAATCCCTATAAAAACTGGGAATTTATGCAATTTTGTCATCAGTCCAATCAGTCACGTCACTCAAAATACTGGAATAAAAGAAAATGGAAACCACACCAATAGAAGCCGCTCAAATCGTCACCCTAATCCAGCAAGGGTTCTCTCAGCGTACTATCGCTCGACAGCTTCATCTGAGCCAGTCCTTGGTCTCCAAAGTATACAAGAGGTTTAGAGAGACTGGAAACTTAGTCCGAAGACCAGGATCTGGATGACAGCGATGCACTTCGGCGAGAGATGACCGATTTATTGTCAGCACTTCTCTCCGAAATCGACATCTAACCGGCGTTGACGTCCAGCGGGAGCTCGGAGAAGTTCGAGGGAGAACTGTCAGCGAGTGGACAGTGGGGCGAAGACTCAAAGAAGCTAACTTGACCCCGAAAAGGCCAGCTACGGGACCCAAATTGTCTACAGCCCACCGACAAGCCCGACTTCAGTTTGCTCGTGATCACTTAGATTGGGATATACAGCAATGGAGCCGAGTTTTGTTCGCGGACGAGACTAGGATGTGCCTGCATGGCAGCGACCGTCGACGGAGAGTCTACAGGAGACCGGGAGAGTGATACGCACGCACAATGTTGTATAGCGGAAACAGTGGAATATGGTCTTGTATGATGTGGGCGGGGATTTCAATTGAAGCTAAAACGGAGCTGGTATTCGTACCCGGTGGAGGTCGGGGAGGAGGACTAACCGCAGAAAGGTATATCAACGACATTCTGCTGGGCCATGTAATCCCTTACGCCGGGTTTATTGGCGAAAATTTCCTGCACGACAATGCCTGCTGCCACACCGCTCGTGCGACTAAACAGTACCTAGAAGAAGTCGGGATTCCCACAATAGACTGGCCAGCCGTCAGCCCTGACATGAACCCTATCGAACACTTGTGGGACGAGCTGAAAAGGCGGGTACGAGGAAGATCTCCAGGTCCGGCATCAATAGAAGACCTAAAAACTGCTCTTATCGAAGAGTGGCAGGAAATTCCACAGGATTCCATCAAGAAACTCATTAGGTCAATGAAAAACTGTTTACAAGCAGTCATTAGGGCCAGGGGGGGCAATACAAAATATAAAGCGGGAAATAACAAAGATTTTAAATAAAAATTTGATATTTTCATTTTACTTCTTATAAATTTAAACATCCACAACTTCGACCTATTGTAATAATTCACTAAATGAAGGTAGGAAACTTAATTAAATTTAAATATATAATATTTTTATACCATTCGAAAGCTAACAATATTTCTTTTCAAATGGTATACACCAATATTCCATGGAAACTGTAAAATATGGTCTGCAGAAACCAGAGACGAAGTGATTCCAGTTTATAAGTCGCAATTGTAGAAGCAGGAGAAAGGATTTAAAATGTTTTAAAGACAAAGGAACGGTATTAACGATTGATAAGAAATATAGTCGATCGATTGACAGATTGATTGAAATAAATGAACTATAGCGTATTTTAATCAATCTCTAGCTTACGGAGTTACAACGAAGGACTAGAACTGTAGGGCTTGCAATCAACCACGACAAAACTGAATACATCCACATGAAGTGCTACAAAAACAACCGAGTTAAAAGTAAAGACATAGTTGCGGGACATGTGGTGTATAAGGGTGCTGCAAGCTTCAAATATCTGGGATGCAATATAACAGATACAGGTTCTAGGGAAGATGAAATCAACATTCGCATCCAGAACACCTTGCCTTGCACCTTGGTGCAGTGCAGCGCTTCATAAAGTGTTGACGTCCAGACTTCTGAGTCGAAGCACCGAAATCCGAATATAAAAAACTGTTATATTCGTCCTATTCTGATCTACGGGTGCGAAGCCTGGACGTTGACGCTAAAACAAGAAAACAAACTCCTCGTGGCTGAGCGTAAGGTGCTGCGTAAGATCTTTGGTCCGACCAGACGAACAGATGGAACATAGCGACAGGTTGTGTCCCAAGGGTGAAAAAAGGATGAAAAAAAGAGTCTTTTAAGACATTTACAAGGGTAGGCAACGCGCGTGTAATGTCTCTGATATGCAGGCGTCCATAGGCTGCGGTAACCTTTTGCCATCGGGCGGGCCGCATGCTGTTTGCTACCTTGGTGGTATAAAAAAATAATGTAGGTGGTGGTACATTTCTGTTACTATCGATAACATTATATGTTTTAAGTATAAGAAATGTGATTTAAGTCAAGTTAATGGAGTCCTTAGATAAATATAAGTACATTTTAATACAGATTTTATTGTTTTAATTCGTCTTGTAGAAAATAACCGAAATCACCGAAAAAACCGGTTTTCACCGGTTTTGAAATCAGAAAAACCGAATTAACCGGTTTATAAAATAACCCGGTTTTTACATGCCCTAGTTCAGATGAAGATGCTAGATTTGTCTTTCCATATATGGTATTTAAAAACTCATTTGATCTTCATATTTCCAAGGTATCACTGGCATGGCAGCTTGACCGCTTTTCTTATTTCTCCTACGTTTTATTGCACTGGCGAATGAATTGCGTAACTTAGTCCATTCCTCTTTGCAACTTTCAACTGAAACAATATTTTTTTCTTATTTAGTTACAGATTTTTGGCTACAGGAAATTCGTTTCGTTCGATGGCGTTCAATTACCGTATGGGAGTATCAACAGTAAAAAAAAGTTGCCAGTCGCCCTGATTCGTAGTAAACAGAGCTCAGACTCGGTTTTCTAATACTTACATCAATGTAAACAGCATAATTATTATCTTTAATGAAGATAGTACCTAATGTATACCATTACTGTGAATATGTTAAAAAATAGTTCATATTTTTTATTAAATTTTCAGGAATTACAAGAAAAGATTCATTTGCGATGCAGATGTGCCATTCGCGTTGTTTGATTCGAGAAAAAACATAATATTATCGTAACTTTGTATCTCTGTATGATGTTCCGATTGTTCCAAATGAAACATATCACTGATCTGGAACTTGACACTGATCCAGATACAAATGATCCAATCTCGCTAAAGATACATTTTTCCCACGTCTACAAGGAATGCATGCTTTTTACATTATTTTTGTAGGTCTACATCATCTTTAATGTTTGGAAATCTGATCACCACGATAGATAAATCTTTTATTTAAAAATTTTGTACTACGCTCGGTGCAAATGTCTTCTATAATGCCGTACCTATATTGGGTCAGAAAAATCATATCGTTGCGTTATTTGATTTATTGATTGATTCTATTTAAAACATTAGACAAGTTCTTTTGAAGTCTGTGATTTCGGTTTTCGGTTCAGGTTCATTTGACAGCTCTTCAATTGATGATTGTGCAGCTACTCCTAAATTGATTTTCTCAAGGGGCACGTAAAAATTTGATTGGCATATTCTACTCGTTAGGCATCGGTAGTCTTACAGTTATTGAATTGCGTGTAGTTGCTGGCTGTTGTGTTTCAGGTTTTAATTGGTGGAGTAATTAATGGTTTTGTAAAATGTGGCAAGAAACTAGCGCAGCTAGAACAGAATCGGTTTATTTAGTAATTACAAAATGCAGTTGAGTGACAGATGTGAAAGAAGAGGAAATGGCTGACCTCGGTCGACATTTTATAGTTTTTGAACAGCGCCTCTAGTGGCGGCTATGTGCCGCTTATTACCACTTATTAGATAGATATCTAGTGTACTACCTGTGAAAGTGGTACAGCATCTGAAGCACACATGGCAGTGTTAACAGGTTTTTCGGACTGGAACAGACGGCGGTTGAAATCGTTGAATACATCTAGGACATATCTAGTGTACTACCTGTGAAAGTGGTACAGCATCTGAAGCACACATGGCAGTGTTAACAGGTTTTTCGGACTGGAACAGACGGCGGTTGAAATCGTTGAATACATCTAGGACGTAAGACATAAATTCTAGGTAAACTTTTGTGATTTTGCAATCAAGTACGCCAATTATTTCCTCTATGATTTTACTAGGATCTTCTAAAACTTTGAGTCTAAAGTACTCAGAGAGTATATCGTATTTTTCTAATACTCTGTTGACGCAAGTCTGTAGAGATTGGTTATCTCTTGTAGTCGAAGGACTCAGAATTTTAAGGACATCAACATTAAAATATATTTGTAATTCTTTAAGCTTATCTTGTCTGAGTGAACTTCAGCAAAAATGTGATCCAACATTTCTGAAAAAATCTTCCACAAATCTCGGAAGCTTGAGACCACAAACTAATAGGATGCTAGCTAACGCATCAGACGGGGCACTCCCATAGAGCAAAATTCGTCCAAAGAGTGTTCTCTTATCCCATTTGACAGATTGTTTTTTTTTTATTTGAGGAGACATCGAGGCAACGGCTGGTTATGCATTTAGCAAGCATTTTTTTTTTCGCTTGCCTAGTACATTATTTTATTTAATATTATTTTATTTATTACTTGAGCTACATGGGATACTACTATATTCTTCAATTAAACACGATATATTGTTATTTGTAGGTATTTATTTTATTTTTCAATTTCGTTTTATATTTATTGTATATACAAAACATAGCTTTCTATTTTGTAGCCAGTAAACATCTGGGAAATCAGAAATCAATAACTTTATTTCTTTAGGCTTACAATACAATGTGATTTGTCGAACCTTGATCAAACGAAATGTGCGGATACACGACACATATTTATCGATAAAAATCGGGATAAAAAAAAGTGCTATGTATCTCAAAAACAAAGCAATTTAGATATTTTTTTAAATGAAGACTACTTCATCTGGTTTTTTATTCGCTTCTTTTTGAGTTAATGGTGTATTTTATTCAAAGTCGTCTCATTTGAAAGCTACATAGTTTACCTAGCTAATAAAATAAATAAAAATACAAATACGATACATAAGCGTTGTAAAAACAATTTTTTTTTAGAAATAAGACAAAAAAGAACCTTTTTTTTTTTCCTTTGTAACTTTAAAAATGGGTTATTAATGTGTACTTTTTGCATGTTGTATTAAACTTCATAATTTATTCTACAAATCCTCCAAAAACTGGGGGTCTAACTCTTTCCGTTGTTATATTTTTCACCATTTAAATTAGGTACTTTTTGTAAAGTACAAAGATCAACAGGAATCTCAACAGATTTAATCTACATGTATCTTTTTGAGTTAATGGTGTATTTTATTCGAAGTAGTCTCATTTGAAAGCTAGATAGTTTACCCAGCTAATAACATAAATAAAAAATACAAATTCGGTACTTAAGCGTAGAAAAATAATATTTTTTGGTACAGATATTTCTCTACCTCTATCATCTACGAATTTAATTTTTTCAAGATTTTTGATGGCTCTTTTCCAAAATTCGTGATGCGGAGATTTTTCGTTAACCGCATGTCTTAAAGGATTGCCCTTTGAAGATTTGCTGAACACGTTTGTCCCGTTGACGGAGTCAAATAAATCGTCGAAGAATGATACCACTTCTGCTGTGTTCTTTAAAGTGGTGGTACTCACTTCTCGTCCATCAGCATAATGAGCTACAACAAAAATTTGTGATAAATAACCTCTACATATACATAATATATGTATCTGCTACATGTAAATAACAGAAACATTAAGACTGACTAATGGTTTTGAGTGACTTGACTTATGTTAATAAAAACGAGTGTTTTTTTATCTTATCATTCAAGAAAAAGCCATATTCATATTAAATAATATGTAAAATAAAAAAATCTATGCTTGCTACCAACTCAAAATTTAGAAAAATTAGGTTTTACTTACAAAACTCAGCAGAATAAGATAAAGTAGCTGCCACTGTCTTACTAAATACTGCAGCGCAATTCTTCACCTGGAAACCGAAACAATATTTTGGGTTAAAAAATACCTTGTTTGAGAAGTTACTTGTTTGTAGAGCTCGCCCACTTTTACTAGCGAAATTTAATTCAAGTTATAAATCTTAAAATATATACATAAAAGCATAATTTTTAGGTTTGGTAATAGGGTTCTCTTGTCAACCTTCGGTTACGGAACCTTAAAAAAAGGGAAATCATACCTTCATTTTTTTAATCTTTTCTGGAATTACGTGTTCGTCTGTTAGTTTATGCATAAGACGCATTTGTGCGTGGTTGCAATCAGTTTTGTATTCATCAACCATGTCGCTCCACTTTGATATTTTTCCTTCGAATTTAATATTTTTCGTGAGAAAATTATTCCTTAATCCTTTTAAAAGGTGGGGAGGGTCATAGATGACACTTAGTGAGTGCCCATTTATTGTATTGTAATCACATCACCTGAAAGCATTTAAGTACCTGATTAACACTAATACAATCAAGTTACTCCATCAAATGACAAAAATGATGGAAACTTAGAAATAAGTTAAATATGAAATTCTTTAAAACCTCGACGACAGATGGCGCAAAGGCCGCCTGTGATGCAGGAGGTTGCGCGTACGATTTCCGCCTTGGGACAAATGTTTGTACACACATTCTGCAAATACTTATTTGTTCCGGGTTCTGGGTGTTGTCTTTGCATTATAAAAAAATTATATGTAATTTTTTGTATTAATTAATTAATACAAAAAATTACATATAATTTTACCTTTATAATTCTACCATATAATTTTACCTTGTGAACACAAGTTCTTCTTAGCTTGGGGCTAGATGATGCTGTGTGTGTGGATTTTCCACCGTTATTTATTTTATAGGTAAGACTATTCATGATTATGAGCCCTTATAAAAAGTGTTAATAATTTAAGGAAGTTTTGTAACAACCTACCTATCACCAGCAATAATTTGTTCTCTTCGAGTATCCTCTTACAGACTTTTGAGTGTAGATTGAAATGCTGATCCTTGGTCACTGACCAATGCAATGGGTAACAGCCCTGTGTCACTCACAATAACTACTATGTCTTTAATATTTTTTTTCAACTCTGCTCCAGATGTTGCTCCTTTGCAAAAGTAAAAAGCCAGAGGCTTTTGCCACTTTTGCACAGATCCTCGTTACATAAAAACCAGTGCATGATCTGCAAAATCATTTGGTTTTTTGTTAAACGCAGACAAGTGGCTGATTTGACTTACCTAATTAATATAGCAAACGGAACTGTTGATTGCCCAGAGCTTCTTGAGCAAATAGGACTGCGCACATGCACGCTTGCACTGAGAAAACCTAATATTATTTACGTTCCTATCGTAAGGACTAATTATAGGCAGAACGCATTTGTTTATAGAGCTTCTAGCTCGTTTAACTCATTAGTACATGAAAACAGCAACATAGATTTATTCAACACCAGTACAAGTAAGCTTAAACGCTTGCTTAATGATAATTTTTTCGTTTAAGTTTGCTAAATTCTCTTGTTTGTATTAATGCTTGTATTTAGTAAAAAAAAATCTATTTTTTCGTTTAAGTTTGCTAAATTCTCTTGTTTGTATTAAGGCTTGTATTTAGTAAAAAAAAACTATTTTTCTTTTTAAGTTATTGTTATTGCTTAGTCGTCAACTTAAATTACTTTGTTTATGCAGTTTTACTAATAAGTTTATATTAATAAGTTACTTTTATTTAATCTAGTTTTCTGTTATTTTTTTTTTAAGTTAAAATTAATACCTTTACTTTCTGTAAATTCATCTCTAGTTAACAGATTTCAAGTTGCTGCTTTAATTTATTATTAGTGGAAACTTTTAATTGGCCTTATTTTAAAAATTCTTTGTATCTACTCATTGTCTAGCTGTAAGTTTTCCTAAGATTGTAAAAATAAAATAAAATAAATAAAATAAAAATTTAATAAGTTCAACAAAGCCATTAATAATATCACTATGTTTGTCATAGGTAAGAGCTGCTTCCAAGGCTTCATCAAAAAGTACAGAACAGAATTTTTTTGTTTCATCCCATGTGTTGCACCTTAAATAGGTAATAGTTATTATTAATTTTGGACAATAAATCAATTAATAACAAATATAAAGGGAATCATTCCAAATCTACTTACCTCTTCTTTTATAGCTTTGAATATTTGAGAATTTAAGCCTGCTTCAACATTTAAATTGGCAATCATTTTGGTTAATGTATATTTCGACGGTAAAATAAATATTCTGCGCAAAAATCTGTAGCATTTTGGACTTTGCTTCATTATTTATAAAACTATCAGTTTCTCATCATCAGAGAATCGCCTTGCTCTGGCATTTTTTGTAAACTGCTTTATTTGCATCCATATGAACTTTTTTGCATGTGGATTCATTTTGTTTTGTGATCATCTCAAAAGACCTTGTTTTTGAAAATTGTAGTGCTTTTTTAGACCTTTCATAGTAATTTGACTGTCTCTGCGATTTTCGGTATAGTTTACGAAGCCTTGCACAGTGTGGTGTCCATTTCCTCTTTGTGCAGGTAATTTGCCTCCTGCGTTTTGGAGTGATTAACAACAACATTACTACCATAACCTGAATTAGTACAAATGTTAGCATTGTCTGTAAAAGAAATAAACCACTTTTAATTTACTTATTGGTTTTTTTGTAACCTATGTTACAATATGTAGGTACCTAGGTAATAGCTAATTTAATAGTTAAACAATAATTTGATTTCATAGCAGCTATTCACCTATTTTATGTTTGAGTTCGTTTAGAATTACCCAGTGGATGTATGCAGAATTCTCTTCTGTCAACATGAGTCTGATAAACCCATAATAATAACATCATATGTATTTCTTACCATTTGCTTTTGGACCCTCTACTGTACTAGGAGAATTATGTCTGAAATAAAACAAAAAAAAATTACTTGCAAACCAAACCAAAAACCAAACATGTGCAAATTACTAAGATAACCCAACCCTACAGGTAATAATAAGTTCTATTAAAAGTATGTATGGCATACCAGATTCAATTTTGGAGAGTTTTGCTACTACTTCTGCTTTGCAGTAAGTATGACCAAAATTCACACATACAGTTTGTGAAACCTATCATAAGCTTTTAGGTTTAACAAACTGTACATATGAATTTTGTAAATTCCTTTGTTTAGCGGAATTATATGATAAAATAAGTGGGAGCGCCACTTTAGGTGCTGTTTGGGCCTTAAGCAAGATAAAACAATTTTGTTTTTTTTGCCAAGTCCTCAAATAATTTGCGGAAAAGAATAGTCTGTTCATGCAACGCCTGTGCGATGGAGAGAGATGCCTCCGCCTGCAGGCGCGCAGCTTCTGCTGTAATAAGAGCAGGATCAGCCAGCTTGCTCTCTGCATCCACTCGTCTCTGCTCCAATTCAATTACCTATGATGGACTTACTCGGCCTATAAAAAGTTAAAATAAATTAGGACAGCTGTTAATAATAGTTTCATGAGAACATACCAAAATAAATATAAATCTAACCAGCTCTAATAGCTGCCCTTGAGACAGGGTTGCTGTTTCGTTCCCTAGAACCTCGTAATGGCCGAGAAACTGGGCTTCCTGTAAAAACAAATAGTATAAGTAGGTATGTCGCAATTTGATTTGCGTTACTTTGGCTTAACCCTCCATGATTTTGACTGTGTGTTAGAGGTATTGGGCTGTCTCGAGTACCATCTGTTGTATCTAAAAATATTAGGTTTATCTTCAATTAAACAGACAGCAAATTAGTTGAGTTATAAAGTTTCAAAATCAACTTACCACCTCTACTGGTATGCCCTCTTGTAGGAGAGTCAAAACGTGCTGGTAGTGGTGATGCTGAAAATAAAAATAACAAGATTAGAAAAGAACAAGATAGTCGAACTAGGTACCAACAAAATAACTAATATATTTTTAATAAATTTATCATTAAAATTATTTTAAATAATGCTGTTATACCTGAACTACCACTTCATCCTGGTAATCAATATTTAAAAATAAAATTAACTTACCAACTCTACTGGTGTGCCCTCCTGTAGAAGACGCGGAACGAACTGGTGGTGGTGGTGATGCTGAAAATAAAAATAACAAGATACTAAAAAAACAGATAGTCGAACTAGGTACCAACAAAATAACTAATATTTTTAATTATACTAGTGATACTAAGTATATACTAATATTATAAACGTGAAAGTTTGTTAGTATTGATGGATGGATGTTTGTTACTCTTTCAAACAAAAACGACTCAATGGGGATATGGATGACATTTGGCACAGAGATAGGTTATAGTCTGGAATAACACATAGGCTTTATTTTATCCCGGAATTCCCACGGAAAAGAATCACTGTGGGTGAAACCGCGAGGCGATGCTAGTATATAATATTTTTACTTAATACTATTATGATTAAAATTACTTTGAAATAATGATCTTTTACCTGATGTATGAACTACCACTTCGTCCTGGTAATCAATATTTTGTGCCTCTAAAATATCGGCAGTTGTACATTGAGTTGCCTGAAAATAACAGATTTTTTTTTAAATCATTGAGTAGGACACCACATTAGGTATTAAATTAATTTAGTATGTGGAATGTAGTGTTAAATTAAAAGTCGGGAAATTACACTGAAGCTTACAAATGCAGGCACTCTATGCTGGGTGTCACCATACACAGCACCCTCACCGATGATTGCCAGGATCTTTTGGTCTGTGTCTGACAATGGATCAAGGGTAGCTGGCCCACCACCAGTTCCAGAAGCTTCGCGTCTTCGTAAAGTGGCCCTATTTTTCGTTTTATACTTCAAGTCTGCCCAGTACTAAGAATATAAAAAGAACACCGTTACTGTACCTGAGTTAACACAAGCATGATACGTGAGCATGGTATGTACAACAAGGATTCATACACGTTTCCACCGCTGGCCAGTTTTGGTTGCACCTCCGCCGTGAGCGTTTAGCCTGGCAGCGAGATCATTCCACTCACGAATACTCACGATCTATTGACTCCTTTGATCTCGCTCCCAAGCCAACGCCTTTAGCTAGAATGGAGTGCGACATTAGATGTTGCAGCAACTCCTCTAGCTGGACGGCAGACACTCGATGTTCCACTGTAATTATAAGAACATGAAAGAGTCTGTAAACAAAACCACGCACTATAATTAATTTTATCACATACTTTTAGATTTTAAATCCAAGAGATTATACTTTATTAACTTTAACACTTTATTCAATAATCACTATGAGCAAAAGAAAACAAAATCAAGGAGAAGAGAATATAAATTGAACAAAATATTGAGCAAAATAATTTGGAGATTAGCAGAACGTAAACAAAACAAATGACGCACAGAATATAAATTTTACCACAGATAAAGTTAAAACTTCAACTTTTTGTTTCCCCCAATTGCTACTCTGTCGCTAGTGGCGCTAGTGTTCACGGCCAATGTGCATTCTACGACAACTTTGCAATAGGCGGGCGATATGCTTCCATAATACAGTTTTCTTGCTTGTAACACTTTGCGACCGATCGCGTAGCGGTCGCGGTCGCTCGTCTGTCGCAGTCGCTACCGCAAAGTTTAAGCTAATAGACCTACCGAACAGGAAGGAAGGGGGAGGGAAATGTCATAATCTATAAGCGAGCCACGGATTAAAACAAGGCAACAAAATTTGGTAGAAGATAACCGACCGTGCTTGAAACTAGCTTTAGAAGCCACAGATGAATCATGCATGTGGCAGCTACACTTAACACATACAATAGCGAGCGAAGCGAGCCGCGATGCGACACTGCAAGGCGAACGTAGCGAGCCGCGCAGTGTGGTAGCATGAGCGGTATTGTCGACAAAAAACTAGTCGTATCGAAGAACAGAATCATTACTTATAGAATCTAAAAACTGAATGAATCGCGACGGAAGCTCGGCCTTTTATCCGTCGAACAAAACATTCCAGAAAACTCGACAAATATCTAGACCTAGAGCAATAACTCTATCCCTTTCATTCAATTACGCCGTCCTTGTAACTTTCATTTCCACGATTTATCAAAAGCTACATCTATCTCTGTCATTCCTACTTGTCTCTGTCTTTCCTTTCGATTCGTTCAAGAACCATGGTATACCTACAGCCTTGGCCAAGAAGTATAAATCACCCTTAAATTTACTGACTTTTTCGTGTTTAAGGTGGAAAATAAAACTAATTTGTTTTCCAAATTGCTATATTAACATAAAATTTTATAAATCACTAATATTTAGTAGGCCCACCCTTTGCATTGATCACAGCAGCAATTCTTCGGGGCATGCTGCTTACAAGCTTTTTACATTCGGCTGCACTTATGGCGCCCCACTCTTGTAATAAAGCATTTTTAGCGTTGTTTTAGATGTAATGCTATGCTCTCTGACTTTGCGCTTCATAATACTCCAAATATGCTCGATAGGGTACAGATCTGGGGACTGCGCCGGCTAATCTAACAAGACAATACTGTTGTCCCGAAACATGGAGGTCGCTGATTTCGAACATTTCACCGACACCATCAGCTGCCATGCAGCCCCAGATCATAATGCTACCTCCCCCGTGTTTAACAGTGGCAACTACGCAATCCGGATGATATTCCTCGCCGACGCGCCGCCTCACGAAGGTTACACCCGCAGTTCCGAATAGCTGTAACAATCGAAAAAAGTAGAGCTTAAATGTTTGCTCATTATTTTTATGACAGTCAACAAAAATAATAGTAATCAGTGTTATCGTTTTTATGAAATGGATTACTATTATTTTAAAGCTTACCTCAAAGTTTGATTCATCGGACCACACAACATTTATTTCGATGATGATGTTTGGACGTCATTACCAATCAGTGCGGTCAACCTGAATAACTACAAAACTAAAAAATCACCCGATATATAATAATCTTCGTTCGCGTATTCGCGTCTGGCAAAACTAAAAATGTGGTAGGCGGCCTAACAAGGTAACGTTGACGTTGCACTCCAGCGCGGTAAGAACTCATTTTAATCCATCAGCCTATCCTATCTATGCTACGGGAAGTATTCTTAAGAAGCAAGTTGTACAGTATAGATCCAGTGATACAATGGGTAGCTCCGGTATCTAAAATCGCTACACCCTTATGACCTACTACCTCTATTTCAACTAGGGGACGCGAATCATTATTCTCTTCCACGTGCGCGGTACAAAATTCGAATCACTAGTGCTAAGTGCACTCGTCCTAGGGGCACTGTCTGACGTATTTTTGCACTTTTCGCACTTAGAACGCACTACTCCCAGCTGACCTCATCCGTAGCAACGGATATGAGCGCTGCTGTCACTGTTATTTGATTTAGGACTATCCGCGACCTTATTCAAATAATTTTTCGCGACGCGACGACAATTCGCGGTAGTGTGGCTGAACAGTTTGCAATAACTGCATTTAGGTCGAGAGCGTCTCTCGACCATTCACCTTCCTCTCCATCATATTTCGCACGATAGTTCTGCGTATCTAGTTTCGCGCTACCATCGGTATTATTCGTTTCGCGCAACTTTCGTTATTCGTGAACACTGTTATAAAGACGGAGCAAACCCAGCAAGAAAATTCAAATTCAAACACACATATCAGAGAAATCGGTATCAGTGTAATCGGTATACATATAGGTATGATATTTTTCTTCTTAGAATTCAATTAATGTGGATTAGAAAGATCGTAAAGTATTCTGCCGTACAAGTTCTATCAACCTTTCTGTATTCATGTTGAACTTGCAGATAAATCGTCAACTTTAACAAAAATCGGATAGCACTGTCAGAGCGTCCGTGCGCCCGAGCGTGCTCCGGGACACTGACGCCCAGTGTTGCCAACAGCTTAACTAGCTCTCCACCAGATTCAACCTCTAATAAAAACGCCCTACTGTAAAAATCACAAAATTTTCCAATAAACAAATTTTTACAGTATGCATTTTAGATAATAACCTTTATTATTACTTAATAAAATATTAACAAATTTAACAATTAGTAAATCAACCTGGATATCACATAATTCAATAATCTGCTATTTAAATTCGTCTTTATCAGATGAGTAACAACCGTCGTCGTTATACGATTCATTGGTACCGATTTTTCTTAAACTTTAATTGGAATTGATAATCGTTACAGCATATTACTTTTAAACCACAGCGTATTCTTAATATAGCAGTTAAAAGATTTAACTTCATTCTGTTCCTCTGCTTGTTTTTTATTATTCCACAGAATTTACATTTTGCTACTTGACCAGTGGTACTTTCAATAACTTGGAGCCAGACTTTTAAATGTGGGTCTTGAAGCCAAGAATCCCGAAACTTTTGCGTATATTGTGGTTTCAGCATTCAGCGAGACAGAGTTTGACTAGGTCAGTTTTGTTATAACTAAACTACCTACTAACGAAAATATTCTACGGGGAATCCCTGCGCACAGAAGAGTATAATTCTGAAGCTCAGTGATGCTAAAGCTCAGAATACATTACAAGTCGGTCTGAGTCTCGCTCAGACCGCTCAGTTCGCATAGTGTAGAAAGAGATGCCCGCTATTTCAATGTTGATCGACAGCTTTGAGTCATTTAGCGCTCTGCCAGAGAAGTGCTAGCTGAAATGAACTTAATATTGTTGTTTTTAGAATCTAAAATGTATTTTTTCCAGGCAACGTGGCTTAGTGGTTAAGTTAAAGTATTTTCAGTAATTGAAAATTAATTTTACTTAACCACTAGAAAAATCCACTAGCCACTGAAAGCAATATTTCACCACTAAAGCGGGGGTGGAAACCACCAGTTTTAGTGGCAAATCCACTAAGGCGGCAACACTGCTGACGCCTGACACGGAGCTGTGTGAACAAGTTCATACAATTTGTATGTAACCATTGTTTCCCCGTCCCTGACGAAACACGGCCGGGACGAGTTCCCGGAAATGTGTGGATAGCGCTTAAATTGCGCAATAATGTTGCGTAAGGCTGACCGCACACTATAGTCAAAACTGTCTTAAGACAGACTATTGCCTTATAAAAGTAATGAAGACGCGCACACTTGAGACAAGACGTCTATTAGACAAAATTGTCTCATAGACTCTGCGACAAGACTGACTAACGACAGTCGGCTTCCCCTTTGCATGTATGGGGGTGCGCACATCAAAGACAAAACAGTCTTGTCTTGTAGTGTTGCCGGCAGTCAAAATGAAAAAGCTCCGACTCAAACGCCAAAATGGTCCGATATTGCAAAAGGACCGTTTTTATAAATTTGTGAAAAAAATTATCAGTCGTAACGGGGATATCGTCGTAAATCTTCATTTTTTATTTTGCTTTATCTATGATGAACTTCAGTAAACTTAGCAATTTTTTTTCAATAGTTTACTTATATTTTTAAATATCGATAGGTAAATATTATAGGTACTTACTTAATTAACTTAGTATAGAACTCAGATGTATACGAATAAGCTCAATTAGTGCAAGAAATTAGGTAAGAATCTCGGAATTCGAGATACCCAGCTGTAAGTCTGTAAATAATATATAATATACATATATAATATACAAGATATTGGCACCCTAAAAGTTGTCTCAAAACCTACATATAGTAGGGTGTGCGCAACTAACTCAAAACCTACATATGGTAATATGTAGGTTTTGAGACCACTTCTAGGGTGCGAATATACAATTATTTACAGACTTACAACTGGGTATCTCGAATTCCGAGGTGAACTTACTATAATGACTGGGCCATCAAAATTTATTTAGAGGGAATAATGACAGATCTGTACCTACATACTCGTAGGAATTAGGTACCTATCCAAACAATATATATATTTTTTTAAGTGAATGAATTAAATTGTTATAAATAGTAAGGTCTCCACACACTGAAGCCGGAGGCGGAGCGAAGGCGAAGGCGTGCGAGTTGTATTCTATTGAATCATTCATATGAAAGCCTACACACACACCGCAGGCGGTGGCGGCGCGGTGCCATAGGAAAACCAGGCACGCCTAATTTTATTATCTGTGTTAGGTACTAATCAAGAACTTAAATAATTATTATGAGAAAATTGTAAGACTGATAAACTCCCACCTACATAAAGTAAGTTTGTTTTATTTACCTCAACGTCACTGCTATTCGCTCAGGAGCAAGTATGGCTTTGCTAAATTTTGTGTCTTGGTAAGTTATGTGAGGTTCCATCAATTTCAGTAAATTATCAAAAGTTGACACTTGCTTGCATACGAAAATACTTGAAAAAGTTCCCAGGGTTTTGTCGTAGTGTACTACACACGCCGGCAAAATTAGGGGAACAAAGGTAAAAAATCGAATAATTCATTTTTTTTTAAATTCTTTTTTGTTTGTTGTTTTTTTATATTAAATAATGAATATGAGGTATATAAAAAATGCCAGATATCAGCTAACTCAATTCGCTTAATTTTCCCTACGGAGCAGCCTAGATCGCTTAATGGAAAAAAATATTACAAGTAGCCTAATTCGCCTAGCGTTTAAGCTAAATAGCCTATATTGACCCTTAATAAAAAAGACTCGCAAAAACGACAAGGTATTGAGGTTCATTTTTACAACTCACTTGTACGTAGGTAGGTAAAACAATTATAAGCTTCCTGCAGAAGTTTACCAACCATCAATTTCATTGCGAGCTCATCCTACTAGAAGTGGTGGCGGAATTACCTAATTAACCCAGCCGCATCAATCGGTCAAAACATTTTCGAGTTATAAATTTTAACACAACATTCTTAACTTTTTGTATGCACATAAATTTATGCATGCGTTTCTCTTTCAAGTTTTGATATTAAATCTGTTTGGGGTAATTCTGAAGTAGCTTAAAGTAACCATTCTAATTTTTTTAGACACCCTAAATGGCTACTAGCTACTAGTAGCCGGATTAGACTTTTGGTAGCCATTTGACCCCTAAGGTAGCCTAAGTGGCGATAATTCGCCTAATCTGGCATCACTGGACGCAGACGATGCGCGATGCATCTAGGTGCCCTGGTCTAACACGCACAGTGTGTAACAAAAGTGAATATCATACATAGTTAGGTACGAAGTAGCATTGTATCTAAATTCACTTTACAGCTATTTCAAAAGAAAACAAGTGGCGTGAAAAGAATCTGAACAAAGAACAGTGTGCATATTACGTTTCGTTACAAGCATAATCATATCTATTTTGAGTAATTCTTAAGTAGCCTAAAGTATTAACTAGCCGTTCTAATTTTTGTAAATGGCTTATTCGATTTTTGGTATCCATTTGACCCCCTAAGAAAGCCTAAGTGGCGACAATTCGCCTAATATGGCATCACTGGGCGCAGACGGTGCGCGTTTTAAAACAGTTTTGTCTTAGGTGTGCGCAGTGTGTTAGACAAAACAGTTTTGTTTGTGTCGTAAGTCAGACTTGTCTATGTGAGACAAAACTGTCTCAAGACAGTCTTGACTATAGTGAGCGCAGTCACTAACACTCCGCGCGACGACGGCTTAGCTCGACTGACTAGGTAAGGCGTATATTCGGCATATATATTAGTGTGCGTAAGTGTGTTTGTACACGGCAAGGCGTATTTTTACCTTAGTACGGGTTTCGTTGGGGCTCCGTCTAGATAGTTCTATAGTCTGAGCCCCACCAATTCTATTTCGGCCAACACGGTGTTTTCGGGTAATACGGTACTTTGTACGATACCCGTCGATGGCGAGAACTGGATATCGCGATTCCTGGAAACAATAAATGTTGATTATATTTTTAGAATAGACCTCATAAACGAAACGCATTCAGCAGTCGGTAAAACAGAATATCATACTTCTTTCGAGGCGGGGGGGGTTCTTGCAGGAGGTATGGCCTCTGACTCTGCGTTGAACTGATTTCTTCGGTGACATCTGGAATAATTAAAGAACAAATTATAGCGTAAGCCAGAACAAAAAACTGATTTCTGCTATAGTAAGAACTTTTAATCTGATCTGAGTAGCGCAGCGGGCGAAGGTCCGCTTGCGACGCAGGAGGTTGCGGGTTTTATTCCCGCCCCGGGACAAATGTTTATACGATCTGCAGATATTTGTTCAGCGCGTTCTGGATGTTTTCTATGCATAATAAATGATATCTGTCTATGTAATGTATTGTATTAAGTATATCAGTTATCTTGTACCCATAACACAAGCTATGCTTCATCATCATCATCATCAGCCTATATTAGTCCACTGCTGGACATAGGCCTCCCCTAATGAGCGCCATAGCGCCCTGTCTTCAGCTTGCCGCTTGCTTTTAAGCTATGCTTAGCTTGGGTCTAGATGACGTGTGTGTGAATTGTCCTACAGAAAATTAAAAATAATACCTAAATCTTACCCATGATAGATTCCGGAGCGGTCCGAAGAGGCGTGCCCGTAGACCAGAGTCACCTGTAACAAAACATAAACTTCTCTCTTAATGTAAATTTAAAAGCTGAGTAACATTTACATAATTACAAACCGGTAAAAGGTAAAAACAAACAGTAACATGCACTTCTTCTCATAGTTACAGGTTCCCATATTTTAATGAATTTAAATTGTGTAATACAAAGGTTTTAGTAAGTTAGTTACTCACCCAACAGGAAGAAGTTCCCGATTCTATTTTCAGAAAGCCTCTTCATTTCGTGTCTTATATTTGAGTGCCTCCAAATGAAGGCATCATGCACTCTTCCTGGGTATCGGGCATTTATACCCAATATTCTGTCTTCAGAATCGGCAATCTGCAAATAAATAAATTATAGCACCTACATATTATATAATGGTAGGAATACAGATTACAATAAAAATTAAGTGCATAGTTTAAAATTTTACTTCTCTAAGATGAAATTACGTAAGGAATATAAGTCATTGATTTAATTTTTTTTATGTTTCATTCATCATCACATCACATTACACAAACTATTTGGCATGGTACCTACATCACCTTATATATTAAAAGATATTCAGGCAATTTTATTTTCACTAACATTTTCATCAGAAGTAATCATACACTCCTACTAAGCAACATTTCAAGGCAGATCCTACATTCATTAATAATGAGAAATGTTCATAGTGAGTTCCTTTAATTTTAAAAGTTACTTAACTAACTAAAATGGAATACTAATTAGTAATTAGTCTTTATTATTACCAGCTGTACGTTGATAGTATGCACACCCTTTCTCCGGTTCTTATATTGAACCCCTTGTGGCCCAGAAGGAGGGAAGATTGATTGATTTAAGTGTGCAGTCAATAATTCCAAGAATGTCTAGAATTCTTGCTGCTTCTGTCCCGGAGAAGTGGACCCATTCATCAAACAGCCTCAAAATTTTAACAAAACAAATGAACCCACGCGTTACCTGCCTGCCACCGACGCGTATGTGCGTCTTCAAAACAAAATATAGTGCCTTGGACTCATATAAGTAATCATTTCATACAAAAATTGTAAAGCTAGGTTCATATTGCTGTGTTGGGGTGTGTTGTGGCGCGACAGAACGCTATCGGTCTCAGATTTAGTATGACTAGATTCTAATGGCCATCACAAGCTACTAATGGCCTGGGTCCAAGTTTCCATCCATGTTTCGTTTTCCACTGGAGGGGGGAGTGGGGGGACACCTGGCATCTCACCGAGTACGGAGTCGGCGGAGAAGGCGGCGGACTCTCCCGAGTTGGTCGACTGAAAAAATTAAAATAACTTGATCTCAATATATTATGTTTTAATTACCTAACAAGGTAAATAAGATCCGTCAAGTGCGAGCTTGGTTTCGAGCTTGGTGTGGTACTCCTTAAAGCATGGGTCTACACACAGCGGCACATCACAGACATCGCAATTATACGTTGTCCGGGATCTACGGCTGTGCATAGTGCACCATTTGCAGCGGTTTTGACGGGATTCCGTCCGCTTAGGGTAGTGGCCGCCTTCCAATAAGCGTTTCGAAGGAGTTTGGGTGACAATCGTCACACTTGTAGCGGGAGCCCATCCAATTTTATGTTTCAAGAGGATCTCCTCAACTAAATTTTGCCGGTACTTACGAGCCGCCATGGTGGTATTCTTGTGATTAAAAATTATCCAGGCGTTCATAATTGACACATTAAGAAGACGCCTGAATAATTTTTTGTACCATACCTGATTCCTACACCTTTCCATCGGGAAAGCGGACAAAAGCTGATCCTTTTTGTCCACTCCCCCCATGGATTGGTTGTAGTCCAGGACCACCTGCGGCTTGTAAAAGTACCGGCCGTGCTTTTCTTTTCCACCCACTTCGATTTGGTGAAAGGTAGATATCATTGACACTACATTGGCATCTCGCCAAACCACGATGGTCAAATCAGTGGTTTGGGAGAATGCCACTTCGCCCTGACGCAACTGAGACTTTTTTTTTTTTTTTTTTAATCATTTATTTATTAACAAGGGTTTGTTCGCTAAAGCGAATAAGGCACCCTGATATTTACAATAACTTAAATAAACCTCTAACTTAACTAATTATTACTACTTGATCGCTTACTAACTAAAAGGTACAATTTTTTTGCATCATCTGATAATGGATCCGAAAGAATACTACTACAAATACCAATCAAAGAAGACTCTAATTTACAATTATATCTCTCTTGCGAGTTCTGTACACATTCCATCAATACATGGTAAACATCATCGACTACATTACATGTTGAACAATTAGGTGAGGTCGTTTTTTTCATCAAAAATGAAAATTTATTACATGGAATGTGTCCAGATCTGAGTCTTAATGCTGTTACTATGTCACGTCTACTTAACAGCCTGTTATCTATCCACGTTGAGCGCATCGGGTGTGGTTGGATCGTGCGGTACCATATACCTTTCTCTTTCGATCTCTCGTCAAAGTATTCCTTCCATAGGTCATAACAATATTTTTTCAATAAAGGTATGTAATTTTGAAACGAGGGATTAATATTAACATCAATACCGTCAGAAATAGCTCGTTTGGCTAGGGTATCCGCTTTTTCATTTCCATCTAGGCCTATGTGCGAAGGAATCCACTGTAAACAAACAGTCCTGGAATCGGCCTGCAACTTAACTATAAGTTTTAAAATCGCGTATGCTACTGGTAAGCCTCGAAAAGCCGAGGTACACCGAGCTAGGTGTTGAAGCGAACTCCTTGAATCGGACAAGATAACAACATTGTTATAATTTATTGATTCTACGTAGGACAATGCTTCATAGATAGCCACAAGCTCAGCTTCCATAATAGAAATATTTACATCGATCTTTAACATTAATGAGATATCGTTCTGTGAATCATAAAATGAGGCCCCAATTCCCGAGTCATCTTTTGACCCATCTGTAAATATCTTGTAATAGGTAGGATACTGCTCATTTAAAAAATCAATGCACATATTTTTTAAGGTTAATTCATGATATTGACGCTTAGAGTTTGCGACACAGGCTATATCCGGTCTCAGAACGTCAGAAAGATTAAGACTAGTGATCCAGTGATCCAAAGAAAACATGCCTAACATTGAATTTGTATGAATAGGAAGTGATTTAAACCTATCATATATTAGTGTAAGTAAGGGTTTTTTCTTATTATTCCAATAGCTACTTTGAGTGATAATATCGGATAGATTAGAGATAAGTTTAATAGATGAGCTATTTGTAACGGATTTGTTTTTTAACAAATATTTACCAGCTAGGTAATGTCTTCTAACACTTAAAGGGCACAAACTAAGATCACTTTCCATAACGTGAATCGGGGTGCTCTTTATATAACCTCCTATTGTTCTCATGGATTGATTTTGAATTTTGTCTAACTTGTAAACATTTGTTTTACAGCAGTTTTCGTATAAGAAGCTCCCATAATCTAAACGACTTCTTATAATACTTATGTAGAGATTACGTAAATGTTTAGGATGGATTCCCCATCCTGAGCCTGACAGAACCTTAAAAATATCTAAATATTTTGATACTTTTTCAGAAGTTTCTTTTATATGTTTGTTCCACCGCATCGAGCGATCCAACCACATTCCAAGATACTTTACATTATCTACAGTTTCCAAAGCAACATCTTTAATTTGAAGGTTAATGCTGTGTCGACGAAATCCTCTTGTAAATACGCATACTTTACTTTTTAACGGAGAAATTTCTAAATTAATTTTTACAAATAAAACATTTAAAGTATCTAATGCCAATTGAAGTTGATTCTGCGCCTCTGTCCAATTCGTAGAAGTAACAAATATGACGTAGTCATCAGCGTACTGAGATATATTAAGATGAGCTATAGATGTTATTGATTTACAAATATCTATTGTTGCTATATTAAATAATAAAGGCGAACACGGGTCACCTTGGGCTAAACCTAGTCCTGTACTTCTAGTTATTTTATAGTCTAGTCCTTCAATTATTAAAAATCTTTGGCTAAGATAGGCCCAGAGGTAATTACAAAATTTTGCGCCAACTTTATATCGATCTAGGGTTGCTAAAAGAAAATGGATGTCTACATTATTATATGCATTTTCTAAATCTATGAAACATCCTACCGTGACTAAGTTTTTTGTAAAACCTATTTGAATACTTGTGACTAAATCTGTTAAATTGTCCAAACATGAACGTGATTTTCTAAATCCTTTAGTATCCTCCGAAAATAATTGTTTATTTTCAAAGTACCACTCTATTCGGTTATTTATAATAGCATGAAATATTTTACAACAACACGAGATAAGAGAAATAGGCCTAAGTGATGAAATGCAATCACTATTTCTGCCCGGTTTAGGAATAGGTACAATGCGAACCTGTCGCCACTGATAAGGAACAAAGCTAAGCGTAAAAAATACATTTAAAAGTTTAAGCAAGATGTTTTTACCTACTGTCGGTAATTTAAATATCATTGAATACGAAATATCGTCTACGCCAGGACACGTGTCCTTAGATTTTAAACAGTTAGTCAATTCCGACCAAGTAATTTCAGTTTCCAAAATAGAGTTTTGAGATGTGTATCCTGGACACTCTCTACTTACATAATCAGGGGCTAGGCTGCACAATAACGACTCAGCGATACTCTTATCAATTTGTTTTTTAGCTGATTTATAACCCTTTAGCCATCGCATTTTTCTCCACATTTCAGAAGCTGAAGATATTTCATTTAAAGACGAACAAAATTCCCACCAACTTTTACTCTTAGCATTTCTAATAAGTTTTTGAGCTTCGCGGGTTTTATTTTGCAGTGTGTTTAAATTAGTTGGTGTGGGGTTCTGTCTAAATATTTTTAGTGC
The DNA here is from genome assembly GCA_944547425.1 of Eupithecia centaureata. Classification (NCBI taxonomy): domain Eukaryota; kingdom Metazoa; phylum Arthropoda; class Insecta; order Lepidoptera; family Geometridae; genus Eupithecia; species Eupithecia centaureata. Next base: position 4,411,373 of record OX155698.1, read on the forward strand.
TAGTCTTCTCTCAGCGACTGCTTTAGAAAGATCAGGAGTCCAATATGGTTTAGGAACAAAATTAGCCTTGGGATTTAAGCATACTTTGGTGAATGGGATACTTGCGTCTGCAGCTTTGTACAACAAATTGATAAAATCATCGTAGGCTTCCTGAGGATCATTCGACACAGAAAAATGCACACATTCATCCTCTATTACTTGGCGATACTTTACCCAATCCGCTTTCTTAAAATTGCGTCTTTTATGGACAATAGGAGAATGGTTTATTGATGTAGAAATCTTAATCATAAGGTGATCACTTCCGAGACATTCATTTGTAACATTCCAATTGAACTTCATAGCAATATCCGATGACAATAATGTTATATCAGGAGCGGACTGTTGTAAAATACCGCCAACCAACTTTAACCTCGTAGGCCTACCATCATTTAAGCTAACAAAATTGTGGTCTAAAAGCGAGTCTAAGATTTGCGTTCCTCTATAATCAGTTTTATTCGACCAGTTGGCGTGATGGCCGTTAAAATCTCCAAGAATAAGAGTCTTCTCATCACAAAACGAAAAAATTGAGTCCCAATCACTACAAGAGGTGCGAGCACTAGGTGCACAATATAAAGAAACTACATTGTTAACTATTTCACAATTAGAGATTCTAACAGACACAACTTCAATAGCCGCGTTAGCACTTTGAAATGGAAGCAACTGAGCTGAAAGAGATTTGTGTATTATTAAAGCTACTCCGCCATATGAGTCAGCCCTATCACATCTAAATACACTGTATTCTTTTATATTAACTGTTATCTCGGGGTTTAGCCATGTTTCGGACAGAGCGACAATGTGAATTTTGTCTCGACACAAAAGTTGTTCAAATTCCACTAATTTCGATTTTATACTTTGAGCATTCCATTGCAAAATGTTAAGGTTGACTTTACCCATAATTAACTAAATAAATTTTGTAAAAAAGGCAAGCTAGAGATATTTTTCGATATCCAGGTGATTGCCCACTCCAAACATAAGTGCACTATATTCTCGATTCTACTCTTCAAAGGTTCATTGCTCTCATTAAATATTACGTCCTTGAAATTACTCAATAAAGTAAAGAAAGAAACGTCAGATTGTAGCTTACGTCCCTTTTTCTTGTTTTGGTTACTCTCCGGTTGTTCACATACACTAACTTCAGATTCCGACGATATACCTTGATAATCTTGTTCAACAATAGGTTCCCGAACTTTCTTTTTTCTAATCCTCTCCTTCGATGCGTCTTGGTCTTGAACAAATTTCCCTTTTGGTCCAGCCAGTTTTTTCTTATTAACAGGGGTTGATGCTGCAGCCTGAGCGTAAGAGAGGGTTCCTGTTGTAGAATTTTCCTCCACCGGCAAAATGGAGCCGAAGTACTTCGAAGTGCCAGGTGTAGGTAGGTGGGGCATCGTATCTAAAGTACCTTCAATAGGCCTTTGTAACTGAGAAGTCTCGTAAGTAGGTATTTCAGGCGGTACATACATTGTCATAGATTTCCTGTACGAAACATTAAATTCAGACATTATTTCTCGTAACTTCTTTTGTTTTTTATACTCTGGGCAAATTCGATTTAATGCTATGTGGTCTTTTGTACAGTTAACACACTTGTATGTGTTAGTATCGCAATTATCATGTTTGCCTCCACATTTAACGCAATAAATGCGCTTCGAAGGGCACATTTTAAGTGTGTGTCCAAATCGCCAGCATCTAGAGCACTGTGAAACTGGAAATAGGTATGGCTCCACTTTGACTTGCATGTCATATATGAATAGGTATGATGGTAACGTAGGGCCTTTGAACCCAATTCGTACAGACTCACTTTCAGTCCATCCACGCTCTGCATCATCCTTTCTACGTTTGAGTCGTTTTACATTGGCAACTTCAATTGAGCACGATAAAGATTCAAGCAATTCTTTTTCTGACAACTCTAATTCGATATTCTTGATCACGCCATAGGAAAGTCCCACTTCAAGTGGACGCTGAAACCTCCAGCCCAATTCCAAAAGATGATTGCATTGAATCAACATATCAGCGTTTTCTTCTCCGCATACCTCAACTGATATTTTGTAAGGATTAATGTATTTCACTCGAATGATGTTTAAGTTCTGATTTTTAAATAATTTCGCCAGGGCAAATTGTTTCGGGAATATATCATTACATGTTATGTATATTTCAATACTGCCTCTCATTTCTTTAGACCTTTCTCTCCTACTAGTAACTGTTTCCCATTCTCCGTCTTCTCCAGTTTCTTTAGCTTTTTTCTCAGCGTGAAGGACCTTATCCGTAGGCGATCCTTGACGTTTTCTTTTGGTATTCGTTTCGTGCTCCGTCTGGTTGTCCACAGTCTCCGACATATCTATCGATGATATTTCAGATAATGGTTCTTCCGAGATATGTTCTCTGACTTCTTCGGTAGGTTCATTCACAAGTTGTTGTTCCTCCATTACTCAGACGGCCGGCCCGGTTGGGCTCGACCGCAAACGTAGGTAAACAATTCCCAAACAGATAAGAATCGTGCGCGCAGTAGTGCAGCGGTACACGTCCGAGCGCGACAAGCGCAACTACGACTAGTCTTCAGAGAGTCAGGGACGAACTCTCTATTGAGCCTTAAAGTCCCCATTGTGTCCGTTTTCTGTAATTTCAGAAGACGCGATAACAATGGGGCATTGTAGAATTGTCCATTACTAGGACGTGACCTCGCCCTAGTAATGGACGAACTAAGTTGAAAACTATTTTCGACTTGGCCGACTGCGGTTCATTTTCTGGTTCAGTCTCGGGCTCTGAGCTACCCTTTCCTGCGTATATGCGCAGATCCCAAAGGTACACTGTTTTTGAGTCGCACAACTCATAGCTCTTAATACCTACCCTTGCTCGTTTTGTAGCTATGAGCTGTGCGAAAGACAGCCTACCCTTCTACAGAAGCAATGATTCATCCAGCGCAATTTCTTGCGCTGGCATGAACATCGCTGAAAACTTACATCTTAATTTATCAACTAAGGGTTTGATTTTGGCCAAGCGTTTATCCTCATTAGAAGTACCTACAATTTGTGTATTGTCCACAAAATGTAGGCACTTCTTAATGAGGATAAATCTGGCATAAGGCATAATTTTAGCCATTTTCGGCATCCTTAAAATTTCTAAGCTCGGGTACCAATATTCGCTCTCTACAGATAGAGAGGCAAGGTTATGCACCATAAGGATGGCAAAGAATGTCCACATTTCATCAATGGATACATCCTGCCACCTTGCCATCCTCGATTTGGTGCTTGCACCTTCTAATAAGGCCATGAGCGTACTTGTTCGTTTCCTCCACAAGGAAGAGGAGTTTCTCCATTTATCGGGAATGTGGGGCCTGATGAACCTACGAATTGCTTCTTATTCCCGGTAAATGAAGAAGCATCCTGTGCGCACATCAGTCCATTTTGATGCCATCCAAAATCCTCTCTACAAAACAGTTGGAACTAGGTATGCTGAAGACAAACGATATAATTAGAAAAATGTTAGGAATTACACTTCTGGAAAATCCTTCCATTATTTTTTTCCTTTTTCAATAGCACCCATGCTTTTGTCATCAAGAGACGTTGCAATTTCCAGGCTTTTTTTTTAATATGATGATAATAAAAATATAAATTTTATAAAATAATGTTTAAATACGGGACAGAGTCCGTCCCGGTGCGGGACGTTTAAAATTATACCTGAAATACGGGACGTCTGGCAACGCTACTATCTACCCACAAAGAATGTTGAAACTAACCTGAAGCACCACAGCCACCAGCTACAACGCCGCCGCCGTCGCGTCTCAGGCTCCACCAGTGAAATTAGTAATTAGTTTTATTTTCCACCTTAAACACGAAAAAGTCAGTAAATTTAAGGGTGCTTTATACTTTTGGCCAAGGCTGTATATCTAATAACTAAGAATATATTCATGATATTATTATAAATTATGGACTTTAGGTACCTATAGTATTAAAAACTCAACCAGGATAGGTACGTGTATCTGGGCTGTATCAGATAGTTTTCTTATTTCGTTTCCAACATACTCTCCAAATACCGTTGACTCGTCTCTTTTAGTTGAAGCTTTTAATATTTCATAAGCTTCGTCGGCTCTTTTGTCAGTTTCTGATTTTTTGTTATATCGTTGCTTTTTAGACAAAGATCCTTCATTTGCACTAGTGTTAGTATTTGTAATCTCGACTGTTGATGAGCTTGAGCTTTCAAATTCTTCAGCAGTTTCATTCTGAAAACGAAACGAACTGCATTAACAACATTTTAAAAGTAAAATTAATATTACTTTTTCAGTGTCCTGTAAATGAAGAAGAATGGAAAGAGTCGCTCAAAATGTTGAAGTCAAGTGGAATTTTCCTCACTGCATAGGAGCAATCGACGGAAAGCATATTGTTAAACAAGCTCCTGCTAATAGTGGAAGTCAATTCTATAATTACAAACACACATTTAGCATCGTTTTGATGGCCGTTGTTGATGCTAATTACCAGGGAAGAATTTCTGATGGAGGCGTTTTTAAAAATACTGAGTTTTATAAACTGTTAGATAACAATCTACTGAACTTGCCAAGCCCAGTACAATTGCAGGGTGGATCAATTAAATCTCCCTTTATTTTTGTTGGAGATTATGCTTTTCCTCTCAGCAAAGATTTACTAAAGCCGTATTCTAGTCAATTAGGAAGATCACCAGAAAGAGTATTTAACTATAGGCTTTCAAGAGCTCGAAGAATATGTGAAAATGCCTTTGGCATGCTGTCAGCATCATTTCGCATTATAGAAAACCTATTAATCTAAATTTAAATAATATACAACCTGAACTGAATAAAACAATTTATTAGAGTTTAATTTTTTATTTTCTTCTTATTTATAACAATAAATGCTTTATTTAGGTATTTCAATATTACATAAACCTGACCCTAGATGTTTTCACAACTAACTCATGCTTGACCGATCATCCTCATCTTCGAAGAAAAAAATATATACTGTCCTAAACTACTGGTATACCAAAAATCACGTAGCTACGATCTAAGTGATTTTTGGTACAACAGTACCTACTCAAGGTATTGTTAAATTATTACAAGATTCACTCTCTTGGCTTAACATTGAACCTGAATTGAATTTTATCGCTTAATTCGTTCATTAGAGTCTGTTCAGAAAAACAACTATGATGGATGGATAACAAGAGAACTAAAATAGTACCTACTTTCAATTAAAAGCACATCAGTGCCCCGAAATTCCACAGCTGGTAGGTTAAATTAATCATTTTTCTTTTCGAACAGGCTCTATTACAATAATTTACATTTAATTCATTTATGTACAATTATTTGCATTTTGCGCTTCAAACTTATTGATGATGCCTCTGCGGCAAATGCTCGATTTTTCAATATGCAAAATCTTTTAACGCTTATCATAAAAACACTTTTTAATATTATTTTAATATCCTCGTACTTATGAATTTCGCACGAAATAAAATCAAAATTAACTTCATTTTTGACATTTGCAATTATTGTCTCTTGTAGTAGAGCGTCGATTATCCGAACTAATTGGGGGACATGGGTGTTCGGAAAACCGGTATTTTCGGATGATCGAACTAATGTAATTATGTATGTATGTATATTGATTCAGCCATACGAATTTACGTTCAGGTAAATGAAAACCATATTATTTACATTTATGAATATCTTTAATGACAAATAGGAAATAAACAAAAAAAAAGTGCAGACAATTTGTAGTAAAACTAATCTTTACTATGTAATTACAATTAACACTTAAAAAAATCTTGAATTTTCGTCTGCCGAAGCAAGCCTACCCGCTTACGAGCGGCTAGATCACGTATTTTTTTAAGAACAGATATTTGATACTGGTCGCTCTCGGCCTGTGTTTCAAACCAGCGCAAGGCAATATCTAAGCAAGTAAACGCTTCAGAAGCACTAATTATGTTTTCATCTTCATTATCTGAACTTGCCGCTGATGTGGTGCTAGTGGTGGCGTCAGCCTTATTAGTCATGAGGTCTAAAATCTCGCTATCCCGCATAATTTGGTACCCGGGATCTTCATCGTCAATATCCATCCATTCTTGAACCTGTTGTTCATCACATTCGTGGCAATCGAGATTTTTTAGCATATCTATCTATCATTTCAGATACATCTTCGTGTTTCTCATTTACACATCCAATTTCAGGATCTTCCCCAATACCCAAAACTTTGTTCCACGCTTTTTTCAAGTTCTGTTCTTTTACACTGTCCCATGCTGCTCCGATCATATAGGACGCGTCTTTTAAATCAATCTTTTTATGATTTCTTATCAGGCTTTCTTCTCCATCCTCTTCTTTTTCTAAAAGTAACTTACGTAACAATTCTTTTCTATAATACCGTTTGAAAGTCTCAATAACGCCTTGATCCATGGGCTGTAATAATGAAGTCACGTTAGGTGGAAGAAACATTACTTTTATAAACTCGTCTTTTTCATTTAGGACGTCACATGATGGATGAGTTGGGGCGTTATCAAGAAGCAGTAATGTTTTCTCTCTTTTACCATTTTTCAATTGGTGGGCTTTTACAGAGGGTATAAAAGTTTCTGTAAACCATTCCATGAAAATTGTACTATCCATCCAAGCACTCCTTTGCGAAGTATAAACGATAGGCATGACAGACATATTAACGTGCTTGAAACAACGTGGTTTCTTACTTTTACCAATTACAAGCATGGGCAGTCGGTGGCTGCCAGTAGCATTAGCGCATGCTAAGGCAGTGATACGATCCTTGCTTATTTTAGGACCAGGTGCTGCTAATTCACGACGTGAAGCAAGAGTTTTTCGCGGCAAAGCTTTCCAATTAAGCCCGGTTTCGTCTGCATTGTAAACGTTTTCTAGAGCGTATTTTTCTTGGTTCATTATATCCCTTAGTTTGATTTTGAATGATTCAGCTGCTGATGAATCAGCAGATAGTTTTTCTCCTTGTATTTGAAGCTCACGAATGCCATGTCTCGACTTAAATCGTTTTAACCAGCCTGTGCTTGCTTGAAAATTAGACGGCCCTTCCAGTTTTTCGTTAAATTGAACTGCTTTTTCACACAGTATTGGGCCAGAAATAGGTTCTCCTTGGGCTCTTTTTTGAGTAAACCACTTATATAAAGCATCATCTAAATTCGTGTTTGCGGCAAGTTTCATCGTTTTACGACTCGAGGATCCGTCAGAAGAATCGAGCTGGGATATAAAGTTACTTATGCTCGTCTTTTGTTTTTTTATATCCGTTATGGTAGACTTACCAACTTGATATTCAATGGATAACTTGGTTGCAGATTCGCCTTCCTCTAACCGTTTATTAATCTCGTATTTATCTTTCATAGAAAGAACAACACGTTTACGTTTAGGCATTTTAAAGAAAAAGTTTACTTTCACGCGGCAAAATTAACAAGTGCACGAATGAATTAAAAACGAAACACAAAACACGCGAGTAGGTACAATAACAAGTGCAGGAATTGCGACAAGCGAGCTAAAACTAAAGCGCGGGCGGCGCGCGCGAAACCCGCGCCGCGCGGTCGGAGGTGGGGGTGGGCATTGACCCGCGCCGTTGACGTTCGGATAAGCGGTCGTTCGGTTAAGCGACGTTCGGATAATCGACGCTCCACTGTATAATTTTATTATTTGTGGCTTTTCGTTTAAGAAATTATTTATCAATGTGGCACAAAGTTCCACACAAGCTATTAATTCTTTACTCGCATATCTAAGGCTCTTTTTGTTTTTACATTATATTCTTTATTTTCTACAAATAAATGACACTGGTCTATATGTTGAGCCAAAAATATTTTTATACATTGGTCACAATTTAAGGGTAATTGTTTGACTAAAAAGCCACACACATAGGCACATGCCTGAATTTCGGCAGTATTGTCATTTAGTGCTTCATCAATCTCAAATGATAATAGATCTGCTGAAGCACTAAATGGCATTTTAGGTTCGGGTTCAGTGTCTTATTGTTTTTTTTTGTTGCGGTTGAGACACTGTTAACAAAGTGTTAAAATTATTAATTACGACATTACTGTCAGTTTCACAGTTTCCTGTTGTACCCATATGGGACAAATTGCTCAGAACTGCAGTTTTCAGCCCTGCAACGAATTGGCCACATGTTGGGTTTGTGTTTGAACCACAGTTCCCACGAATTGTTCCAAATAGGTTTTCTAAAGGGTCTTGTTGAAGTCTTCGAGTGGCTAAACTTTTGATTTTATATTTTCTAACAAGGTTATGCCACAACCTTTCGATGGCGTTTATTGTCCATATCCATCCTTCTTGTGACGGAGGCTTACGAGTGGCTCCAACAAACCTCATTGTAGAAAAAAATCTTTCATTTCTTTAAATAATTTTAAGTGAGGGCTTGTTGATGTTAAGTTGGTAGCACATGGCTTTCCTCTTCGCAAATCTGAGGAATCACTATTTAGTGCATCAAATAATTGGTCCATATTTGAAATAATATTTGCTGTTACAGTCGCTTCCGCAGGTAAAGTCCCTGTAAAAAAAATAAACTTAGAATTATTGTTTCAGATATCATAGACAACCATGTAATAGCAATTTTAATTGTAATTTTTTAGGCAAGGGTTATTATATTGTAAAAAATTATAATTTTACAAAAAAAAATCTTGCCATCAGATATTTTAGAAAACATTCCACCTGCAACAGAGTGACTCAATACTTGTGCAGCCAGATTTACTTTCATCTTCTGCTTTGCATTTGGATTCAAGTGATCTTTCTTCAGGACAGGAGCATACACAAAATTTGGATTCATTTTGTCAATTTCGTGAAATTGAGCAATGTGGCTCCATTTAGCAATTCCTGCAAATAAATAACAAGTTTATCAACTTGTATAGATCTAATAATAACAAAACAGATAGGTATCACAATAACAACAAAATCTTATAGAAACAGCCTTACCTTTGCCCTTACGGCCATCAGAGATTATGTTTACATTGCACTCTATATCATACTTTATAAAAAGATTGCGAAAACATTTTAGCAGGTGAGGTGTATCATGCAGTGATACAATTTCTTTGTCATGATCTGTTATGTATGGATGCTCTGAAGTTGCTCCAAGGATTGTCAATGCTTTTCTATTTACACCATCCATATCGCAGACTGTGGCTGCAATATTTATTCCAGCTTCAGAGCACTGATGTAAAACCTGAAATATAAACATCAAAGTCAAAATTCATTGAAAAAAATTAAATCAATCAATACATAATAAATATATATACCCTACCTCTTTTATTAGAACTGCTAGCCTATCTGCTGTAGAGAAACCGCTTGAGAAATAATGTGCAATCGGCTGTTTTATACGTTTCCTGATACCACAGATCATGAATACTAAAGCATATCCTGCAATTTGCATCGATCTGCCCTGTGCCCCATGGTCTTGGAAACCATCAATTAAATCATATTTAATGTTATAATTTAAATGTTTTCTTAATGACATTTCGTCAAACATTAATACATATAAGTTATCTGTAGGATTTTGTGTCTTGATTAAACAATTTAAAACTTTAAAAATTGCTTCATTACAGCCAATTTCAAAAGGAACTTTGTTCAATAAATTCTTTAATGTACTTGGTGAAGGCAAGGTGAATAATCTTCGCAGCAACCGGTAACATGTTGGTGACCTTTTCATTATTCTAAGGGCTGTTATTTTTTCTTCCTTAGTCCATCTTCTACCTTTTAATTTCCTTTTCGTATTTCTTATTTGCCCTTGCAAAAGCAGGGCAAACGTTGGACTAATCTTCTTTTGTAATTTTGTCACATTTTTGTCTTTAATTAATGTATTCAACATTTCTTTTCTTTTCATTGTTCGTATTCGGTTTTGGAGTTGACTTATTTTTCTAACATACTTAGAGCATTTAATATATAATTCATTTTCTTTCTCTGTATTTTTAGATGACTGTGAGAACAGAGTTGTCTTTTTTTGTTCACTTGTAGAGGTACAAGCTACTGGGTCCATTTCACCCAGCGGGATCCTTTGTGGCAGTTCAGCTTGAACTGCTGAATGTATTTTGGGAGATTTGTGTTCAGCCTGAAAACAAATAGAAGTAATTTTTTAAATTTATATTTTTGCTATACCTACACACATATATTGTATCAGTTTTTAAATGTTGTTTGTTGGTTACACTTAGGCTGGTTTTAGAGTCACGCTGACCGTCGGCGCTGAGGACTACGCGCGTAGCTCTCAGCGCGTAGCTGTCTGCGGCAACTCGTTTTAGTATCGTGCTGAACGTCGTGGAGTACAGACATGCCCAATCAAATGAGTGTTCGAGTCGCTGCCGTGTATTTTTTATGGAAAAAGAAAAGACTTCAACAACAACGAAGAAAAAGACTTCAAGTTCATCCACTTATTTCTCAAAGATTGCTAGTGGGGGCATTTGTTACATTGTTCAATCAGTTAAGAAATGACGAAATCAAATTCTTTAACTACTTTCGCATGTCATCACTAACTTTCGACGAGTTACTGGCAAAGCTACATGATAAGTTACTACGTTGCAGTTACAGGCGTTTACCTATATCACCAGCTGAACGTTTAATGGTTACTTTAAGGTACGAAAAAAACCAAGTTGTTTACGTTTTATTTTAATTAAATTGACACTTTACTTTACTTTAATTATTATATATATCTTCATATGTTGGCTGAGTGCGATAGCTACTCCGAGCCTCTTTGTTTGGTCTGTGGTACATTCGTGGCACATATTCTTCATGATATGTTGGCTGAGTGCCATAGTTACCTTGAGCCTCATTATCCGTTGTGTCATTTGTCGATGAACTGTTAGGTCTTGGGTACATATTTTGAATATCCATTGCCACTGCTAACACTCTAGAACGAAACTGCAATTTTTGTACCAGATCAAAGCTTTTTAACACTGGGCCCAAAGAAGAAAAAAAGGCCAGGTCATCGCTGTTAATATCTGGCGTTTGATTGCTTAGCAAAGTTAACAGTTCTTTTTCAAAATTGTTATTTTCTTGGAGGGGTTGGCGTTTCTTTCTTTTTGGTATGCGAGGCATTTGCGTCGATCCCTGCTCTTGTTCTTGTTCCGATTGCGTGTTTTCAGCATTCTCCAATGTAGACATATTGGAAGTGTCTTCCGTATTATTAATGGTAGATGAATTGTCGGAGTGATCTAGCATTGATTCCGTAACTAGATTAACATCGGTTGGATTCAAAAATGATAATTCATCATAATACACATATTTTTTTATCTTCTTTGCAGCGCTCCCTGAAGGAGTTTTTTTCATAGAAGCTTTACATCTAAAGAATGCATCCCTAGCAGTCTTCCACCTTTGCTGGATTAGTTTTTCTGTAACAATATAAAAGCAAATATTTAGTAATATATTTTCTTTTTTTTCAGATTTTTGGCTACGGGAAATACATTTACAGATCTGCAATATCCATTCAGGCTTGGAGTAACTACTATTAGTTGTATTGTAAATGAAGTATGTTCACTAATCTGGGATACACTTCACGACGAATGTCTACCAACCAGAAGCTCAGAGATGTGGCAAGAAATAGCCAATGGATTTCTTCACAATGCCAACTTTCCTAATTGTATTGGAGCAATTGACGGGAAGCATATAAGAATTATAAATCCAAAGGGAGGTGGATCGATGTACTACAACTATAAGAATTTTTATTCCATAGTTCTCCTGGCTATGTGTGTTTCAGATTATTGCTTTACATATGTTAACATTGGTGCACATGGGAAAAACTCGGATTCATCTATTTTTAAAAACAGCGCTTTATTTCGAAAACTAGAAAATAACACTTTGAATATGCCAGGTCCCAAGCCTTTACCAAGTACAAATGATCCAGTAAACCATTTCATTATTGGCGATGGGGCGTTTGGTATATCGAAGCACGTAATGAAACCATATGTACGAAGCAACATGACGCATAAGAAAAAAGTTTTCAACTACCGATTAAGTCGCGCAAGAAGATACATTGAATCCACGTTTGGCATAATGTCTAACAAATTCAGAGTGTTCCATACTCCTATGGCCGTTAGTGTTACAGTTTCCACAAATATTGTAAAGGCATGCTGCATATTGCATAACTTTATAGAGTTCGAGATGGCTACAGGGTGGAAGATTCTTTGACAATAGAGGGCATGATTGATATAGAAAATAATGAGCCCATAAATAGGTCGGAAATGTATCACGGGAATTGTTTGCTCAATATTTTTTGACAGCCATCGGGAGAGTTCCCTGGCAAGATGCATGTATATTTTAACATAACCCTGACATAACCTCACTTTTTAATTGTTTAAAATTTCTTGTGTTTTTGTGAAACTATAAGTTATAAAAATATTGTTATTCATAACTACGAATGCAAAAATATATTAAACGCACTTACCCAAATCATTTTTTTTTTCATCTTCCTGCACATCCTCAAACATTGCGATTACGATGTCGTTCCAGGCCTTCAATCGTGCGTCTTTATTTTTATACAATATGTCACCTGACCTTAGACCTTACTTCATAGGATCATTTCTATAGTAAGCTCTTCCTCAGGTTTCCACAATATGTGAGACCAGCTCAAACCACGTTGATGAGACGTGGCGCGGTGCCCTGAGCGTGAGACTGGCGGAGGTAGTCTACCTCCAGCCATCGATGATCGTTTCACTTCCCTTCGGGGGAGTGAAACGTGGGGTGCTGTCGCTGTCTGAGTGGTATGGGGGGGGGCTGTGTCCATGCTTTAATAGTTGCACCGCCTAGCTTGCTTTGCTTTCCTAGTCACCTAGTTTAGCTGCTTGCCTAGTATAGATACAGACCTGCCTTACATGGCTCCTCAAGAAATGTAAGGCACGAATGGCTTTAGGGGAGTGTAGCGCAACAGTCGCCGATCCCTAAAGCAAGCCTGGTGGGGTATCCTTCACGTGGTTGTCCCCTGTTATTGGTCTAATTCCTTAAGAAATAGACGTAACCAAAACCGCCAGACGAACACTGCCTCGGATGGTGATGTCATGTCCCGGCGGGTCCACCATCGTGCGATGAGTAGATGCTGGATAGTAATGACACCAATACCCCACCCGTCCCAACTCCCCTAGCTCCCGCCCTATCCTTTCCAATCAATTCCGCTACGAAGCAAGGTGGTCTAGCTTCGTGGGCCTGTCATCCCCAAAAAGAGTGATGGCAGGTGGGGGGAGGACCACCTACGTTTTTGATGCTGTGCGTAGGGGGCCCGTAAGGGGGGATGCAACTGGCCTGGTGGCTGAGCGGACAGATGTCTCTTCCGCAACACTCCTCTTCGGCGTGAATTTCCTCCGAAAACGGGAGGTCACGGTCTAACCAACTGTGACAAATCAGCATGACGGTCAGCCTTCAGCTACCGTTGGTGAGATGGGGGGGTCGATGGGGTCTGCAGCCGGCGGTGCACGCTTTAGCTCGGTGGTGGTGGTCAACGCTGAGTATAGTGGTGCCGTTGAGGCTCGTAGGCAACGCGATCACCCTTTCTATATCGGACCGGCAACCCTGGTGTATAATACTGTCAAAATACATCCCCCTGGTTGGACTCCGTGGTGGGTGGGGCCCGGAAAGATGAATCTAAAACAAACTTTTTTACCATGTCTTCTACACACAAAATTGACCACTTTGCGCCCTCAGCTGAGGAGGCGGTGGAAGCCTATGCTGCCGTTACGGCCGCTATGGATCCCACTGCTGTCTGGAAGGTTGTGAAACCGAAAGGCAAAAAACCGAACAAGGCAGGGAAAGAGGTAAAGCCAGTGGCCGGACCCTCGACTACCGTAGTTCAAACCTTTGCGGCGGCTAACGTCCCCTTAGGTAGGAACGCCAAAAGAAAACTGCGGAAGCAACGACAGGCGCAGGAGAAACAGGCGGCTCCGGGCTCCGGAGCCACTGTAGCGAATGCTCCGGGTCCGCGCTTCTACTTCAAACAAAGACAGAATGACAGCAGACCTAACGCGTCAGACCCTAAACCGCATGACCCGCCGACGAAACCTACGAGCTTGCTTGTTGATGTTTCCGAGGACGATGGCTTCAGAGGTACGGGGAAACTGACGAAGGGTAAGAACCGCTTTAATCGCCAGAAGCGCGCTGCCATAGCGATCTCACGATCTGCTCAGGCCCCTGCCGCGGCTCCGGACCAGGTCCCGGCCGCGATCCAAGTGGAGCCAGGTAAGAGGGTGCGACTGGACGACACTGTGTCCCCGAGAGGGGAACACAAGAAGCAAAAAATAGAGAACACACGTCGCGTCCCTAACACCAGCTATGCCCAAGTTGCGCAAAGCAACCTCAGTGTAGCTGTAGTGAAGACCGACAATGAGCAACTGACGGAGGAACAGGCCACCATACTAAAGAGGTACCTGATGAGCCGGATTGTGGACGACGTCATAAATCCGGACACCAGTTTCTCCCCCCGCTTCCTGGGTAAACCCATCATCACCGACGGGGCCCTGAAGCTGTGGTGCGAGGATGTACCTTCTTTGGAGTGGCTGACCGACGCCATTGAACAGCTACCCAGCTCATCATGCCCAAACCTCACGATCGTCAAACAGAGTGAACTGGCAAAGAAGGTACGTGCAGCCATCTTCATACCTGAATGCACGTGCACTCTGGACGTCACGAGTCGGGTTTTGGCGCAACAAAACAAGTGGGCGCAGGTCCACCAGTGGACTGTTTACGCTCACCAAAAACATGCGGACGACATACTCTTCGTGACGGTGGGGATTCCGGAAACCCTAATCCCCACCATCATGGAGAAAGAACGACGGCTGGCGTACGGGTTAGGGAGTATTTACATCCGCTTCTACGGGGCGGATGGAAAGTTCCAAGATGAACCACCTAGCAAGTCCCCCAACACACTACCGAGAGGACCGGATCCCAAACCTGGTCCTAGTGGAACAGCTCCGTCAGCCAGCCCGGGTCCATCGAAGTCGCCCCCTCCTCCGCACTCATCACCCAAACCGACGTGCTCAGAAACGTTGGAGGTGATGTGTGAGGAGAACAGCGAAGATAGGGTGCTGGACTCAGACGGAGACTACACTGATGGCACAGAGGAAGAGCAGGAGGGAGAGGGTAACCAAAATGGTGGTGACCCAAAGCCCCTCCTGTTATAATGTCATCCAGGCCAACCTCCAGCACAGCCTCACTGCTACGGCTAACCTGCGCAGAGTGCTGGGGGACCCAAACAGCGAGACCATAGCCCTGATCCAGGAGCCGTGGATTAGGGCGGGGCATATATGTGGTCTCAACAACCTTAAAGGTAAGCTCATATATGACAACACCGTAAGCAACCCGCGTGCTTGCATTTTTATACCACATAACATAACAGCTGTTCCCATAACCGAGTTCTGTTCCAGAGACCTGACGACAGTCAGGCTTCAGGGAGTTTTCGAGGGAGAAACTGATGACGTAGTGCTCGCGTCGGCCTATATGCCCGGCGACGAGGTCGTGCCTTCGAAAGACACTACGGATTTGGTAAGACAATGCGAACTTAACAACACAAAACTAATAATCTCAGCAGACACAAACGCACATCACCCCTTGTGGGGTATGTCCGTTTCAAACAGCAGAGGAGACGATCTGGTAAATTTTCTTTTCACCACTAACCTCTCCTTAGCAAACAAGGGAGCGGAACCAACCTTCGTGACGAAGCGATGCCGCACCATAATTGACTTAACTCTGGCAACAACAAACTGCTCCGAATATGTGAAGAACTGGAGGGTATCAGACGAGACCTCCTCCTCAGACCATAGGTGGATCAGATACGAACTAATATTAAACAAAATAACCCCAGCACCCACGCGCAACCCGCGCAAAACCAACAAGGTACTGTACACACACTCTCTACAACAGCACATAGGTGATGGCTACCCAGAACCTACCTTAAACAACACTACTGAGATCGAAGCAGCTGTAAAACACATCACAACGAGCCTTACCAAGAGTTTTGAGGTGGCCTGCCCTCTCACCATCATCAGAGAAACTGACGCAGGTAAGAAGGGCTGGTCTCGACGATTAGAGAAACTGAAAGGTAAGGTACGGAAATCTTACAACAGAGCCATGAACACCTATGACGACTCCGACTGGGACGTATACAAGAAGGCTCAAGCCGAATACAAAAAACAGTTACGCCGTTGGAGTCGTCTCAAATGGAAAAACTTCTGCTCAAACATAGAATCTAACTCTGAAGCGAACAGAATCAGGAAAATACTAGCGGCAGATCCAAACCGCGAGATTGGTTCGCTTAAGAAGTCGGATAACACTTACACAAAAACAACAGCAGAAACACACGAACTACTACTACAAACACACTTCCCAGGTTGCCTTATAAGCGACGAAATTGAGTGGCACAACACCAGTCCAACCAGTCCATCGGCATCAGATTGGGCAGTAGCATGTTCAGTGGTGACCAGAGACAAGGTAAACTGGGCCATTAACACTTTCAAACCTTATAAGTCGCCAGGTGTGGATGGAATTTTCCCTGGCCTCCTTCTTTGGGGAGAGGCGCACATCGGTGAGGCGTTGACGGCTATCTTCAGGGCCTGTATAGCCCTCCGCTATGTGCCGCTCATGTGGAGGGAGGTGAGAGTCCTATTCATACCTAAACCAGGAAAAAGCGACTACACTGAACCAAAGTCCTATAGGCCGATCAGTCTCACTTCATTCTTACTCAAGACTCTAGAGAGACTATGTGATCGACATATAAGAGACAACATTCTAACAGTAAAGCCACTACACCCACAACAACACGCCTACAGCTCAGGCAAATCAACAGAATCTGCGTTACACACCGTAGTTAGCAGATTAGAACAAGACATATCTAACAAATCTCTTTGTCTCACAGCCTTCATTGACATTGAAGGGGCCTTTGACAAAACACATTTTAAAGACATCAACGCAGCCCTACAGAAGCACCGAGTAGAGCCAACGTTGGTTGATTGGATCATTAGCATGCTCAAGCTGAGAGCAGTACGAGTCGACGTGCACGGGGGTGCCAGGGGAGTGGTGTCAAGAGGTTGTCCACAGGGCGGCGTCTTGTCACCGCTCCTGTGGAACCTCGTAGCAAATGATCTAATCACCAAGCTCAACGCCCAACGCTTCTTCACGGTAGGCTATGCGGACGACCTGGCGATACTCATATCGGGACACTTTGCCAGCGTGGCGTGTAACATTATGAACAACGCACTAAAAGTCGTCGAAAACTGGTGCAAAGACTATGGACTGACCGTGAATCCAACTAAGACAGAACTTGTCATGTTCACCAACAAGCGTAAATTAGGAAACTATGAACTTCCTTTCCTATTTGATACGCAGCTAACATTATCCAATGAAGTTAAATACTTAGGTGTAACTCTGGATAGTAAACTTAATTGGGCAACACATTTAGAAAACAAGATAAAGAAAGCCACCATCTCCTTCTGGCAGTGCCGCCGTATGCTAGGGAAAACATGGGGCCTTAACCCAAAGATTACCCTATGGCTGTATGATACAGTAATTAGACCATCACTGACATACGGCGCACTAGTCTGGTGGCCGAGAACAAATCAAAGCACTACCATAAACAAACTACAAAAGTTCCAGAGACTGGCATGTGTAGCGATAACAGGGTGTATGAGAACTGCCCCAACGGCAGCACTCGAAGCACTGTTAGACCTAACACCACTGCACCTACACGTGCAACAAGAGGCAGCCGCAGCTGCTTACAGACTCTGGGCTTCACGTTTATGGGAACAAAACACGACAGCACACCACACCACTATCTTAGAGGAGTATGCAAGGAGCAATCCTATGCTACTCTCAATTTATGATAGGGTACCCAAAAAACACCTTCACTCAAAAAGCTTCACTGTACAAATGCTAGAAGAGCCAAGTGATAGCTCAAACATACATGAAGTGAGAATTTACACAGACGGCTCCAAAATGAAAACAGGTACCGGGGCGGGAACTTTCTCCGACGACCTAAACATTCACAAAACGACAGCTCTGGGTATCCACAACTCTATCTTCCAGGCGGAATGTGTGGGTATAATTCAGGCTGCGACTGCAGTACTACGAAGAAAGGTAACTGATCAAAATATCAGGATCATCTCAGATAGTGCTGCAGTACTACAGGCATTGAACAAGAGAGAACATAACTCGGGACTCACCATACAATGCTACCATCTGCTGGAACAAGTAAGTAAGTCCAATAGAGTTACCCTGCAATGGATAAAAGGACACAGCGGATCTAGAGGAAACGATGAAGCTGATGCTCTGGCAAGGAGAGGATCGGAGTGGCAACTGGAAGGGCCAGAACCGATAATCCCCCTACCATTCAGTCAAATTCGTACCTGGATCCGACAACGAACCGCCAAACAACACCAAGACTACTGGGCAAGTATTTCGGAATGTAGGCAGTCGAAGGAGGCCTTCCCGGTTTTAAACCCGAGATACTCCCGAAAACTCCTAAATCTGAAGCGCGATAAACTCCGACGAATCGTAGGTATTGTCACAGGACACTGCACGCTTAACAAACACCTATTTAAATTAGGCATCACGGACAGCCCCCTATGTAGAGGGTGCATGAATGCAGAGGAGACGGCTGCGCATGTGCTTGTAGAGTGCGATAGCATAGCGTCTCAAAGACAGCTTTACCTTGGGACACCGAGGACGCCTAGGGAAGCATGCACCGGCGTCAGCGAGCTGCTGGCTTTCCTGGAGGATATCGGGTGGTTAGACTAGCAGCCCCCCACCCGACACGCAAAAAGGGCCCACCTGTGGCCTAGTTGCGGAAACCAGTCCAGAAACAAGTAACAAGTAACAAGTACAATATGTCACTGGCGTCCCATAAACATTTTCGCAGCCGAACTTCTTCAATCACACGCCCAGTATCAATATCGCGATTCATTGTTGCGCTCGTCTGTCCCCGTCGGCGCGTGCGTTTT
The DNA here is from genome assembly GCA_944547425.1 of Eupithecia centaureata. NCBI lineage: Eukaryota > Metazoa > Arthropoda > Insecta > Lepidoptera > Geometridae > Eupithecia > Eupithecia centaureata. The sequence goes on from OX155698.1 coordinate 4,430,303, forward strand.
ATGTAACACTGTAACGATAACTGAGTTCGGAAGCGCGTCGGCGCCGCGTGCTCAGCGGCGCCGACGCGTGGCGCGTACGCGCGCGTATGGCTCAGCGCTGACAGTGCTCAGCGCTGAGTCGTCGGTGTTATTCTAAAACGCTTCATAACTAATCATACATATTGGCCTGTCAGCGCCGACGGTCAGCGTGACTCTAAAACCAGCCTTACATCACATGGGACAGCCGATCTTAATAATTTCTTCTTGGAAAGATCCGTGAAATCCTCATCTTTAAAATGCCTTTCACATAAGACTCTGTGCTCATTATACAACTTTCTCTGAAGTTCTATTGTGCTCTCTCTTTCTGGAAAGATGTATTGAGCCCATTGTGCGCAACTGAAAATAATATGTTTGAAAAAATCACATTTATTCTAATAATATTACAAATAAACGCAAAACTTTGAATGTATGGATGTTTCCATTCTGAACTTTCACGCAAAAACTACTGAACCGATTGTGATAAAACTTGATATGTAGGTAGCTGGAGTCTTGGAATAGCACGTGCGCTAATTTTTACTCCGAAATTCACACGGGATCGGGCCTTACGCTGGTGAATTTCTGTTTCAAAGTAAAATTTTATGGACAGTCGACACCCCGGGCGACACCTACCAGATATCTGTAAACTTTATGAAGGTTACATACCGGAGCAGGTTCCTTGTTCCAGGCTTTAAAAAACGGAACAATTTAATTCCATCTTCAAACGGTGAAGAACCGCATTTAAAGCACTTGCGCTTGTTTTCTTTGTCAGCCATAATTAAGATTCAATGGGTAACCAGGTAGAAATAGAGTCAATTCTCTCAAAAAAACACGCCTTATCGAGGAAAGAGTCAATATCTCACAACACATCCAATTGCAAAATGTAACGGAGGAACGGAAGCTCTACTCAACGTTTTTAAGCACGGACAGAGTCAATATCTCACAGCACAGCAAATTGCAAAATGAAACGGAGGAACGAAAACTCAACTCAACGTTTTTAGACCACATTTAGACACAAACAAAAATAGCACCGGCCGGCACAACAAACAGACGCCATTTTTGTGTCACTTCGTCAGGTGAATGCTAGTGCTTCCATCTACGAATGATAAACGTTCTACTAATAATAACATTATTTCATTTCATGTGTACATTTTTAAACATGCATAACTTAGATTTATTTTTATTTTTTTAAAAGAATAATAATGAAGAAATAAATTTAAAATACAAAATTTATTTTTGAAATGAAATGTCGGAAGTGCTATTACAAAACTAAATCTACTAAATAAGTAGGATTAATTTTACTCGAAACCGACCACCCTAAATTTATACCCCGTAGGTAACTAAGGCTGTCCATACAAAGTTGACAGGGGCTGCTGGGGTTTCAATGTAGATGGGTGATTGTGCGGGTGAAGCTCTTTGGATGTAGTCGGGAGATGTTGTGTGCGAATAGAAAGATGATTCGGGTGGAGATGTGTAATAGGGATATGGTGCAGGTGAAGGGGTTGATGTTACATTTATTTGAACCGAGTATCTGTGTAAATTTCCTAATTCCGCTTCAAATAGCACATCATTAATGGCCTTCTTGGCATATAATCTTTGAGTAGGGGTCAGTCGTTCTAATGTTTCTGCCCAGTCAAATGCAATTGACTGAACACCACTAACTTGGGGTTCTGCTAAGTAATTGCATGCTCGTTCCAGTAATTCATTTTGTGTTTTATGAACACTTCTCTTGGAACTAAGCCGAGGCGGTCTTGCGGGTGGTGGTGGGGCTGACACGAATGAAGAAATAGTCGCAGCCACTTCTTGCTCTTTTTGTGCTTGATCAGATTCAGTTTCATTCTGATTACCATCACTAACCTGAAAAACGAAACGTACAATATTAACTTCTACCATTTTTTTCTTTTCAGAAACCATCAAAAGAGGAATGGAAAAGAATTGCCACTGATTTTGGGGATAAATATCAATTTTGGAATTGTTTGGGAGCTTTGGATGGTAAACATGTTAAGATCCAAAGACCAGAACACTCAGGGTCACTATACATTCAGTCAAAAAAGTATCGGGAATGGATGATTTGTTTATGGTTCCAAATTCAAATTTTTGTTGTTTTTGTTGTTGTTAGGTTGGCACAACTGTTTGCCATTTTGGCGCGGAGTTTGAGTTGCATCTGTTATTTATATTAAATACAGTGCTGTTTTTAGTTACATCATATCTAGTGTGTATTGCGAATTTCACAATGGACAAAAACATCGAATAAAGAGTTTGTCTTAAGTTTTGCATCGCCAATGGAATTTCGTGTTCGGAGTCACTGAAAATGTTACAGAAGGCTTTCGGTGAATCGACTTTATCAAAAACACGTGCTTATGAGTGGTACAAAGCGTTCAAAAGCGGTCGAGATGTGATGGAAGATTTGCCTCGCTCTGGTAGGCCATCAACGTCTGCAATTGAAGTTAACATCGCAAAAGTGAAGGAAACAGTGACTGAAAATCCTCATTCAACTTTGCGAGAGATAGCCGCCGAACTTTCTGTATCTCACGAGTCGATCCGTACCATTTTAAATAATCACTTGGGTATGAAACATGTTGCCGCTCGACTAGTCCCAAAAGACCTGAATTTGATAATGCGCCTTCGCACAAGGCCATCATTGTGACCGAATTTTTGACCAAACACTCAACAAATACCATCGAGCAACCACCATATTCACCAGATATGGCTCCGGCCGACTTCTTTCTTTTTCCTAAACTCAAATTACCACTTCGTGGCACCCGTTTTCAATCGGTACAAGACATAAAGGAGAATTCGCGGCGAGAACTGAACTCAATTCCGGAAACAGCGTTTAAAAAATGTTTTGATGATTGGATACTTCGTTGGCGTAAGTGTATCGTTTCTGAAGGAGCATACTTTGAAGGTGATAAAATAAATTTGGATGAATAACAAACATTTTGTGTATTATTGATCTTTTCCCGGTACTTTCTTGACAGAGTAGTATTTCAATTATAAAGGTCACTTTAGTATTGTCTTGATGGCACTGGCAAATGCAAATAAAGAATTTATAATGATTGATGTTGGTGCGAATGGCCGAGTATCGGATGGTGGTGTTCTGTTTTACACAAAATTCTGGGATCTCTATAGTAAAGGCGAATTAGATATACCAGAACCATCGCCATTGCCATATGCCTCCGAAAGTTTTCCTTATGTTTTTATATCTGATGAGGCTTTTGCACTAGGGAAAAATTTAATGAAGCCATATCCACAAAGTGCATGTAACAATAATAATGAGCGAAAAGAATTTAACAGGCGACTGTCACGAGCTAGATCAGTTATTGAAGGTGCTTTTGGTATAATAACAAAAAAATTCGGTGTATTTCAAAAAGCAATATGCTTTGAGCCACGAAAAGCCTCAGTGATAGTAACGGCTTGCTGTTATTTACATAACTACTTAATGAAAACCAAATCCCGTCGCTACTTGGCATCAAACTGGAAAATTACAAAAGCTACTGATATTGGATTGAACGATTTGGAGCCCACTTCTACCCGAAATTCAACTAATGATGCCAAAGTGATAAGAGAAAGACTTTGCCATTACTTTAGCCATGAGGGTAAATTGGAAATTAGCAAAAATGACCTCCAATAGTAAATATAAATTTTACAGCATTATACCTCATCATCATCATCATCATCAACCTATATTAGTCCACTGCTGGACATAGGCCTCCCCCAATGAGCGCCATTGCGCCCTGTCTTCAGCTTGACGCATCCAGCATCTGCCAGCAGTCTTTCGCAGATCGTCATCCCACCTGGCCGGAGGGCGTCCTACGCTACGTTTACCGAGTCGCGGTCTCCACTCAAGAACACGTTTACCCCAACGGTTGTCGGTTCTTCGCGAGATATGGCCGGCCCATTGCCACTTCAGCTTGCTAATTCTTTGAGCTATGTCGATAACTTTGGTTCTCTGTCGGATGTATTCGTTACGAATTCTATCCTTCAGAGAGACTCCGAGCATAGCTCTTTCCATAGCTCGCTGGGCGACTTTGAACTGGTGGACCAGCCCTACCGTGAGTGTCCACGTCTCTGCTCCGTAGGTCATTACGGGTAGGACGCACTGATTGAAAACTTTCGTTTTCAAACATTGCGGTATGGATGAAGAGAAGACTTGACGTAGTTTCCCAAATGCTGCCCAGCCTAGCTGGATCCTCCTCTAGCATTATACCTACTTTGTTTTATTTACCTACCTACCTACCTACTGCGGGGTGACATGTTGGAGGGAGATGTTGGGGGGACGAGGTGTGAAATTACGTGCAATGCACGTGTTACTTTTATGGCTACTTCATCCTCTCAACGTCTGTCTTCATGCAGGCACTGCACGCACGGACTCGCCGGGCTATATAATATGTACCTATACTACATAGAAAATATGCTCTTACTTACCCGATCTACCGGAACAGGCTGCTCAAATTTATCCAAAAATTTTAAATATTCGAAAGTCCAACTTTTTGGACAGTATAAGTCATCTGTACTAGACCCCGATCTTCGCGATGAAATAATTTTCTTGAGCTCTCTCCTGTAGTTGGTTGGACCGTAAAAGGTTGATTTTTTTTTTGACATCCTCTATAGTTGCCCCGGGTTTCACTTTTATATATATGTCGAGGAGTTTTCGCAAAGCGTCATTTCTCTTGTATTTATTACAATATAACGTATGCGTTTTATCCCATAACTCTGGCAAGGACTCGAATGAGAGAATGAATTCTTTTTCTATCTCGATTGGCGGTGGCGGGAGTGAAGTGGGCGGCGGCGGCAGGGCTTCGTCGCTTGGCACGTCTTGCTCCATTGCGTCGGGGACGGTGACTGATTGATTGACACGGGAATGATTCGAGCGGTTACACGATCAGTCTGGCATCAGTCTGCTGTCATTCACAACAGAATGATAAAAAATATTTAAAATATTTAATTTTTGTCATTCTGGACCATCAGTACGTCAGTCAACCGGTTAGACGATAATCCCATCATTCTGAGCAGACTGATTGACCATACTGACGCCAGATTGAGCGTGTAACCTTTGAATTATAAAGTCCAGAATTCACTGGCCGCGGCGGCCAGGCCGCGGCGGCCATGGTCGCCAGTGCGTAGGCGCTCATAAAGTTAGAAAATCAACTTACCACCTCTACTGGTATGCCCTCTTGTAGGAGAGTCAAAACGTGCTGGTAGTGGTGATGCTGAAAATAAAAATAACAAGATTAGAAAAGAAACAGATAGTCGAACTAGGTACTAACAAAATAACTAATATATTTTTAATAAATTTATCATTAAAATTATTTTAAATAATGCTGTTATACCTGAACTACCACTTCATCCTGGTAATCAATATTTAAAAATAAAATCAACTTACCAACTCTACTGGTGTGCCCGCCTGTAGAAGACGCGGAATGAACTGGTGGTGGTGGTGGTGATGCTGAAAATAAAAATAACAAGATTAGAAAAGAACACGATAGTCGAACTAGGTACCAACAAAATAACTAATATATTTTTAATAAATTTTTCATTAAAATTATTTTAAATAATGCTGTTATAACTGAACTACCACTTCATCATGGTAATCAATATTTAAAAATAAAATTAACTTACCAACTCTACTGGTGTGCCCTCCTGTAGAAGACGCGAAACGAACTGGTGGTGGTGGTGATGCTGAAAATAAAAATAACAAGATACTAAAGAAACAGATAGTCGAACTAGGTACCAACAAAATAACTAATATTTTTAATTATACTAGTGATACTAAGTATATATCCTACTAATATTATAAACGTGAAAGTTTGTTAGTATTGATGGATGGATGTTTGTTACTCTTTCACACAAAAACGACTCAATGGGGATATGGATGACATTTGGCACAGAGATAGGTTATAATCTGGAATAACACATAGGCTTTATTTTATCCCGGAATTCCCACGGAAAAGAATCACTGGGTGAAACCGCGAGGCGATGCTAGTATATAATATTTTTACTTAATACTATTATGATAAAAATTACTTTGAAATAATGATCTTTTACCTGATGTATGAACTACCACTTCGTCCTGGTAATCAATATTTTGTGCCTCTTAAATATCGGCAGTTGTACATTGAGTTGCCTGAAAATAACAGATTTTTTTTTAAATCATTGAGTAGGACACCACACTAGGTATTAAATTAATTTAGTATGGAATGTAGTGTTAAATTAAAAGTCGGGAAATTACACTGAAGCTTACAAATGCGGGCACTCTGTGCTGGGTGTCACCATACACAGCACCCTCACCGATGATTGCCAGGATCTTTTGGTCTGTGTCTGACAATGGATCAAGGGTAGCTGGCCCACCACCAGTTCCAGAAGCTTCGCGTCTTCGTAAAGTGGCCCTATTTTTCGTTTTATACTTCAAGTCTGCCCAGTACTAATAAGAATATAAAAAGAACACCGTTACTGTACCTGAGTTAACACAAGCATGATACGTGAGCATGGTATGTACAACAAGGATTCATACACGTTTCCACCGCTGGCCAGTTTTGGTTGCACCTCCGCCTTGAGCGTTTAGCCTGGCAGCGAGATCATTCCACTCACGAATACTCACGATCTATTGACTCCTTTGACCTCGCTCCCAAGCCAACGCCTTTAGCTAGAATGGAGTGCGACATTAGATGTTGCAGCAACTCCTCTAGCTGGACGGCAGACACTCGATGTTCCACTCCACTGTAATTATAAGAACATGAAAGAGTCGGTAAACAAAACCACGCACTATAATTAATTTTATCACATACTTTTAGATTTTAAATCCAAGAGATTAAACTTTATTAACTTTTACACTTTATTCAATAATCACTATGAGCAAAAGAAAACAAAATCAAGGAGAAGAGAATATAAATTGAACAAAATATTGAGCAAAATAATTTGGAGATTAGCAGAACGTAAACAAAACAAATGACGCACAGAATATAAATTTTACCACAGATAAAGTTAAAACTTCAATTTTTTGTATCCCACAATTGCTACTCTGTCGCTAGTGGCGCTAGTGTTCACGGCCAATGTGCATTCTACGACAACTTTGCAATAAGGCGGGCGATATGCTTCCATAGTACAGTTTTCTTGTAACACTTTGCGACCGATCGCGTAGCGGTCGCGGTCACTCGTCTGTGACGTCTGTCGCAGTCGCTACCGCAAAGTTTAAGCTAATAGACCTACCGAACAGGAAGGAAGGGGGAGGGAAATGTCATAATCTATAAGCGAGCCACAGATTAAAACAAGGCAACAAAATTTGGTAGAAGATAACCGACTGTGCTTGAGACTAGCTTTAGAAGCCACCAGATGAATCATGCATGTGGCAGCTACACTTTACACATACAATAGCGAGCGAAGCGAGCCGCGATGCGACACTGCAAGGCGAACGTAGCGAGCCGCGCAGTGTGGTAGCATGAGCGGTATTGTCGACAAAAAACTAGTCGTATCGAAGAACAGAATCATTACTTATAGAATCTAAAAACTGAATGAATCGCGACGGAAGCTCGGCCTTTTATCCGTCGAACGAATAAAACATTCCAGAAAACTCGACAAATATCTAGACCTAGAGCAATAACTCTATCCCTTTCATTCAATTACGCGTCCTTGTAACTTTCATTTCCACGATTTATCAAAAGCTACATCTATCTCTGTCATTCCTACTTGTCTCTGTCTTTCCTTTCGATTCGTTCAAGAACCATGGTATACTTACAGCCTTGGCCAAGAAGTATAAATCACCCTTAAATTTACTGACTTTTTCGTGTTTAAGGTGGAAAATAAAACTTATTTGTTTTCCAAATTGCTATATTAATATAAAATTTTATAAATCACTAATATTTAGTAGGCCCACCCTTTGCATTGATCACAGCAGCAATTCTTTGGGGCATGCTGCTTACAAGCTTTTTACATTCGGCTGCACTTATGGCGCTCCACTCTTGTAATAAAGCATTTTTAGCGTTGTTTTAGATGTAATACTATGCTCTCTGACTTTGCGCTTCGTAATACTCCAAAGATGCTCGATAGGGTTCAGATCTGGGGACTGCGCCGGCTAATCTAACAAGACAATACTGTTGTCCCGAAACATGGAGGTCGCTGATTTCTAACATTTCACCGACACCATAAGCTGCCATGCAGCCCCAGATCATAATGCTACCTCCCCCGTGTTTAACAGTGGCAACTACGCAATCCGGATGATATTCCTCGCCGACGCGCCGCCTCACGAAGGTTACACCCGCAGTTCCGAATAGCTGTAACAATCGAAAAAAGTAGAGCTTAAATGTTTGCTCATTATTTTTATGAAAGTCAACTAAAATAATAGTAATCAGTGTTATCGTTTTATGAAATGGATTACTATTATTTTAAAGCTTACCTCAAAGTTTGATTCATCGGACCACACAATATTTATTTCTTGGCATGTGGCACCGTCTTGATGAAATCACATGTCAACTAAGGTCAACTCATCCAGCTGTGGCTAAAAAAAAATCGTTCACCGTTGACGGTAACGTTTCTTCTAAGGTCGTCTTTGAAGAAAAATGGACCGATGGTGCCATACCAAACTGTCGTTTTTTCCACTTCAGCCACTTTGGTAACTAAATGATTCGTAACCAGTTACGTAAAAACAATTTTCTTCACTGATTTTCAGTCCACACAGCATCATCTAGTACCCATAACACAAGCTCTGCTTAGCTTGGGGCTAGATGATGCTGTGTGGACTGTCCGGAATTATTATTATTATTATTTGTAACCAGTTACGAAACAAATACTTTTTGTTCTCTTTATGTAACCAGTGACACTAATCTAGTGATCGATGTTTAGTAAAGGGGGCACTTCAACTTTGTTTCTGATGTCCTGGCAGCTACCTATTTCAATATTAATAAGGCAACTTTTTAGGCATGTGTCATTCGATCATTCACAATGATCGATATCAATCATGACCTGGTATGAAAATGAACCGGAACATATGACCCGTTCATTCGAATGATTGGTTTTGCCGTCGGCCTATCATCGTCTCACTTCGATTTTTCGTTTCTATTGTATCATGCATTTCGTGACTGATACCTTACCGGTGCGAGATCGGATGTTTGCGTCGCGTTACTGATTGGTTTGATTCTTGCAAAAACTTTTCGAATTCGGTTTTTATCATTCATAAATAGGTGGTAAAGTTTGTATGGAAATTAATTTTTCCTTGGTTCTATTCACTCAAAACTCGTTATAAATAAACTATGGACTGAATAATTAAACACGTATTTTATATTTTTACACAATAACCCCAAGGGGGTGTGCAATAAATTTCTGAAATTTGTACGAAAAAAAACTCTGGTTCGCGGGCGAAGCCGCGCGGGGCGCATCTAGTATTACATACACTTATAGTACTTTATAGGTACCTAGTAGGTGAAAAGTACCGAATGTTTGGTAAGGAATAAAGCATAATAACTCCTAAGTAGCGGGCTGCGATAGCAGACTCTATTGCGTTACTTTAAGGTACATTTACTACGCTGCGAGTAGATGAGACAGTCCACGAAATGTGTCCTACTCGCACGCACCACTCACGGCCTCGCAAGAGCAAGACGCAGCATCAGCGATCTTCGTGAGTTCGTGTTACTTCGCGCGCTTCTCGGTCATTTCATCAGTGACCCGAACATTGAAATGAACGGGTCTTTTCGTCGCCACTGTTCGTATCAATCACGCGCGGCCCGTGATTGCAATCATATGAGCCGTTCGTTCATGATCGACACAATCCTACAACTTTTCTAAAAATAACGCAAGCAAGCAGAAGAATGTATTTTCTTTTTCAGTATATTTGACTAACTGAAAAATAGATAATTTGTTGTTAATTTTTTCGGGATGCATCGGTAAGTCGATAGTTGAAAGTCTAATAAAGTGCGAAACTTGGTGATAACAGCACGAAATGTTGATTCACCAGGTCTATTATGACTATCATAATATGGTTGTAACAAACGATGCACAGTTTTCACAGAGCACGAATTTGGATAGTAAATTTCAACAATTTACCATCATTGCTCGTTTGTAAATCTTTCCGTAATAAAATGGCTGAGTGTAAGTACTGAAAACTTCTCACTTTCACAGATGATGTTTGGACGTCATTACCAATCAGTGCGGTCAACCTGAATAACTACAAAACTAAAAAATCACCCGATATATAATAATCTTCGTTCGCGTATTCGCGTCTGGCAAAACTAAAAATGTGGTAGGCGGCTTAACAAGGTAACGTTGACGTTGCACTCCAGCGCGGTAAAAACTCATTTTAATCCATCAGCCAATCCTATCAATCCTACGGGAAGTATTCTTAAGAAGCAAGTTGTACAGTATAGATCCAGCGATACAATGGGTAGCTCCGGTATCTAAAATCGCTACACCCTTATGACCTACTACCTCTATTTCAACTAGGGGACGCGAATCATTATTCTCTTCCACGTGCGCGGTACAAAAATCGAGTGCACTCGTGCTAGGGGCACTGTCTGACGTATTTTTGCACTTTTCGCACTTAGAGCGCACTACTCCCAGCTGACCTCATCCGTAGTAACGGATGAGCGCTGCTGTCACTGTTATTTGATTTAGGACTATCCGCGACCTTATTCAAATGTTTTTTCGCGACGCGACGACAATTCGCGGTAGTGTGGCTGAAGAGTTTGCAATAACTGCATTTAGGTCGAGCGCGTCTCTCGACCATTCACCTTCCTCACCATCATATTTCGCGCGATAGTTCTGCGTATCTAGTTTCGCGCTACCATCGGTATTATTCGTTTCGCGCAACTTTCGTTATTCGTGAACACTGTTAGAAAGACGGAGCAAACCCAGCGAGAAAAATCAAATTCAAACACACATATCAGAGAAATCGGTATCAGTGTAATCGGTATACATATAGGTATGATATTTTTCTTCTTAGAATTCAATTAATGTGGATTAGAAAGATCGTAAAGTATTCTGCCGTACAAGTTCTATCAACCTTTCTGTATTCATGTTGAACTTGCAGATAAATCGTCAACTTTAACAAAAATCGGATAGCACTGTCAGAGCGTCCGTGCGCCCGAGCATGCTCCGGGACACTGACGCCCAGTGTGGCCAACAGCTTAACTAGCTCTCCACCAGATTCAACCTCTAATAAAAAACGCCCTACTGTAAAAATCACGAAATTTTCCAAAAAAATTTTTTTTACAGTATGCGTTTTAGATAATAACCTTTATTATTACTTAATAAAATATTTACAAATTTAACAATTAGTAAATCAACCTGGATATCACAATTCAATAATCTGCTATTTAAATTCGTTTTTATCAGATGAGTCTGCACAACCGTCGTCGTTATATGATTCATTGGTACCGATTTTTTTAAAACTTCAATTGGAATTGATAATCGTTACAGCATATTACTTTTAATTTTAAACCACAGCGTATTCTTAATATAGCAGTTAAAAGATTCTTCAACTTCATTTGAAGAATCTTTTAACTGCTATACTTCATTCTGTTCCTCTGCTTGTTTTTTATTATTCCACAGAATTTACATTTTGCTACTTGACCAGTTGTACTTTCAATAACTTGGAGCCAGCGTTTAAATGTGGGTCTTGAAGCCAAGGATCCCGAAACTTGCGTATATTGTGGTTTCAGCATTCAGCGAGACAGAGTTTGACTAGGTCAGTTTTGTTATAACTAAACTACCTACTAACGAAAATATTCTACGGGGAATCCCTGCGTACAGAAGAGTATAATTCTGGAGCTCAGTGATGCTAAAGCACAGTTAACTCCTACCGTCACTAGATCAACATATTGTACGTCTCGCTCGTAAATAAAAATGTTAAAAGAGTGTTAAAAGTTATATTCCAACTAAGTGGTGTATATCGTTGAAAAGCCCTGCGAGCTCTCCTGCTAGTAGTGTTTTCCCCTTCCCAATTCACCGGTAAATCAGTGAGTAATTAACGAAAACATTTCTAAATAATTTGTGTGCTCTCAAAAACCTGACCTACGACAACTCGCGAATCGCTCGCTGCACCACTGCATAGTATACAGTTAGTACGCGAACTCTTACACGTCGTCACTGCGTGCGTACTGCTAAGTCACTATTCACGGTGCATTCCTACGCTGCCGGATTATACCTGACGTTTATTTGTTAGCAAAAGTTCGAGTTTGCTACATGCTAAAGATTTAATAATCGTAGCAATGGAAAAAACTTGTCACGGGTGTAAAACTCATATTCCTAAAGGCAAGGAATATATAAATTGTGAGGGCTGCAAACAGAAGTATGACTTGCCCTGCGCTGATTTATCGCCCAAGCGTTTCAAAAAGCTTACGTCGGAGAATAAGCGAAACTGGAGATGTCCAGAGTGCAAGTGCAAGGTACCAAAACGGGACAACAGCAATACGCCTGTTCGCACACTGCCTTCAGCTGAGACGCATTGCTTAAGGGCGGATGATGAAGCGACTGACTCTGAGCCCCTGTCTACCAACACTGGTGCCGCCTCTACTGTCACAACGCGACGGAAGAACGCTCGCTCTCCCGTGCCTCAGTATGTCACGGAGGATTCATTACGAGACATTTGGAGGAATGAGATGAAGCATGAAATGGAAACAGTAATCGAGGCCACCATCGAAAAAAAAGTATCCACCCAATTGAAGGCGATTAACCGTCAGTGCGCTGGATTTCAAGAAGCTATCTCATTTGTCAGCACTCAGTATGAAGAACTCAGAAAGGAAATCACTGACTTAAAAAAACTGCTGGGTAATACCACCTCAGAGCTCAATAACCTTAAGGAAGAGAATAAAAATCTTAAAGATAGTTTAGGTGCATGTGTGGCTCGTGTCAGAGTCCTGGAGGAGGAAAATATGAGACAACAACAGTGGGTAAGAATGCAGAACATAGAAGTCACTGGGATTCCTGAGAAAAATGGAGAAAATCCGGTAGAGTTGGTAATGAAAGTAACTCAACACATCGGCGCTCCCATCCAGCTCTCCGACATAGAGTTCGCGCACCGTGTCCAGCCGCGGCACGCAGCGAGTGCGGCCCGCGCGCGTCCCATCGTGGTCCGGTTGAGACAACGTTCCACCAAGGACCAGATAGTCGCCGCCGCGCGCAAACACCGCAACCTAACCGCTGCACATAGGTAGATTTCAACGATTTAGGCGGCCAAAAACATTTTTTGCTTGAAATTTGTTATTCATTGAAAATTAAATGAAAAAAAGCTGTTTTTGATCCAAAAATATGTATTTATTTATGATAAAACATTTTTAACCCTTAAAACGCGAACGTTTTTTCGAAAAAATATTTTTTTTTCTAATATTTTTTTATTATTTTATATAAATGTCGTATAAACCTACATCTTAAATGTCTTAACACAAATAAAATTAAGAACTAAAATATATTTTTCATTTTAAGACCATTCTTCTGTTGTTGGCTCTCTATTTAATTTAGCTGACGTCAACATTTCTATCGTATCGGGGGCTTTGCGAGAGTATTTCTTAATTTGACATCTGGAGATTTTTTTAACATCTAAATTGCATTAGTTTTTGAAACTTCTAGCATAGGTATGATGGAAAGATGACGGTATGAGCAGAAATTCTTGTTCCGGGCTTCTGCTGCCTCCTCTGATAACTGACCAATAGGAATTTATGAATTAAAATTGTTTGTAACTTGCCCACCACCATACCACCACCATATTTTATACATTTTCAGAGTCAATGGATGCCATTTATATAGCTTCCGCGTATAATTTCAAGTTCAATTTCACAGTATCATAATTATATTGTTCATATTTTACGACAATAATTTCGTGACTACTAAATATTGTTTTCAATATAATTTTGAGCCTGTAGATAAGTTCAAAGCTGATTCGTGTGATTTCGGATGTCAGTTCAGGATTTTTGAAGAATCTTCTGCTTGTTTTGACATCATTAGTATTGCCAAAGTTAGCCTTTGGCATATTATGAGTAGTCCAGTTTCATTGTGAAATTTAACTTGGAAAATTTCGGACTTTCGTTTTGTTTTCAGTGTTTTTTCTTCTGTGGTTTTTCTCTCTTTGTATTTTTCTGTATTAAATATAAAAAAAATTGCTATAAACACTTTTTGGAATTTTCTGTGTGTCCATAACCACTGAAAAGAAAATCTTCATAAAAATCGAGTTTAACACTCAAATTTGGTAAATTATGACTTTGTTTCAAGTCAAACAAGTACTTCCAAGTCTCTACTTTAGTACCCGAGACACCAGTTAGACCTGAACCAAAAAAGAAATTGATTTAATACAAAAAAACAAGAAAATGATATTTTCGTCGAAATTGACTTCAAATCTTCAAATGCTGTTTATTATTAAGCGCGCGGGTTTCCGCGGTCAATATTTGTTGTGTGTTATAGACAAATGTGTAAAATATTGAAAAATAAAGAAATTATTGCTCGGACGGACCCTGAAGTTAGTTAAACTACCTCTCAAAAACGAAAAATACAAAAAAACAATCATTTTTAACATAGCTATCTTTGACATTAAGGAAAATAATTAAGGAAAACGAAAATTAAATAAATTACTTATGAAAAAGATAGTTTCTTACCTAAATTATTGTAATCCATCACTGTCACATGAAAACAACTACTTTGAAAATTTATAGACACTTTACAAAAGTTGTAAATTTAAGAGCGCCCCGAGAACAGACAATTGCAGTTAGGCGACTATCGAATTTAAACTACTCAAAAATAGACTATTGGGCATCTATCACCGTTGAAAAGGGTACCAATGTATTCCTAGAACTGTAGGCTATCCGAGTAAATGGTTTATTTATCATTAGACCCATTTCGAGAAACAGGTTTTTGGCCGCCTAAATCGTTGAAATCTACCTATGTGCGCTGGCAAAATGGGTATGGGTGGAGAGACCGAAAGGATTTTTGTCAATGAGCATCTAACCAAGGAGAATAAGATGCTGCTTAGCGCTTGTAAACAGAAGGCTAAGGAGGCCAATTACAAGTTTGTTTGGACAAAAAACTGTCGAGCTTTTGTCCGAAAGAACGAAAGCTCGCCGCCGGTCGCTATAAACTCGATGGTAGACCTTGCCAAGATAGTATAAGATTATTTGAGCCTAAGCCTCTGTATACACTTCTTAAAATAGCTAGTTTATGTTTGTTAATGTACGCGTTGATTATTAATTGCATTCTTGGAATAATGCTACTAAGTTATTTTGAATGGCCTTGCCAAGAAACTGTAGTACCTGTAGCTGAACCCGCCATAAGCTCACAACTGTCATTTATTTTTGAATTTTGCGAAACATGGATTACCTATAAATACATCTTACACATGTATTATATATTACGAAAACTCATAGAAATAAACTTTAGGACGAATAGTAAAACTAGCAATATGCATTCCATAACTATGTCACTACTTATTTTAAAGACTATTTTACAAACTATTTTACAAAGCACTCTACCTCTAATTAGAAGTTATATTAGAAGTAAGTTCTATTTAGAAGTTATTTTAAAGTATAGTCTACATCATAAAGATTATTTTTTACATATTATTCTTAATTGTTTTTACATATTGCACATTGTACTACTTATAATATTGTACGTTTCACTGATCTTTTTAATGGAATGTACTCTACATTTCTTACTTTATCTTAAACATATATTTATGGAAACCATTCATCTGCACTCCCTTAATACAATAAATACGTCTGGTTGTGCTATTCTGTTAGCTTATTATAATACGAATACACTGTGTAATGATAATGATCAGCAGCTCATGTTATGCCGCGTATCGCTTTTAAAGTGTAAAGTGTATGTATCGCACGCTAGTAAAACCACTCTTTTTTATATTCATAATGATTGATTCATTGAAAAATTTAAAGCTTTTTTATCAAAACGTAAGGGGGCTTCGCACTAAAACAAATGAATTCTATAATAATCTTCTACTAAGTGAGTCCGACGTGGTTTTAATAACTGAAACATGGCTTTGTGATAGCATCCTGGATGCTGAGCTCTGTAACAGTAAATATTGTATATTTCGTAGGGATCGAGGATCTGGTATGGGGGGTGGCGTAATGATTCTGTGCGCTGAGTACTTGCATGCCTGCGCGAGACCCGAGTGGCAGGAACAGGATCTGGAATGCATTTGGGTAACGATTCCAGCCCGCTCTATAGGTTGCTCGAGAGACTTGCATATTGCGGTTGTCTATATACCGCCTAATTCAACAATTTCTGTTCGAACACAGGCATTTATTGACTCAATGTCACGCGTCATTAATGCTTACCCTAATGATCATTATATGGTTTTTGGCGACTTTAACCTGCCGTGTGTGGATTGGAGCTCTGGTGACCCAAAAATATTGAAAAGAGGATCTGTCGAAACCCAGAACCTGGCATCCAATCTGATTGCTCAAACCTCTCTACTGGGTTTATTACAGTACAATGTCCTAACTAATAAATGTAATAATACTTTAGATTTAATATTTTCAGAATCACCAATAACTATTCTAAAATCAAATTTCCCTCTCGTAAACGAAGATGCCTTTCACCCGCCTTTGTCAATTCTAGCAGCTGACATCTTAATTCCCCCATTTAAACCTAAATCTAGAATAAAATATCAATATAAGCGTGGCAATTTTCAAACTATTAACGAATCACTTCAAAATCAGGACTGGTCATTTATCGTAAAAGGTGAAAACATTGACGATGTGATAGATAACTTCTATATTATCTTACGTAAATTAATACTAGATCACATACCGCAAGTTCGTTGCTCTGGTACCTATAATTATCCAATATGGTATAGCCGAGCTTTAATAAAATTAATAAAGGAGAAGTCTAAAGCCCATCAAGATTGGAAACGTTATAAAAACCCCAACGACTATTTTTTCTTCGCAGAGCTCAGAAAAAGACAAAAGGTTATGCAGGACGAATGTTATAGGAAATATGTAGAGTTTTCTCAAATGAAAATGAAATGTAACCCTAAGCTGTTCTGGTCTTTCGTTAAATCGAAAAGGCAAGTAAATTCCAATTACCCTCAGAGAATGTCCTGTGATGGTGTTACTCTTGAAACGCAAACTGACATATGTTCGGGTTTCAATCAGTTTTTTAGGAAAAAATTTATCCAGCCTGCTGACACCTATCGTCTTAATGAACATAGTGACTGTAATTTTGAAGTGATTCACGACATAGATGTTAACAGCGATGAGATTAGCAAACTCCTCATAAATCTAGATATCACAAAGGGTGCTGGAAGTGATAATATTCCTCCTATTTTTTACGTCAGATGCGCGAAAACACTTTGCACTCCAATTTCCCTAATATTCAACCGTTGTTTAAAGGATGGCTACTTCCCCAACATCTGGAAGCAAGCATATATCGTCCCCATCCATAAAAAAGGTTCCAAGGCAGTGATTGAAAATTATCGCCCCATTTCTATCCTAAATGTTATAAGTAAACTGTTTGAAAGAGTGATTCATAATCGTTTATACCCATTTATATCAACTGCAATTCCAGAGGAACAACATGGGTTTATGAAGGGTCGCTCTACAAACACAAACTTAGGAGTCTTTGTTGATTACGTTGCCAATAGTATGGATGGAGGGTCTCAAGTGGATGTGGTCTACACAGACTTCGAAAAAGCTTTCGATCGTGTAGACCACATCATACTCCTCCATAAGCTCTGTAATCTCGGTATTCGTGGGAACTTGTTGAGATGGATGGAGTCTTATCTGCGCAATCGCTCTCAAGCGGTGGTTGTTGGTGGCTTCTGTTCAGACTACATCTCCATACCCTCTGGAGTGCCGCAAGGCTCCATATTAGGGCCTCTCCTATACGCTTCGTACTTATATGATATCGGATCATGCTTGAAATATGCGCGGTACCTAATGTACGCGGACGACACCAAGATTTTTATGAGGATTCAAAATATTTCTGATTCCTGGAACCTACAATCTGATCTGGACAGGTTGGCCGTATACTACACCGAAAATCGCCTCACTATTAATGTCTGCAAATGTTCTTTTGTGTCGTTTACCAGGAAAAAGCTCCCGTCACAATTTGAATATCAAATAAACGGCATCAAAATAGCTAGAGCAGACTCTATAAGAGACCTTGGGGTGGTAATGGACGCCAAGCTTTCTTTTTCAAATCATGTTGATTGTATTGTAAATAAAGCATATAAAAGTCTGGGTTTTATTCTAAGGGTCAGTCGTCCCTTTTCAGACATTGGTTGCCTGAAAATTTTGTATTTCTCGTACGTGCGAAGTATTCTAGAGTATTGTAGTTCAGTATGGAACCCGCAATACCTGATTTATACCCAAGGCATAGAATGCATTCAGAGCAAATTTATAAAGCACCTCAATTACCGATGTTACCGTGGTTATGGGCCTACTGTTGATTATTGGGAATCATGTCAGTATCATAAGTTAAGTAGCCTCGGAAATCGACGTAAACTAGCAGACATGTCTCTCCTCCACGGTTTATGTAACGGCTACATAGATTGCATGATGCTGCTTTCAAAGATTTTGTGCTTTGAAGTACCTAAAAAGCGCACAAGGCATACCAAAACTAAACTTTTTGCCGTGTCTAAATCTGCATCTAACTATGCGCACCACTCACTTGTCAAACGACTACAGACATGTTATAATAAAATGTTTTATGATACTGATATCTTTAACTCTAGCAAATTAGGATTCAAACGCGAGATACTTCAGATTTTAAATGAAACGGATCAAAAAAATTACAATCAGAAGAACGGGGTGGGGTCAAACTCACTCACACATAGGTAGGTAATTAAATTCAAATTTAAATTTGGTGGTTCATTCGGTGGTTTGGTTTAATCAGGTATTAGTTAGCTTACTTCTTAGGTTTTTGCTTGTCAGACATTTTTAACTTCGCTTTATTTATAACAATTAACTGGCAATATTATTATACAATGAATACAAGTTTACAATTTCATAATTCCCTTAAAATACATTTTATCATTATGTATGATAAAACGTATTTTTATACATTATAGGTAGAGGTATGATGGCATTGATATATGTGAGTGTATATAATGATAACAAAAACATATTATGTTTAAGGTATTCATCATGTGATAAATGTAAAATACGTTACTTTTACTATTGGTGGGTAATTAGTGTACCTAGTATGTTTTCTGCTGTTTTTCTTAAAGCCTTGTGAATTTTGGACTAACTTGTATAAAAGTAATAATTAATAGTAAATTCAACTATTTAGATTTAATTTGTAGATTTAGTGACAGTTTATATTTAGTTTAAATTCATAAAATGTAAATCCTTTATTGGCTGTAGGTTAAACTATAAGATTAGTTGTAATTTATTTTTAAGAGCTGTGGATTTTGTTTAATAAAATAAATAAATAAATAAATAAATAAAGCTCAGAATACATTACAAGTCAGTCTGAGTCTCGCTCAGACCGCTCAGTTCGCATAGTGTAGAAAGAGATGCCCGCTATTTCAATGTTGATCGACAGCTTTGAGTCATTTAGCGCTCTGCCAGAGAAGTGCTAGCTGAAATGAACTTAATATTGTTGTTTTTAGAATCTAAAATGTATTTTTTCCAGACAACATGGCTTAGTGGTTAGTAAAAGTATTTTCAGTAATTGAAAATTAATTTTACTTAACCACTAGAAAAATCCACTAGCAGCACTAAAAGCAATATTTCACCACTAAAGCGGGGGTGGAAACCACCAGTTTTAGTGGCAAATCCACTAAGGCGACAACACTGCTGACGCCTGACACGGAGCTGTGTGAACAAGTTCATACAATTTGTATGTAACCATTGTTTCCCCGTCCCTGACGAAACACGGCCGGGACGATTTCCCGGAAATGTGTGGATAGCGCTTAAATTGCGCAATAATGTTGCGTAAGGCTGACCGCACACTATAGTCAAAACTGTCTTTATTGCCTTATAAAAGTAATGAAGACGCGCACACTTGAGACAAGACGTCTATTAGACAAAATTGTCTCATAGACTCTGCGACAAGACTGACTAACGACAGTCGGCTTCCCCTTTGCATGTATGGGGGTGCGCACATCAAAGACAAAACAGTCTTGTCTTGTAGTGTTGCCGGCAGTCAAAATGAAAAAGCTCCGACTCGAACGCCAAAATGGTCCGATATTGCAAAAGGACCGTTTTTATAAATTAGTGAAAAAAATTATCAGTCGTAACGGGGATATCGTCGTAAATCTTCATTTTTTATTTTGCTTTATCTATGATGAACTTCAGTAAACTTAGCAATTTTTTTTTCAATAGTTTACTTATATTTTTAAATATCGATAGGTAAATATTATAGGTACTTACTTAATTAACTTAGTATAGAACTCAGATGTATACGAATAAGCTCAATTAGTGCAAGAAATTAGGTAAGAATCTCGGAATTCGAGATACCCAGCTGTAAGTCTGTAAATAATATTTAGTATACAAGATATTGGCACCCTAAAACCTACATATAGTAGGGTGTGCGCAACTATAAAATTTCAAGGTCAAAGGTCTCAAAAATCAGTTTTCTGCGCTTTTTTTGTAAATATCTCATTTCCCATGGGGTTTTTGCTGTTTGTACTTATATTCAATATTGTAGAAAACAAAATTTTCTACACATTGTGTAAAATATTTTTTATACGGTGAACCGTTTTCGAGATAGAGGGCGGAGAGCGCGCGGTCACATCACTTCAGGTCAACCGATGCGTTCGGTCTATCTATCTATCTATCTATCTATCTTGACCTTGAAATTTAATAGTTGCGCACACCCTACCATATGTAGGTTTTGAGTGATAGTAGGGATTTGAGGGTAGTGATTTGGTTTTGGGTGCGAATATACAATTATTTACAGACTTACAACTGGGTATCTCGAATTCCGAGGTGAACTTACTATAATGACTGGACCATCAAAATTTATTTAGAGGGAATAATGACAGATCTGTACCTACATACTCGTAGGAATTAGGTACCTATCCAAACAATATATATTTTTATTTTAAGTGAATGAATTAAATTGTTATAAATAGTAAGGTCTCCACACACTGAAGCCGGAGGCGGAGCGAAGGCGAAGGCGTGCGAGTTGTATTCTATTGAATCATATGAAAGCCTACACACACACCGCAGGCGGTGGCGGCGCGGTGCCATAGGAAAACCCGGCACGCCTAATTTTATTATCTGTGTTAGGTACTAATCAAGAACTTAAATAATTATTATGAGAAAATTGTAAGACTGATAAACTCCCACCTACATAAAGTAAGTTTGTTTTATTTACCTCAACGTCACTGCTGTTCGCTCAGGAGCAAGTATGGCTTTGCTAAATTTTGTGTCTTGGTAAATTATGTGAGGTTCCATTAATTTCAGTAAATTATCAAAAGTTGACACTTGCATACGAAAATACTTGAAAAAGTTCCCAGGGTTTTGTCGTAGTGTACTATATAGTGTATAAAATTTTCCCCTAATGAGTCTTTCACTATATAAGGGATGCATGCACCCAATATTTTCGTCTGCGTCGTCGCTTTTCACGGGAACGCATAACTAGGAGGCCTATGACAACAGTATCGATGACGTCCATTTTTATACTGAAAAATAATTGACAGGGATGCCAGATATCAGCTAACTCAATTTGCTTAATTTTCCCTACGGAGCAGCCTAGATCGCTTAATGGAAAAAAATATTACAAGTAGCCTAATTCGCCTAGCGTTTAAGCTAAATAGCCTATATTGACCCTTAATAAAAAGACTCGCAAAAACGACAAGGTATTTAGGTTCATTTTTACAACTCACTTGTACGTAGGTAGGTAAAACAATTATAAGCTTCCTGCAGAAGTTTACCAACCATCAATTTCATTGCGAGCTCATCCTACTAGAAGTGGTGGCGGAATTACCTAATTGACCCAGCCGCATCAATCGGTCAAAACATTTTCGAGTTGTAAATTTTAACACAACATTCTTAACTTTTTGTATGCACATAAATTTATGCATGCGTTTCTCTTTCAAGTTTTGATATTAAATCTGTTTGGGGTAATTCTGAAGTAGCTTAAAGTAGCCATTCTAATTTTTTTAGACACCCTAAATGGCTACTAGCTACTAGTAGCCGGATTAGACTTTTGGTAGCCATTTGACCCCTAAGGTAGCCTAAGTGGCGATAATTCGCCTAATCTGGCATCACTGGACGCAGACGATGCGCGATGCAAAACAGTTATTGTTTTACAAAGACTTGGTTTTTTAATTTTTCACTTAAATTTCGAGGTTATGTTAAAAGTGAACGTAGACATTAGGTTACATTTTTCTAGCCAATTCGAGATAAACCGTTTTTGCACTTAAACACTCACCCCCTTCCACTTCCCGACTTCACATCGCCCGTAAATTATTTTTCCTTTAATTTTCATTATATTCTCCTTTTCCAATGGGTTTCATCCTACTATTATTTTATTTTTCAAAAACCTATCTAGGTGCCCTGGTCTAACACGCACAGTGTGTAACAAAAGTGAATATCATACATAGTTAGGTACGAAGTAGCATTGTATCTAAATTCACTTTACAGCTATTTCAAAAGAAAACAAGTGGCGTGGAAAGAATCTGAACAAAGAACAGTGTGCATATTACGTTTCGTTACAAGCATAATCATATCTATTTTGAGTAATTCTTAAGTAGCCTAAAGTATTAACTAGTCGTTCTAATTTTTGTAAATGGCTTATTCGATTTTTGGTATCCATTTGACCCCCTAAGAAAGCCTAAGTGGCGACAATTCGCCTAATATGGCATTACTGGGCGCAGACGGTGCGCGTTTTAAAACAGTTTTGTCTTAGGTGTGCGCAGTGTAGTAGACAAAACAGTTTTGTTTGTGTCGTAAGTCAGACTTGTCTATGTGAGACAATTCTTGATTCTATTTCTTGATTCGTGATTCTATTTCGGCCAACACGGTGTTTTCGGGTAATACGGTACTTTGTACGATACCCGTCGATGGCGAGAACTGGATATCGCGATTCCTGGAAACAATAAATGTTGATTATATTTTTAGAATAGACCTCATAAACGAAACGCATTCAGCAGTCGGTAAAACAGAATATCATACTTCTTTCGAGGCGGGGGGGGTTCTTGCAGGAGGTATGGCCTCTGACTCTGCGTTGAACTGATTTCTTCGGTGACATCTGGAATAATTAAAGAACAAATTATAGCGTAAGCCAGAACAAAAAACTGATTTCTGCTATAGTAAGAACTTTTAATCTGATCTGAGTAGCGCAGCGGGCGAAGGTCCGCTTGCGACGCAGGAGGTTGCGGGTTTTATTCCCGCCCCGGGACAAATGTTTATACGATCTGCAGATATTTGTTCAGCGCGTTCTGGATGTTTTCTATGCATAATAAATGATATCTGTCTATGTAATGTATTGTATTAAGTATATCAGTTATCTTGTACCCATAACACAAGCTATGCTTCATCATCATCATCATCAGCCTATATTAGTCCACTGCTGGACATAGGCCTCCCCTAATGAGCGCCATAGCGCCCTGTCTTCAGCTTGCCGCTTGCTTTTAAGCTATGCTTAGCTTGGGTCTAGATGACGTGTGTGTGAATTGTAGAACAAAAAAATAAAAATAATACCTAAATCTTACCCATGATAGATTCCGGAGCGGTCCGAAGAGGCGTGCCCGTAGACTGGAGTCACCTGTAACAAAATACAATTTCTCTCTGAATGTAAATTTAAAAGCTGAGTAACATTTACTTAATTACAAACCGGTAAAAGGTAAAAACAAACAGTAACATGCACTTCTTCTCATAGTTACAGGTTCCCATATTTTAATGAATTTAAATTGTGTAATACAAAGGTTTTAGTAAGTTAGTAACTCACCCAACAGGAAGAAGTTCCCGATTCTATTTTCAGAAAGCCTCTTCATTTCGTGTCTTTTATTTGAGTGCCTCCAAATGAAGGCATCATGCACTCTTCCTGGGTATCGGGCATTTATACCCAATATTCTGCCTTCAGAATCGGCAATCTGCAAATAAATAAATTATAGCACTTAATATACAATTATAATATATAATGGAAGGAATACAGATTACAATAAAAATGAAGTGCATAGTTTAAAATTTTACTTCTCTAAGATGAAATTACGTAAGGAATATAAGTCATTGATTTAAATTTTTTTATGTTTCATTCATCATCACATCACATCACACAAACTATTTGGCATGGTACCTACATCACCTTATATATTAAAAGATATTCAGGCAATTTTATTTTCACTAACATTTTCATCAGAAGTTATCATACACTCCTTAGCAACATTTCAAGGCAGATCCACATTCATTAAGAATGGGAATACCAATTAGTAATTAGTCTTTATTATTATCAGCTGTACATTGATAGTATGCACACCCTTTCTCCGGTTCTTATATTGAACCCCTTGTGGCCCAGAAGGAGGGAAGATTGATTGATATATGTGTGCAGTCAATAATTCCAAGAATGTCTGGAATTCTTGCTGCTTCTGTCCCGGAGAAGTGGACCCATTCATCAAACAGCCTCAAAATTTTAACAAAACAAATGAAACCACGCTTTACCTGCCACCGACGCGTATGTGCGTCTTCAAAACAAAATATAGTGCCTTGGACTCATATAAGTAATCATTTCATACAAAAATTGTAAAGCTAGGTTCATATTGCTGTGTTGGGGTGTGTTGTGGCGCGACAGAACGCTATCGGTCTCATAGATTTAGTATGACTAGATTCACATTAGCGACAGATCGCGCCACACCCCAACACAAGCTTCTAATGGCCTGGGTCCAAGTTTCCATCAATGTTTCGTTTTCCACTGGAGGGGCGAGTGGGGGGACACCTGGCATCTCACCGAGTACGGAGTCGGCGGAGAAGGCGGCGGACTCTCCCGAGTTGGTCGACTGAAAAAATTAATAACTTGATCTCAATATATTATGTTTTAATTACCTAACAAGGTAAATAAGATCCGTCAAGTGCGAGCTTGGTTTCGAGCTTGGTGTGGTACTCCTTAAAGCATGGGTCTACACACAGCGGCACATCACAGACATCGCAATTATACGTTGTCCGGGATCTACGGCTGTGCATAGTGCACCATTTGCAGCGGTTTTGACGGGATTCCGTCCGCTTAGGGTAGTGGCCGCCTTCCAATAAGCGTTTCGAAGGAGTTTGGGTGACAATCGTCACACTTGTAGCGGGAGCCCATCCAATTTTATGTTTCAAGAGGATCTCCTCAACTAAATTTTGCCGGTACTTACGAGCCGCCAGGGTGGTATTCTTGTGATTAAAAATTATCCAGGCGTTCATAATTGACTCATTAAGAAGACGCCTGAATAATTTTTTGTACCATACCTGATTCCTACACCTTTCCATCGGGAAAGCGGACAAAAGCTGATCCTTTTTCTCCACTCCCCCCATGGATTGGTTGTAATCCAGGACCACCTGCGGCTTGTAAAAGTACCGGCCGTGCTTTTCTTTTCCACCCACTTCGATTTGGTGAAAGGTAGATATCATTGACACTACATTGGCATCTCGCCAAACCACGATGGTCAAATCAGTGGTTTGGGAGAATGCCACTTCGCCTGCACTGACGCAACTGAGACTTACTAGTCTTCAGAGAGTCAGGGACGAACTCTCTATTGAGCCTTAAAGTCCCCATTGTGTCCGTTTTCTGTAATTTCAGAAGACGCGATAACAATGGGGCATTGTAGAATTGTCCATTACTAGGACGTGACCTCGCCCTAGTAATGGACGAACTAAGTTGAAAACTATTTTCGACTTGGCCGACTGCGGTTCATTTTCTGGTTCAGTCTCGGGCTCTGAGCTACCCTTTCCTGCGTATATGCGCAGATCCCAAAGGTACAGTTTTTGAGTCGCACAACTCATAGCTCTTAATACCTACCCTTGCTCGTTTTGTAGCTATGAGCTGTGCGAAAGACAGCCTACCCTTCTACAGAAGCAATGATTCATCCAGCGCAATTTCTTGCGCTGGCATGAACATCGCTGAAAACTTACATCTTAATTTATCAACTAAGGGTTTGATTTTGGCCAAGCGTTTATCCTCATTAGAAGTACCTACAATTTGTGTATTGTCCACAAAATGTAGGCACTTCTTAATGAGGATAAATCTGGCATAAGGCATAATTTTAGCCATTTTCGGCATCCTTAAAATTTCTAAGCTCGGGTACCAATATTCGCTCTCTACAGATAGAGAGGCAAGGTTATGCACCATAAGGATGGCAAAGAATGTCCACATTTCATCAATGGATACATCCTGCCACCTTGCCATCCTCGATTTGTTGCTTGCACCTTCTAATAAGGCCATGAGCGTACTTGTTCGTTTCCTCCACAAGGAAGAGGAGTTTCTCCATTTATCGGGAATGTGGGGCCTGATGGACCTACGAATTGCTTCTTATTCCCGGTAAATGAAGAAACATCCTGTGCGCACATCAGTCCATTTTGATGTCATCCAAAATCCTCTCTACAAAACAGTTGGAACTAGGTATGCTTAAGACAAACGATATAATTAGAAAAATGTTAGAAGGATTTTCCAGCTATTATTTTTTCAAAGATAAGAAGATTTTATCAAAGATCCTTCATTTGCACTAGTGTTAGTATTTGTAATCTCTACTGTTGATGAGCTTGAGCTTTCAAATTCTTCAGCAGTTTCATTCTGAAAACGAAACGAACTGCATTAACAACATTTTAAAAGTAAAATTAATATAACTTTTTCAGTGTCCTGTAAATGAAGAAGAATGGAAAGAGTCGCTCAAAATGTTGATGTCAAGTGGAATTTTCCTCACTGCATAGGAGCAATCGACGGAAAGCATATTGTTAAAACAAGCTCCTGCTAATAGTGGAAGTCAATTCTATAATTACAAACACACATTTAGCATCGTTTTGATGGTTGTTGATGCTAATTACCAGGGAAGAATTTCTGATGGAGGCGTTTTTAAAATACTGAGTTTTATAAACTGTTAGATAACAATCTACTGAACTTGCCAAGCCCAGTACAATTGCAGGGTGGATCAATTAAATCTTCCTTTATTTTTGTTGGAATTATGCTTTTCCTCTCAGCAAAGATTTACTAAAGCCGTATTCTAGTCAATTAGAAAGATCACCAGAAAGAGTATTTAACTATAGGCTTTCAAGAGCTCGAAGAATATGTGAAAATGCCTTTGGCATGCTGTCAGCATCATTTCGCATTTTTAGAAAACCTATTAATCTAAATTTAAATAATATACAACCTGTTAGAGGTATCGGGATAGAAAGGATAACTCCAACAACGGCGTGTAGATCGCAACTGGTTTATTGATTAGGTTTAGTTAACATGAAGATTAAATACGGAACATGAAAAGCACGTAAAATGATAAACATCACGCATTACACGTTCGGCATTGCTAAGCTAAAAATATAGGAATCTAAATGATATAGTTTTTGCATGTTGCTTCACCCTGAATAACATTGTACTTTGTACATCCTGGCCACTCAAAAACGGAAACAGTTATTTAAAGCTGTGTACAATATTGCCAACCTTATGTTATCCAACAAAATGTATGTAAAAGTGGGTATATGTATAAAAACATTCATATAATAAAAGTAAGAACGAGAATCTTAAACGTTAACCATATAAATCATGTTCATGTTTTTACATCTATATCTATACAATGTGATTTTTCGAACCTTGATCAAACGAAATGTGCGGATACACGACACATATTTATCGATAAAAACCGAGATAAAAAAAAATTAA
Organism: Eupithecia centaureata; assembly: GCA_944547425.1. Taxonomy (NCBI): domain Eukaryota; kingdom Metazoa; phylum Arthropoda; class Insecta; order Lepidoptera; family Geometridae; genus Eupithecia; species Eupithecia centaureata. Next base: position 4,458,041 of record OX155698.1, read on the forward strand.
TGTTATTTTTTTTAAACACAAGTCAAGTACAGATAGGGTTACCATATGGAAAAATGAAAATTCCGGAGATTAAGCCAGATTTGTATTGGAAATTCCTGAGATTTAGTCGTAATTTCAATTCAAATGTAATGGAACTCTACAACCTATTTTTACAATAATAAGTCAAAATTTTATAATTTCTTTCATCACCTCACCACATACACGCGACGCGCCCACCTCCAGCCGCCCCTCAGTCAGGACGTTTACCTTAGATTGAAGTCACACAATATTGGACAGAGAGACTAATGCGTATGCGGTGCCTTCGGTCAACCTTTTACTGGAGAGTTTACACGAACGAACTAGACATAGCCTGCCTTAGGGTGCCTGTCCATTGGAGCGGAGCGAGCTGGCGGAGCGGAGAAACGAGGAAATATTAACCAATAGGATTGCATGAAAAAGCGGAGAGAAATTTCATGGCAACCCTATTGGTTAATATTTCCTCGTTTCTCCGCTCCGCCGCCTCTCTCCGCGTCAATGGACAGGCAGCCTTAGTGTTGATTTTATTTGTAATTTTAGTTGATCTCTTAGTTTAAAAAAAAACTGCTAACTGTTTGATTTCTTAGTTTTTAATAATAATATATTGATGATATGCTCGGTTTTATTGAAAATTCCTAAATTCCGGAGATCACAAGACAATTCCGGAGCTCCGGAGATTGGTCTAAAATTCCGGAGATCTCAGGACAATTCCGGAGATATGGTAACCCTAAGTACAGATATCAACAGGAATCTCAACTGATTTAATCTAAATGGCAGAAAGTACCTAATTTAAATGGTGAATAACATGACAACGGAAAGAGATAGACCCCCAGTTTTTGAAGGATTTGTAGAATAAATTATGAAGTTTGATACAACATGCAAAAAATTACACCTTAATTACCCAGTTTTAAAGTTACAGAGAAAAAATAAAATAAAAATCGTTTTTTTTTGTCTTATGTCGTTTATTTATTTAACGAAGAAAAAACCAGATGAAGTATTCTTCATTTTAAAAAATATTAAAACTGCTTTGTTTTTGAGATAAATAACATATAATTTTTTTTATCCCGATTTTTACCGATAAATATGTGTCGTGTATCCGCACATTTCTTTTGATCAAGGTTCGAAAAATCACATTGTATATCTAAATCTATTGTCTTAATGTCTTTAGATCTTAATCTATTTGCACTTCACTGTTTAGATATCTAACCCGTTCTTAAATCGCGAATCACACACTGAAAACACAACTTGTCCATCGCGCGCTGGTTGCTGCTGTGAGGCCTTGGGGCCTCCCTCCAGGGCCGCCGAGTCGACTGTCGCCGTTCGATGAGATACTGCCGCTGCACGCCGCGCCTTACTCCCTCGTCGTATGATGCAGTAGCAAACACCAGCCAGTATAAGTAGGGCCAGTATAGTGTACATCAGCGTGTACTGGTGGATGTCGCGTACATTGAGAGATACGTTTGTTTGGGCCTTTATATCATCTATTTGAGTTTTTATGTTCGTTCACTCTTCTCGGTGGTTATCAGGTATAAACTCGGCTATGACGGAGGAGTTTATTATTTTTTTGAGAATCGAAAACTCCGGTACAGTTGGTAAATCTCCTTCTATTTGCATTTTACTTAGGTAGTTGTTGTGACCGTAGATTGAAAAGTCATTACTCTTCACAACACAACCTTGACCTACAACTAAGTAAGCCATTGCCGGTCAATGTTTCCATCTGAATTTCGGCGTCAGCGCAAAATATGCGCACTGGGCATTCGTCTTCGCAGCATGAAAATAACCACCTATTATTATTGTGTAGTTTGACCCATCGTTCTTGACAGGTCAATGCCTCGGTATTACATAACTTGATATTATTGTTTAGAGAAGTGTTGCAAATTTCCTTTGTAAGCGGTAGTTCGAAGATAGGTTTATCGTAAGGGCATAGCATCTGATTAGTTGAAGTGTGCATACATGAATGAAGATCCTCGGTTGTCATTAGAATAAAAATATCTCTTTGTATATTGAAGGCTATATATGGCGCGATAAATCTGACCATATAATTTTGATGAGGCAGACTTATTACGCTGTCTAATTCTAACGCTTCCTTGCTAATGAGGGGAATCTTTATCTGTATGATTAAAAAATTATCTCCGACTCTAGCACTCGCCTTCATTTGTTTATAGAGTTCGTATAGGTTCTGCTTGCCGACCGCCAGCGTAAGATCTCCTCGCAAGTGACTTGATATGATGCTTGAGATGTATTTCGTCGGTTTACTGCGAAAACCGATTAAATGCACTTTATGTAATGTAGAGTAAATCGCATTTTAAACTTTGAGATCAGATTTTACCATCTTAGAACTTAACAAGTTTGAAATAAGTTATACAAAGTGATGCAGTAATTATCTGTTTTATTGGATATATTCCTATTTTATGTGATGTTAAAGAAAAAAACGAAAAAAATAAGATTAATGTTCAGAGGGTCATGCATTTAATTGGTTTTACCTGTAATTTGAAAATGTGGTCTATCTTCTATTATACCCCCACTAGAAAGCTGAATTTAGCATTCAGGCAATTATTGTATGTATTTCTGTCTAAGTCAGTATGGGACATTAAAATTGATTGACCATTGACTTCGAAAAAATCCATTTTGTTTTATTTACCTGGTTTTAACTGTAGGTTTTTATTGAAAATCATGACATTTATTACAATAATTACATACAACACTATGGATAAACTAGCGGCGCCACGCAGTTTTACTTGCGTAGTTTCCGTTCCCGTAAGAAATGGGGAATGTAAAATAGCCTACGTGATTTCGAATAAAATAAGCTATCTACCGGTAAAAGTCCCGGTGAAATCTGTCCAGCCGTTCTTGAGATTAGCCAGTTTTAACAAAGAAACTATTCAGTTTTATAATAATAGTTTTATAGTACTTAATTAGAATAAAGTTAATTTTGATACAATCCATTTAAGGATAAACAAATAAAACGAATTATGAATAACTGAAAATTAAGGAATTTATTTAAGCTATAAAAACATTACTTTAAAGAAGGTATGGCGATCGAAACTGCTTGGACTGTGTTACTTTCTTGTGGTGTATAAACTTAATCATTATGGAATTCTTCCAGTGCTGCCAATTTAGCATTTTTATGGCTAAATTTAGCATATTTTCGAGTGATTTAGCATGAAAATTTACAATCTAGCATATAGCATATTTTTTAGCATTTTTTACCTGGTCTAAAACTTGTTCAAAAAAAAGCGTATGGGACCACGGAGCAGGTGTATGGGACTACGGTTTTTTCGCCATGTAACATGTACCATCGATACTGCCATCTAGCGTCAAGTTTAGCGGTGCGACGACTCTACTTGACGATAGATGGATACATGTAGACCGTAGGTGACATGTAGAAATTTGTCTATGGATAGCATAACTATAAGCGTGAAACGGAACGCAGCCCTACCTATCTTTGGGAGGGGGTTCCTCGGTTCATTCAAAACATGAAAAAAAGAATCTCGGTTCAGAGATTGTTTATATTTCATTTAGTTAGATTTACTCTGGTCTGTGAATGTGATGTGACTCGACTCGCTGTTGTTGTGTTGAGGATTGTGTTTGAAACAAAACTAATTGTTAGCAGTTTGAGTTAAAATCAGGCAATTACTACGTGCGTGGTACAGTGGATGGACTGATGTAAGACGAAAGCTTTGATAATGCCTCCAAGATATAGTCAAAATTATCGTTCAGAGTGGGAGTTGATGTCCGAATTTAAAGAGTGGCTTCAACCAGTTCAAAATGACTCTACCAAAGCTTACTGTAAGTATTGTAAGTGTCATATCATGGCTAAATTGTACTGCTTGAAACAGCATCTGTCATCTTCTAAACACCTCAAAGCTATGGAACCAATACGAGGCCAAAAACAAATTGAATTCCCGAAAGTCAAAAAGAATCTTAACACTCAAAAGGCTGAAAGCACACTAGCTATGTTTATTTGTGAACATGCTTCTATTTTGACCACTGACCATTTGTCACAAGTATGTAAGAAATCATTCAGCGATAGTCATAGTGCTGATATTCGATTACATCGAACAAAATGCACGAATATAATCAAGAATATATTGGCACCACATTTTTATCGAGAATTAATAGACGACATCGGTGATCAAGAATACAGTGTGTTAATTGACGAATCTACAGATGTTTCCATGAGCAAACTGTTAGGCGTGACAGTTAGATATTTCAGCAAATCGTTGAAGAAAATTATTTCTACCTTTTTGGGCTTAGTCGAACTTGCAGACGGAACAGCCAATAGTATAGTAAATGGCTTAAAGTTATTGCTTTCCGGATTAAATTTGAACATCAAAAAATTAATCGGCATCGGAACGGACAACGCCTCCGTAATGACAGGAACGACAAACGGTGTTCATCAACTACTTAAAATTGAAACCGGCAATGAAAATTTAATATTAGTAAGATGTGTCTGCCATTCCTTACAACTTGCAATGTCACATGCCTCTGAAGAGACACTCCCTAGAAATATAGATTTTCTTATTCGTGAAACATATAACTGGTTCAGTCATTCATCGAAGCGGCAAATTTACTACAAAGATTTGTTTAAAACAATGAACTCTGGATCAGAGCCCCTAAAAATCCCTCAGTTGAGCAATACCAGATGGATCTCCATAGAGCCAGCTGTTTGTCGCATTTTAGAACAATGGAACGAGTTAAAACTTTTGTTTCAAGTTGCCAGACGTGATGAACATTGTTACATGGCAGAAATGTTGTACAACATGTATAATGATCCTGTAAACCATCTCTATTTAATTTATTTAAAACCAATCGTGCAGGAGGTTCAACGGGTTAATAAACTGTTTGAAAGCAACGATGTTGACGTCTGCAAACTTTATAATGACCTGATTGGATTAACGGAATCGATAAGTCGTCGCATTCTTAACCCTACAGCCAGAGTTAACGTGCTGACACAAAATATTGCCAGCTATGTAGACCCATCCTTATATATGGGCTACATTTTCGAGACAAAGTTAAGGGAATATAATCTAGCGCAAGAAGAAGAGCAAAACGTTAGACGGCGATGTGCTAATTTTACCCTTAAACTTGTAAACGAATTACAAGCAAGATTGCCTACAAACCTTGCAGTACTACAAAAAATGAATATGTTTTCTGTACAAGAAACGCTGAAGGTTTTAAAACCAGCTATTGTAGAAATAGCGCAGGAGTTTACTACGGATGCAACAAAAATCGATAAACTTGTATCACAATGGCGAAACATTGATCGTATGCAGTGGCAGTGTACTTCATCTACAATTGAATTTTGGTGTGAAGTTCTGGACTTCAAAGACGCTGCAGGAAACAATCCCTTCTTGGAACTGGCTGGATTTGCAACAATGTTGCTGACGTTGCCACATTCAAACGCCGATATTGAACGTGTATTCAGCCAAGTTAACTTGGTCAAAACGAAATTGAGAAACAGTTTGTCGTTAGCAACATTAAACGCAATTCTATACGTAAGATTTGGACTGAAAAGGGTAAACAAATGCTGTCACTCCTACGACATACCTGATCCATTCTTACGAAAGATAGGGACAAATGAAGTATATGCGTCCTCGTCTTCTGCTCCAGACCCACCGATGGCACATGACCAAGAAGATACCAACGACGATGACCTGAATATTTTGTTTCCAACATGGAATGACTGATTATTGTAAGTATAAATATATACATTTTGTATAATCGTTTTAGCAATTTTTTATAGCATATTCCGAAAATTTTAGCATATTTTTGGCATTTTACAGACATGGATTTAGCATTAAATATTTTTAAGAGTTGGCAGCACTGAATTCTTCATTCTTCAGCTGATGACTCTTCGCCTACAGCAGGGCTGGGTAAACAATCTGCTCCAGAATGAGTTTGCAGAGATGAGTACCAGCCATGGTATTCTTCTGGAATGATTTTTTTGTTGCATAGACCGAGAAGATCCTTTTTTTTGGCTGCACTGATGGGTAAAGGTTTATTATAAAGTTGCTTCAATTGTACAGAAGTTGGACTTGCTTGAGGTGCACTATCCTTCGTGCGTGTTTTTCCTCTTGTAGTTCTTGTTGCCGCTGAATTTGGGTTAGCAGCCAAAAGAGCTCCCTTGACATCTATGCATAACAGATTGTCCGACATGTCTTTAGTTTTGTAGGGTGTTTTTTTGAAAGTTTCTCCATCTACAGTTACTGTTTTCTTTGATCTAGCTCTTTTGAAAATTGACATGTAATCAGGCATGCAATACACCTCACTGTTTTTCTTTGCTGACTCGATGCTGCTGTGCATGCTGTCCACCTCCATGTAGCTGTGTCCTGATTCAAGAAACTTGTGTTCGATTTTTGCTATGTGAGGTATATTTTGAACTGCAAACAATAGCAATGCAGCCACATATTGGTTTCTGTTTTGCCCTCCGCACGTATCTGAATACAGACAAACTTCAGTCACATAGGAAGGCACACACTTGGATAAATAGTGATACAGAATACTCCCAATTTCAGAACTCCCTCTTTTTCCACTCACTTCGGACCAAGCAAAGCAAAAAGCATCGTTTGGCAGAGCAGCTTCGTAAATGCACAGATTGTACACGCACAGCTTTCGACAATAGTATAGCTGCCCCACTAATCCTGACGGTATCTGTAATACAGCCTGCAAGTCGAATGTAACACAGCAGAAGTCATTATTTCTGACTGCTCTTTCCTTGTCCTTCTGTTTTTCTAAGTTACAGAACTGCTTTCTTGCCAAATGTTCCTCGTATTCTGTTTTCATCGCTGCTTTTACGTCATTATTGCCATTCATGTAGTTAGAGCATGTTAAGCATTGATCCTTCTTAGGGACAAAAAAGCTTAAATTGTAGTCATTGCAAAATATTCTCCTGTAAGTTATTTCAGACACTGGGGCCATGTTCTCTTCAGTACACTTTTCTATGTACAGCTGGTGCAGTTTCTTGATTGATAACGATGCTTCTAGGTACAGACGCTTGGAAGATTTTCTTATGTAGTGGGGCTCCATGGTAGGAAAGGATTCAATGTGTTTCTTCACAAATTTCACATCAGCTTCTTTCGTCTTATTAGGCGGTTCATGTGTACCTCTTTTGTCCTTATCGTTGTAAAGACCTAATTCATTTCGTTTTTGAACAGCATCATTCAAAACACTTTGAGAGATAGCTAGTGTATGACAAAAAAACTTTTGACATACTTGTTTCTTCTCTCCCTTGTGAAAAAAGAAACACTTTTTTGCGTGTTTGCGTTGTTTTCTTGGTCCACGAATCGCAAGAACTTTTTTCGGAGCTTCAATTGTCACATTATTCAAAATGAAATTTTTCTTCTCAACAAAGCTTAAACTCCAGTAGTTTCGACACAATTCCTCTCTTTCTTTCGAAGAAATAATATTACACTTATAGAAGCATCTTTCACAGTCGATCTCCTTTGGTATTTTTGCACTTCTTTCTTTATTTCGTGTGGTATAAGGTAAGCCTTCAGTTCGTCTTCTCTTAGCAACATTGACCTTCCAATTTTCAGGTTCTGGATTCATCCAACGTTTCCTTTTTCTTGTAGAATCAAATACTTTTGTTATTAAAAGCTCCCAAAAGAATTTTCCGATTTGAATTGATTGAGTGTCTGGTGATTTTTGTGGTACCATAACCTGAGCATCATGAGCTGGAACTGCTTCGTCAGTATAATCAGTATCATCTCCATAAAATCGCAAAAAATCACGTTCTTCCATCTGTTCCTTCTTTTTACGTGCCAATTCTTCAAATAATTCTTCTGGTTGGATCAATGAGTCTGGATCCGGGTCGTAAGTCGGATCCTGTACAGAGTCATCACTGTCAAATAATATGCGCTCCATTTCCGCTGCTATTTTCTCTCTGGATTCGCCTAAGATTGAAGAACAGCACGAAGTCGGACTGTTGCTTCCTTGTTTCAAAGTACTAGGTCCTGGGTCCAATACACCTAAAAATAAAATCCTTATTATGTACAGGTATCTACTACGGTTAACAAAATACTAAAATTACTAATAAGTACTCGTGTTAAGAGGTAAAAAACAAAAGACCAGCAGAGATGCACAGCTCATTAAAAAAAAATTAAACCTTTTTAGGTTATAAACAAAACTAATTAGATACTGCTACTACTATTACTATTAGATCTTTGATTTAAATCATCTGAACGTCGGCGTTGCTTAATATTCTGTGAAAATAAGGTCTAATGCAAACCTAACTAGAGATATAGGTGTTCTTTCCTGACCCTATCTTGTGTGAGAAGGGTGGATGAATTGAAATAACTAACTTGTAAGTTTTATAATTTGTATTTTCACAAGATTAGATTAAATTTGGAAAAAGAAGATGTGCCTATGGCGGCAATGAAGAGTATGTGACGAGGCGAGTGCGTCACAAAATGTCAAGAAGCGAAGGGATGTCACTGTCATTTCGGTATGAGCTTTAGCGCCGGAACATCCTGGGGGGCCTTGGAGGACTCCAATAAGTCGCTGTCTGGATCCAAAAGGGGGCAGAGTGTCTGGGTGCTGCGGCGAGACGTTCCTGTCCTAGTCCTTACTTCAACTACTCTTGTTACTCCATCCTTCCCAGGGAATAATGATGTTATGCGGCCCAACTTCCAACGCAAGGGCGGAATATTCTCCTCCTTCAGCAGGACCAACGCTCCTTCTTGAAGAGGTCGAGCTGGAATGCGCCATTTGTGCCTCTGTTGTAGCTCGGAGATATATTCCAGCTGCCACCGTTTCCAAAAGTGTTGGCGAAGTTGTTCTATTCGCTGGAATTGATCAAGCCGGTTACTGTTACATTCTGTTAGATCCGGAGAAGGTAAAGCCATCAGTGGGCGTCCAATCAGGAAGTGCCCAGGGGTGAGAGGATTAAGGTCATTGGGACTTGAGGACAAAGGGGACAAGGGTCGACTGTTAAGAATAGCCTCAATCTGGGAGAATAATGTTGCAAGCTCCTCAAAAGTAAAATGAGACTCTCCCAAAATACGTTTAAGGTGAAATTTAGCTGACTTTACACTAGCTTCTTACTAACCCATTAAAATTTGGTGAGTAGGCAGGTTGAAAAATGAACCTAGTGCCTTCTTCTAAACAGATAATATCTTTCTTTGACGATTCCAAAAATTTGACTATTTCGTTTGCAGCACCAACAAAGTTTCTGCGATTATCGCAAAAGATTTCTGAAGGTTTCCCTCTGCGAGCCATGAATCTACGCAATGATGATAAGAATGAATCAGTGGAAAGTTCACTTACGGCCTCTAAATGCACACACTTGAACCGTAAACAAACAAATATGCATAAATAGCATTTGGTGATCTTACACCCTCTACCTTTTCTGTCAGTTATTAAGAACGGGCCTGCAAAGTCAACGGCAGTACTAAGGAACGGAAAACCTGGGTCTGTGCGCTGATGAGGGAGCGATCCCATTATGGGAGTAAGAGTTTTACCACTAGCCTTTCTACATGTTACGCACTGACGTGAAGTGGTGCGCGCTAGATCTCTACCTGCTATAGGCCAAATGTATTCTCTCACTGAAGATAAAAGAAGTTGTGGACCAGCATGAAGGTGACGCAAGTGTTCATACCTAAAGATGAGCTTGGTAAGTTTGTGTTTTGCATGCAGTAAGATTGGATGACGTTTATCGAAAGCATAGCACGAATTTTCTAAGCGTCCCCCTACTCTTAACACATCATTATCATCGAGATATGGAGAGAGTGATAGCAGTGGATTTTTGGAACTAAGAGCTTTGTTGCCACGAAGAGTAGCAAGCTCGACAGGAAAACATTGTTCCTGTGCTATTTTCACCAATATTTGAAAGGAAGCTGCAAGTTCCTGAGGCTGCAAAACACCTTTATGTTTATTATTAGGATGCCTACAATTATGTACAAATCTTAGTAAGTATGCGACTGAATGTTTTAATTTAGTTAATTTAGAAAAACGATCAAAATTTATAAAATGGTTACTATCTACTTTATGTTCATAAGCAATATTTATTTTTATTTCAGGTAACTCTTCTTCGCAGTGCGACGGGTTTAGGCCGGGACTCCACCAAAGCAGAGATGTGTGCGGTGTGCTGTGTGCTGTGCGAGAAGAGATGTTTTTCAGCTCGCGGGACTCCACCAAAGCGGAGATGTGTGCGGTGTGCTGTGTGCTGTGCGAGAAGAGATGTTTTTCAGCTCGGGTGCGGGGCGTTGAGTGCTCAGTACGCATTCTGACACGAAAGGTAGACGATGTCGCTATTATTACAAAAAAAGTATCTTCTTTTACTTGAAGAAGAACTACAGTCTGAAGAAGCAGAATTGATAGCTTTATACTACCTAAACAAAAGAAAACATCGGTTTTGGAAAAGAAGTCACTTGTATTACCATACCAGTCATGGAGAATTTTTTACTTTGTTTAATGAGTTAGATGATGAAAGTTTTACCAAGTCCTACAGACTACCGAGGAATATATTCTACGAACTACATAACTTAATTAAACCGCATATATTTAAGCAAGATACTAACTACAGGAGATCTATCTGTACCCAAGAGCGGCTAGCAGTATGTTTGAAGTAAGTACCTACCTAATTATTTTTTTGTTAAGTGTGTTATCTGCGTTTGAATGTGATCAGTCTTTTTTGAGTGTTTGTTTTTTTTTGTGTAAAAGGGCTAAGTGAGAAGTACTCAAAACGAGAATCAAGAAGTACGAGAATACATGAAAAATATTATGTAAACTGAGTATGTAAGGATTACGAGAAATCGAGATCCGTTGTCTCTTTCTACCCCTCCGGGAGACTGGAGTGATGCATATTATGTAAAAACCAAATATATTTTTATATTATCTTATTTATTCATAAAGAAAACAAAAAAATCAACTGCCGTTCTGGGAGTAGCAAAAAAAACGTAAGGTTATATTAGAAACATAACGTACAAAAAAATTATAACAGTAAATCACATGAGACATATTGCTTTCTTTTCCATATAGTTACAAATTATCATATGTGTCTTCTTCGTTTCTGAATGCTTCTTCTATCTGTTCATCGGTCATGTGCGTATCTTCCAAGCTTGGAACAGGTGCCTGTGTCGAACTTGGACCCGGTGTGTTTGTGTTGAGCTAGGAACCGGTGCCTGTGTTGAGTTAGGACCACCGGCCTGTGTTGATGTAAGAACCGGTGCCTGTGTTGAGCTAGGACCCGGTGTCGAACTTGGACCCGGTGCTGAAGTGTAACCGGGGGAATACCAATTATTTTCATTTGTGTTATACCATGTGTTTTGTAGCTCAAGTTCTTCCAATTCTAAAAGAACATTGAAAATTTTACGTTTAGCCTGAAGCTGCATATATTGAGAAAGTTTTTTTACACTTTTTGATATCGACAGAAAAAAAGTGTCCATTTCGTCAAGGGTATTATTTTTCTCTATCAATGATTGTATTTCTAGTTTTTCTTGGCGTATTCTTTCACGGTTTGCATGGTGCTGTATAAGTAAATTACTTATTTCATCCGATTTTCTTGTTGCATTTCTGCATGTCGAGGCTGAGACGCTTGATGTCGGTGACGGCGAATGTTGTACAGATGGACGATCTTCTGGAGTGCTTCTTGTATGATTGCTTGATGTTTCAAAAAACTCATCGGTTACATTATTTTCCAATGAATTTGTTTCCTGTTCATTTAAATTTGTTTGTGAGGTATAATTTGTAGTCCTGTTTCTATTCGTCATATATGGTATCAAAAATTCCATTACCTTCTCATATTTCCATTCACGAATTTGTTTACCACTCTGTCCACTTCTAGTGGCATTCTTCCTTTTTAATGCGTCCCGGTGGCTGTCTCTCAACTTTTTCCACTTAGATTTAGCCGTTTTTACTGAAATAAAAATAATTGAAATCATTATAAATATTAAATGTTGACATTGCCATAGTCAAAATATACTTACCGCATTATCACTCATGCAGAATTTATAACCATTATAAATATTTAAAAAATACCAGAGTTTCAAGGGAAACCAATTTATAAAAAAAAAAATCTGAAATCAAACAAACAAAACGGATTGTATCTCTCGTACGTGGTCGCGGCAGACGGCGGCGTCGAAATTTGAAATGTTAATAAATAACGAGTGATAAATCCATTTTATTTGTTTGATTTCAATGTGTTGTGCTCGTGTGAATCTTAGACTTTTAATTGTTTCTTTTCTATTATTTAAAAATGGCTATAACTTTTGAACGAGTGAAAATTCTGTAAATACATAATTTCAGTAATGCCTAATCTTTTATAGTTCCGGAAACAACACGACACTGATTAAGATATTATTTTGAAATGACCCTTCTATTCTAACTGAAACCACGACACATAAATATAAATCTATATTATAATTATTACAGGTATTTGGCGACTGGTTCAAAATTTTCACAAATAGCTGAAAATTTTAGGATTGGAAAATCGACTGTTCCAAGAATTATAGAAGATGTCTGCGATGCCTTGTGGACAGTATTACAACCTTTGGTTATGCCAGAACTTAATGAAAATGATTGGAAAAAAATTTCAAAGCAATTTGAAGAAATCTGGCAATTCAAAAACTGCGTCGGGGCCATTGATGGCAAGCATGTGTACATGTTTGCACCCCCAAAATCTGGGTCCTCATATTACTGTTATAAACACAGGTTTTCAACTGTAATGATGTGCGTAGCCGACGCTACCCGAAGAATAATTATGGTAGATATAGGTTCAATGGGAAGGTTCAGCGATGGTGGTATTTTTGCTGATAGTATATTCGGAATTCGTTTGAGAGAAAACAGACTAAATCTACCACAGCCACAACCCTTGTACCAAAATGGAGAACCTGTACCGTTTGTTTTTATTGGAGACGAAGCTTTCCCTTTGATGACTAACTTAATGAGACCATATCCACGCGATAATTTAAATAACGAAAAACGAACATACAATTATAGACTTTCAAGAGCTCGTCGTATTGTGGAAGCTACATTTGGTGTATTATCACGGAAATGGTACGTATACCGTAAAGAATTTGAATGTAAAATAGAAACAGTGGAAAAAGTGATAAAAGCAACGTGTGTTCTACACAACTTTTTAATTGACAAGATGCCTGGCTATCTAGATAATAATGAAACGGGTTTGGCCACGACTATGTTTAACGACACAAACGTGGAAAATCTATTATCGAATGACAATATGGATGCCTATCAAGTTCGAGAAAAATTCTGTAGTTATTTCAACAACGAGGGCGCCGTTCCATGGCAAGACACTCGTATTAGAATATTACTTGAACGAAATACTTAATATAATAAATTGCACTTACCGTCAGATAATTGAGTTTCTTTCAAAACGTTCTCCCAAGCTGCATCTTTGACGTCAGTAAGTTTATAGGTATCTATTGATGTGTTCCATAGACATGGATATTTTTTTACTGATTCAATAAATTGTTCATCCATTACGTTTTATTTAAATTAACTAATTGTTTACGTTGAAAAATACAAACTGCACAAATTATTCACGATAAAAGCGTGTGCTCGCGTGCACGGTACTAGCAAGATGGCCGGCCGGCCGGCGCGCGCGCGGGGTTCTGCGGGTTGCTAGCGGGCGAGAGGGGGGAGGGTGACATCGCTCACTGCACGCCGCTCACATCTCTCGTCTCCACTGCGCGTCGTCCGCGCACAGCTCACATCTCCGCTTCCATCGCGACATACAAATATTAGACATCTCCGCACAGCGATCTCCACTGAAGCTGAGCGGAGAGGAGACGTGTCAATAACTCAATTCTATTGGTTGTTTAAAAAACATCTCCTCTCCGCTCGTCTCGTCTCCGCTTTGGTGGAGTCCCGGCCTTAAATGTTGGCCATGTACTCTCAACCTGGCTCAAGAACGGGGGACCTTTCCACCACAAGTCTAAATTTTCTATGTTTTTAGGGCTTACGCCACGTGAACCTAAATCGGCTGGATTGAGTTCTGTAGGAACGTGACGCCATTCTGAACCATCAGTTAGTTCTCGGATTGTACTAACCCTATTCGCTACGAAGGTCTTGAGCTTATCGTACCTCATACCTATCCAGGCTAGCGCAATGGATGAATCAGTCCAATAAACCTTACGTGTGATTATACATCGCAGTGCGCGACTTACGGCGCCCGCGAGTTTCGCGCCTAAAACACATGCAACGAGTTCAAGTCTAGGAATTGTGGAAGGCTTGATGGGAGCAACCCTAGCTTTAGCACATAGAAGATGTACTTCAATATTGCCTTGATCATTAAACGATTTTAAATAAATACATGCTGCGTAAGCTTTTTGTGAAGAATCACAAAAACAATGCAACTCTATATGCGTAGGAGATCTACATAAACTATGCCTAGGAATGCGTAAGCTGTGTATGCTAGACATATCATTGATATAAGCTAACCATAGCCTACTAATATCTAAGGGAACTTGTTCATCCCATCCAACACTATCCAACCAAAGTCGTTGGATTAAAATTTTAGGAACTATTGTAATTAAACAAAGTAATCCCAATGGATCAAAAACTCTGCATGATTCAGACAGAATGAATCTTTTAGTTATTTTACTATCTATTTCACAGTTATAGTAACTTGAAGGAAAATTAATTATGTCTCGATTAGGATCCCACCCTACACCTAATGTGTGAGATGAAGAACTTATAATTAGCTCTCTTTGGTTTGTCTGCGGGCTCTGCGGCTCAACAATCAGTGATGGTAAGTTGGATCGATATTTTCTGAGATTAAAACAACCAGCTGACAAGGCATGTTCAATTGCATTCTTTATATAGGCCAGTTCAGTTTGGCTTTCAGCACCTGTCAAAAGATCATCAACCAAAAAATCTGATTGAATAATATTTTTTATTTTAGGATCACTGCACTCTTGACCTAACTGCCACAGACAACGTGTACTTATAAAACTAGAGCTGGACAATCCATATGTCACTGTTGTCAAATTATAAGATTTTATAGTTTCATCAGAGCTGTTACGCCATAAAATCATTTGGAGATTTTGATCTACATCCTGTACCTGAATCATCCTGTACATTTTTTCTACATCACCGGATAGCACATAGGTGTGCTGACGAAATCTTAACAATATGTTAAAGAGAGAGTCCTGTATGTGTGGACCGACCATAAGAAGGTCATTGAGTGAAAACCCAGATGTTGTTTTGGAACTACCATTGAACACAACGCGTAACTTTGTAGATTCACTGGTTGGTTTTAACACTGCATGATGAGGAATGAAATAGCACATATTAGGAACTAAAATTCTAGATTCTGTTAGGTGACCTAGGTCTTTATATTCTTGCATGAACTGTCTTTTTTATGTCTGATTGTTTTAAGTTTACATTATTATTAAATCTTTTTTCTAGAGATAAAAATTGTCTTTTTGCTGATTTGAATGAATCGCCTAAACATTCAGGATCTGACACTAAGGGTAACCTTACACAAAATTTACCATCACTATTTCTGTGATAGTTTTGCACAAAATGATTTTCACATTCTATTTCCTCAGGTGTCCTGTGACTAACAGGCTGAGGTATTTCTTCAATTTCCCAAAACTTTGATAGTTGTTCATTTAATTCCTGACTAGTTAAATCCTTTTGACTTCTGTCAATAAAAGCATGATTGCATTGTAAATAGTTAGATACTGTGCTAGTGTGAAGCGGGCCTGCTAAAATCCAACCTAATTTTGATTTATGTATTAGAGGCTGGCCGGGGCCAAGCTTGATTTGTTGAGATTCTACCATGTCCCAGAAAGCATCAGCACCTACCAACATGTCTACATTTGAAGATATATTGAATGTAGGATCAGCTAGTTTTATATTGGGAGGTAAATTGACATTTTTTATGTCAATTGTTTTGTTAGGCAAACTACCTGTAATTTGAGGCAATATCAGACATGAAATATTTGTTTTATATTTACTACACTTGGATCTAAGTTCAATTTCACACCTTTTTAGTGAAGGGAAAGTAGTGGCATGATTTCCTATGCCTACAATATTCAAGTGAGTGATCTGAGGGGTTAACTCTAATTTGTCACTAAGATCCTGACTAATAATGGAGCTCTGGCTTCCATTGTCAAGCAAAATGCGTGCAGTCGCATGTTTCCCACTTGTGGGGTTGTATATTTCTACTAAAGCTGTAGAGAGTAAGACACTCCTATTGGTGCTTACTGACATAACGACGGCGTCGTCGTCTTGGGGCTCTGAGTCTGTTTCAGACACATCCTGATCTACTTCCTGCGAGTCTTGTTCTACCTGGGTAGTTTGGACTAAGTTTGATGAATTTGCAGCCTGAGTAACCTTATGCAGCAGGGTATTATGGCGTTTTTTACAAGTATTACAAGGACCTAACCTGCATTGTGAAGAAGAATGGCCTTTTTTCAAGCAGTTGAGACATAGCTTCAATTTTTGTGCTTCACTAATTCTCTCCGACACAGATTTGCCCAGGAATGAGGCACAATCATACAAGCGATGACTGCCCTTGCACATGACACACACAGGTGAAGAAGATGGTTCTGCTGAAACAGTTAATGATTTTGTGAGAGACTTTTCTTTAGAATTGTTTACTTTGTAGTTTGATTGTCTTTCAGACTTGTTAAATTGGACAGATTCTAATATGTTAGCTCTGCCATTTAGGAAAGCAAAGAATTGCTCTAAGGTTGGAGATTTATCTAAACTTATTTTGTACTCTTCCCATCTGAACATAGTACTGCTGTCTAACTTCGCTGAGACCAGATGGATGACCAAAGTATCCCATGATTCCGTAGGTTCACCCAGTGAATTTAGAGCACGTAAGTTTTTAGATATATTGTCAATTAACATTCTAAGACTCTTAGCAGAGTCGCGAGGAACAGACTGGATATTGCTAAGTGCATTTAAATGATGGTTGATTAATTGTTTCTGATTGTTGAAGCGTTTGCATAGAAGATGCCAAGCTTCATGGTAGGTGGCCGCACTTATTTGAAGATTGCTGATGACTAATGCAGCTTCACCTTGCAAATATGAATTAAGATAGTGGAATTTGTGAATAGGCTCTATATTTGTACTATTATGTATGAGTGCTGAAAATGTATCTCTAAATTCCAGCCACTTCGATGGTGTTCCATCAAATTTTTGTTATTAGATTAAATTTGGAAAAAGAAGATGTGCCTATGGCGGCAATGAAGAGTATGTGACGAGGCGAGTGCGTCACAAAATGTCAAGAAGCGAAGGGATGTCACTGTCATTTCGGTATGAGCTTTAGCGCCGGAACAATAGGTATTGTGTAAAACAAACATTAATAACAGCCAAATAACTTACCTTCAGGCACTGCTTCGGGTTTATTTTTTATCAAAGACACCAATCGTTTCCCTCTGGATTCCATTTTACTCTGTATACACACCATTCATCAGTTTTAACACTTAAAATCTGTATTTTCTTTACGGAGAACGAGTACAAAGACGTCACGCACGTTACGCACAAAAAATCCATGTAAACAATCAATTCAATCAACCTCAGCATACCAACTACCAACCTAAACATACCGCATAAACTAATAGATGAATAGCGACTCAAGCTACGACGCAATAAAGTGCAATTCACCTCGCACAGCGCTGACACATTGACAGGTACCTCTCTTTCTATCACTTCAAAGCGGGCTCGTCTGATACAGTTAAAACCACATACATGCATTTATTATGTTTTAGCTGTATAGCATTGTAGAACGTACAAGAAAAATTACAAGTACAAGATACAGTTAAAACCACATAAATGCATTTATTATGTTTTAGCTGTATAGCATTGTAGAACGTAAAAGAAAAATTACAAGGAATAAAACAAATTAAATATCCTTATACTACTTTAACTGTACAGGTGACAATTCAAAAGTTGGATTTATTATTGTAAATGCGTTTAATACTTTCTTACGGAAAAATATGTCTTGACTTTCTATGAAACTTGCTACATGTCAAAACGCATAATCATATTTATACTACTTTACCTGTATATTATTGATTGGGTTCATGCATTAAGTATACTTTATGATGTTTTACTAGTATATTTTTATTTCTTTTGGGGTATTTACAACATTTTCAAACTGACTTAGATCAGCACCCGTAGGTCGTAGCATTTATTATGTTTACCAGTCGATAGAGCATAAAAAAATAAATATAACTGCATTTTTAAGTCAAATCAGCCAATAAGTGCATTTAATTGGTTTTCGCAGTAAACCGACGATTTGGTAACGTAAGTGAAACTTGAAGCGTTCGGCTAGAATACTCGGCTTTGGTTGTAAATGTTTTTCCATGATAGCGGCTATTTGTGAGAATGTTTTTGACGTGGGTTTATCGGGTGTGCACAGGTTTACTAGCAATTCATACCCGGCCGCCCCCATCACTGTTACTATGTAGGAACTTGTAATTCGGTCTTGATATTGTTCACAATGAAAAACTGTTCTAACCTCTCGACGTATAGCTTCCAATCATCGGTCTCCAAGTTGAATTCTGTGATTTTTCCTATCGCCATCGTTCTGCCACACTCTGTAGGTTCGTATTTTTCTATTTTGCCTCGTCGCCAGTTGAGATGTATTTGGATGTAGAAATAATAAACGAAATAGAACATGCGCCATTGACATTTATTTACCACGGAACACCCAGAGACAAGAGAGCCCCCGCAACGTGGGGTTGCCAGCAAGTTAGCGTTGCCAACATACTTTACAATGCTGACTTGTTTCTCTAGCTGTTCTGGTGGTAGCAGGTTCATATCTATATGGCCGTGTGATATATCAGTTAATACATTTAATAAATTATCTTGAATGCGTCTTAGGCTAGTTATAATAATATTGGCCGTAAAGGATAGTGATAATAAGTTAAGCTCACTTGTCTGCTCTGCTCCATTTGTAACTGACGCATTTTGTTGCGCAAAGTTTCCATCTGCAGCGTTATAGACTTAAAATTACTATTCATGATGTCCTCATTCCTTTTCATGATATTATATTGAGACCAGTTCGACCAGTCGTCAGAGTCTGGTATCCATGATGTTTCGGATCATAGCGGCGATCGTCAGTGCTCTTAAAATCTGTATTTTCTTTACGGAGAACGAGTACAAAGACGTCACGCACGTTACGCACAAAAAATCCATGTAAACAATCAATTCAATCAACCTCAGCATACCAACTACCAACCTAAACATACCGCATAAACTAATAGATGAATAGCGACTCAAGCTACGACGCAATAAAGTGCAATTCACCTCGCACAGCGCTGACACATTGACAGGTACCTCTCTTTCTATCACTTCAAAGCGGGCTCGTCTGATACAGTTAAAACCACATACATGCATTTATTATGTTTTAGCTGTATAGCATTGTAGAACGTACAAGAAAAATTACAAGTACAAGATACAGTTAAAACCACATAAATGCATTTATTATGTTTTAGCTGTATAGCATTGTAGAACGTAAAAGAAAAATTACAAGGAATAAAACAAATTAAATATCCTTATACTACTTTAACTGTACAGGTGACAATTCAAAAGTTGGATTTATTATTGTAAATGCGTTTAATACTTTCTTACGGAAAAATATGTCTTGACTTTCTATGAAACTTGCTACATGTCAAAACGCATAATCATATTTATACTACTTTACCTGTATATTATTGATTGGGTTCATGCATTAAGTATACTTTATGATGTTTTACTAGTATATTTTTATTTCTTTTGGGGTATTTACAACATTTTCAAACTGACTTAGATCAGCACCCGTAGGTCGTAGCATTTATTATGTTTACCAGTCGATAGAGCATAAAAAAATAAATATAACTGCATTTTTAAGTCAAATCAGCCAATAAGTGCATTTAATTGGTTTTCGCAGTAAACCGACGATTTGGTAACGTAAGTGAAACTTGAAGCGTTCGGCTAGAATACTCGGCTTTGGTTGTAAATGTTTTTCCATGATAGCGGCTATTTGTGAGAATGTTTTTGACGTGGGTTTATCGGGTGTGCACAGGTTTACTAGCAATTCATACCCGGCCGCCCCCATCACTGTTACTATGTAGGAACTTGTAATTCGGTCTTGATATTGTTCACAATGAAAAACTGTTCTAACCTCTCGACGTATAGCTTCCAATCATCGGTCTCCAAGTTGAATTCTGTGATTTTTCCTATCGCCATCGTTCTGCCACACTCTGTAGGTTCGTATTTTTCTATTTTGCCTCGTCGCCAGTTGAGATGTATTTGGATGTAGAAATAATAAACGAAATAGAACATGCGCCATTGACATTTATTTACCACGGAACACCCAGAGACAAGAGAGCCCCCGCAACGTGGGGTTGCCAGCAAGTTAGCGTTGCCAACATACTTTACAATGCTGACTTGTTTCTCTAGCTGTTCTGGTGGTAGCAGGTTCATATCTATATGGCCGTGTGATATATCAGTTAATACATTTAATAAATTATCTTGAATGCGTCTTAGGCTAGTTATAATAATATTGGCCGTAAAGGATAGTGATAATAAGTTAAGCTCACTTGTCTGCTCTGCTCCATTTGTAACTGACGCATTTTGTTGCGCAAAGTTTCCATCTGCAGCGTTATAGACTTAAAATTACTATTCATGATGTCCTCATTCCTTTTCATGATATTATATTGAGACCAGTTCGACCAGTCGTCAGAGTCTGGTATCCATGATGTTTCGGATCATAGCGGCGATCGTCAGTGCTTGAAGGGTCTTCTATAATTTAACTTGGCGGTCGTGACCGTAAGAAGTCATATGTCTTCAGGTACCTGTCGATGACCAGGCGTTTTTTTGAGCTTCCTGCAAACAAGGAAAATGAAATGATAGGACACCTTATTATACGACTACCTCCGACCAAGAATTCGTAAAGGAGAAAGTACCTACCTACCCGTCATGTCGCAAGGGACTAAAAGATAGTAATTCCCTATCAAAGCATACCTAACATCGATATCCTCAACAAGAGCGTAGTACTAAGTTTAATGATGATGATTTAAAAACGGTCGCTTGCTCGCTCTATTAGGTATGGACATCGATACGATACCATACCATACCTTATTACGACCCATACGATATCATACCATACCATAGCTTATTCTCGAATAAGCTATTAGTTGTCCCTATGGTAATAGCTTATTTTCGATATGGTGTGGACCAAATCAGCCAATACATAGCCCTACATCACAGTCTGGGCAATAGATTCCGCTGTCTCTTCTTTTATTATTTACGCTCCAACATCTAGAACACTCAAGCGGCGTTGAGTACCCCATTGGTTCCACTCCCTAACTCTGAGGGCTATGAATGGGATGCTGCGGCGGAAGTGTTCTACATTTTGGAGGCAGTAAGTGCTTTAAAATTTTATCTCTAATATTTTCCAGAGATATTGTTTTATTTGTCCCTTTTTTGTACAAGAAGAAAGAATTCACTAAAATTGTTTGAAGTATGTGAATTCCTATCTTCTTGTACCAGCGAATTGATTTGTGCTCGCTGGGGTAGTAAGCCAACATTTGGTCATGCCTATCAACACCCTTCATATATTTATTATATTCAATAATTATTTTTGGCTTAGATAGGACATGACCTCGCCGGTTTGTTGTAACTTGGTGTTCGAGTGTATGTTCAGTGGAAAGAACAACCACTTCTCTCTTATCTTTCCACTTCAGAACACATACACCCTTTCCATATGTTCTAAAATTGCTACTACCCCTGGTCAGTTTTTTGGTGGTCACTACTCTTGGGTTATTTTTTCTGTTTGGTTGCAGCGTCCCCGTGCAGTAAGTTTTTTTTCTAAGCAACATTTCAGCTAAGGGGACACTGTTATAAAAGTTGTCCATATAGATAATTGTGTATGCCAAAAAAAAAACTAAGAAACAATAAATGGTAGTTTTCTTACCTTCAAACTCTCGAAAACGCAACGAAATCGAATTTTTACACAATTTACGTCCTGCTTTTCACCCAATACCAAATAAAGGAATCAAAATGGCTGCGTTGTCTATGATTTATATGACAGCCAATCAATGTTGGCAGCCTAAAAATGTGATTTAGTGTTGCCTTATTAACTTTTTCAATTAAAACTCCGTAACGAAACGAAAACGTTACTAAACCGAATTTGTGACAACATTTTAAACTCATATAATATTTATTTAAGGGGCTATATTTTAAAGTAAATAAATAAATCTTAAAGATTAAGATATACACATGCCTGTAAAGTATTAAAATAAATTAAAATAGAAGAAGTACAAAATGATTAACATTAATGATTTGTATTATCAATATGTATAATTGGGCTTAGTTGCGGAAAAAACTACCTACTTTATTCTGAGATTGAGATTGGAAAATTTGTCGAATGGAGAACAATATGGGTATCGAAGACAAGACGTTTGATCCTGTGGGAGGGGGGGGGACGTTTTGGCGAAAATTGCGAAAGTAAGTTCGAGTTTTCGCTCGTTAGAGATGTTATATTAGGGTCAAATGAATATGGAATTCATGGTATTGAATATAACGCTTTGTTGATATTATGTTATCATACCTACTATTATATTAATACTATTACGAAATATAAGTTAGATATTCGTTTTATAATAGTGAACCAATTAGCTAGGTAGGTACCTATTTTTTCAGTCTTACACTCGCTTTTCACTTAACTTAACACTTAGAAACAAACTAAAGCACTTATTACAAACAAAACACCAAACCAAAAAAAAATAAACATATTCCGTTGCAGAGCACGTGCAGACTTGCGCTGAGATTTTCATTTCATTGTTTTGTATGTTTATTTTTTTTTGCACAGCGGCGATCCTAATCTACGACCGTATTAGTTTATACCTGTTACTCACAGCTAATACGAATACGAAATAACAGGGTAACGAAACGGGAAGCGCCTTATAGGTACGTAACGTATATAATATTAGGTAGATGGTATGTGTATGGTATATGGATTTCCGGAATTATTTATGTTAAGCAAAAATAAAAAAATACTGTTGTTATAATGAAGTCAACTTAAATTTTCTAAAGTGTGGTATTCGCGCCAACATCCACCGAGACAAAGAAAAACATCACACCGACTACAAATTAACGTTGTCGTTTTTCGGATCCCTTTGGCCGCACACCGAAACACACCTGTTACGCAACGAATTTTCAGTTTTATTGGAGGCTCGATTACCTTATTTTTCCTTCTTATCAGGAAAGTGCCTTATGGAAGAATCGAGCCTAACTGACGCAGAAGCTGCGTCAGGTGGACGACGCCGGCCGGAGATCAGTGTTGCGGCCTTAGAGCTCACTTAACTGACAAGCTAATTTGTACCGAAATTGCCGGTGCGTCATTTTTATTTGGTCAGTGTTGGCGACGTTAGCGCATTATATGACATACGAATTTAAAATAGATATATTAATAAGGCGCCGAAAAACTTTGATGTACCATTTTAGACCGCGTTTGCGTTCTAAAAGGTACATCGAAAGTTTTTAGTCCTTCAGGTCAACCCCACCCTTAAACTTGTTATAGTCGTGAACAACGCACGGTTTGTTCACGGCTCTTCCGGCTCGTTGACCTGGCAAGGTTGTGTTATTGTGGTCAGTCGATACTGTGGTAACCAGACGGACATCTTTCCAAGCAACAACTACCACGTCACCACAGTGTCGACTTACCATATCC
Source organism: Eupithecia centaureata (assembly GCA_944547425.1). Classification (NCBI taxonomy): domain Eukaryota; kingdom Metazoa; phylum Arthropoda; class Insecta; order Lepidoptera; family Geometridae; genus Eupithecia; species Eupithecia centaureata. The sequence goes on from OX155698.1 coordinate 4,481,694, forward strand.
CCCCTTCCCACACGCCTCTCTTCTAGGTTTTTGATGCATGCGGGGGTGTCTGCTCTTCTACGGTTTAATGTTCCCACCACGTCTGTCTTTTTACATTTTAAAAATCTCGTTAGAGAATCGGAATCATAGAAATTGTCCATAAAAAGTGTGTATCCTTTCCCTAAATAATCTATGAATAAACTGAGCACAATTTTGCCAGTGCCGGTGAAGCCGAAAAGGGGTTGAGCCGAGGTTGGACTCTTGCCTGTGTACATTTGAATTTTAAGGCAGTAACCTGTAATCGCCTCGCAAAGTTCATAGCTTTTCATCCCGAATCGTGCTGCTTTGGTCCGGATGCATTGCACCCAGCTTAAACGCCCCTTCCAAAGCAGCAACGATTCGTCGATGGACAGCTCTTGGCGAGGCGAGTACAGGTTTTGAAATTTGGCAATCAGGTAGTCCAACAACGGCAATCTGGATTAACATTTTTAAAGTTAGGTATATGCCCTAACCTGGCCAAAGTAATTTTCAATTGCGTCAGAATTAAAATAACGCGGCCGCAATATTTTAATTCCCTTATCATTAAAAAATTCCACATCCTCTGGAAACTTTTGATTGTTGTGACCCAATTTTTGATGCTTGGCACAGTAACTTCATGTCCCCGTTCATTGATGAACTTAAGTCGATCAAGGCTTTGAAGGGCCTCTCTCCAAAAGCGATGATGTTCCGATGATACAGTTACAGCTGTACGTAGTTTTTTTCCTTTTCCTTTAGTATTTAGGACGCAGGCACCATTTATTTACACTGTCGAACAAGTCGTCCAGGAATGACACCACCTCTGCTGTATTCGCCAATGTGCTGTTCACTGTCCTTCCATCAGCATAATGAGCTAAAACAAATAAAAAAATTATGAAATTAATTACCTATACTATTCTTCACAACAAAAAATATGTATATAAAAATTATTATGTTGTATGTACTCACAAAATTGAGAAGTGTAGTTAAGGGCACCAGCCATGGTTTTACTGAAGACTCGCACACAATTTTTCATCTGCAAAGCAATAAAGAACTGTAAATTATACTATCTTAACTATTAAATAGGTTACAAAAGTCGCATTGTAAGTGTGGCTAAGAAACATAAAGCAAAAAAAAGATCTGAATTGACTAACATCTTATTTAAATACATACCTTAATTTTCTTGACTTTTTCTGGTATAACATGTTCATCATTTAATTTGTGTAACAAACGTGTGCATGTTGACAGTTGACAGTCGGTTTTATAGACGTCAACAATGTCCATCCACTTGGCCCTTTTACCATCAAAGGATATCTCTTTTGTTGTCAGTAATGACACTTAAGTTATATCCATTGATTTTAATAGTATCATCTGAAACCGAATATCAATATTAAATTATATATGAAGTTTTTCAATGACAAATTATAGGATCAAATTATTGAGTTTCTTTTTTATTTTTGCAGATGGGTAAACTTATTGTTTCTTACCAGTATTTTCATCAGCCAGAATTTACAATCGCCTTGTTTCCTCCCGAAGGCTTTTAATGGCTGATTGAAAAGCTGTGCCTTGGTCTGAAATTAATGCTACTGGTATTAGCCCAGTATTTCCCACTGCAGACACAATGTATTTTAGTATATTTTTCATTTCTGTGGGCGGTGTAGCTCCTTGACAAAAATAATAGGCAATAGTTTGCTGCCTTTTGTAGACAGCGCCTTTAACTATAAAAACTAATGCATGGTCGGCTAATTCATCAGTTTTTTTTTGTAGATTAAACAACCCAATTATCTCATCTCTGTGAGTGTAGGTTAAACCTGGCTCAAGGGCCATTTCATCAAATATGATGCTGCAATATTTCTTTTAATTCTTCCATGTATAAACCTAAAAAGATTGTGAAAAAAGTGTTAAGAATTTCTTTAAGGTATATTCTAATAATTATACATTATTTCAAATAATAAATACCTCTTCTCTCATTGATTCAAATATCTGAGTATTTTATTCTACACTCTACACCATTGCCGTTTGAAGCAATGCGAGTGAATGCGGCTTAAAACTGGAGCAAGAGGACCTAAAAATATGAGTGCAGATTATTATATCACCATTAAAATCCACAGAAGCTCTTTCGAATATTCAAAACAGCATTTACTGATATACTGATAATTGGAAAAGATAGAGTTACTGGTGTCTTACGACGCTCTTTTAAAGAAGGCTGTATAGCGAAAGAGAATAGGTGGTGATCGCAAAAAATGCGATTTTTGGAAAGACATAAAAAAGTACAGGCTTTCATTGAGTCTATTAAAGCAGTTGAGTCTCATTATTGCCGAAGTAGGTAAGTCATCTGTGAGAGTGTACCTACCCCCCGAATTAAACATCAAAATACTATGGAAGATGTACAATAATGGACTAAATGAAACCCCGGAATTGAAGGTAAAAGAATCATTTTTCAGAAGTGTTTTTAACACTAAATATGATGTAGGTTTTGGATCACCTATGAAAGAATCATTTCCTCGATGCTTAAAAAAAATTACCTATATGGATGTGGCGTTGTGTGAAACTAGACGACACATATCGGTATCACATCCTAGGGATTCATTGTATAAATGTGGATTAATAAAACTAGAGAAAAGAGCTCATTGCCTCGTCGAAGTTGAGATCAGGAGGAAGGAAGACAGCGGAAGTGGAACTGTCAGAATGATATTCTCATGACAGCTGTCACAGCTTGACTACATAGTAAAGAATACCATATTCTAACAATCCCAAGGTGAGTTATAGCTGGTACAGACGTTCCGATTCGGTTGGAGCCAACCATCCAACCACGACCAAATCGGAAAGTGTGGAGAGCGGTCGGTCCGACATAATTATTATTAATATTGGTTGGACGTGGTCGGATGCGCCGGCGATCCGACCAAACCAAATTGTTAGTCGGTCCAACCAAATCGGAACGTATGGAGGCTTTGTTCCGACCAAATCGGCTCAGTCGCATTCGCAACGCCGCCGTTGTAGGACGTCAACATGAACGCCGAGGGAGTTACGGTCACCGAACGTGACATAATAATAATAATAAATATCTTGGACAATTCACACAGCACCATCTAGCCCCAAGCTAAGCAGAGCTTGTGTTATGGGTACTAGATGACTGATATACTTAATACAATACATTACATAGATAGATATTTTTTTATTATACATAGAAAACACCCAGACCAACGGAACAAATTTCTGCAAATCGCACACAAATTTGTTCCGAGGCGGGAATCGAACCCGCAACCTCCTGCGTCGCAGGCGGACCTTCGCCCACCGCGCCACATCGGTCGTCAATAATAAAGTTACTTGAACTTTATAAAGACTCTCTGTTTGTGGGACTTAAGTCACAAAGATTACGCCAATAGAGATGCCAGAAATCAAGCGTAATCAAATGATTATACTGGACGTTTTAAGGAAAATAGACAGTGCGGCTACTTTAAAAACGTTGAAAAATATCATGGCATCAGGTGGCAAGACGTTCACTACTTCATAGCAAAGTCAACTGACGGCTGGAAGGCCAACCGTCGGACAATCTGTAGCAATGTTGGAATGGTTGCTATGTCGGTTCCGATATGGCTGGCACCAACCAAATCGGAGCGTCTGTACGAGCTATTACAGTAGCTTTATTAGGAACGTTTTGTTCGTGAATTTTTATAGTTTTTGTTCTTACAAAATTGCTTGAACGGCTATTCATTTTTGATATTTCCAACTTTTTAACACGCAAAAACAGTTTACTAATCCCCTAACAATAATTATACTCCAGCGGTGGTGAAACGCTTACTTGACTGTCATTCGTTACATAAACCCTCATTCATTTGAATAAAACTATTAATGCATTCAACGTCCACCGTTAAGATAAAAACGACTGGCTTAAAAATTCGAACTATGAGTCAACATACCGGATAGCAGAATTGAAAGAACGGTCGACTGCGCTGCGGTAAGCCTTGGTTCGAATCTTAACTATGGTTTAACTAATGTTAGATTCACATTCCTGGCTGAAGAGGCTAACAGCAGAGTTGTGAGGAGAGCTTGAGATGCCATCTGCTACAATGTAACCAAACTGGGAGTTGACAAATCTGGGTTGCGTAGCATCTTCGCCTACTCTCTGCTCCAATATCTCATCCCGCTGTAACAGCGCAAGTCACTTGTGATGTGAAAGGAGTCATTGGCTAACCTAATATTTTTAGGGATTTTAATTTTTGATATGTCTATAGGACATTTTGGTAATTTCGATTTTCGATGTTATTTGATCCACTACCAGTAAATTAAATAGATCCTTGCCTTACATGGGCAAACACATGATAGAACATCCAAATGAATGGCATGTTGAATGGACCTCTAAGTATTGGCTATGCCTACTATATTGGTGTTGTTGGTCAATAGCAGTCTACCTAACTCTCTTGCAATACCAGAGGTTCTGAAGACAGATTGGCTAGCGGAGTCTAATAATGCTTTGACAAATATTCAAGAGAGAGATGTGATTGACCTTTGCTGTTGGTAAAATAACTCGAGTTAATTTTCCCTTGTTATATGCATTAGTTTCTGTAGGGATATTGGTTCCCTCACCTTCCAATGTACCGGTATTAGTTACTGAGGAAACATGGGGTTCCTCACTTTCCATATGCAGCAAAGTATTGTGGCCCTCCTTACAATTTTTACATTTAAATTTGTGACATATTTTACATAGTTTTAACCTTTAACGAATGTCATGCTTTCTGCAACAGTCGCCAGCATAAAGCTAGCACTGACTTGAGATAAAAATCCAGCTCACGCAAGTGTGTGTGTGCTATACACCAAACGGCTAAGTTCCGCCGGATATCAGGCGGCCGGATATTCGGCTATTCGGCCACTTGGTTGGCCGAATATCCGGTATCCGGCCAAACTGCTATCCGTTTCATCTCTAGTATTTTACCACTGCATCACTATCAAAGTCATTGACTGCAACTATGAAGTCATGAGGAGCGATAGCCATTATTGCCAAATCCTCGGGTGAGGGCGATGGTGGTTTTTCACCACCACCTGTCTGAAATTGCTCTCTCCGATTGACACATTTGTCTTTGCACTTAATTTCATCCTTTTCCAAACAAGTTTGATTCTGGTGTCTGTCTTTCCCACATATCTCGTTGAATCTAAAATGGAAAATATTGTTATTTTGTTATTTATAAGGGAATATACTGATTTTTCGTTAAATCTGATAAATTGTGCAGTGCACATTTAAACTTTGTACTAGGTTTATGACAAGGAATTATTGCTATTTACTTTTACAGAAGGTAAAAGTAAAGCACTTCAGCACTCTAATTTTCAGCACTTTTTTTCTTAGATTTATCCATTTTAATCCGATGTCAACACTGCTCTTTTGCAAATTCAACTTCAACTTCTTGATTATGTTTTGCATTCAAACTTCGCGCGTCAGTGTAAGAAGCTGACACTGATAGCAAATTGTCATTTTTGACATTAAATAGTGCCGACATGTCTTTCTTTTCGAACTTTTTCAGTAAGGTTTTTGTTTTAATCTGTGGAGATATCATTCAAACCACGGATTCAAACCATGGACGATCTCTGATTTAGAAAAATCTTGGTTAGACCACGATTTGGAATGAGAACACAGTTTAAATTAAACGGTAGACTAACTTTAAAACCTAGACCAAAAAGTCCAGATTTCATCCATGGTTTAAGTCGTTTTTTGATATAAGACTGGAATCGAAAAGTGGCTAAGGTAGCCTCCGTGGTCAAGTCACTGGCGACCTCTAGGTGGACCGCCTTACTAAGGGGGCCATAGTCGCGAAACAAAAAATCGCGGCCATATATGACTTAAGTATTCTCGCGTTCCCTAACGTGCTTGATTTTATATTAAAATGACCTGCATAGTCTATCGATGTCGAAACAACGAACAATCGAACATCAAAACGCTCTGTGTCTGTTCCGTGACCTGACTCGCCGGCAAATCACCCATTAAGTAGTGTTGGGTAGGACATGGTTTCAAAATGAGTTTGTATGAGGACTTCATTCTATTTCGTGAGGTGGGACAATGTCATGCTTCAAATGTCATGTCACACCTCATAAAATGTCATGTTGCGAGGTACTAGCTCAGACGTCTGAGGGTACTAGTCATTCAGGACATTTTTGTCACAAAAGATGAGGTGTCATAGTGAGGGGACAATGTCATGTTTCAGATATCGTGTCACGCCTAATTAAATGTCATGTTGCGAGGCAGTAACATACTCATTTAGTCATCCAGGACATTTTTGTCACAAGAGATGAGAGGTTTTGATGAGTGTCCTGTTTTCATTTCGTCACTGGAAGTGAGGCGTTTAGCTGAATGAATAGATGCATTGTTTTCACGACAACCTCGGCGGGCGAGGGCCCCTCGTGCGGTTCGATTCCCGCCTCGGGACAAATTTCTCTATAGATCTGCAGAAATTTGTTTGGGGTGATTAGGTAGGTAGTACATATAGATGTATCGTATAGTATTATGTATATCAGTTTTCTAGTTACCATACACAAGGGTTTTTGAGGATTGAGGTTAGACGACTAGCAATGTAGTTAGGTTAGATAGGTACCTAGGTATGTCTAGATCTTTTAAGTAGGTAGTTAGGTATTTAGATATTCCTAATGTAGTTTTAATGTTTTGCATTTGATACCTACCTACCACCTATCCCACAGTAGTCTGTAGTATTTAGTGAGTAATACCTAAAATAATAGTAAAAAGTAACAATGCTGGTCATCTTCTAGCCCCAGGATGCCCCAGGCTTGTGTTATGGGGACATAATATTTGTAGATAAAGTGCATTTCTGAATAAATTGTAAAACCGTTTAATGGTACTACGTTCGCCACTCTCCGACTCACTCATTGCACAAATAAATATCCAAATACAAAATTGATAGGTAAGTATCTAAAAAAATAAGTTGGTGGCTGTTTTGCCTGCTTCAATCAAACTAAACAAATTGTAGGTACCACAAGCAAATTCATGGAAACTTACAAAGTTTATTTTGTTGTCATTCCAACAAAATAGAACTTTTGAAAACAAATATCAACAACGTTTATTTCTAAATATGCACTTGGACTGTTGTAAGTTTCCACAGACAAGTCAAAACAAGTCACACTCACACCTCGTTCCGCCTGGAGCGCGGCACACGGACGAGAGGTAACGTCAAATAACTACTCACCTCAACATCTTAATTTAAGATATTAGGTGGCTGACACCTGACGCCATAGACATAGAATTTTTTCACTTTACACTTTAACCGAAAACAGTGAATACATTTAAAAACTCTACTGCGAATAACCCTTAATAAGGCATGGCGCTTCTGGGTGTGTTGGAAGATATGGCTGGGCAAAAATATCATGTTACATACATGTAGATAAGGATTGTATATAATGTGAATAATTATCTTGTTCCAATTTTTCAAAAAAACATGTGGGAAAATAATTACTCTTGCCCATTCCGAACATCATAGTTCTGAGTGTTATGTGGGAAATATATTTCAACAACGTTACAAGGAGTAGCAGCCTAAACATGATTGATGGTATTAATAATAACAATATTGAATAAAACGACATTTGTTGCATCAAGTGTTTTATTCCGCATTGTGGAAATTATAAAAACAAGGAGCAGCACACAGAGGCACCTTACAAACCTTGCAGAAGTATTTAGTTCTCTTTTCTTTTGCACGAGTACTGCACATCCTGCATCTTCTGAACTTTTTCAATTCAGGCATGTGCGAGCCAACGTCTACTTTACGAACTTCATCAGGTACTGTGTTTGCGCCTCCTTTTTTGGTCTTGAAAACTGGCGCTACGCATTTCCTAGAAGAAAAGTTGTTCATCAGGGCCCTGCCCAAGCGCAAGCGAAATTCTTTATGTGTATTTCGTCTCGCTGAATGAGACGCCATGTAGACAATATATGCGTTGATTGTTGCCCTCAAGCAAGAACCAAAAAATTCTGTGCCAATTTTTGCGAGATTTCCGGCCGATGGGATATGAAGCTCTAAAATGGTCAAAATGATCCACTCCTCCCATGAATTCGGTATATTTTTTTATAGCAAGCGGGCAATACATTTTCTTCTTACTGCCATCTTTCTGTTTTCTCTCTATTGTTTCAACTATCCTAGGATCAAAAGCAGTACTTGCAACGATAACATCCTTGGTATCTTTCCATTTCACGATTGATACAGGCGCATCAAACTGGTACATAAACTCACCAGATTTCAAAGTTGTTTCCTTCTTTGTTTGTCTGCTTAGATTTTTTGCTGTTAGTAAATCTGGTAATCCCTTTCGGTTTTGTCTGATTGTTCCGACAGAGTGAATATCTTTTTCAGATAAAATTTCCAGCAAAGGAAGGCTTGTAAAAAAATTATCGAAAGCCACCAGTGTACCATGAGGTACAGATTCACACAAGTCCATCACTACTCTAGCCCCCAGATTTTCTTCAGTTCCACTATCTATCTTACCGGTATAAAATTGGAATTCATATAAATACCCAGTATAAGAATCGGCTCTTGCCCAACATTTGTAGCCTCGTTTTATAGGTTTCTTGGGCATGTACTGCTTCATGTGGCTACGACCCTTGAATCTTATCATACTCTCATCGATAGAATTAAATTCGGACGCTTCAACATTCTCCTTGAAAGTTTTATTGAGGACTTCAATGGCAGGTCTTATCTTTGCTAATTTATCATAGCCTGGAGAATTCCTTGGAATTTCAGTGGTTATATTTGAAATATGAAGATTCTGGTTAATTTTTTTAAATCTCTTTATGGGCATTACTTTGCTTATGACCGGGTTATTGTAAAATTCATCAGTAGACCAATACATATTTATGTCATGTAATGGATTTATGCTCATAAGTATTACTAAGCCAAAAAAGGCTTTCAGCTCTTCGTTTGTTATGTCAGTCCAAGATTTAGCATTAGTATGATTTGCGTAAATGTTTGTATTTATAACAATAATATCCATCAAGCCTTCAGTGAAAAAATCAATGAAATATTCAAGTGGTTGACTTCTGTTGTTATACACTTTTTTAACTTTCATTTTTCTCTGAAAATCAGGCCAAGCATTGTTTCCAACTGTAGAAGACCAATTCCTTGACTTGTTTTGTAATTGACTTAATATTTCTCTGCTGAAAGATATTGTAGATAAAGCATTATTTTGTTCCTGTGGTATAGATCCATCGAGTAATCAAGTCTTGTGATGAAGTTATATTTACCTCTGCATCTAGTATAGGAGATTCTTGAATTGGAGCTTGGACTTCTGTTACCGTATGTTGTGATGAAGCAGCAGTTATCTCTGCTTCTATAGTAGAATCATGAATTGTTGGAGCAATCTGTGATTCATCTCGTCTTGAAAAAGAATTAGTCTCACCCATCAATATACTTTGTAAATCATCATTTGATAGCTGTTGTAGTTGATCTAGTCTTGAATCGAAATCCACAGCATAGTGTTCTTTGTCGAATGAGACAGTTACTTCGCTATCTGAGAGTTCATCCTCCGACGAACATAACAGGGCACACAATTGATTCTCAATATCTGAGTCACGAAGCGGATTCTGTAAGAAAAAAAACAGTAGTTAGGTAAGTAAATTAACTTTATTTTATTTTTTTATTAGATATCAATCTAATATCAGGTTGATAGTAACTAAAAATAGTATTATGAATTACATTCACTATCTACGGGAAAACTTTTCCCACTTTTTTAGTTCATTATCGAACCTGAACGAGCAACAGGTAAATATTTCCCACACACTTTGATCACAGAATATTCCGTCAGTTTTTGTATTTTTGACTAAAAGTTGACACAATTATGTAAACTAATTCATAATCTAATGAAAAAATACAAAACTAAGTAATTACCAGATTTTTCCTCGACATTATTAGCAAAACTTTCACAAAATCGCGTCACAACAGCTATCTGATCAAAAATTGCAGTCACTTTGACGTTGACACTTGTTTTTTTTTTGGTGCGTTCCGTTGCTGTCGATTTTTAGCATGAACCATAGACTAAAATGTTCAAAGATCAGATGACATTGACATTTTGTGGGAATAGGCGGCCTGTTGAACGTCTAGAACCCGAAATATCTTGTGGGAAAATATACACTCTTGCCCTATCAAGGGATAACCCGACGATCGGATAATATCTAAAACTGTTCGCGGAGGAGAAACATTACGCGTTCGGACTTGCGTGCAAGTACTTTACGTGATAATAATGTACTACCAGGTTCGTAAATTGATGTGAGGAAGGCAAAACTAATGGATGCTTAGCTGAGTAGCTAAGCGATGAATGCACTAACCTGCCTCCTTCCTACACAGATCAGGCCGTTATCATCTAAAAATGGTTTCAATCGTAGCATCTCGGAACTACAAGGTTTATTTTTCTTTAAATTACGCAAATCCTTACTAAATGATTGGGGATGTACGATTTTAATGAGTGCATTAAGAGCACGCTGTAGTCACTTCACTACTTAAAGTTCCTTTAATTTTATCTAGGTTCCCTAGGTTTTATTTGTCTTGACTTTAAACTAAAGCATTGTGCGCGAAACGAAGACGCCATGGAAAAATGCCCACCAGCTCTTAGTAAACGAACTGAATTTTTCAATCGCACAAGTATCATCTTTATCAGTGGTTGCGTCGACTACGAGCGTGGGTTTTTTAAGGCCGGGAATCGAAGTTCGCTCGAGCTGCTCGCATGGCGGCGGTCACTATTCCGGATCCAAGTAAGTAAGCCAACCGGGTTCATATGCGTATCGAAAAGTCATTTCATAATAAATTGCTTTGCAATATTTTTAAAACCAAATCGAAAAAGTGCTTGTTCTCCTTAGATGACTTTAAATCTCCTACTATTTAAGAGACCTCTAATTGTGATGTATCTATATTGTGATGTAATTATGGATGTATTTAGATTTTAAGAGACATTGTGTTTTTATTTAATAATTTCATTAAGTCTACCTACCATTAACATTCAAATACAATTGTAAACATTTTTCATGAATAAATCATCTATCTATTTGCTAATTAATAAATTTGTATGTCCTTATTCAATAAAAAATCATTAAAAATCAAATCAAATCAAAGAAGTTTTTTTGTAATTGTAACTTACTTAAACTTGTGAATAGTTAGTTACAAGGAAATTAAAGACCAATGAGTTAGAATACAGTAATTTCGGTTTTAACCTTAGAACGGGTCGCGAAAGTAAGAAAGAAAGGATTGTTGTTTTCATGTTAAGTAAAAACAATAAGTTTTTACCCATTAATTTACTTATTTAGGTAGGTAGTAAAAGCATACTTCAAGATATTAACTGAATATAAGGTTTCAGATAGAGGACACTTAGACAAATTAAACATTTTCAATCACATAATGTCCTAAAGTGTCAGTATTTTTCTCAGTTGCCACGAGCTTGAATTTTTTTATCGACATTTACTTCAATGCTGTGGACATCACTGGTTTTATACAACTTCATATATAAACAGTAAGGCAATTTGAGCAGCCAACTCCGAAAAAATAACCTCCGATCACAATTTTGTGGGGCAATCATACCAGGCTCAATAACTTAAGAAAATCAAAAATTAGGAACGAAACAATTACATTAAAAGAATTTTCAGTTTAAAACAAGTATAATTAATTGCCGTGTCAAATCACCAAAAAACCCGCGAAAACCACTAAATTCTGTAAAATTTTAAGACAATTTCAAGTCACAGGTGTCATGCGCACTCAAAATGTCGACTGACAAAATGATGCTGTATATCGATCAGTTAACGCGGTAGCAATTCCTTCTATAGGTGATTGGATTAACAGGTTGTTGCTCTACCCGAACATAGAGGTCTCTCATGTGTAAAAGCTACAGAACCAAAAATATGACCATGTGCCATAATAATCCCCCTGCCATAATTGCCCCTCTGCACCTTAATAACTGAATAAATAAGTTTTTTGTGATTTTAATTGATTATTACTTTGTTTTTGAAAGTAAATAGAAGCTGATTTTCATAAATTACTTTGATATTCTTACTTCGTCTACGATCCCGGGTTTATCCCGGGATCCCGGGATCGCGTTTCACCAATCCCGAATCCCGAAAACTTACGAACATTTTTCCTGCAAAGGAAAAATGTTCGTAAGTTTTTAATTATATTAACTATTTTAACACAACGTAAGCGAAGCAATGGTGTGTCTGTAACGAAATTGTACCTCTCTTTTAGTTATGTGTGACTATTATTTGTAACTATTGTTTTAGGTCCGACTCCGAATACTTGAGCGACTTAAAACGTAAGAAGGCCCGGCGAGAAAACTTGCATAACGATTCCGAGACCGAGGTCGAAGCACCTTCAAATAATAGGTACGTACGTACTTATTTAAAGTTCATTATTATTAAGTATTATTTTGTTTACATACAGTATAGGTACATGTAAAGGTACTGAATTAATTTTTTCTTTTGTATTCTGCATCGAGAATCTTTTATTTTTTAGATTTAATTGTGTTTTTATTTTATTATTTTATTATTATTTGTTATTTATTAGTATTTTTAATATTTCAGCGCAAGGAATACTTCAAAGAAAACAAAGACGAAGGTGCGTAGAGCGCGTAGTGACTCCGAAGACGAAGTCGATTTAAGGTGAATATTACATAAGTACTTGAAATAGTTTGTATTTTTACCAAATTTATTATGGTAGCTAGTAGTTGAAAACATGGTTAGTAGGTTAGTAAAAACTCGCAAAATATTTAATCACAATTTTATTTTAAATTTCAGGTCCAGTGCGAAGAAGAAGCTTTCTAAACCTAAAGTTAAGCGCACCCAGCCTAAGAAAGCTAAGAGCTCCGGAGGCGGCTCTAAGGACGTGCTTGGATGGTTTGGTGAGGACGACGACGGAGGCTCGGCCAGCGAGTCTGACGCGGAGTGCGCTTGCAGGGCGCAGAAGAACGCTGCACCTCCTGTGTCTTCGTGCACGCGACGCGTTGCCGGCGGGGTGCTGCGCCGCACCGCACAGCTCGATGGTGACCTGTTCTTGGAGGTTAAAATATTTATTACGAAAGACATTCTAAACGTTAACCCTAAGGATCGTTGGGAGAAGGCGTCCGTAAACATTAAATATTGCTGCAATGATGACGATGAAGCAGCTCGTTGCATGAAAAATTTTGTAAAACAAATTAAAGGTTCCTTCAGTGGAGAAGGAACTTTTTTTGCAGATAAAAAATCTAAATAAATTTATTTCCTTTTATCGTAAAATTTTATCAATAATTTTTGAATGAAAGAACATAGCTTATTCAGGACTAACTTCTAAATTTTTTTATGCAACGAAATAATTGACCACTTTTTTTTTTAAACAGTAATTTTTATTTGAAGAGAGCTGTTTAGTGGGTATGTATGTACTTACGTCTTTTACATACTAACCAAATAGTATTTTTTCGAACATTATTACAATATTTTAACCCTTGTTACCTGGTAATTGTTACACACTTCTTGATAAAACATTATAATGTCAAAAAATAAAATATTTTGTTGTTTTTGTGATACAGAAGTAAAAAGTAATGGCTTCTCAGCTCATCTAAAGAGTACTACTCATAAAAATTATAGTGCTTTAGAAATCAGTGAAGGTATAGAAAAGATATGCAACGCATTTCGTAGTAGGATAGCATCGTATAGAGTAAGAGCGGCGCCAGAGGCGAGACGCAACCATGCGGAAGCTGCGGAGGTCGCGCCGCCCGCGCTTTTCCTGCATCAGCTACGCAAGCCCGTGCAAGCCCTGATCAACGCCAGGCAGGGCGTATTCAACACAATCAAAGTTAATTTTGAATTTTTTGCTAAGTTTTCTTTACCATAAAATGATACTACATGTCATCGAAAACAGAACTAGCTGTGCTTGATATTACAAATGTACCAAATGATTCTGAATATGGATAATATTAGAGGTAGATTTGGAATACCCTGAATATTTGCATGATTTACACAATGATATACCATTTTGCCCGCAAAAATTTAGACCGGCGGGTTCACAGAATGAAAAACTGATTCCCAATTTGTACGATAAATTCGAATATGTTATTCATTACATACATCTCAAAACTTGTTTGAAACATGGGTTATTATTACTAAAAAAAATCATAGAGTAATCAAGTTTAAGCAGAGTCCTTATTTAAAAAAGTATATTGATTTAAATACAAAACTTCGAACAAAAGCAAAATCTGTGTTTGAACAAGACTTTTTTAAGTTACTTAACAATAGTATTTTTGGGAAAACGTTAGAGGATAGTCAAAAGAGACTCGATGTTAAATTGGTTAATCAATGGAATGATACGAAAAATAATACTAAAAATATTTATACTGCAGAGCAGTTAATAGCACGACCAAATTACCAAAGTTCAACTATTTTCACAGAAAATTTCGTTGCCATCCAAATGAAACCAGAAACAATATTACTCGACAAGCCCATTTACATAGGATTTACGGTATTAGAAATTTCAAAAAGCCATATGAAAGATTTACATTATTCTATAATGAAACCCTTTTACGGTAATGCTTTAAATTTATGCTATACAGACACTGACATTTTTTGTATTCTATTCAAACTGAAGATGTATACAGCGACTTAAAACGTAATTTTTTGTCATATTACGATACTAGTAATTATTCAGAATAACTATTTCGGCATACCCCTTGGTAACAAAAAGGTAGCCCAGGAACCTTTTTGTTACCATTTAAAGATGAGTTAGGTGAAAAATTGCCAGACTAGTGATGGGACACTTATTTCGACTATCATGGGCGGGAAGATAATAGATACACCAGCCATGAAGGGTGGGAGATATTTAGAAAATGAAGTGCGTGAAATAGTGGGCAAGAAACTGGGGAAAAAAATCAAGGATAGTGGATTATCCATATCCGAAATGTATCCAATGCTAGCAGGTTCCCTTGATGGAATATGTCAAGATAGCATTGTAGAAATTAAATGCCCTATAAGTGATAAGACTTATCTAAATTACATAAAAAATGGGAAGCCAAGCAATAAATGCTTTGCCCAGATGCAAATGCAGATGTTTCTCAGTGGTATAAAAAAGTGTTTCTTTTGTGTAGCAGACCCAAATTTTTCTATCAATAAAAAAGTTAAAATTTTATTGGAAACGCTTGCTACTGGTTCAACGTGCAACATTTCTTCACTTGTGCCGACACATTCCTGTGTTACTTGCCTTATTATTTCATCGTCAGTAAGAGGTTCAGTTTCATTTAGATCATCATTGCTTAATAAGAAGTCATTTATTTCAGCCTCAGAAAAGTGTCTATTAACGAAAACTGCTAAAGGAATGTCGTCTTCGGGTTCAAAGCCATCGTTTGTATGTTCTTCGACGTTTAATTGAGGCCACAAGGGAGACCAAGATTTTTTTATTAGGTTCGTATTCAACTGATGGGTGTTTTTTTTTTTTTTTTTTTTAATCTTTATTATTTTTATACAGGGTTTTAAAAAATTATGCCACCCTTATGACTTAGAATTAGAGGTAAGGTACATTGCTAATTGGATTCCGATCTCTCATTGATAGTAACACGATATAATTCTATAAGCGCCCTGGCATCCTTGGACACTGGTTCCGACAGGATGCCATTGCAGCCTCCCACCATCCAGAAGATATGATGAGGGTCAAACAATCTACTGCGTATTTCTTCGCCCCTGGCACATTCCATTAAAATGTGGAAAACATCTTCGATTGTGCCACATCGACTGCAATTAGGTGACTCAGATTTGCCCATCATAAACCCAAACATGTTTAGTGGAACATGCCCGGAGCGAAGCCGTGCAGCTGTTACAATTTCGTTCCTATCCATGTCGGCTCTCAAAAACCACGGAGAACGAAGAAGTGATGGTTGAACAGTTCTATACCAAATTCCCTTGGCTAATGATCTTTCATCGAAATATTCAGACCAACTATCAAACGCTGTATTTTTAATATCTGGGATAAGATCAGTATAGTTAGGTAGACAATTGAATAATAATCCGTCAACGGCTGCTTCTTTCGCGAGGTTATCAACTTCTTCGTTGCCCGCCAGGCCAACATGAGACGGAATCCACTGAATTTTAATTAATTTATTTGTATTTCTTAATCTACGTAAGCTATTTAATATACTATAAGCTATTGGAATGCCTCTAAAGCCGGATCCAGACACACAGCGGGCTAAGTGAAACATGGCGCTTTTACAATCAGTAAAAATTACAAATTTATCAAAATTTATAGATTCGACGTAAGACAAGGCTTCTAATAAAGCTACCAATTCCAAATTCATTGTACATATTTTTGATTGTATTAAAAACTTAACACTGTGTCCCGTCTCTGCATCCAAAAAAGCTGACCCTCTTCTTTGGTCTATCATAGATCCATCCGTAAACATTTTATAGTATCCTGAATAAGTACTGGATAAAGAATTAACACATTTGAATTTAAGATCCAGAGGGTTAAAACATCTTTTTGGTTTATCAACAGCGCGGATATTAAGCTCCAATACATCTGTTAAATTGATATTACTTACCCATGTATTCATACTAAACATATCTACTTGTTTACTTATATTAAAGCTACTGGAACGGAGGGAGTTATGAACATCTACTAATAAAGGAATCTTTTTTTTACGCCAATAAGGTAATCTCAGTAGGAGGGACAGCTCGTCGAGCAAGTCAATAATAACATTATCGTGTATTGACTTAGATTTAAGCCAATACTTTGACGCTAAATATTTCCTTCGAGCAAACAGAGGAGAAATACAAAGTTCCGACTCCATCACATGTATAGGCGTACTCTTAATAAATCCTCCTATAAGACGTAAAAACTTATTTTGCAGTATATCTAATCGGTTAATTCTAGTGCGACAACAGTTATCAAATAAAAAACTTGCATAATCGATGCGACTACGGACAATGGCTAGATATAAGCGCCTTAAATGTATAGGGTGGACGCCCCATGATGAACCTATCAATATTTTAAAGATATTAATAAATTTCAAACACTTTTCATAAGTTTCGTTAATGTGTTTTGTCCATCTTAATCCTCTGTCCAACCATAATCCCAAGTATTTAACATTTTCTACAATTTCTACCGATGTGTTGTTAATTTCCATATTCAAAGTGTTTACGAAAAAACCTCGTTTAAAAATACAAATTTTTGTTTTATGGGGTGAAATATCTAAACCTAGATTAACTAAAAGAGAACACAATATATTTAAATTACGTTTTAATTTATCTCCGCCATCTGAAATATTTCTACATTGATTATAAATTACGAAATCGTCCGCGTACTGCGAGATGTAAATATGATTTTCCATAATCTTACAAATATCCATTGTAATTATGTTAAATAGGAGGGGGGATAGGGCACAGAACAATATTACTCTCCGAGAAGAACGGTCACTTCATACTTCGGATTGGCTAACACGGAATGACACTAGCGCCTTCTGTTAAACCATCCGCAACTTACTTAGCGCGGGAGATTTGAAATATGTATGTTAAATATAGTAGGTACGATTGTATATGCCTTTTATACCCTATTCCGTACCTACTTTGAAATGTAATTATCATTATGAAGAAAACAACGATTTTAAACATTTCTCAGTATATTTATTTTTCTTATTAACAATTTTTTTGAAACCTCCTCTGAAAACTCTCGATTTTTGTTGGTACTAAACCTTTTAATGCATATAGCAATTGTACTTTCAATAATATTATTTTTATTATTTTTATAGTGTTCTTTGCAAACCCCTAGCCAGTCGAAATTTATTTTATTTGCACAAATATGTCGTAAATTAAATTTTATTTTTTCTTTGTGTGAGTTGTCTTTTAAAAATGTATTAATTACTGTTGCGGCATTTTCTATAGCTGCACAAAAACTGGGTTGCACATATTTTAAGCTTGGCGTTATATCATTATATTCTTTGAAGGACGTGAATAAATGACATACCTCAGTGTTCTGGTCTGCAAGCATAGTTTTTTTACATAATTCGCAATTAAGCTTCATATTTTTGACTATGAAGCCGCAAACATATGCACATGCTTGTATTTCTCCTGAACACTGAGATATGTCTATGTTTTGTTCTTCTACCTCTTCTGCACCATCAATAATCTCTGGAATCAGTGCAGAAGAGTTTACAGAGCTTTCCAGTTCACTTCCTTTTTCTAAAAATATCTTAAAGTTGCCAAGCACGTCGTTGTCATCGTCAATGCAGTTTCTATTTTTATTATTATTTATTAAATTTGTTATCATGCCAGTTTTTAATGCCGCAACAAATTGTACTGACGTGGGGTTTGGGTTTGAACCACAATTGCTTCGTACGCAACCGAAACAGTTTTCGAGAGGGTCCTGATTTAGCCTTCTAACTGACAGAGAATTTATATTGTATTTTTTCAAATTGTGGAACATTCTCTCTAATGCGTTTAATGTATTATATTATATGTTATATGTAATAGTATTATTCCCCCAAAAACTTCATTTTATCAAAAAAAACTTTCATTTTTTTAATGAAGGGTACATGAGGACTGGTTGCGGTCATGTTTGTTAGAAATAATTTCCCACGTTTTCTTGAAGCTGAATCTCCGTTCATGCAGTCAAATAGCTTGTCCAAGTTTGACACGACCGTTGCTGTCGCAACAGCTTCTTGTGGTAATTCACCTGAAATTTAAATATTTCGTGAGATATTTATAGAATGTGTTTTTGCTTACGATGGTACGTGCGTGAGCGCCGTGAAGTTAGTATAACGCAGAAATACGCATATAACCGGAAACATTTTGAATTTCGCGGCGATTGCGCATCATATTAATCATTTAAACTGCCACTTAATTATTCTCAGATGGTAAATTTATGAAATTCCAATAAGTTCATTATTAATTAATGTTGAATTCTTAGTAGCGGTATATAATAAATGCTGATATCTTTGAACTAACCTTGACCTATTTTGGCAAACAATCCTGCTGCAACTGAATGGCTTAAGACTTGAGCAGCCAATCGAACCTTCATTTTCTGTTTGCCATTCGGTTGCAGGTGCTGCTGGGTCAAAGCCGGAGCAAACACGAAATTCGGGTTTGTTTTTTCAATATTGAAAAATTCTTCAATATGGCTCCATTTTGCTACGCCTGAAAAAATAATTAGCGCAATTGTAATTCGATCACAGAAATTAATTGTTCATTTGGTTTCATTGTTGAATAACAGATTAACAGAATTATAAAAGACTAGCGACTCGCCCCGGCTTCGCACGGTTTTATTTTTGTATAAACCTTCCTCTTGAATCACTCTATCTATTAAAAAAAACCGCATCAAAATCCGTTGCGTACTTTTAAAGACTTAGGCAGTCAAAGGGACATAAGGATATAGGGACAAAGGGACAGAAAAAGCGACTTTATTTTATACTATGTAGTGATGAACACTAAATTCCATGAATCATTATCAAATTGTCAGGGGCTATTTTGCAAGTTTTAGTGTGATTTGGTGCTTGCATACCTGTATTTGGTCGCCCATCTATTTGTACATCTTCTAGCGGGTATTGAATGTCGTGTTTTAGAAAATTATTTCTAAAACATTTCAGTAGATGGGGCGGGTCCAATATAGTGACAATTTCATGTCCGTCATGGTCGAAGAATGGCCGTTCCGTTGATGAGCCAATGGAATTAATGGCTCGTAAATTCACGCCGTCCAAATCGCAAACAGTGCCCATGACCTCTAATCCAGCACAAAAACATGCACTCAAGACCTGGAAATAAAAAGTAAGTAAAGGACTACTTAAAATGTGAACAAAATTAATGAAAAATAAATAAATCCAGAATTTAAATATGATTTAATGCTGGGGCCAAAAGTCTCTTCAAACTAAAATCTGGTTAAAGCCACACGGCGACGCAACAATTATTGATATTTCTGTTGAAAAGGCACATTTTACGCGACTAACAACTCAAAAAATTACGCTTGTTTGGCCCAACTTTTAAAGTTATTCATGAGTGGGATAAAGCTTAAATACTTTCCAACTGGTTTTGTGACAATCTATTACAAACATTACAACCATTTTAGGAGTAACAGACTCACCTCTTTGATAAGTACAGCTAATCGATCTGCTGTAACACAAGATCCTGAAAAGTAAAAGGCCATGGGCTGTTTCCAATTCTTTCGAACTCCAATAGCCATAAAAGTTAAGGCATGGGTCGCTATTTCTGGGGTTCGACCCTGACTGGCATGGTCTTGGTACCCATCAAACATGTCAGATTTTTTATTGTATGTTATGTTTTTTCTAATTGACATTTCGTCAAAAGCCAGTATACACATATTGTCCTCTATGTTTCTCTTTATGGTAAGTTCTTTAATTGTTTCAATAACTTGCTGGTTTATACCACACTGTACTGGTATTTTGTTCAATAGTTTCTTCAATGAACTAATACTAAGCATGAGCTAGACTTTTTAAATAAACTTAATGCCAAAACCTTATCGTGGATAGTCCATCGTCGACCAGCTAACTTCCGAGTATTGTTTTTCAACTGGCTTTGCATTAATAGGTAAAATGGACTACCCAATTTGCATTTAATCATACTGTTAACAGCACTGTCTGATTCCAAAGACTGCAATATATCTCTGTTGCATTTATTGACTTTCTTGAATTTTCTTCGAAGTCTCAAGATTTCCACAAGATTTTGTCTGCATCTTTTATATAATTTCTTTTTCTTGGGAGATAATTCCGACAGTGTTTTTACATCAATTGCCTTCAACAAGCCTTGATTTTTACAAGATTCCTGTAAACAAGAAAAAAAATATGGAAAACAATGTAAATAATTTTTTTGGCATTTATGATTTTCTAGCTTTCTGATTTTTTTATTTTCTAAGATAATAGTCATCTCCTGCAACTTCTATTACTGGATACCCAAGGACAGGTAGTGTCTTATTATAATAAAATAAAATTTAATAAAACTGTGTTACATTATAATAAAACTAGTTTCTACCCCTGTCACACAAGTTGTTTCTATGGAAATGTCTAAAGATTATTTCTATCTCATAGGCACTGACTTATGAGATCAAAAGTAGCCATGTTTGATTCCAGGTTAGAGCTCCACCTACATATGCAATTTCAATTCTTATCTGTTCAGTAGTTTTGGTGAGAACATTTCATCTTTCCATACTTTCAAATTTATAAAAAGTGTGATGGGATAAGATGGATGTTGATTTACAGAAATTCAATGTAAAAAAATTGTGGGTCCTGTTGTCATTATGTTTCATCAACATCTATTCTTATATGTATACAGGGTGTAACATTTAAAACGGTCAGTATGGGAAAGTCTGAAATTGTAAGTCATACGAAGATCTCTTCTTAGGAACCAATCGATTTTAGTGACAAGAAAAACTACATTCACACTTTTTAAAAAATCTTGTACTCCGTCCGGGAATCGAACCCGGATGTTTTGAAAAACAAAACTATCACTATTAATATTAATAATAATAATAATAATAATTCCGGACAGTCCACACAGCATCATCTAGCCCCAAGCTAAGCAGATTGTTAGTCTCCTTTCGATTGTGTAGATCTTAAGGAGTAAATGTTACTATGAAACGTGATGTCTAAAACTAATAAAATGCATTGTTTTCATATTGTTTAAATTTTTTTTCCATACAACATACAACACGTTTAGATAAGTTTAGGTGCGTAAAATTGTCACTATGGTTGTTTGTAGCTCTTTGCTGGTATTGTAACTTATTTTTTACATACACTGCTTTACACATCACGTCACATATCTAGAGACGTAGTAAGATCGTTATCTTAAACGAGTTAAATGTTGAATTGAAAAACAAAGTTTGGTGGTTATTTCGAAAATTTAATAAGATAAAGGATATGAAAACAATGCATTTTATTAATTTTAGACATCACGTTTCATAGTAACATTTACTCCTTAAGACCTACACAATCGAAATGAGACTAAAAATAGCGATTGTTTTATTTTTCAAAACATCCGGGTTCGATTCCCGGACTGAGTACAAGATTTTTTAAAAAGTGTGAATGCAGTCTTTCTTGTCACTAAAATCGATGACATAGTTCCTCAAAAGAGACCTTTGTATGTCTAATAGTTTCAGACTTTCCCATACTGACCGTTTTAAATGTTACAACCTGTATATTCTAACCGAATTGATTTGCACAAGGAAACCATACCTGTGTTTCATGAGGATAGTTTTTATTTTGGCATGTGATGGATGTAGGACATGAAGAGGTACTGGGCGAAGGTTCAGGTGCTATCTGAAATATTTTATTTTTATTGTTAGTTGTTATAGCGGCAAAGACAAATACTTAGACATTCTTTTTATTTCAACGATCTACCGCTTATGGTTCATGAGATACAGCATACTGGCAGATGGACAGACAGCAGAGACTTAATAAAATAGGGTCCTGTTTTTACCCTTTGAGTATGGAGCCCTAAAAATGCTATTGTAAGTAACCATAATATTGCTAGCTTAACCCTTTACCACTTCGAGCCCTGATTGTCGTTATAATTATATCAACATCTAATCATGTATGTATGCACACTAAAAGATAGAATTGCACAAGGAAACCATACCTGTGTTGCATGAGGGTAGCTTTTATTTTGGTGACCGATGGATGTAGGACCTGAAGAGGTACTGGCCGAAGGGTCAGGTGCTATCTGAAATATTTTATTTTTATTGTTAGTTGTTATAGCGGCAAAGACAAATACTTAGACATTCTTTTTATTTCAACGATCTACCGCTTATGGTTCATGAGATACAGCATACTGGCAGATGGACAGACAGCAGAGACTTAATAAAATAGGGTCCTGTTTTTACCCTTTGAGTATGGAGCCCTAAAAATGCTATTGTAAGTAACCATAATATTGCTAGCTTAACCCTTTACCACTTCGAGCCCTGATTGTCGTTATAATTATATCAACATCTAATCATGTATGTATGCACACTAAAAGATAGAATTGCACAGGGAAACCATACCTGTGTTGCATGAGGGTAGCTTTTATTTTGGTGACCGATGGATGTAGGACCTGAAGAGGTACTGGCCGAAGGTTCAGGTACCGTCTAAAAGAAAGATAGATATCCTATTAAATATTCCATAAAAACTGGACAGTACACAATAAATACATGCTAAACTCAAGCCATATTTTGCAATTAAAATGTTAAGAAAAAAAAAATTCTGTCTGTTTTAATGGAAAAATATTTAGCCAGTAGGGGAATGTGTCTCAGTTTACTTTATAATATAGGTACTTTTGGATCAGATGCATACTCACCTCATCTCTGTGATATTGCTGATCCCTAAGCTGCGCCAATATGCAACGAGCTTCAGTCGGTATGGCAAATTTATTTAGTCGTTTTCTTTCATTGCAAGTAAATGATGACTGATCAAAATGTTTGCCACACAGCATTTTATGGGACTTAAAAAGCTTATAAAGTGAATGATCTTCAGTCCAATCTTCATTTGGGAAGCAAAACATAGCCCATACTTTGGCCCTGAAATTAAAGTAAAATTTATGTTATGAATTGTTTCAGTATTTTCTCTTGTATTCTCTTGGTAGTCAGTTAAAGGTATACTACTTACTTCAAAGAGCCGTGTACGGACGGGAGAGGGAATCTGTGGAAGGTTACAGATGCATCGTCTTGTGATTTGGAACCGCATTTTGCGCACGTATAATTGCCTTGCCCCACCATATTGGACAAATATGTGGTAAGCGTCTGTATCGTACAAAGTGAGTCTATTTCTCAAAAGAAGGTATCACACACAACAATCACAATAACTTCAATTTCGTCGAGTCTGTCTCTCTACAAAGCGACCGTATAGCACAAGATGCGTCTATTTCTCAAAGTAGGTATCACAACACATCACAAAGAGTTCAATTTCGCTAGGTATGGAGTCTCTGTCTCAAAATAAAAGCGTCTGAACTGAGCGTCTGAATAGCGCAATTGGAGCTAAATTCCTTTCAAAACACAACACAAGAAGCGTCAATATCGCAATGGAGTCTCTATCTCAAAACATAGTTATAGCACAAACAGTATAATAACGCACTTTCAGTTATTTACCACAACAAAATCTGCGAATATACCGGCAACCGGGAAAACAAACAAACAAAACAACGAGGAACCACCATTTTATGAAAAGTTTGAAATGAATTTGAAGTGTTGCCAGTGCTGCCACTAGTTTCTACCAATCACTCGAGTAATTAATGTTAAATTGTCACACAAAGACCTTTACTTCATATTTTTAAATCTCCTAAGAAATTTGTTGAAAACTTATCCTTTTCTTTTTACAATTGTTTTATTTTTATTTCATAGAATAATTTGTTCATCTTATTGACAAAATCTACCAACTTGGTAATTTTAGTCCAGCTAGCAAGTACTATTGTTATTTCGTTCTTTTGTAGAGCTCTGTCATCTTTTTGCAAATCAAACCTGTGCTGGCATTGGTTGGTTCAAAAGCTGGCTACCCCTGGGATAGGGGGTCCCCTTGAGCTAATCCCATACCAGTAACTCTTGTCAAAAATATATTACCAATATTCAATTGTAACTTTCTTTCCTTGAGAAAATTCCATAAGTAAAGACATAGTTTTGGGCCCACCCTTATTTTGTCTAATAAAGAAAGTAATACAGTTAAATCTACATTATTATATGCATTTAAAATATCTACAAAACATCCTATTGTAATCACACCTTTAGAAAATCCTTTCTGAATTCTACATACCAGACTACTTAAATTATCCATACATGATTTACTTTTCCTAAATCCTGTCATATTTAACGAAAACATATTGTTGTGTTCCAAAAACCACTCTAATCTCTTATTTAAAATTGAATGAAACATCTTACATAAGCACGACAGTAAGGAAATAGGCCTTAATGACGAAACTTCATTAGGATCACGCCCCGGTTTTACGATAGGTACTATGTTTACCGTTCGCCACTGTATAGGTACAAAACCAGCTGACAGAAATCTATTGTACAATAATAGAAGTAAACACTTGCCATTACTCGGTAGGTGTTTTATCATAGAATACGTAACATCATCGCATCCAGGAGATGTATCCTTTGATTTAATACACGCCTCGAGCTCCTGAAGGGAGGTATCAACATCTAATTGTGAATGAAAATCTGAAAATGTCGGCTGGTTGGGGATAACGTAAGCTGGGGCTAGGGAATTAAGTAAGTTTGACGCTTGTACCTCGCTGATATGCTGATGGTTATAATTTCGACCTTTAACCCATCTCATGTGCTGCCACATCTGAGACGAAGATGTTTTTTCATTAACAGATGTACAAAACTCCTGCCAGTACTTACTTTTCGCTTCACTTATTAATTTATGCGCTTCTTTTATTTTAGAATTTAAAATAGTCAAATTCGAAGGGATAGGATTTTTTCTAAATTTAGATAATGCTAATCTTCTCATAGCTACTGCTCGCGATAATTCAATATTCCAATATGGCTTAGGTTTAAAATTAGATTCAGGGTTTTGGTTATTTTTTTTTAAAGGGATATGAACATCAGCTGCTAAATTTAAATAGTCTAAAAACAAATCATAAAATTTTTGATTACATGATGGGATTTCCATCGTATTAAACATATCATTTAAACAAGAACTATAACTTTTCCAATCAACTTCTTTGTAATTTCTTTTAACAATAGGTTTATTAGGCAAATGATAGATTATGTTTATTTTTAAAATAAGATGATCGCTACCTAGATTTTCTTGAAGAACTGTCCAATTATATTCAGTAGCAATATCAGACGTGGCTAAAGATAAATCGGGAGAAGTCTTCTGTAGGAGTCCGTTAACTAATTTGACACGAGTATTACAACCGTCATTCAAAACAACATACCTACTATCTATTATTGCATCAAATAAAAGTTTTCCTTTAGTATCACTTTTACATGACCACGACGAATGATGGGCATTAAAATCGCCAAGGATAAGAGTACGTTGGTTGAAGATAGATAGTAAGTCTCTAAAATCGTTAAATGTCGGATTCGAAGTTTGTGGGAAATAGATCGATATAATATTTTCTAAATGTTGACAGTTAAGAACTTTTACACAAACAATCTCTATATTTCGATTACGGAGAGATAATTGATGAATCTGCGACTTAATAGATTTATGAATGAATATGGCCACGCCCCCGCCGTGTGAATCACGATCAGCGCGATAAATGTTGTACTGACTTACCCTAAACGAGCTGTCCTCCGCTAACCATGTTTCACTCAAACAAGCAATATGTGTTTTTTCTTGCAATAATAATTGTTCGAACGGAATACGTTTATTCCAAATGCTTTGGGCATTCCACTGTAAAATATTCAGTTTAATTAAGGGCTTATTAACCATTGCAATTTAATATTCCGGAGAGTAAATTAGCCACAGGCCAATCCGAAACATTATTTACTACCACCGTAATAAGCCACTCGACACACAACTTAAAAACACTCTTAATCTTTGATTGTAAGTCAATATTTTTCAAGAAGATAATTTCCTTTATCCTAGACATAAATTCACTAAAGGGCGGGTTCTCGTCTGTATATTTTTTCTAGTCGCGGGGGTTCATTTTCGTGTAACACATTCCAGTTCAATGGTTCGCTCCAATCATTTTTATTCTTTTTCTGTCTATTCTTTACCGGTCTGGATGGTAAGATGACGCTTTTCTCGGACTGCTCATCTGTTCTATCTTGTCTTTTACTAGGGCCAGGGGTGGATACAAAATCTGATCCAGTAATTTGTGTGACTATCTGAGTCTTTGATCTCGGATTGCTTTTTACGGCCGGTATGATGATAGGGGATTCTGCATAGATACGCGACGCTCTGCTGTAAGTACAATTATTATCAGCCATAATAATTCTAATCTGCCGTTCCTTCAGATATACTGGGCACGTTTTTGACATTGATATGTGTGGTCCTGAGCAATTAACACATTTAAATACTTTAGGGACACAGCTCTCATGATCTCCGCTACATTTGGGGCATACAGGTCTTCTGATAGTGCAGGTCTTCGCAGTGTGGCCCAACGCCCAGCATTTGAAGCACTGAGTGACAGGGTACACATAAGGCTCAATAAGTATCTTCACTCCGTGGACATATACAAAAGTAGGTAGGTAGTTGCCTTTAAAACAAAGGCGTACGGACTCCGATGGACTCCACCTTCCTTCTGTATTTTCTTTATCTCTACTTCTACGTGACAGTCTCTTTAATGATAACAACTCCACAGATTCAGAGCAGGTTATATTTTTCATAATCTCTTCATCTGTTAACTCCATGTCCACATCCTTCATGACGCCATATGAGTAACACACTTCTGACGATTTGCTAAATCTCCATCCTTTGTTTTTTAAGGCGTCGATGGAAGAGAGATCATAGATACTCTTTTCTTCAACAAACGTAACTCTTACTTTATATGGATTCATATATTTTATGTTAGTAATATCGCATAAATTAATCTCTTGAAATAATTTAGCCAGTGCGAATTGTTTCAACAGAGGTTCATCACTCGAAATGTATATCTCTTTCTTTCTTTCCTCTTCTGGTGTTATCTTCTGTTTCTTGTTTCTTCTTCCTGCTACTGTCTGCCACTCTTCGTCACTATTCTCTTTCTGCTCGTGAGTTCGCTTCCCACGAATCCCAACTGTACTCTCTATAATTTCTTCATCTAGTTCAATATCTACTGCCTGAATATCACTATCGGGGAATTCCATTGTTGTTGAGGATCGCGCAGGGACGCGCCCGGCCGGGTAGCAACACCTAGCCGGGCTTATCGCAACGCGCGGCAAAGAAATGCACAAAACTCGTAAACACGTTCGCCTCGCACGGTTACCGCGGCGAGAATGCTGATGCCAACACTCAGCTAAGGAGAAAACAGCGTCTTTCATATTGATCTTCTTAAGGATATCGGATACAGTACATTCAGAATCCAATTCCTGTTGTGCAAAAACTTGCAGCAAAAGTTTTTTCTTGTAATTCACCTTGATACATTGAATAACGTTTTGGTCTATAGGCTGGATGAGAGCTGTGCAATTAGGTGGCATGTATAAAACTGTGAAATTTTCATCAATGGATTGCAGGTCTTCATCTAGCGGATGTGCCGGCGCATTATCGAGAAGCAATATCGCTTTCAATGGTAGATTCTTCTTAGATAAGAATTTTTTTACTTCAGGGATAAAGTATCCTTTAATCCACTCTAGAAATATAGGTCTCGTCACCCACCCATGCATTGCTTTGCCCCATGTAATGTACTGGTAAATTTCGGACCGCTGCAAAGGCACGTGGCTTTTGTGCTTTGCCAATGACCAACAAAGGCAGTTTATGCGTCCCAGCAGCATTCGCACAGGGCATGAATGTTATTCTTTCTTTGGAAATTTTAGAACCTGGGGCATTAACTTCTTTATCAGATGCCAGCGTTTTGTCTGCTATTGTTTTCCAATACAAACCAGATTCATCCGCATTATAAATTTGCTCTGCGGATAAATCTTTCTCCTTGATAATATCCATGAATTTGTCCTGGAATGGTTTTACGGCGCCTTCGTTGTTTGATAATTTCTCTCCGGTTATTTTTAGTTGGCGTATTCCGTGTCTCTTTTTAAATTTTTCCAGCCAACCTTTACTGGCCGAAAACTCTCCTCGCCCAAGCCTTTCATGAAAGTATTTCGCCTTCTCCATCAAAATATCTCCTGACAAGGGAACATTTTTTCGTCGTTGTTCTATAAACCACGTGAACAATGCATCTTCAAGTTGCGGATTTTCCGGCGTTTTTAATGTCTTTCGAGCTCCTGGACCCTTTTCAGTTCTCACAACATAAGATCGTATCTGTTCTTCCTTTTTCTTAATATGAAAAATGGTAGATTTGCCCACACCATATTTCTGCGCAAGAAAACTAAAAGAAATACCTTCCTTGAGTTTATCCAAAATCTCGCATTTCTGAGAAATAGTCAGGGTAACGTGTTTCCTTTTCTTTGACGTCGAGGCCATGATGTAAAAACACAAATATGTAACTTTCGAGATGCACGAGAGACGCAATAGCAACACAAAATGGCGGACGAGTAACAATAACAAATGCGCGTGACACCTACTCTACACTCAGCAAGCAACTGGCGAAACGGCGCGTGAAAGCGGGCGGGGATAGGGGCGTTCGGATTACAGAGGTGTTCGGATTAGAAGGGGTTCGGATTAAAGAGGTCCTACTGTATATGGTATATTTGTCTGTTCTTGAATCAAATTCACTAAATAATAACAGTTCAAAGGAATGCCAATATAAGAACGGGGGTTATTTGTAATTTTGTTCAAGGTACAATTTAAAGAATTTAAATCTTCTTTTATTTTTGTCACTGTTTATCAAATCGCTACAGTCAGATGTTGACTCTATTTGAAGAGATTTTGTAGAAATCGATGGTGATGAGTCTAGGTGAGTTACAGAGGGAGTATAAGATGTATCGCTATCTGATTGATCCATTCTTTTTCTCAATACAGTTACATTTGGTCTTGATGGCTTACTATTTACACTATCCTTGATTTTAAATGGCGACGTAGAGACAGAATGCTGAAATGGCTTCAATGGTGTTGTCATCTGATTTACTAAACTGGCTTTGGTTTGGATAGCTTTACTTCTAAATGTTTTACATATAAGCACTTGAATATTTTTATCTAACTTTCTTGGTTTTGATTGTAGAGCTTCTTCAACATTCTGCTGAAATGTATAATAAACTCATTAATATGAAACATTTGAATTACAACTAAGAGACACAATAGTTTCTGTATGGTTTTGAAGGTAATGACAATAATATGTTGTTAGGTAGGTAATCTTATACCTACTTAAAAAATAAGATATAATGCTAAGAAACTCAAGACTAAATTTTACACTGCCATTTTCTAATGAATGAGATAATATAGTATAATATCAGCTTCCTGGATGACGAAGAACCGTAGTCCACTGTCTCATACATGATCCCAAGAATGATCTTGGAGTAGTATCTAGTTTATACAACTCTAAGACCCTCTCAAGCCAAGTATGAGGCACCGAATCATAAGCCTTCTTATAATCAACCCATGCAGCCGATGAATTCCCTCTGCCACGTTTGACCTTTTGGCTAATGGCCATGTCAATGAGGAGGAGCTCCTTAGTACCACGGGACCCAACCCTACATCCATTTTGAGCAGGTGCCAAAATATTGTTCGTAACAATACGTATGTTAATTTTTGTGGTCAAAATGGATGTAAGTAGCTTATAGATCGTGGGTAAGCACGTTATGGGTCTATAGTTCTTTGGTTCCGCAGTACTACCAGACTTATGGAGCAGGAAAGTTACACCCGTCGTCATAAAAACTGGGAGTGACCCGATCTCAATTGCTTTCTGGAATTGTGTGGCCAGAACCGAATGTGAGCATCGAAACCATTTTAGCCAAAAGTTATGCAATCCGTCCGGGCCAGGGCTTTTCCAATTTTGGGCCGAGCGGATTGCATTACTTACATCTAACGAACTGATAGATAGTGATCGCGTTCATAGTTTCGATGTTTTCACATTCAGTCCTTACCACATTCATCCAGTCCGCCTCCGTGTGTTCGACCGGTAAAAACCAGATGCCTCGCCAAAAATTAGTATTATTATACACTTCATTTATTTTAATTCTCATTAAAAAATACATTTTTTACTATAGAAATACAAAAGAAGACTGGCGAAGTTCTTTGACTCTCAGCCCCACCCATTTTTTGCCGCGTTCATGAACGAAATCAATCAATATTCATACAACTTAGCAAGACAAACAAAACGATATTAGAATTTAGCTTCTTAAAGTTGGGAATAAAAATATATTATATGAACAATGAACGAAGTTAGGTTATAATAATATAGGTAATGAGTTATTGTAATTTCCTTAGAATAATTAGGCTTAGAACCGCAGTAGGCTCACGCGAAGTGAAGCCATTTCAAGTAAGCCTTTAAAGGCTAAGTTGTAAGTACATCGCTCGACTCATCCGTGCATTATGTCAAGTCCTACGGGGAAGAGCTCAAATAAAAATTACTTATTGTGCAGTGAAAGGGTGTCACAACTCTTCACATAAGATTCTATATAAATAATAACAACCTGGAATCTTTTATGCTTGAGTAAAACATTAGTTTAGGTACAAAAATCAATCGTAAACAAAACAGACGCCATTACAATAAAATGTTGAAAAAATATTTTATGGCTTCAAGTTAAAGCGGAATTTTGTGTGAAATTATCACTCTATGTCTAGTTACTCTAAGGTCATTTCCTACAATAAACAACATAAAACTATTTTGTGATCATTATTTTGACTCCCCAAGACTTTTTCATTAAAGCATTACCCTACACTACAGTTATCTAAAACCGGTAAGTAATGAAAATATCAATTACTTTTGCTTTTCATGAATAAGTTGTACCTACCTACTTTTTTTGACTAGGTAGGTACTTTGTACAGCTGTACCTACCTATAACTAATTGACATTTTTATCTAAATCTTGTGCAAATTCGATGATGATTTCGAATTTGATGACGTGAATCTGAGACTCATTTTATCAAGATCTAATTGAAATCTATAACAAAATCAACATATTTAGACATCTTTTAATAATAATCTGACGAGTCGAGAGATGTACGTACGTAGCCTATATAGGCTACCTTTAAATGTCTCCGCTTCGCGTGACCCTACTGCGGTTCTAAGCGTAGGTAATTATTCTAAGCTATATATTAGTCATCGCTTTGAAATTGGCAGTTTGAAGTTCCTGTCCCATTTAAGTCCTCATTCACACGTGAGCATTTTTAACGCCCTTTATTATTTATTGACATAAAAAAGCTATATTAAGGCGCAGGAGGTACACTATCGCCACCACTTATTTTATCATAATAATAATTTCGTTAAAAAGCGTACTATTAGAACAAATACATTTCCAAGTACTTGTTCATACGACAGCGCTTTTAAATCGCGACGCTTTTTTATCGAGCAGTGTTCCATTTTGAGCGCTGGGCGTTGTGCGTTAAAGGGAATAAGTACATCATAATTTATGAAACTTCATTAATTGTTTTACTTATCTCAATGCCAGTCGTTGTACAGTATAGGTGATATTGCAAACGCAGTAATTTATCAGTATAACCACTTCGACGTCGTCGTACGGAAGCGTGAGAGGAAACATAACTTAACTAAGTTATTTAAAAGCGCCCATAATGAAAAATATTTTCGAGAACGTTATAAAAGCGCCAACGTTGGGATTGAACGCAAAGCTTTTTAAGCTCTCGTGCGAATGAGGCCTAAGATTATTTGAAAACAAAATCAAAGTCAAAACGTTGCACGCATGTCAACTGACTTTGCCATTTGACATGTAGTTTGATGTATGAACGTTCCATTATTGGCTCTTATTTTATTTCTCTCGCTTTTTTTCATCATTGGTATCGTTTCGTTATTACCTACATTTTTGAAAATATTAAAACGTTTATAACTTACGATTCCCAACTTTAAAAATTATGAGATTTTCTGATTAAAAGTCCGATAATCAAAGGAATGAATGTTCCAATTTCTGACCATGTACGTTTCCTCAAATTTTTGGGTCCATTTTCGCCATTCTTCTTTATTGTTAAAATTGTATTATTATTATTATTAACCTCAGGGTATGGAACCCTAAGAACAGCCTCCGCTCTTGGGCAATCTGGTAAACCTATGGCTAATATTCGTCAGTCATAAAATTAAATCGGGGTTGCTAGTTTTTTTTTGTAACTAGTTTTAATATAGAATGTAAATGGTTTGGTAAATAATGAAAAAAAAATGTAAGGAAGGCACATAATACTTGAAACTATAATAATAAATATTATTTATTATTATAGTTTCAAGTAAATAATAATTTATTAACAAGTAAATTAAAACAAAACTATCAATGTCTATACAGTGAAGCAATGTCATATATTGCACCACAACTAACAAGAAAGTGAAAAACTTGGAAAATAAATTGGTAAGTAATTACTACACACAAAAAATGCCAAACAAGAATATCAAAATCTACATACTACTTCCCGGTATCCTAACTAAAACATTTAAATTTGGAAACCTGACTGTGAGTGAGGTCATGCTCATTGTAAAATCATGCTCAGTATAATCAGTAAATCAATATATTTATTTCTTTAGGCTTACAAAATAAGCACTTAGACAAGTCAAATTTAAATTATAGGTTAATACTAAATAATCTAAGAAATAAAGTGATAATTGATTTCCCCTTCGCTTCAATTTTTTGTCCGCTAGTGGAAGAAACGAAATAGAAACCACTAGCAAGTAGATACTTGTACTTATGTGTCTAATACAATGTTTGTTTTATAAATAATTAAAAACTAATGTCGGTGTGGAACTGAGCGACATCTGGCCAAGCATAAACGTCTTTGATGTAATTAATTTATGGAATAATATGCCTTCTTGATAAGATTTTGTTTTATGTAGTACTGTTAGAGTAGTACGAATAGAGAGCTTAGTTGCTTCAGATGGAAGTTTATTATAGAAGGGCACACAATTACCTCAAAAAAAGTTAAGTTTCATAAAACAGATCAATTTTCAATTTTCTTTTTGATCAATTTTATTTTATATTATGATTAAGGAAAATTAGTTGTGCTGCTTTTTTTGGCTTAAGCCGGCTACGATGTTCGGTGATAGTATTGCCGGCTTTTGAAAAAATACGTTCACATGGAACGGAGGTAGCCGTATTGCACAGCCGCCGCAGCATTAAAATGTAGATGTGTGCTTCCTTTCTTGCCACCACTTTATGGGGCTTTCGTGTCGGTTTAGTGGCGGTTCACTTATATATTTGTCAGTCTCTATTATGGCAGCGGCTGAGTGTAACGTAACCGTTACATACTTACGTAAAGATTAATTTAATCCTAATTATTTTGTAATTTACTTGTCTTAATTTTAATATTTAACTTGTTTCGATTGTAATAATCGACTAAGTAATTTAGTCTTGTTGGCTGCACTAGTAGCCCATAGATAAACTCGTTAACACGCTGCTAACTTCACGGCTCTGACGCGTTCGATTGTCTATGGTCTCACAAGGCGGACGCTTCCGGTTCGGCGCAAGAGACGAGAGACGCCATTTTACTGCACTAGGCATTCTTTAATTTTGCCTCCTTTAAAACCTTCAATATCGATTGATAATATCGAAAACTTTACGTGTGTACTTTAAAACCCCTGTTGGGTAAGTTTTGCACTGATTTTATAATGTAGGCTGTAAATTCTTATGCTTGAACATTGTTACCATCTTTCACTTTTGCCATGTCATCTTTCACCTTCATCATTACGCACGGTTTGGACATTTATTTTTACATTCCATTCCACTTCATTACCTACCTATGTATGTTATATTGTTTCATGCTAGATTCATTTCACTTTCACACTTCTTTTATGCTTGTATTCTTGTAAATTTCATCTCCCGTTCTGATTGACTTCCACGGCATCATGAACACTTAGTGCTTCTGCTTTTGTGCTGCTGTGGGAGCCCGTCACCCTACGGAGACCTGGCTTTAATGCTCCGCCTACGCGCATTCCAGGGTTCAAAGTCCACCCTAAGGACAGTCTTCGTTTCCGGCCGGACTTTCAACGAGCTGTCCCCTTCTTCCCTGGGCATCCAGCCAGCGCTTGGTCTCCTTCGCCGTCGGGTCGCTGCTACACCCGCGGCGCACTAAGGGGAGTACTGAGAAGGGAGAAAATAAGGAGAAGATTTTACCACCAACCAAGTGGAATCAGCCATGTGTAGTTAATTTAACTGAACCCCACTAACGCCCTTCTGGCTGAACTAGTTTTCCGTGTCCCTTTAATTTTAATATTGCCCTTCAGGTTCACTACTGTTATTTTCTTTTTTTATCATTAAATCTGTACACTGATATACAGAGTGTTTTTTTAAAAACCGGTTGTGACAAACCGGGTTTTTTTAAAAAAACCGGTTTGTCACTAAATCGGCTCCCTCTTAAATCGGGACATGAGGAGCTTCTCACTTCTAGATGTTGTTGAACTTTCTTATCAAAAGATTTCCATATCAACGACGAGCTGCAGGGTTCTGGACCATTTGGAACATTTGAAGACACGGGTTCTGATTGGGCGACTGGATATGATGATATTTTTTGCCGGATGGTTTTCAGGGTGCTTTCGAGTCGTATATCATTTGGGAATCGGTGCTTTTTAAATCTTGGATCCAAAAATGTAGCCTGGGTGGTAATCCATGTAGGAAACGTCTTTGAACCGGTCAGCTACAGCACTTTGTGATTATTGGAGAAGATTATGTATTTCAGGTGCTCTGTCACCTGCAGTTGTCACATGAAAGATTAAATGATCTGTCATAACTTTTACAAATAATATCATTATTTTCGAAATGATAACATAGTGTTCAGCGCTGACTTCTTTTGTGATCTCATCGAAAATTTGCAATATATCGAGAGCAGACTTTATATTAATGACCCAGTCATCGGCATCGATAGTATTAATGACCGGATTTACTATCGCAGACGTACTGACCACAGCGTCCTTCACTGCGTAAATTCTGTTAAGCATGTCGTACGCAGAATTCCACTTGCCGAGCAATTACGGTAAAATCTCCCATCCAAATTTTGACATAAGAGAGCCCTTTTGATGGCCTTCACGAATCCCATCCATCCAATTTTTAAAATTACAAATAAATTCTCCATCAATTCAAGGACGATTGCCAGTCCCAGCCGAAATTAAAGCCCATGAATGAACGAAATAACTGTTTTTGACAGTAAATAGAACGATAAGCCATTCCCATTT
Organism: Eupithecia centaureata; assembly: GCA_944547425.1. Lineage (NCBI taxonomy): Eukaryota > Metazoa > Arthropoda > Insecta > Lepidoptera > Geometridae > Eupithecia > Eupithecia centaureata. Next base: position 4,517,436 of record OX155698.1, read on the forward strand.
CAAAGTGTCAATTTGCCATTTGTATCCATCCAAACAAATAAAGTTGGTTGATGCAAGCTTCAAAGCGTACTGTTATTCATAGTTTTCAATATTTTCACTTTCAAGATTCTGTAGGTAGGTATCATGGCACTTCCTTTAATGGTGTTAGCCGAAGAGGAAAGGCTAAAAAAAAACTTGTCCTCGAACGCAAATTTATTCGACTGCGGAGTGATCCTTTCAGCTTGCCAGAAAACAACTTTCGGGCCAATTTCAGGCTCTCAAAGGTTCAATTTTCTGATTTGTGCCAAACCCTGGAGCCGCTGCTACTCGTTAACAAATTTAAAATATTCAGTATTTAAAATCTAAATTTCTTCATCTTCACTTCGTCAGTCAATATCATCATTTTACTTTGCTTTAACGTTATCTTAAAAAATACCGTTGTCGTACCTTAATTCTTGAACCAATGCTCTAATGTCAGCCGCCATTGCTTTTAATGTCGTTGAAATCTCTGTTGATCGGCTTAATAGAGCCTCCAGCAGCTAGCTCCTGTCTACGATTCATATTTTGAGCCCATTCTGGAGGGCCTACACTTGAGCGACTGACATCGGAAATGATGACATTATTATGATGAGGATGCTGCTGGGGCTCCCGCGATTCTGCAGCGCCTCCGGCATGTTTGCGGAGGCCCGCGTAGACGGCTTCGCTGCCTGCATGAGGAAGAAGGCAGCCTCGCTGCTTAGTAGAATACGCGGGAGTACCAACACCATCCTGGCAGCAATAGCTGATAAATTAGATGGAGTAATGTACAGTCACTCCATCTCTTTATTAATTAAATAGACCATATAATTAAATTCCTACTAACCTAGTCTAAGAATGTACCTACTAACTATATTATGGATCTTTGTAATCTGAAAATAAACAATTATTATTATTATTATTATATATTATATTATTGCAAAATGATCATCCAATGATCTTGAAAATCTAATTATTGTATTTACTTCAATTAATCCTAACACTATGGAAAAAAACCTGTTGAATTAGTGCAACTCAGTGGGATATTATTTTTTAAACCCTTTTTACTAGGTTTTATGATGTTTGGTTGTTTTTGATGGAAATTAGTTATATTGTACTCATTTAGAACAAACATGAGACACCCATACTTACATTGACAGCAATGGAGCCGAGTTTTGTTCGCGGACGAGACTAGGATGTGCCTGCATGGCAGCGACCGTCGTCGGAGAGTCTACAGGAGACCGGGAGAGCGATACGCAATGCTGTATAGCGGAAACAGTGGCATATGGGGGTGGGTCTTGTATGATGTGGGTGAGGATTTCAATTGAAGCTAAAACGGAGCTGGTATTCGTACCCGGTGGAGGTTGGGGAGGAGGACTAACCGCAGAAAGGTATATCAACGACATTCTGCTGGGCCATGTACTCCCTTACGCCGGGTTTATTGGCGAAAATTTCCTGCTAATGCACGACAATGCCCGCTGCCATACCGCTCGTTCGACTAGACAGTACCTGGAAGAAGTCGGGATTCCCACAATAGACTGGCCAGCCGTCAGCCCTGACATGAACCCTATCGAACACCTGTGGGACGAGCTGAAAAGGCGGGTACGAGGAAGATCTCCAGCTCCGGCGTCAATAGAAGACCTAAAAACTGCTCTTAACGAAGAATGGCAGGAAATTCCACAGGACTCCATCAGGAAACTCATTAGGTCAATGAAAAACCGTTTACAAGCAGTCATTAGGGCCAGGGGGGGGCAATACAAAATATTAAGCGGGAAATAACAAAGATTTTAAAGAAAAATTTGATGTTTTCATATTACTTCTTATTAATTTAAACATCCACAACTTCGACCTGTTGTAATAATTCACTAAATGAAGGTAGGAAACTCAATTAAATTTAAATAATTTTTATACCATTCGAAAGCTAACAAAATTTCTTTTCAAATGGTATACATCAGTCTGCAGTTTATTCCATGGAAACTGTAAAATATGGTCTGCAGAAACCAGCGATGAAGTGATTCCAATTTATAGCTCGCAAGTGTAGTTCCTGCCCATAAGAATTGATATTTCGTCACTTCATTCTTCAGATATAATTAACCAGGTAGTACGACTGCCTAGTAGGTTTAAAGTACTACCTGGTTAATTATATCTTCGAATGAAGTGACTCATATAATAGTGATCGAACTTCACTTTGCAAGTTCAATTGATCACCTATTGATATTTCGTCACTTCATTCTTCAGATATAATTAACCAAGTAGTACTTTAAACCTACTAGGCAGTCGTACTACCTGGTTAATTATATCTTCGAATGAAGTGACTCATATAATAGTGATCACTTCACTTTGCAAGTTCAATTGATCACCTATTATTATAGTAGGATATAAAATAATGTACTTACCATTTCCGGGCTCTTCATTTCCTCCAACCTCCATCTGAGGTTCTGATGCAGGATATATCTGAGGTGCTAGTCCAGGATCTATTTGAGGTTCTGACACAGCTTCCGGCAAAGGTATTGGCTCTGGTGGTGTGACTGGAGGGTCCTAGATAAACAGTAAAATATAAATGGCAACATAGTACTGTTTAAAGGTTCTCACAAGCTTTGAAGAATATGAATATATGCTTACATTAAAAGGTAGGCGGACAGATTCATTCCCGAAAACCGCCTCCATTCCAATGACCCCAAGAATTCTTTCTTCAAACGCACTAATTAAATGGAGTTGGCCTATGAAGACGCCATACCCCCTCTCCCTCCTGATCACCCTGATCCTAAGGATATGAAAAGAAGATTAATAGGTATGCGATAATGATGCTCCGGCGAAGAAAAGTTCCACGGAGCTTAATGTCCCATCCATCCAAACAGTTTATACTCACCCATCCATCGTAGTAGGAGCATCCAACTAATAATGACAAGAGCCCTTTCATAGTAACTGTGTCCAGGTCAGAGCCTGAACCAGCAGCTGGTACTACTATTAGGGCAATAAAGTTTGGAAAATTTTCGGCAACCCACAAAATTCAAAATATATGCCCAGAGGGCATCAAGCAAGTAGGTAGAAACAAAATTCAAGTGGAATTCAGATCATTCGAAGATGCAAATAAATTTATATCAAACCCTATTCTGAATATGAGTAAATATGTTGCACAGATCCCAACATACAACGTAACCTGCATGGGACTTGTACGACAGGTCCCTACTGATCTGTCCATGGAGGAAATTGCCAATGATATTGCACTTCCTGAAGGTTGTGATATAATTTTAAAAGCTCGTCGCCTTAATAGAAAGATACTTGATGATGGAAAAGCCTCTTGGGTCCCCACCCAAACAGTTGTCATAACATTCAAGGGTCAATTCCTCCCTCCACGTATTTTCCTTTATTATAACTCTCTACCTGTCGAAACTTACCAATACCCGACGATTGTTTGCCATATCTGTTGTTGATTTGGACATACAAAAAATCAATGTTTCAGTTTCTTATTTCAGTTATTTATTCATATGAATAAACATAAATGCAGGTCTAAGCCTAGATGCTACCGATGCGCAAAGGAACATTCAGCTGACTCATGCACCATCTCTGAACTTGATGCCACTTGCATTCATAGCTCAGGAAGACATTTTGCTATCAACAAAGCCTGCCCAGAGCAGGAAAGACGGCACTCGATCAAATCGGTTATGGCTCAAAAATCCATTTCGTATGAGGAAGCTGCATCACAATTTAGGAGGAATCCTAGAGTTACGCGCTCATATGCATAGGTGTCTCAAGATCTTTTCTCTCAGGACTTTTCACAATCACGCTCACTATCGAACATCTCTCACCACTCTCCTCAACCTGGTCGTTCATATATGAACGACCAGGTTGAGGTAAACAAATCATTTGATAATATTTAATTTTAATATTTCTCTGTTAGCCTCCATGAACTCCCATTTGACGCCGGGAGAGCTGTCGAGGCGCCGTCATTTCTAAAATAACTATTGTCATTACTTATCAATCTATACTGTAGCATTTACGTTGACCAACGGGGGGCAACACTGGAATGGCAACACTGCTTGTGACAGTCGGTCGAAGAGGTTCAATAGTTGAATATATAAATAAAACGTGTGATTTCTAAAGAGTGTATTAATTAATTACATCATCTAAACTAAAATATAACATTGGCGACGAGCGGCTTACGAACCCCGAAAATAAAATAAAAAACTTGCACAACGCAAACCACTGATGAAAAATCTAACCAACATAACCTAAAAGAAAGCGTGAAGCGTGGTTTTTCCAAACCAAGGAGCATTATCTGGTATGTCTAATTCATGGATCTCATCGAACAGTTAATAAAAGAAGGGAGGAAATCCTGGATACAGGAGATCGAAAGCAGTTAATCGAGATTTGTCAAAGACAAATACATAATCAAAGACTGTTTGTGGTAAGGAATGGACTGCCCAAGATAATAGGGAAAGATTGGCTCTCTTTATTACAAGTATGGCCACCAAGGTTTGTGAAAAAAGTACTAAAGAAACAGTAATAAACAGTATAAAAAAGGAATATTGTACCCTATTTGAACCAGGTATGGGGGAGTTTAAGGGAGAACCTATTCACTTGTCTATTGACCCAGATGTAAAGCCAATATTCATGCCGGTAAGAACTGTTCCATTTGCATTAAAGGACAAAGTTAAAAAATAAATTGAAAGATTAGTTGTAAATAAACGAATTGAACCAGTTGAGTACTCCAAGTGGGGTACTCCAGTGGTACCCGTTTAAAAACCAGATGGGACAGTTCGGTTGTGTGGGGATTTTCGAATTACAATAAATAAGTATTTGCAGATTGACCATTTTCCTTTACCCACTATTAACAAAATTTTAATGAAAATTCAAGGAAATAGTTTGTCGCAGCCAACACTGATTTGAGGCAAAAGCCTCGGCGTCTACGCAAGCGGCGCCACGGCGGTGCGTGCGCGCAACACTAAAAAACAAGAAGATGAAGACATCACTCTCTTACCTCTCGCCGCAATTGGGAACGGCATCGCATCCATGAAAATTTATATAAAACTCCTGTAATTTCAAGCAATAAAAGTTTTAAGTGTTCAATACTTCTTTTATTGCACAAGTGGCGACCGTCACAAGACAGGATCTCATCAAGATAAGTGTGGTGTCTCAATCCCAATCCATAATTCAACCAAATTTCCTAACCATAAAATTCCTTTGTTCAATATTGCGACGCAAGTGCAAAGGCCATTTGCTACCTTTGTAGTATCAAAATTGCGACTCAAGCGTTAGATATTTTATCTAATCTAGCTTACCTGAGTTACCCAAAGCCTCAAAAGCACACCGTAACTAATTCCAAAGGTAATTTTCTCTATAATTACCTCAGTATCTTCAGATACTATCAAAAATAATACCTATAACTTTACACACTTTATTGTACTTAAGTGAAAAGAACCTAAACCATTATTTCAATCATATGTTGTTTTGTCAACCTAGTTATTGTCAAACCTAGTGTAGATTTGCACTATCATATTCCAGAAGAAATTCATTTAGTTTCCCTCCTATTTCAAGTTCTGAATGAACTTTTCTGTACAACAGAAATATCATTGTAATGTACAACCTATGCCCCTCAGTAAAACAATAGTTATTTCACTATTAAATAGAGATTTGCCGACTATTCCAGCAAACCACAACATGCGGCCTTCCTGATTTCCAACATCCGGGCACTGACTTATGCGGGCAAACATCTTCATCGGCCTGACTGAAGTGGATGCAGAGTGAGTAACGAGCAAGGGCTGGATGTGGAGCTGCTCTTCTGTTTGAGGTTGGAAAGAACATTTATTTGTTTTGTTGTTTGCTCCGTTGCTTAGTTATTCAGTAACTTAATACTAGTATTTAGTAAACTTAGCTAAACTCAACTGATACAATGAATGTCAACGATCCTAAATCTGATGAGAAGGAGAGAGTTGACCTAGCAACATCAATAAAACAAAGAGGCATTGTAAAGGGAAGGTTAACTAAATTCAATGAATACATTTCAACAATAAAGGGACAGAAAGAAATAGCTTCTGTTAAATACAAGGAGTTGGAACTAAAAATGAATAAATTACAATTTTTACTTAACGACTTTGATGCTTTGCAAGATAAAATAGATTTATTACATTCTGATTCTAATGAACAAGTTAAGGAAAGAGATGCATTAGAAAACCAATTTTTGTATTTGTTGTCTTCTTGTCAAGAAATTCTAGACCAACGCCCAGCTACACAACCCCTAAGGATGATTTCAGCAGTTGTCACTCCTCTTCTGGCCATAATGCAATTAAATTACCTACAATAAAATTACCAACATTTTGATGGTAATTATTTAAAATGGTTAGAGTTTAAAGATACATTTGAATCAGTTATAAATAACAATGAAGGAATGCCACCAATAAATAAATTCCACTATTTGCGGTCCTCACTAGAAGGAAGTGCGGCTGTAATAATTAAATCTATAGAATTTAGTGCGAAAAATTACAAAGTAGCTTGGGACTTGTTGTGTCAAAGGTATAATAACATGAATATATTAATAAACAATCATTTAAAAGCTCTCTTCAACATAGAACCTTTGCGCACAGAATCATTTAAGGCATTGCGTTATATTGTAGACAATGTGTCGAAACATTTAAGGGCACTTGAGACTCTCGGCCAGCCTACAGACAAGACTAAGTGGGATACATTAACCCTTGATTAACTTCGTGAAATTTACTAACGTAATTAACTTGTATGAGTCAGTGGGACTCATATACTCGTATTTTCGGGTAGGTCCCATTTGTTCTATGGAACATGACGTAATAGAACAATTTGAGAAAATATTGTCCCTATTTGTACTATAGAACAGTTTGTAATTTTTGTCTCAAATTGTTCCATAGAACAAACTAAGTACATAGGTATATAAACTTCTTGAAGTTGATATGTAAACTGGCCACTCGAGAATGATTTGCTACCACTTGTCTTAGTGACATTTTTGATTAGATGGTTACTCCCTAACAAAAATTATAATGCCGTAACGCACCATAACGGATTTTGAGAGAGCTGCAGTCGCCGGGTTCTCACTTATTTATTGTTGATTGTTTACAATGATTGGATTGGATCTTTGTTTATCGTAATGGAAATAAACGTAAATTTTGATAGTTTGAATTTTCTGCAACGGGGTCGTGGAAAAGTTGAAAGCATGGTGATAAAGAATATTACCTACAGACAAATTATACTAGAGGAATGTCATTATGGCGATGTATAAATTATCGGAAACTGAAATGTGTCGGAAGTATGAAGATTTCTATGGTGAGTTAATTATGTAAATAATATTTTTTTTCAATTTTCAGCTTTAAAAAGCTTTTTTATAAAATTTATATTTATTATATTTTTAGACGGAGAAATTAATAATGAAAAATAAACCACATCACATAAATTGTGTGAAAGACGAAACAAAAGAAATTACAAAAAACGTGATAGCAACGTGTGTCGAAGAAGCGGGTCTAAGGCAAGATACTGTGCCGAATGTGTACAAAAAAGTGGTGTCAACATTTCACGACAAAGGTATACATTTTATACAAAATATACCTTCATATAAACAAGTCAAATCTACGATTTATCGTAAAAGGAATGAACACTTTCAAGTTCCTTTGCTGTCTTGTAATGATGCATGTGTGTTAGAAATTCCCACTCAGTATACCGATATGCTACTTGCCGATTTTAACGATGAAGACAACCGCATTTTAATGTTTTGTTCAAAAGAAGCCAGACGAATAATACCAAATATTAAAATAATACTACTTGATGGCACTTTCGAAGTTTGTCCTGCACCATTTACAGAACTTTACACCATGCATGGGGATTTAGGGAGTTCTGATGAGTTGACTAATATAATTCCACTCGTATATGTTCTGATTACCAAAAAAACAAAAGAAATGTATGTGCGTATGCTAGAATTGATAAAATCTACTATTCCGGGATTTTCACCGACAGAAATTATAACAGATTTTGAGAGGGCTGCAATCGCTGCTGTTCAGGAAGTTTTCCCAAATGCAAATTACCATGGCTGTTACTTTCATTTTACGCGAGCTTTACGACGAAAGGCGAAAAAACTGCATTTATCAAATGATATATTCTTGCAAAGAATTGTGTCACTTTGTACAGTATTGCCGTTTTTACCTCTATCTGAGCTAGACAATGGTTGGGTATATATAAAAGCGGAAGTGGCTTCTATTTCAAACGATAACTTACTAAAATTTGTAAAATACATGGAATCGTTCTGGTTAAAAAATGATTTTCGTAAGTCTTGGTGCTGTTTTGGAATTAAACATAGGACCACTAACAGTGTGGAGAGTTGGCATCACAATTTTGTGGGCCATTTTAAAAGAACTCCGCCGTCGTTTATAATATTTTTGACAAAAATGGCTGAGGATGCAATTTTCAATAAAATTAAAGCAATAAAAGTGTTAAATAAACCTAAATCGTTAACTAAACGCGAAAAAAAAAACATTAACAGGGACAGGTACATATTAGAAAACCAGCTACAGTTAACTATTGGAGAAATTAGCGTAGAAATGTTTTTGAACAAAACTATTTACTTGTCGACTCATTAAAGAGCACACTGGCCGGTTTTCCAAAGAGACCGACTCGATCTTTTTTGTATAAACTATCTTTCACGAGTAAATCAAAATTGACACAACATAGTATTTTGTCTTTAAAGCCCGAAAATATCAATACTTGTTTTGAACAAAACTAAAAGAAACTAATGAACAGGCTTGAAGTAATCCGTAAATTGTTCTCTAAACAACCTAAGACTTTATATGAAATGGCTTTGACAAGTTTGTTTAAGTACATGAAATCAAATATTGATTGTTGTCTCAATAACCCGGCGTCAATATTTGAAAATATTGAAAATATGTACATTATGTTAAAACAGTTGCAGTTACCAAAAACCATCTTGATAGATCTATTTTTTTACTATCTGCAAGATTACAGAGTAATTATGAGTGAAGAGGGTATGTCATCCACGGGCCGTTGCCAGGACTGCCTACATCTTCGGTACCCGATGCATAATGACTATGAACCCATCAAAATTTATGATTTATATTGTAAAATTTGTGCTGGAGAACTCTTTCTACAAAATAAGTATTTTTCGGAGACTATTTAATATAAGAACGTTTTAGTTAAAAGAAGGAATGGTTTTAGTTAGTTTTTATCGCGGACTGTTTAATATAAGAATATATTAGCGGTAAGAAAACTTGTTTTTAGTTTGTAAGTAGTTAAAGAAATAAGTATTGTTAAAGTGCTGTTTTGTTTTTATTTTGCAAAATAAAAATATTATTTAGGTAGCGAGTAGTTTCTTTTTTTATAGTGAACTGTACCTGGTATTAACGTCAGTGTTTAATGTCATTCACGTCTTATACATCATGGAAGGTTTTGGGAAAAACTGATTCTCATTTTGTTCTATGACATGAAACTCGGGTGAGAAGGTAGTACATATGTAGTTCTATGGAAAAAATAGGGACGAAAATGTTTCATTTTGTACTATGACGTCATGTTCCATAGAACAAATGGGACCTACCCGTATTTTCTAAGCGTGATATTGTCAAATAAAACAATTTTTTTTAATTTTTTTTTTATTATTCATATTAAATATTTCGTCGCCTTGGTGGTGAACAGAGTTAAGCCACACTTTTAACAGAATTGAGTTAAGAACACCACCATACTAGGCGTTAATCGGAGATTCTAGTGGTAAAGAGATCTAAGTAATAGCTCAACTAGAAGTAGGTTTTTCATTACGACGTGAAAGGAGCTATATTATGAAAATAGGAACAAAAAATCAAGTGGTGAATAGTACTAGCTGCATATATTTATTCACCATTTTTTATTCGTATCATAAAAATAGTTCAATCAACTAAGCAGTGAAAAGAGGTATGCCACATACGCATTTTAACTTCCAAACAATCCGCCATTTCTGGCAACACTTTTGAATGAAATAGCGCCCTTTTATGACATTTGTTTGACAGGTGACATTTTAGTTTTGCATTTTCGTTCGCGCGTTTGCTCTAAATTGTTCTTTCATCATCAGCCTATTTTAACTTCTAATCATCATCAGCCTATATTAGTCCACTGCTGGACATAGGCCTCCCCTAATGAGCGCCATAGCGCCCTGTCTTCAGCTTGCCGCATCCAGCATCTGCCAGCAGTCCTTCGCAGATCGTCATCCCACCTGGCCGGAGGGCGTCCTACACTACGTTTGCCGAGTCGCGGTCTCCACTCAAGAACACGTTTACCCAACGGTTGTCGGTTCTTCGCGCGATATGGCCGGCCCACTGCCACTTCAACTTGCTAATTCTTTGAGCTATGTCGATAACATTGGTTCTCTGTCGGATGTATTCAATACGAATCCTATCCTTCAGAGAAACTCCGAGCATAGCTCTTTCCATAGCTCGTTGAGCGACTTTGAACTGGTGGACCAGCCCTACCGTGAGTGTCCACGTCTCAGCTCCGCAGGTCTCCGGAGGTTACGGGTAGGACGTACTGATTGAAAACTTTCGTTTTCAAACATTGCGGTATGGATGACGAGAAGACTCGACGTAGTTTTCCAAACGCTGCCCAGCCCAGCTGAATCCTCCTCTTGGCCTCCTTTTCAAAATTGTTTTTACCTAACTGCACAATCTGCCCAAGGTAAGTGTACTCGGAAACAATTTCGAGAAGGTGGCCTTCTACGACGACCGGTCCTGGATTAATGTGGTTATTGGTCATGACTTTGGTTTTATCCAAATTCATGCCAAGACCGATGCGTCGTGAGGCTGAGGCTAGGCCGTCCAGCATGTGGGTCAGCTCCTCTAGCGACTCCGCCATTAAGACTATGACATCAGCGAATCGTAGGTGTGAGATGTAATTGCCGTTTATGTTTATGCCTTTCCAGTCCAGCGTCTTAAACATATCTTCCAATGCGCTCGTGAACAGTTTCGGGGATATGACATCCCCCTGTCTCACTCCTCTGCGCAATTGGATGGGTTTAGACTGCTGGTCCTGTACTTGGACACTCATAGTGGCGGCATCGTAGAGACACCTCAGCACCTCGATATAACGATAGTCTACTTGGCATCGCTGTAAGGATTCCAGAACAGCCCAGGTTTCGACAGAGTCAAAGGCTTTCTCATAGTCCACAAAAGCGAGACACAGGGGCTGATTATACTCTTCGGACTTCTGTATAATCTGCCGCACTGTGTGAATGCGGTCTATGGTGCCATATCCTCCGCGGAACCCGGCCTGTTCCGGTGGCTGAAACTCGTCGAGTCTCCTGGCGAGACGATTCGTGACCACTCGCGAGAACAGCTTATAGACGTGGCTCAGGAGTGTGATCAGGGCTGGCCACGTTATAAACAGGGAATTGCTGTTCAGTTCATACCATGAATAGCCCACCGTAGCCCACACAAAAATAGGTGTTTTTAGGTACTACTTTCCTATTTGTTGTTACAAGTTCCAAATATCAATCCGAGCAGAGCACCCTGTATTAGTTAGGTACGAGTAGTTAGGTACCTGTACCTACTACGTAATTAAAAGCAATGATTGTGTGAATTTGTGTGCTAACTGTAAACGGCTAGTAGGTTAGGTACTCATCCAAGGTCACTGCCTAGCTTCCTGTACCACTAAATATTTTCTCCGTATAACCCTATCTGTAAGTAGGTATTGTATACTTGTGCATCGCAAAATATCAAGGTATCTACCCACTTACTTACACAACCCATTATTACCTACTAAGGTACAGTATATGTGCCTATTGTTTACTGTGTGACTCAAGTCAACTCATTATACAGCTTGGCAAAAAAGTCTTGAAACGGAACTAATTTTTTTGTTTAATGGCAACATTCTTAAAACAATGACGTTTGATGTAAAATTGTAAACAAAGATTACGAATTCTCGGATTTTTTACTTGGATCGGTCAAGCGGTGGTGATAGAGTGACGAAAAGTGAAAAATAATGAATAAAACAGTTAGAAGTGCTGCCAGGGAGGTTATTTATAAGGTATACAGGCGATGTCTGGCAGAATTTGAGGCCAGAACTATTCTTTCAGATCTCAACAATGTTTTTCAAAGAACCGCTGATATGACAGGTTTGTGAGAGTTTGTTTTGTAATTTTAAGTTGAATCAAAGGTAACTTGATGGTCCTGAAGCAGGATTAAATTAAAGTTCCACGGAACAAGTGAAATATTCAACAATAAACATCGGGCAGTTAGGTTATGTTTACGTTTGTTCTGCGTACTCTGCTATAGCGCGGGCATAGAATTTGATACTTGAGCTAGACTAGCTAATATGTAAATCTATTTCTACATAATTTAAATGTTGTGTTATTTCTTTGTAATAAACTTACTATAGCGTTTGTATTTTAAATGGTCTAGAAATTAGGTGCCTAAATAATAAACTGAAAAAGGTAAGATAAAGGTATCATAAAAAGTTTCTTCTTTATAGGAAGCAGCTGAGCGTGCTAAAACGGAACGGTTCCAAGCTATTACGGAGAAGGATTGGAAGAATTCGTGCCAGCACGTAATAAAAATAGAAAAGGAATACTGTGAGAGAGAACTTACAATGTATTAATAACAATGTATTAAATTTTAATTTACTTTATATTTTTTTCTTTATATACTTACATAAAGAGAACCTTGCTCAATTAAACAATATTTACTGATACTAGTATACTATGTGTAGATATAAATGTACGTATAACAGAAATATACACCTAAGTATCAAGACTAGCTTAGTGCGCTATAGGTGTTGCCATAAGGACCTACAGTGGCGCCCCCATTATTTTCTACTCTTTTTTGCCAAGCTATAAGTAGGTAATTAGTAAGTGGGTAGGTACTACACTTACGCAGCCTTTAAGCGGATCTAAGTAGGTACTTAAGTAGGGTAAACTACTCAATGATTGACACCCTAACCTGGCTTTGGACATGTTTAATATGTTTATGGTCAGCTTTGGGATGTTAACAATTTGTCTACTACAATAAAATTGTTAAACGATGAGAAAAAAAAATGTTTATTGTCATAAAAACTAAATTAAACTTAAAACTAGGATAAAGTACAAACATTGGCACTCTAGCATGATTATTGGCAGTATGAATTAAGTATAATCATTGGCACGAAATTTAAGTAATCAAAAAATAGAAACAGAGATAGCAGCATAGTATAGTTTATATCATTTTAATTTTATTGTGAGTCACCTTTGGTCAATATTTTTAGTAAATCTTCGTCTGTCATTTTTTTTGCTGGCCTCTGAAATATTGTATTATGGTTTTGCACATCGCGTTTTACTTCCTCTATCTTTATTTCTGTATTAGCCTTGTTAATATTAGGGGCAACGCTAATTATTTCCTTTATCTTCTGTTTTTCTGTAATTTTAGCATTGATGTTCATGTCTATCTTATCTTTTTGTTTTGTATCGGTTTCGTTTGTAATTTCATTCGCTGTATTTTCTTTTACTATTTCTATTTTATGAGCATGTTTTTTCTTATATATTTTTAGGTTGTTTTCTGGTCCAGTTGTGTGAGGATTGTATTTCTTTAATGTTATCACATTTTCTTATCGTAAAAACATTGTGCTCCATTACTTCATGACCTGTTATGCATGTTTCTTTTGGCGTTTGTTTGATATCCTCTTCATTTTTTGCTTCTATAGGGTTTTTGATATTGGTAGGCTTATACAAGATGTTGGAATGAATAATAATTTTAGATGGAACTGTGCTTTTTGATTTTGGCTAACTTTGTTTTATAAGGTCAGCAGTTTTAGCTTTGTTTGTTGATTTCTGTTCATTAATTAATCGTTTTTGGTTCGCTTTTTCTTCTCTTTCTTTACGTTTGGCTTCTTTTTGTTGGGTTTCTTCCAACTTCTTTTTTTGTTTTTGCAATTCAACGGTTTCCCAGCTTTTACTTGTCAACACAAAGCTACGGTGTTCGATGCCAGTTTTTTGTTTTTTAATTGGAGTCTTGGGTTTTTTTGTTTTTGCAATTCAACGGTTTCCCAGCTTTTACTTGTCAACACAAAGCTACGGTGTTCGATGCCAGTTTTTTGTTTTTTAATTGGAGTCTTGGGCAGTTGTAAAAAAGCTTTAATATCTGGTTCTTTTAATGGACTTTTCGGTAGGATTTTAATGGGTAAGTCATGCGCAATCTGCCATTTACCATCCACAAACACTATATTTTGTCGACTGGTCGTTGTCGTACATCAAGAAAAACATTCATTGGTGCATTTTCGTTTTGATTTTCAGAAATTATCTCAACTGTATTTTCAGCTTCTGGCACCTATGTATTGCTGATTGGTATGGAGAGTGAATTATCAAAGTCTTCGTAGTGTTCAGGTTCAGCATCTAAAGATGGTTCCTGTTCTATGATTTCGGAGTAAACAAAATTTGTTGAATCAGGTAACTGAATTTCAGTAACATTGGCTTCCGTGGGTTCTTTCAGTTTTTCTGTTTCCTGTGGTATCAGTTATGTTACTGTTGTATTTATTTGCTTAGACAAATCTTCTTCATTATTATTGTTGTTTTGGTCAAGGTCGATTTCTATGTCCTGCGTAAGTTCAGATTGATTCATTGTCAATGGCAATTCCTGAGTCAAAGTATTTGATGTGAGATATTTATGAAGTTTAAATAGTTTCTGAGCTTCTGCTGATTTACCTACAATCTGATTTTTCATTTTCCTTATCAGCTGTGGCCCAACTATTTGTTGAAAATTCTGATAGCTCAGATTTGTTGGTGTATGTTCATCCAAACTGTCTTGGGCTGATTTCGAATGCTGCAAACATTTTGAGTAATCCACAAAATCAGGATTGGGCATAATAATCTGCGACTCAGTCACCTTTGCACTTGCTGAAGTTACAGCTTCAGAGGTTCTAATAGAAAGTTCTAGATGCCTCTTTAGAAACAGCTTGTACCAGCCTTCTCCAGGAGTATTTTCTAAAAATCTGTTCGGTCTAGGATGCTCATGCAAGAATGTTTTTACGCTTTTGATGATATCCTCTTTACGCTGAGGAAATCCTTTTTTACAGGAGGCAATTATCCACTTGACTAGCTCAGATTCTTCTGCAGAAGTTAGCTCGGTGTCTGGACCAGGTCGTTTCTTAACAAAAGCGCTGGAGAGAGGAAACTGTAATGTTGCGCGAGGGATATTATACTTTTTTGCAGATGTTTTTTTGCCCATCCCATTTTTTATGTCTCGCAAAGCCTTCTCGAGATCTTCTTCGCACCTTTAACATATTTTTTCCCATCTGAAATCTTCGGTATTTTTGGCTGCGCACGGTAAGAACCTGAAACATATGTCTATTGATGGATAATTTTTAAAAGGAACCCTACAGTTACCATCGAAAATCCCTAGGCTCAATTACTAGTCGTGTCTGGACGACAGTGATGCATAGATGATACTGTTTTTTCATTAAAATATTCAAGTAAACCTCAATTTCAAGATAGCAACACTAAGATATAGTCATTGGCACTGTGAAAAAGAAACAATGAGTTTTTACCTCTAAAAACAGTCCGATCATGTCAGACATGCTTGCTTAACCATCCTATGCGACAGTCAAGTTGCATCTTTTCCGTATTCTTTTAAGACATATTAGTCCTGCAATGCATCTGCTTTTAGGGGGTGATTTCCTTATAATTTTTACTAAGTTTCGTACTTTTGGTGACTATGTCCTTGTTTCATTCTGGATTTTCTTGAACGACTGGGGTCTTGTTTTCTAGACTTCCACTGAGATTTAATTCTGCTCGATTGTCGTCAATCATACATATAATTATATTAAACAAAGGAATTTACAAAATTCACACGTTCAGTCTGTTATACCTAACATAAGCTTTTTTTTAATGCATCTGTAGTAGTTTTATGTTGTCTAGTTTAGGAAGAGATACGAAGTTTCTCTTGGAGGCCACCTAACCCTGGTTTTCAAAATACTCACGTGGTACTATATGATAGAATACTATATGATAAACTAGCGACCCGCCCCGGCTTTGCACGGTTTTATTATACGTATAAACCTTCCTCTTGAATCACTATCTATAAAAAAAACCGCATCAAAATCCGTTGCGTAGTTTTAAAGATTTAAGCAGTCAAAGGGACATTATACTATGTAGTGATATAGGATAGAAGAATCGGAATTAGTTAGGGCCTGAGCAACCAAAGGCTTTGTTTCTTCTCATTGTAGCACTGCAATAGAAAATGTAGACATGCTACGTTTAGGTACACTTGACATCGTTGTTATAGTGTGTAGGAAACAAAAAATGACAAGATATTTATTCACATTTACACTCTTTCTTTAATCTCTTAACACAATAATGAGAACCAATTTTGTGAAGGGCCTGCGTTATTTATTTGTAACCCTCACAGCCAGCTTCCTACGTTTTCTTTGGCTCAATTTTTCTCAAAGGATTTGGAAAGAAAAACAACGCGTTCTTTTACAATGGCTGCATCAGTGATGCCAACTTTAATTTCTTAAATCTACTACAAGACAAGTGTTTCCAGATACAATATGAGATTTCACTAAATTAATGTAGGTAAAACTAAACAAGTAAGATGCTTTGTCGTGCACAAATTTTAACAAGCAATTTTTTTAGTTGATAATAAGGGATACATTATTGATAAGTTTAGTAAGTATGGGATATTTTATTGAGAAAATAGGTTACTAAATGACTGATATACATAATACATTAATTATACTTACATATAGCTTGAAATTTACACGGTATTACTTAAGCTAGGTTCATATTGCTGTGTCGGGGTCTGTCGGGGCGCCGTCTGTCGTTTCGCTGAGCGTTCATTCATACTGATGTGTTGTGTTGGGGCGCAATATGTCGCATTTTTAGATCATTCATCGTTTGAGAGTTGTGGCGTCAAAACGTGTTGGTTTTAAAATGGAATCGTCTGATACTGACAGTCATTTTGATGAAAATATTCAATTTCTATTATTAATGACTCATCTTAAAAAAAAGAATAAATATTTAATGTTTTTGCTATTTCTTCCCAAACACCATTCCTGATACCTTGATCCTTATTTTCTTTATATTTAGTGTCATAAAGTACATTATAATATTGCCGTACTAACTCTAAAAGTTAATCAGACATTTTTAAATGAAGTAGGTATAACTGCGTAGAACGAAAAAAAAAATCTATTTACGGAATGAACTGCATCCCACGCGGTTACGCGCTAGAATGGCAGATACACATTGATGTGGCGCGTTGTGTCGCGACAGATCCCCCACCACCTCTCTGGCGCGACCGGGCGCCGAGCGATTGCCATCACGACAGATCGCGCCACACCCCAACACAAGCTACTAATGTGAATCTAGTCATACTAAATGTATGAGACCGATAGCATTCTGTCGCGCCACAACACACCCCGACACAGCAATATGAACCTAGCTTTACAATAAAGGTACCTAGTAGTTATTTTTAACCAACAAAACGGTCTCGATTGTGGAACCCTTTGTGGGCGAGTCGACGCCCCTAACCGATTTTTTATGTTGTCATTAAAAACCGATTCTGTGGTATATAAATGACTACGTAAATTTATTTATTTATTTTATTGAGGTAAACCACAGCGTTACAATTTCTGTTAAAATACTTAGAATATAGTTAAAAATAAGGCCAAAAAGGATTACACATTACTTATTTAATCGCGTACAATGAAAGGATTTTATGGAACGGACGGCCATTTCTTTTCGAGGCGTTCTTTGGTGTGCATCAAAAATAAAAGCCTGTGTGAGATAGATGTTTATTGAGTGATTTGAGTTCTACAAATAAATAGTAGGGACCTAACTAATTGAGTGTAAATACGTTATATTTACCAGTGTTCATTCTTTTTGAATCTTTTTGTGATAAAATCAACCGCGTCACTAATGGATGAAGACGTAAAAAATCTTCTAACTGCCTGGGGATTAGAAGAACACATTGAAATCTTTGAAAGTACCTAAGTACCTACAGTATTTTTTGTAGTTAGTTGGCATCGATATTCAGGTATTTTGACCATTCCACGTGTCGTGTGTGCCTTGGTGCCAAAAACTTACTTTGGTAAAACTTCCAATAAGGCCCTTACCTATATATTGTCTACATATCTACTACTCTAAATGAAAATGCAAAAAATTATAGTAACTAGGACTTTCATCAGAGAAACCGTAGTTAGTGTTTAGATGAGCCATAATACCTAACCTAATACGGAATAAGGAATCTCACCAGGGCACTATGTACCTTCTTTCTGTGTTATTTTACTTTTACCTGCCAACCATGGTAATTATTGCGAGGTGCATTGGACATTTTTTTAACATAATTATCCTCTTACAGAAAATTCTGTGACATCTTTAGCACTCCCCTTGCTAGATGAATCAATGATCAAAGATCTATTTCCTCTTATTGGCCCCCATGTATCAAAACGGAATAAAATGAATTGAATTGAATTGAGCTAATTTTTCGAAAAATTTAGAGGTTTATAAATCAACTATGCATCCCCGTACTCAAAATGCAAATTTAACTGTGAGTTCGACTTAAAAAGTTAAAACTATAGAAATTGGTTTTTTATTTTCTTTTTACATACCTATTCTTATATTTTTAAAATGTTTTTATTGTTGGTTTGCTTGCAGAATGATGCAGATTTTTCAATAGGTGATCTATTACCCTTTCCGATCGAAGGAAATTCCTTGTGCTCTAAAGAATTTTGCACTAGCACAAACACAACCAATTCACCAATTACTGTGATTCCAGCATCATCTAACTCCGAACCTACAAAGAATGCTTTGCTAGGAAATTCATGTGTTTGTATCATAATTATTTTTTCATGTTTATAAGTTTACTAGCGACCCGCCCCAGCTTAGCACAGTTTTGTTATATGTATAAACCTTCCTCTTGAATCTATTAAACACTATCTATTAAAAAACACCGCATCAAAATCCATCGCGTAGTTTTAAAGATTTAAGCATACGTAGGGACATAGCAACAAAGAGAGCGACTTTGTTTTATACTATATAGTGATAACTACATCTTTATTATTTTTCTTTTGATATCATTTTTATAACTTATTTCATGGCTATTTATAGGATTTGAAGTCACTGTTGAATACAACTGTAGAGGGAAAAGACTTATTGAAACTGGAAAAAGATGTTCCACTGGATTTTACTGCTCGAAAAACTTTGGTGAGGATTATTGGAACTTTGATATTAAAAAATAATCCTGAAGAAATCATCAGATCTTCTGTCTATGCTAGTTGGGCACAAGCAATAACTGGCCTCTTTCCCAAAGAAAAATCATCAGTATATTATCATACAAAAATTGTCAATTCAACAGGTGGAATTACAACAAGATTGGCTGGCAAATTACCTGACCAAATTCATAACTTAAAGCGAAAGTATAGAGAATCTGGTGTCTTAGAAAAGAAGACGGGTCAAACCATTATTTTAAGGTAGATGGGAAAAAATGTTTTCATTGTCTATGATATCCCTCATCTATTGAACTCAATGAGAAATAATTTCCTTAAAGCTGAGAAATGAATGGAGTAGGTAAATGGAAAATGGGAACACTTGATTGAAGTGGAAAATCACAATCGATTTTTTTTGTATTTTAGTAAAATTACCCAAGCCCACGTTAACCTAAATACAAGGCAAAAATGAGAGTAAAGTTGACAGCCCAAGTGTTAAGTAACACAGTGTCAGCAGTTCTCAAACTTTAGCCAACGTGGAAAATGGGAGAAGGCTGCTGATCGAATACTGCGTATGTGGTTGAAAGTTTGACCAATTGCTAGACATTAGCAATGGGCCATCTGGACCGCTTGATATAAAAAAAAATAAAGAGACAAACTGTGTCTTTGAAGACCAACCATAAGGAAATATGGTCAGAGTACATAAATATACTCAGAAAGACCATATTTGTCGGCCCAACTAACATTAAATTAAAAAATATTAAATGTGAAGGCTTTATTACTTATTACGTCTCTGAAAAGTTTACGCGACATTTGGTTCACAGTGAAGAGCTTGGGTTTTAAGTACCTTAATCTATGAAACTTAAATCAAGATGCTTTAGAAAATTTATTGAGGGTCATTCGGCAGCACAGCCCAACCAACCTTAACCCCACTCACTTTATAGCAGCATTGAAAACGACTGTCGTGACTGGCCTAACAGCACCACAGAACAGAGGTGCTATAACAAGCCATCACTTCTCATTGTTGTGCGAACAACCAACTGTATTAGTGCCTGTTACTTAGCCAAAGAAGATTTAAAAAAATATGACTGTTCAACATGTAAAGAGCATTCCTCCCAATCAATCAGCAATCCCAACCTACAACATTTATTACCCGCATGGGACTGGTTCGCCACTACCTACTGACCTGCCTATGAAAGAATTTGGAGAAGACGTCGTTGTTCCCGCTGGATGCCGGATAAATTTTAAAGGCCCGACCCGATCAAGGCTTTTATGGCACAAAATTTCATTTCATACGAGGAGGTCTCTACTCAATTTCCGAAAGTATCTCGACCCTATACCGAAGTAACTCAAGAATTATTTTCTCAAGATCTCTTCACCCAATCTCCCATTCAACTCTCTCAAAAGCCTATACCACAATCTGCACCATCGCAAGTCAAAACTGTTTATGTATCTCCAAAACCTACATACCCACAAGCTAGGGCCTACGATAAGGCCCCTCATAGATGTATAGTTTCTATGCCAACCTCTTCGGTACCTTAAGGTTGTGCCCTCAAACAACCTTCTCAAAATAATAATAACATGGTAGAAACTTTAAAATTTTATCATAAACATTATTCTTACGAACTCACTTCCTTTACCAAACAACGTTGCTTCAAAATTGTCACAACTCATATCATTAACTTTCCATTTCGTATAGTTAAGGACAATAAGTATTGAGATGTAGTCCTAAAGCTCCTAAACCAATAGAAATAGTTCATAAGAATAGAACAAAAATGTTTGAAAATTAAGTACATAGTGTTATAAGTAAACAGTTAAACTTATTTTAAGTTCATTTAATCATTATTCATTAGTATTTTTTTGTACGAAAAAAACTGTATTACGTCATTTTTTTCCTCTGGGAAAGGAGGTGCGATGTATACCTACATATATACCTCTATAAGATCTATCGTAGCATAGTATATCTTTGGATTGAGTATCGTTTGTTACGTGTTACTGACAGAATAAATCGGTATTTAGAAGAGTGAACATCTTTTCATTTAAGCACCTTAGCGCACCGTCCACCAAACCTTATATAGTGTAGGCGTACTCTATAATCTATAACACTAATAGAGTACGCCAAAATACTCTATTTTACTCAATGTTTACTTCATTAGTGCCAGTCATGCTTTAATGATGCATGTCCCATATCATATCCAAATAAGACGTATCCCTCAAGTTAGCAGCCCCACCATGCAGCATAAAGACATAGACAATTAGACATCTCATTTATTTGCTACTACATAGGATACACACACAATTAAATTAATATTCACAGGTTACAATAAGGTACTAAAATAAATTATTCTTAAAATACAATAAGAAAAATTATAACTAGAGACAATGATGTCAATTCTGTTGTTTTAAATAGGTCTAAAACAAAAGCTAAAATTAGCAAATTTTAAGATTTAGAAACGTCAAACACACGAATGCTATTCTGTGTTTTTAAAATTTAGACTGACAGATTTAAAATTAGGATTACAGATGTAAAACAACTCAACTTAGCTAAATTAGTTAAAACCGTATTCTGTGCATAAAGTTGAACTAATAGCACCAATATTGTCCAGAAAGTTCAATTTTTAGAAAAAAATAACAAAGTTGAAAGAACTGGAATTTTTTGGTGCAATTAGTTCAACGGTTGAACTTATAGTTGAACTTAGTGGAATAGGTCACATTTTAAGCTAAAATTAGACACGTCTAATTTAATTTCAGGATTTCTTTAAATTCATATAATTTGGTCATGACTAAAATTTATGGTTAGGCAAAATTCATAAATCTTTCTCGAAAACCAGGATAGGTAGGTCTAGAAAAGTTGTACCACCTGTTTGCTAAACACAAGTGATAAATAGGTACCTACCTAAGATAAAAACGTGCACATACATTTAGAATTATATAAGAAAAGTGAAACCTTATTGAAACATGGATTTTGATTTTTTTTTTGTAGCTGCAGTGGTGATTTCGAGGGAAAGGTATGTACTTGGCACTTGCTTGTTTGATACCTACTCTTCACGGGTTTTATCATTTCCCTTGATAAATTCAATTTACTGTACCTACCTAGAGAAAACATAAATTTATCGATCTTACCATTAACTCGCAAACTGGTGTTTGAATTTTTAGAGAAGGCAGAACCCACATCTCAGTTTATTTCTTATGTGTTTTCAGGCACTATCGCGAAAGGTTAGGAAAGGAAGACTGGAGAATTTGAGAGATTGTTCCAACCCTTTTGAATTGCCTGAAGCGAAGTTCAAAACAATGTTTCGGGTGCCAAGGTCCGGTGCCCGTTTTATTATAGGCACGCTGAATGATCCTCGCCTCGAGGAAGGGCATATCTCAAAAACAATAAAGGTAGTGTATCTATATCTACAAACTACCTAGCCTCTCCTATAGGTCCTATAGGTCAAAGCCAGCCAACCATGAGCAGGTGCTTAGCGGTGGTGGTAGATGCTATTATTAACAAGTAAGCCCCTCTCTACATAAAGTTTCCCAAGAGTTGATTGATTTTAAGACCACTGGCAAACTCATCATTTGTTTACAATAAAATGTCTGATCTTAGACTTACACCACGTGAAGCTAATGAAGAACTCCAACAATACTATCGACGTGCATCCCTTGGGCAACATCAAGGAATATTATGCATACGGAAAACTATCAGCCGCAGAAAGGCTAGAAGGCCAGATTAATCTGTTAGGCAGTGTTGCCAGATGGAATTTGAAAAAAACAGTAGAAAGTTCAGTAAAAAATCAGTAGATTGGCATAAAAATATGTAGGTAGATATTAATGAAAGTGAAAATTGTAGTATGTATCTTACGTATTGTGTTTCGCGAGAGTATTTCGACTCGCATTTTGGCTGGCGACCTTTTTTTTTTTTTTAGCTGCTATCGTAAAAGGAAGCTTTTCCTCTTTGCATTTTTGCCGACAATTCCAACTAAACAAAAAAAAAGGGTCGCCAAACTGTGGAGAGAGAACGAGAGTGGTCTCATATCGTACGTGTTGGCGCCTCCTAAAATTACTATTTCATCACGAAGCTATGGCGCTCGGGAAAATCAGGTAGATTTCACGACATTTTAGAAGGCGCTCGGGAAAATCAGGTAGATTTCACGAAATTTTAGAAATAAATCAGTAGATCGGTAGACGCCTGAAAAAGCAGGTAGATCTACTGATAAATCGGTAGATCTGGCATCGCTGCTGTTAGGCGAGATTCCCCGCTTCGACAATCTCGTAGATCGACGTTTTCAATGAGAACAGAGCATGTTTGAAGATTTATCTGATGAACAAAAAGCCAGCAATGAAAAGCCAGGAAGTCCACGTCGAGTTCTACAGGCACAGGAAATAAGTGGTAAGGTAGGTTTTTGTTAGTAGGTATTTTACTTGCGGTCCATCTCAGATTCGCGCAGGTAGACGTTTATTTTTTGTTTTGAGTGCCTTGTTCTCGACCAACCAACAAGGTTAAACAACGCTTAGCTGTGGTCTCAACTTTAATGTTTTTGCAAAAATTGCAAAAAAACAGCGAGGAAAGGGAAAAAATAACTAGAGAAACAGTTTTGCAAAGTGGAAGTAGTGAATGGCTGGAGTTGCGTCGAAACATTTTGACTGCATCAAATAAAGAGACGAATGGATGTCAGTTGCCAAAATATTGTCAAAGATATCTTATACAAAAAATCGATTGATCATGTTCAGTCAATAAAACACAGAAGAGACAATGAAAAACTAGCCCTCGAACAGCTGTCCCAACAAGAGAAGGCAGAGATACATCCATGTGGATTATATATTGACCCGGACGTGCCATATCTCGGTGCAAGTCCAGATGGAATAATAAAAGAGGACATGGTTGTCGAAATAAAGTGCCCTAAAACACCCTACAACATTGGAGTAGAAAAAGTCGTTGACGAAAAAAAACTTCAATTCTATAAAAAAACAAAAGACGGGGTACTTGAAGTGAATAAAGACCACTACTGGTATTTTCAAGCTCAGGGCGAGCTTCATGTTACCAGGAGGGAAAAATGCATGTTTGGTATTTGGTCAGGTAACAAGTTACCTATTAAGACTGAAATTATTGACAGAGATGACCAATTCTGGTCAGTCAAAATGGAGAAGAAACTAAAAGATTTTTACATTGATTGTTTGTTGCCTGAATTAGTAGATCCCAGATACACTCGAAAATTGCCTATTAGAGATCCAGTCTAAAGAGGTATAACAGAGGCCATTCAGGCAAAGAAAACAAAACAAGCAAAAACTTCAGCTTCTAAAAAACGAAAAATGGCACCAAACATAGACCAGCCATCTAGCTCAGCTCAGGTACTTTTGACTGTGTATTTACAGTTTAAAATTGACATAATCTATGGAAAAACATTGTCAGAAATGTTTCTGTTGATCTCTACAGAAAATCGGAGTTGCTATGTACAGACAGAATCATTAATTGGTAACCCCTCAAATAGCTAAAGTTTACATTTGTCGTCCGACCGATTTACAACTCTTTTACTCAAATTCCAAGAAACAAAAATTGTATCTATATATGTACAGTCCGTCCAGAAAGAGTAGAAATTAATTATCGAGGAACTAAAATTTAGTGTACCCTGGCAACTCTTTATGAAAGGCCAGTGTGGCCGCCATAGTGAATTTGTCGCCTGACTTAGCTTTTCTTTGCAAAATTATATGCACTATTTAGCTAAGATACGTTTAGATAAATTTAAAAATTAAACTTTTAGTTACAAAATTGAAGCATTTAAAACGTTTTGTTGAGATAATAATGAAAAATTTTCAACGAATGATAAAAAATTATAACCAATCATAAAACATAAAAATATAATAGGTAGGTATTTATGTATGTAGATTTATTTTCATAGCAAAAGACTATGTATTTATACAAAATTTAAAAAACAGATGCAAAAAATTTTTTTGAGCGATAGCTGGTTTTATTTGTTGGACTAACCAGAATAATTTTCCGCTAGCGGCAACACTGCAAACAATGTCATTTTCGGTCGAGTCGAGTTCTTTGTTATTGTTTGTTTGTTCTGTTAGTTGTTACTTCCATGAAAGCAATTAATCGCAAAATATTAGTAAAATGAATAAAACTATACGCAGTGGGGCTCGTGACATTATTTACAAAGTGTTTAAAAGATGTTAGACCGAGTATCAAGCCGGGAAGCTGCTGACTGATTTAGAAGACGTTTATAAACGAACAGCAGATTTGACCGGTAAGTAGTTGGTTAAAAAGAATAGCACTGGAAGTAAACTGTTATAATTTACTAAAATAATCTTGTAAATCCATCCAAAATCCATGTAATTCATAATAATTAATCATTGTTTATCTTTCTCTCATTGAATAGTATTTTGTAGTGCAATCACATAATTTTGATACTTTTGTTTTGTTACAGGAAAATCTGAAAGCAAAAGCTCAAGCGAGAGCTCGGAGAGCGAAGATGAAAATGATGATATGTCAGGGACTTCTAATTGTGTTCTACTACAAGATTCTGATGAAGAATCTATGTCTGGTTTTGAATATCTGGACTTTGAATCACTAGATTGATGTATGATTTAGTATATTATTATTTATTATTCGACAAAATTGTCTTTTTTTTCCCCCTCTGAGTATATAAAATATTCTTGCTTTCTTTCTAGGTAGGTAGTGTCATAGGACTAGTTTGGACATCAGTGCTCTTATAAAATGTTTTTGTTTATGGCACAAGACTATAAACCCAAAATAATTCATAAATTCTCATTATTGACAATATCAAGTATCAATACGTTCTGCCGTAGTATACGGTGATACCATTTAAAACATGTAATAATTAGTGGCGCCCTCATTTATTTTCTACTCTTTCTGGACGGACTGTAAGCCAATGAACTAGTTATCGAAAGCTCGAAATTTTGTGTTATTTATGTTCGGCAGCGGATTTTATTTACGAAATCAATATAAAGAAGATTGCTCGTCAGCTTGGAATAACGGTAAATTTTCTACTTATATCTTAAAGTTGTTCTTTACCTTGTTATCTTTAACTGCATAATATAGGTATTGTTGATTTGTTATCTTACAGATTCAAACCCTGCGCTTATGGGGGCGTTATTTCAATTTCAATCCGAGGGGGATGTGAATCTAAGAAGAATTGGCAAAAAAAAACAACAGGAGTGTAACAACAGAATAAATTTAAAAAGTAGGTAAGTGATAGTTCTCAACGAATCCAAATACATTAATCAAAGATTATTTCATCTTATTCTTATCTTTTTAACAAACTACATAGTATTTGACCAATGAAAATAAGTTAAGTATTTGTATTTTATCCCGCACCCCTAAAAACAAACACCAATTGATTAAATTGTTATTTTTAGGTTATTGGGGATCGATGTCTTTTATGGTTCCCGGAAAATAGAAGAAATGACTGGGAGTATGAATGGCGAACAATATTTGACGGTGTTGAAGGAAGTCATGTCACTTTCTGTGCGGATCGCGTATCCAGAGGGTCAAATTTATTTTGTCCACGATAATTGTGCAGTGCATCGTACGCGAATGGTTTCTGAATGATTCTATTTCTAAGAAGACATTACTGTTATTCCTAGCTAGCTTAAAGTCCGGACCCAAGTCCGAGAAAATGTGTGGGGTCAAATGGTTTTAAATTGGCATTCGAATGAATTGACGTCCAAGAATAACTTAGAGCAAGAGGTTACACAGATGAGAAACAGACTACATAAAATCAATAATAAAAAAAAACACCATTTGACCTCATATATTTTCAAACCTACCTAATTAAACTATGTTCCACGATTTACAGGAGATTCAAATTGTTTAATTCATTAGATTAGAAAAGTCAACAAAAATCTAATGAAAACATGTGTATTCTCGAGTACTAAATCGCAAATGGAACATTATTTATCAGGATAGGGAACTACTTGTAAATAAGCTTGATTATAAAATAAAATATGTCGAAAGACAAACAAACAATCGAGTTGTTCCGGTCTGATACCCCTTGTTGTGATCCACCAGGGGGATCGTCATTATTTAAAATTATTTTTTATTCCGGTCTGATCCCCCTTGTGGTGACGCATAAGAGGGATCACATATTTTAAATTATTTTTTATTCCGGTCTGATCCCCCTTGTGGTTTTGTATTAGGTATGTATGTATGTGTATAAAGCCTAGACTTACATCCTCTTTTCGAATTGGGTGGGGTAAAATTACTACCAACGTAACTATATGAATAGCAACCTTTTCGGTGGACTGCAGAAGAGAAAAGCAAGGGTAGAACTCCTCGTTCATTTTTTCAATTCAACTGACATTCTTTCAATTCAACTGTCATGTGAACGGTAGAAGAAGTCGGTTCGCTTCAAAGAAGAAAAACCAAATTGTATCAACTCACAAAGAGAATCTGTGCAGGAGAAGACTAAAGAACGTTGGCAAAACATACGGGGTGAGTCTAGGATATTAAAGAAAGTATATGTATTTATTATAATTCAGTACTATCACCCCAGCACGTTCCTATCGAGCGGTACAACATCTACAGGTTCGGCGTTAGGTACCAGCGGAATGCTTTCGTCGTAGATCGAACAGTTAGTAAACATTTTTCTTATTAGAAGGATTTCTTGGATGCTGTCTATATTTCCAAAGTATGTTTAATATGTTACTAATTATGTATTATATACTATTATTTAAATAAAATGAATATACATTTTATTGATCTATCTGCCATATTTCTGTCTTATCTTACGGTCACTGCCTACCGGACCTTTGTGAATTTGTTCTTGCGTCAAAATTTGACGTGCTGCACAGCATAACAACTGACAACACTCCGCGATTATTATTCAACATCGATTTCCTGTTTTTTAAGTAAATTAACTTTCTTTAATTATGTTCACAGGTCCAAGAACTCTGGTGCATCACTCCCTCGTATTCAATCTGATGAAGAGATTGCAGGGAGCTCAAAGAAACCTGTTGAACGGCCTCACCATCAACCTGCTTCAAGGAAGCGGAAGCTTCCTGCTGTTACCCCGCATCGGAACTGCACCAGTTATCAGCTGTTCGGAATGGACAGTGAGGAGGAGGATCATCACCGTGCAAGAAAAACCGGTAATAATATAGAGCAATCGATATTTACCATTAGATGTTCACGATACACTTATTGTCGATTCATGCGAACAAGTGTTACGGGTGAATATTTTGTTGTTTTAAAAACATATAATGATGATCGCATTACGTCATTGCAAAAGAGAAAGTTATTCTTGAGCGAAATAATAATAAGAACAAAAAGTAACACTGAGGCATGGTCCTATCTTCAAAAATTTATAAAAGCAACGCAAAAAGAACTTTAACACTGTTTTGTATTCAATAGAGCTTCCGGGGACCATTGTTTAATAAGACCATTAAATCCTGCAGGAAAGCACACACACCATCGCCGCCGCCACCATCACCACAACCACCCGCACCAACACCGCCACCACCACCTACGAAAGCAGCCAAGAAAAGTTATCAATCGGAGCCTCGCCCGAGCACTTCAACAAAAACATCAGCTCGGGACTTATTCGGATCCGATAGCGATGACGATGAGACCGCCCCCTCGCCGTCAACTAAAAAAGGTGTCGATATAATATCGTACTATTCAAAAAGAGTAGCCAACGGGGGGATTGCCCGTCAAATAAACATGCAAAAAACAGGCTCTCACTTTATTGAGCTCAAGGTGTATAATTGCGAAGAGATTAAAAACATCCAACCCATGAATAGACGGCGCCATGCTGTCATTACGATTAAAAATCGTACAGACGACAACACGCCAGCGTGGAACCATTTATCACAATTTATCAGGGCGACAAGAAAAGAGTTTAAAAATTGTCGCGCTGCTTTATTGAATGGGTAATGCAGTTATATACCTTAAGCTTGCCAATGTGTGAGCCTGTTTTTTTATTCATTAGACCTCACTTCTCTAATCGCTACTCTTGCGTTTATATTTTTAAGAATATTTACTCGATAGTATTAAGTATTTCATGTTTACATATTAGGTAGTAGGTAAAGAATATTATTGTATTTTCATGTTTTTTTTTCACAGCTATATCGTATCCTGATCGGGATAGTAGATCAATTGACTACACAGACACGCTACTGACTTCGAGGTACTTCGTCGTACTTGTTAACTGCAACGCAAGCGCTACCTGGCAGAGCTACCTGGCCGAGCTACCTGGCAGCGCTAGGCAGAGTCTTCGTCTTTGGGTCGGCGGGCCGGACGGTCAGTCTTCGTTCAGCAGCCGCACAAAACAGTCGTAGAAACTGTCTCGCGTTCAGTGTAGTGTAAATACCAAGTGAAATCTAGTACTTAGTAATGTGACTTTATCTTTGTGTAAACTCTATTTAATTTTGAGATTAAACGTTTGTGATTATAAAAATCTGTGTACTTTCTTTGAACCGACATCCTACACGCCCTGAGGATACGCTATGGCCGACGTGGGAGGACACCCCCTTTATTACGACATATTAATTAACACCTTTTCGTAACTGTGCCCGTATCAAAATTAAACTTTTTTTTTCTCCATACATGAGTGACCCTCCCTAGTGAGCACTGTCGAAAGCATCATTCAATGCGTTTATAATAATAAAATGACGTGTACAGAATTTTATAATTACGTTAGGGAAAAGGAGTTACTGAAAAAGGTCACCGAGAACGTAAAGTAGGTAAGAAGAGTTGACTTCGCTGGTTTTATGATTAAAGTTTCTTATATATTACCCGAGTTTTTGAATAATCCATGATTTACCCTATTTTTGTTTTAACTGTCCCGGTCGGCGTATCAGCATTTATGGCAGCCCTTTCTTCTTCTTCTTCTTCCGGACCTTATCCCACGCTAAGTGGGGTCGGCACAACATGAATGGCAGCCCTTTATTGACATAAATTTACGATTTAGATAAAGATAAATTAATCTAGTTTGAGAATACGAATACGTGACCTTGCCGTTACAAAAATGACTAATGAGTCACCAAAGCGCATTTAGATTTTTAGTATTGTGGCGGACGAGAAAGAACATGTAAAAATGGTGTGTTGCAGCATAACCAACTGTGGAAATGCTTCCACAACTTGCAATTACAAAAATAAGGGGATTAAATTTCATCGGTAAGTCAGTTTTTTCTTTGGGTGGCGCTGTTTATGTGTGCGTGTCTCTGCGTTTGAATAAACACGTATGTAGTAGTGACAGCATGGGTGGGAGGCCAGGTGGCGACAAGCGTTTTGTACGTAATCCGGGTGCTATAACATTTCTAGTACCATATATTCCTACTTCTGTGGGCACCACTGATGGCGACTGGGATTTTATTTCCCAATTGCCACCAATCGTGGTGATAACGGTGGTGATAACTGGGAATAGATATAATTAAGTAGGTTATATTTTTGAATTATTTATTGTTTTTTTGTTATAATAATAATAAAGCGGTTCTCCTGGATTCAGCGCGTATCGTCAGGAAGTTCCTCTGTCTGCAACCCTAGTCACCGGCTGCTTGAGCCTAGCTTCGCGGTCGGTGATCCACCGTTTTGATATATTTTTTACTATAGAATAGTTTTATAAAAATTTTGTATTTCTATAGTAAAAAATGTATTTTTTAATGAGAATTAAAATAAATAAAGTGTATAATAATAATAATATACTTTTATTTCAGACACATGTTCCATATTAAATATAATTTAAAAGTAAATTAACTTTAAAACAGTCACTTATCTTAACGTTTAAAGATAAAAAAAATATAAATTAATTACGGGCTGCATTAGCCCGGATGGTGCCATTAGAATATTTTAAAATATTTTTTAATGTCAATTTTTTGACAAGTTTGGCTGAAATGACAAACCAGCATGCCAGGGAAGTAATCGGCCGAGGCATCAGTGCACAAAGCCGATTACAACGCTGGAAAGACACGTCTGGAGAAGAACTCCTAACCGTTTTGGGGGTTCTATTTTTTATGGGAACGGGTCGGCTCAACAAAATAAATAGTTACTGGGCAAAATCATACTTGTACAAATTCAACCTGACCCAGTATATGAACCGAAACCGATTCCTCTTACTATTAAGAATGTTGTATTTTCAACACCGCAACGCTCCCCGAAATATGTATGCGAAGGTGGAAGGACTGATAGAGTTTTTCAACGATACAATGACAAATATAATATACCTCTTCATGCGTCACAGGACCAAAGCTTTTCTGGCTCTTGCAAATTCTGTAAAAAAAGTACATTGTGAGAAATTTGCACACGAAGAGGTATCTGCCTGTAGGGTGTTCGTCGAACAAAATCGTATTTGCTACAATTGTTTGGGTCATGGCCACTCGGCCAATCACCGCCGATGTAGGATCAACTGTCACGTATGTCATAGACGTCACCATACCTTACTGCATCTCACGAGAGATGTCTCCATAGAGTCAAAGTCAGTGGAAAGCGATCCACCTAATGAAAGTAGTTCAGGTGAGGCACCCGTCGTTTGCTTTGCGTCAAAAAATGCATCAATTTCCGGTCAGGTACTCTTGGCTACGGCTCTCGTGAATGCACAAACTGAGAATGCAAATACGCGAACTGTTAGAGCGCTGTTGGACCAAGGTTCGCAGGCATCGTTTATCACAGAAGCAACTGCTCAACTCTTGCGTCTCAATCGAACACCGGTCAAATCAATCGTATCAAGTGTAGGAGGCAACCAAACATTGGCCTCCAGATCAATGGTTCAGCTCAACATCATGTCAATGCGTAAAGGCTTTCAGGATTTCAAGATGACACTGGACGTGTTCTTCTGAAATTCAATAACCACACTACTACCAAGGATATAGTAGCGAGATGCCTACTATCGGACTTAGTTAATTTTTAAATTTTTACTTGCAGTATGTAGCACAAGGACGACATTTTAAAATATCCATACAAGTGATCGCAATGTGCCGAAAATTGCGGTTCAGCAAACATTATTCTAAATAGACCTTGAGGTCGCATAATGCCGACTTTCGTTCTCACCGGTATTTAAACTACGTGTGTTGCCTACTAAATGTACAATCAAACACAAAACTATACATATGTATTGTACAGTAGGTACCTATGTCGTTTTTCTTTAAAATAAAATTAAATCAAAATTTTAATTCTAACAGTAATAAATGATAATCAGAACATAAATATCAGCCTCAAAGTAAAGTAAGTAAATACCTAAGTTCTGAGTATAACTTTGGCTCAATCATTTTCAAAACAAACTGTATAATACAATTGTATAATACAATTTCCATTAAAAATGTCGAACTTTGCTTAGCCTACTCAAGCAAACCCCTATTTCAATTCGTTGATCAAGAAAGTCCTGAACAATTTTTTGGATGCGATCGTTAGTAATTTTTTCTTTTTTAATTTGTTTTTTAGTGGTTGGGAAATGGATCAAACTTTTTCGAATATCGTGATCGTATTTAATGCTCTCATTTTTTATACTTTTAATGAATGGGAACAGGTTTGGTTTTTTCCGTTTAATAATTTTATTTAAACGTGAGTGCCAGCCCTCCACTGCATTTATAGTACGATGAGGGTTATCAAAGCAGCTTACAGCATCTATCAATTTAGGGTCCATCCACTGTTTTATAAAGTAGTCCATGAAACCGTTCCATCCTTCTACATTAGACATAACCTCAAACTGAATACTGAGGAAGCCCTCCGGCATTAAACTTGCTGGCAAATGTGCCAGTGCTACAAAAAGAGCTATGGTTTTTTTATCCAATAAATTGTATTTCTTAGCCTTTTTGTGCAGAGCTTGGGCATAATGGAAAAAACATCCTTTTATGTTTGTGGTCGGAAATGTGATTTGAAGTGCAGTCATCGCCGCCATTTCGTAATCCGTTTGAAATATTTCTGGATTCATGTCCGGAATACATTCTTTTAGCATGACAAATAACCTCTCATAGGTATATTGCTTCTTATTAGGCAATAAACAATATATTAATGGAGTTACATAATTTGTAGTTAGCCCGTGAATGGTATATAGCTGTTTGAAAGGTGGCGGAACACTCTTAAACGTGCCATCCGCAAAGAAATGTTTGACATTTTTGATTGTTTCTCGAGCCTCTAAACTACAAAATACTAAAATTTTGTCCATGGTCCCATCGTCACAAAGTAAAAAATTTTCATTCAAGGTTTCACTTAAAACAACGTCTTCTAATTTTTTGAAAACTGTCGCCCGTACATTAAGATGCGACTTTCTGGCTCTGTACAGTGAATTTTTGACCGATTCATAATTAGGCAACATATTATCGTATTCTGTATTGGATTTGTAAGGTAACATCACACGTTCATATATTTGGGGTACGGGGCCCAGATCATCACAAACAGCTTGTTTCAATTCCGCCTTAATCGTTGCCAATTTATATGCATAGGCATCGGGTTGGCATGTATGGTAACTTATTCTAGTAATAGTTTCATCCTCTTCCATCCAAGTAATGGATCCTGAGCATTGTCATTTTTATTAGTTTTTTGGCGTGTGTGACTATGTCCGCCACGCCACAGTGACCAGGAACCCTGTTTAAAACATTAATAATAATATTGATTTAATAATATAAGTAAAATGACTAACTAGGTGTTCTTATCAAGTTTACACCGAGTACGATATCTACAATAATGTGAGTACCTACCTTGGTATTTTTAATTAGCACAACGTCACTGTTATGAATATATTTTATAAAATTATTATTCATTTTGTTCGGTAAATGTGATCATTCCATTTACTCAAACAATTGAATTAAATGACATAACTCTGTTACATGACATGATGACATTATTATTTTATTTTAAATAATGTGTTTACCTCCTTGCACTTATGAAAGAGACTGTACTAAAATAGGCAGCATGATATTTTTGGAACGATTAAAAAAATATATGGCAAGCTACTATTTATCTGTGACAAAATAAAAAAGTAGGCGTGGTGCGATTTCGTACTATAGAGATTTCATTTAGTTGGCGTTATGCATCCTGTTGTGTGAAAATTTGTAAAAGTCGGCTAAGTCCGATAGTAGGCATCTCGCTACTAAATCCTACCAAGCAAGAAAACAGTGTTAACAGGTTGGGTATAGGGGATCGAGAACCGGCCATATTTTGAGAACCGGTTCTTTAGATTCCAATTTCAACATAGAACCGGGTACCCGGTTCTTTCGATTCTGAAGGTGCTTTTGTTAATTTATTCGAATTTTGTAAGTAAAGTCATAAAAAATCCATGGTGTTAGTGTGAACAGTGTTGTCCTTGAAACCAGAGGTTCAGTATCATGAGGAGAGTCCAAAACCGATGAGATAAGGTTTATGCCTATTTTAGTTTGGCAGGATTTAGATATTTTATGTATTCGATATTGTACACGATGCCATGGTCACCCTAAAAAAGCTACCTACTCTAACACATTTTCCAGGCAAGATAAACTGTTTCGAAACAAGTCTAAATTCACAGTAATAATAATCAAAAAATTCAATAGGCAGGCGCAGGCGGTAGGCGGTAGGCAGGTGTTTTTGGCGTACTTAACCCTAGGTCAGTTCTTATTCTATTCATAAATATTCGTCCCTCAGACGAACTCTCTATCTGCTCAATCAAACGTCACTGCGAGTAAAATACACTTGCGATGTATTTGGTTGTATGAGTTATGAAGGTTCTTAAAAGGTGTATCTCATTCACTTTACAACTTTGAATCATTTTTACGTTTTGCGCGGTCTGTGAGACGAATGTCAATGAATCTAGGGTTAAAGATTATCATCAATCAATTTTATCAACTAATCAATTTAAATTTCAGTTCTTTGTACAGTTAATGAAATTCACTTACCAAAATAACACTTCACCATCACGCAACCTCCGCACGTCTTCTTACTCGTAGATTAGGTATTATTACACACACATACATTCAGTCAAAAAAGTATCGGGAATGGATGATTTGTTTATGGTTCCAAATTCAAATTTTTGTTTTTTTTGTTGTTGTTAGGTTGGCACAACTGTTTGCCATTTTGGCGCGGAGTTTGTGTTGCATCTGTTATTTATATTAAATACAGTGCTGTTTTTAGTTACATCATATCTAGTGTGTATTGCGAATTTCACAATGGACAAAAACATCGAACAAAGAGTTTGTCTTAAGTTTTGCATCGCCAATGGAATTTCGTGTTCGGAGTCACTGAAAATGTTACAGAAGGCTTTCGGTGAATCGACTTTATCAAAAACACGTGCTTATGAGTGGTACAAAGCGTTCAAAAGCGGTCGAGATGTGATGGAAGATTTGCCTCGCTCTGGTAGGCCATCAACGTCTGCAATTGAAGTTAACATCGCAAAAGTGAAGGAAGAGGTGGACGAGGTCTTCGAGGACGAGTACCGCGAATTTGAGGACCTCACTGATGCAGAGGCATTATTTCAAAGAAAATCATTTTCATTCGCGACCTTGTCAAAAACAGTCAGATAAATAAAAAGTAATTTTTATGTAGGTAGTCATTTTACGCTGTTTCTGTACCTGTTATGGTATAATATATTTTGACATTTTGTTGTTTTTTAGAATGTTGAACCCTCGTCCCCTTTGGCACCATGCCTATTCTCCCCTCACGTCGCCAGAGCGCCGGGGAAGCTGGCCTCCACTATCAGAACCGTAAGCTTTAATTCTTCATACTTATCTGTAGTTTAGGTAAGATCTGAAGACTACACAAACTAACGACGGTTCATGTATTTCAGATATTTGGGATCCCCGCAGGGTCCGTCGTCGTCCCGCTCACCCATTCGCTTTCCCGCTCGCTCGCCGGAACCGTAAGTTTTAATCACACTAATATTATAAAAGCGACAGTTTGGATAGATGGATGCATGATTGTTACTTCTTCGCGCCTTAACACATAAATACAGAACGGATCGGCAAAAAGAAAAATATTAATTTTAGTTTCTGACTACACTTTTTTTACACGATGGTGTATTTATTTCAGACTTGGCTTCGTTTTGCGGATCTACGTTGAAGCGGGTGCACCATTGGAGGTTGGCGAAGATTTTTATGCCCCGGACTCGCATGCCCTGTATGTAATAGATGATGATATGAATGGGTCTGGTAGTGAAAGAAGTGTGAGAGGTAGAGGGCGGGGTGGACGAGGGCATGCGAGAAACCGAAGGCAGTCCAGTCAAGGTCGCGGGGGGGACGTCGTCGCCAGGCGAGTTGGCAGCCTGGCTAGCCACTGACGACGATGTTCCCCTCCAGCTGCGTGAAATGGCGAGGGATTAAGTGAGGAGGCGACAGGCGAGAATGGAGGATTTAGAAAGACGGCGAATGAACCGCGCAAGAAATTTGAATGAAGGGGATAATAGCGAGAGCGAAAATGATGACGTAGTTGAGGACGCCCTTGGTGGAAGGGATAATGCGCTGTTGGAAGGTGAGGATCTCCACTCCGAATGGTCACCAATGGAGACTTTTCGAGGTATCGAAGAGGCTTTTAGTCCTGAGCGCACTGGTTCTGTTTCGTCGTACAATACTCCGAACGATGTTTTTCGTTCTTTTTGGGACGATAGCATCATACAGGTGATTGTCGACGAAACGAACCGGTATGCTAGTCGAATCAATTCGGCCTCCTTCCAAGCAGAGTGGTATCCTACGAATGCTGATGAGTTGTTGTGCCTCTTTGCGTTCTGGATGATGACCGGTATAATCCGTATGCCAACGATTTGTAGTTATTTTTCTACAAACTCGTTGTTGAAAACGGAAGTCTTTTCCCGCATTACAACGTTGAAGAGGTACAACAATCTCAGCAGGGCTCTCCATTTTGTGGATACCAGTCCTGCCACTAATGAGAACCCAACCGCTAATGACGCCGCAAGCTCCGATCGATTGTACAGTTTGAGGCCTATTATTCATCACTTGAATTGTAAATTTCAGTCAAACTACGTCTTAGGAAAAGACATTAGTATTGATGAGAGTTTAATGCTTTGGAAAGGCAGGCTTACAATGAAACAGTACATTCGGTCGAAGGCTGCTAAGTTTGGGATTAAAACTTTCGAACTATGTGAGAGTGCGACGGGATACCTCTGGTCTTTCGTGGTTTACACGGGGAAGGAGAGCTCGCCTGGACCACAACTCTCAAAAAGCACGGCCGTAGTTCTTAAGTTGATTCAGTCCTTACTTCATAAAGGTTATCGGTTATTTATGGACAACTGGTTCAATTCTCCGTACCTCGCTCGCTACCTCAAACGTTGCGGTACTGACTGTGTTGGTACCCTACGTCCGTCTCGCGTAGACGTACCCAGATTGGTTACCAACGCTCCGCTATAGCAGGGCCAGCTAGTAGCGAGGCATTCGGGGGACGTCTGCGTCTTGTCTTGGATGAACAAAAAGAGGATAACCATGATATCCACATGTCATGGGGCAGCCCCTGGCTTACCCAGGGTATCCTCTTGCCCACCACCTCGTCCGGAACTTTTCAAGCCGCAGTCGATCCTCGACTACAATCGGTCAATGGGCGGTGTTGATCTCAAAGATCAATGCTCGAACCGTACCTGCTAGAGCGGAAGCGAGGTGCCAAATGGTATCTCAAGTTCTCAAGCTTTTCAAGCGTCTGCTTAATGTTTCCATTCACAACTCTCGTGTCCTGTTGGAATCTTCCCAGAAGATGCAACAGGATAACCTTAAATTCCGCTTAGAATTAGTGCATGCCATTCTTACTCATCACCATTCTTTAGTACCAATCAACCGTAGAGCCCAATCATCTCATCGTAGAACACATGCTTTTCCTCACATCGTTCAAAACACACATTGGCCAGTTCATTTCCCGCAAAGCGATGCCGACAGGGCCAAAAATCGCCAAGCTCGCAATAAATGCCTCATTTGCCTCCAGGAAGGGCGGAAAACGCAAAAGACGGCATTTATGTGCGAGTCTTGCAAAGTGCCACTGTGTGTTGAGTGAGAACTGCTTCAAAAAATACCATAAATCTATTTAATTTTCTAGGCTTGCTTTTGCTTCATTTGAGTTTGTTTCTGACTAGTTGTCTATTTGTAATTGATGAATGAATGGTTTGGATGTATGATTTTATGGGTGTAGTATGATAATAACATTTCGAATCAGAGTGAATCTGTGTGTGTTTACTGTGCTAGGGTGACCAAACATTTATTTCTTTAGGCTTACAAAATAAGCAACAAACAAGTCAAATTGTATTATTGACTAGTCAAGTTTTAAACTAAACATTAATTTTATAATTATATAAAATTTATGTACGAGTGTAAAATAAGGTGTTGATTGATTTTCTCTTCGCTTCAATCTTTTGTCCACTATTGGAGAAGCGAAAAATAATCCACGCGCACATGTATAACTTATGTGTCTAATACATGTTTGCCTTATAAATATTAACATACCATTTTAAACCAAATATATGAAAATTATTAGTTGAAAATTATTACAAATTCGGAACAACAGTCCTTCACATTCCCAGAACGTTTGCAACCTGTAATACTACATGACAAGGTGTTAAAAACTCAAGCTTTTCAAAAAGTAAAAACTACACTACAAAGGAGACATGATGCGTGACAAGTTTGAATTCCCATAACATCGGACATGAAAAATATTTATAAGGACGAAGATGGGAACATATAATTTAATTGATATTTCTTAGAAGAAATAACACCAAAATCTCATGTCTCAATTACAATGTGGGAATTTCAGAGGAAGTTTTATGAAGAATATTGAAAAATTTTGATGAAATTTAGAAAGACACATCATCCAAACCACAGACCATCGAAAATCTTTTTGATCCTGAAGTCCTAATTATAGAGGTCCACATCTATATTACCAGATTACTCAAATAAAATCTGAAGAATAATACCTGGCAGGATATAACCAAAAATCTCTCAAAAGCCCTCACCAATGAGGAAAAAAATAAAAGATGAACACAGAATGCTTTTAGCTTTCTTTTTCGACTTCCAGCAACACAAATCGCTGTTGCTAGTACCATAGCTTCCGTGTGAATGAGAAGTACCAGTAAAAATAAGACCAGGTACCTACCTAAGTACTTATTCATACTCCTACGACTATTTCACGACTGTGATCCCAATACCACCGACATCTTTTCGGCGAAATGAAAAAAAATGAGCCTTTATTTCACCTCCCGGATTTCTGATTCACCAGTTGGCAACCAGTTGGCTAGCTACTTGTGATTATAAAATAATTTTAAAAGTGATTGAAGTTTAAGTCAAAAAGTCAAACAATAATTAAAAATGGTAAAAACATACTCGAAAGAAGAGTTCATCGTTGCACAAAATGTCTCCGGCGCGCGGCGGATCCGTGCCGACATAGAGCAGCCGGAGAGCAGCTGAAAACCTTCGAGCTTCCTCGTGGGAATAATTATCGTCATCATTGTCATCGGTTGCGTCATTGTCAGCGGTTGCATGGGCTACAGATTCTACGTAAAATGCCACAAAGAGTGGGAGAGAGAGTTTTAGGAATTTTATATGAAGAAACAATAGTTGGATCCGGCGTCGTCATCGAGAGATCGGAGGAGCCAGACGGAGACTGCGGGTATCAAAATCGCATGAGGTCACGATGGTCACATCAGATCCATCAACTAATCCATGCTCGTCGTTGTCCGTGCCGTCCATGCGTTAGAACTAATTGATTTGTGAAAGTGCAGTGCGTGCGCAATATTTTCGGGAAACAAACAATGCGTCGCAAAGAACGAAATGTTGAGTTTTAGTAATACGTGGATTTGAATGAAATTCTTTTTTTTGGCATATACATTCAGTCAAAAAAGTATCGGGAATGGATGATTTGTTTATGGTTCCAAATTCAAATTTTTGTTTTTTTTTGTTGTTGTTAGGTTGGCACAACTGTTTGCCATTTTGGCGCGGAGTTTGAGTTGCATCTGTTATTTATATTAAATACAGTGCTGTTTTTAGTTACATCATATCTAGTGTGTATTGCGAATTTCACAATGGACAAAAACATCGAACAAAGAGTTTTTCTTAAGTTTTGCATCGCCAATGGAATTTCGTGTTCGGAGTCACTGAAAATGTTACAGAAGGCTTTCGGTGAATCGACTTTATCAAAAACACGTGCTTATGAGTGGTACAAAGCGTTCAAAAGCGGTCGAGATGTGATGGAAGATTTGCCTCGCTCTGGTAGGCCATCAACGTCTGCAATTGAAGTTAACATCGCAAAAGTGAAGGAAACAGTGACTGAAAATCCTCATTCAACTTTGCGAGAGATAGCCGCCGAACTTTCTGTATCTCACGAGTCGATCCGTACCATTTTAAATAATCACTTGGGTATGAAACATGTTGCCGCTCGACTAGTCCCAAAGACCTGAATTTTCTCCAAAAACTCAGTCGCACAAGGCCATCATTGTGACCGAATTTTTGACCAATCACTCAACAAATACCATCGAGCAACCACCATATTCACCAGATATGGCTCCGGCCGACTTCTTTCTTTTTCCTAAACTCAAATTACCACTTCGTGGCACCCGTTTTCAATCGGTACAAGACATAAAGGAGAATTCGCGGCGAGAACTGAACTCAATTCCGGAAACAGCGTTTAAAAAATGTTTTGATGATTGGATAATTCGTTGGCGTAAGTGTATCGTTTCTGAAGGAGCATACTTTGAAGGTGATAAAATAAATTTGGATGAATAACAAACATTTTGTGTATTATTGATCTTTTCCCGGTACTTTCTTGACAGAGTAGTATATTATATTGACTGGTATTGACATGGATCAATTGAGCTACCTTTAGACTGTTTGCAACCGTCTGCGGTTAGCTCAATGGTTTCAATTGTAAATACTAGTTGTAATTTTTCTATTCCTTTGCTTGTAATTTTCGTTGTTAATAAAGATGTTACTTGGTATATTATATTCATATAATTATTGCGATGTGTTTGAATCAACCACCATGTTATTTTGGAATTGTTTAAATCTCACGGTACATTTTCTCCACATTTTAGTTTCTTTTTTCATAGATTTCGTTTCATATCACGAATCGAATTTTTTAATGTATGTATTTGTTTAATACCGAAATATAGACTTTTATTCAATTTCAAGGTTGCTGTAGTTTCGTTTTCGAGACAATGACATTTCAAAATGAAACTTTGATTGTTCTTTCTGACGCTAGAGGAGGTTTTCAGGTCGTTTGTTTGATTCTGTTGAACAATGAATTTTCTACCAGAGTCTGTTTATTACTTATAGGTAGTGAAGAAGGATTTGTCGGACGGAGCTCTGCTCCTTTTTGAATCGAAAATAAATTCTGAAGATTATCATAAGGAAATGAATGCAGATTTTTTTGAGGACTGTCTTCCTAAAGTAAACCTAAACTCGGTACTCGTTATGGATAATGCTCCATCATAGTAGGAAAGTGGAGCGGACCCCTACTACCCTGCTTGGAAAAAAGTGGACATAGTTCCGCTCAAAATACATCGCCTACGTTTTGATTAAGGCTCAGTTAATGAAAATTGTAAAAGAAAACAAAACACACTATAATAAGTATGTGGTTGATGAGCTGGCTGCTCAGTCGGGTGTCACTATTTTGCGACTGCCCCCTTACCACTGCGAGCTCAACCCTATTGAGTTAATGTGAGTGAGCTCAGGTAAAAGGGGCACGTCGCATGAAACAATAGAACATTTAAAATAGTTGAAGTAAAGAAATTGTTCGAAGAAGGTTTGAAAGAGGTGACACCTGAAAAATGGAAAAACTGCATAGTTAAAACACGTGTTTTAAAACAACTTGTTTTAATCAAGCGAACCCTGATATCAAGATTTTTTAGGGTGTTGGTTAGCTAAACTGAAATTAAACCGAAAATTATGCCGAAACCGAGCCTACACACAACACTAATCATTATAGGTAGTGAGTGACATCTCTTAATTTTTCAGTTTGTTGAAGCAGTTCATTTAATCAAGTGAATAGTATAAGGTCATCTACAAAGCGATCAAGTACCTAGTGTCTGTCTTCATACGTGTATGAATGTGTTTCTTTCAACTTGGTCAAAATGAAGTCGAAATTTAAAAATTTAGCGTATGTTATGATGATTTAAGAAAGTCAAGTAGTAGTGTATGTGGGGATACACATGCCCGTAGCTTGCACACTAGCATACCAGCTCCATGCAAGTGCCAGCCACAATCATGTGTGTGTATTCACTTACTGGCATGCCTGGAACTGGAAGCTAAATAGTTGCAAGTAGCTAGCACAACATTTGATTTTCTTGCATGCCAGTTGGGGGAGGTGACGCGGGGGCTGCCAACCTGGCACGTGTGAACAGACGCGACAGCTACGGGCATGCCAGTAGCCGACTTATAGTGACCGTAGGCACACGTTTTTTGTTTTGATTGAGAAGCTCAAGTTTTTTCTCTGTATTGTTGGATTTTGTATTCAACATGGCACTATGAAGACAGGGCGCAATGGCGCTCATTGGGGGAGGCCTATGTCCAGCAGTGGACTAATATAGGTTGATGATGATGATGATGATGATGGCACTATGGGGCGAAGAGAAAACTATACAGTTCATTCATTTGTAAAGAGAATACGAATATCTTTGGAAGATTGCTGACGCCAAGAAATCTTAGTGCACTGGTGTGTGTCTTGTCGAAATATTGAAACATTTCTGATCTCCATCCTCCGGGTACTATCAGATCTCCTTCATTTTCAATACTGTCAAAATATCCTGGTGGAGTATAAATATTCCTTTACTCTCTTTACTCTCCGTTAAAAGTTATGTAACAGGGCACATGACATAACAACTTTAGATGCATGGATTGGCTGCAGTGGCATAGGTCTCCTGAGTACTCGAAAACGAGCAGACATGACCCCAAAAGAGCTGATGAAAGTTTACGACTAGATTTCCTTTTTATACTTCCTTCTGCATGCTTACCAGTATAGGGTTTCATTTAGGAGTGGTCGTTGAATGAACGAACAGTTTATTTAGACTGTTTTGTTGCCGTAGACTGATAAACTAGTTTACAGTCCACGAATAAACTAGTTTACTCGTGAACGACATTTGCATCAAGCAGTCGACGGTCGAGCGTTGCCGAAACAGTTTCTTTAGCTTCAGCTAGCCATTGTCTATTCGTCTATCAAGCATTCCGGTCTCTTCACACTTGCACAACCTAATATGACTATCATGACTAATATGACTATATCTCTTTCGCCATGCACTCGACTCCAGCGGAGATCTAATGGCGGCGGGCGTCGGCGGTGTTGTGTAAAAATAAACTCCATTTCAATGCATGACAATATATTATTGTACTAGATGCGCCCCGCGGCTTCGCTCGCGAACCAGAGTTCTTTTCCATACAAATTTCAGAAATTTATTATACAACTCCTAGGAGTTATTAAAAAAAATAAAAAACACGTGTTGAATTATTTATTTCATATTTTATTTATACCGAGTTTTGAGTAAATCAAACAAAGGAAAAATAATTTTTCATACAAACTTTACTACCCCATTTAACCCCTTCCCCTATTAAAATTTCCAAATTTTAATAGCCTATGTTCTATTCTAGGTCCTCAACTATCTACGTACCAAATTTCATCTGAATAATTTAAGTAGTTACGGAGATTACCTATAACAAACATTGAGACAGACTTTCTCATTTATTATAATAGTAAGATTAGAGGCAAGCAGGTTTTTGAATGTTTGTTTACATTATTTTTTATTAGTCTAGTTTGGAATGCGCTTTGCACAGGTCAATGTTTACGCAAATTTACGTGAAAAGAAATTTTAATATCCTGTGTTATTCTAGATCCTAAACTATCTACATACCAAATTTCATTTAAAAAACTCAAGTAGTTACGGAGATTACTTATATCAAACATTCACAGACTTTCCAATTTATTGTACTTAATAGTAAGAAAGAAGTAAGATATCATCAACAGTTTATTCTAGTCGTTGTTTACCAATCAATCAGTGAATCAACGTTCAACGATCGTTCATGTCCTAAACGAACAACGGCATAAACTAGTCGAAAATTAGACTGTTTTATAAACTAGTTTATCGTTGACG
This sequence comes from Eupithecia centaureata, assembly GCA_944547425.1. Lineage (NCBI taxonomy): Eukaryota > Metazoa > Arthropoda > Insecta > Lepidoptera > Geometridae > Eupithecia > Eupithecia centaureata. The sequence continues at coordinate 4,561,559 of OX155698.1, forward strand.
ATAAACGGTCTCGTTTGACTCGACGTCGACTGCTTTTCAGTCGACGACACATCCCTAGTTTCATTAGATTTTTACTTAGCGGGAACGCATTGTCTGCGAGAAAAACATACCGTAATGGCACATTCGTTCCAGGAAGTGGGGCAGGCTGCGGTAGATTTAAGAGTGTTTGTGCTGAGCTTTTCATACAGAATAGTATCTCTAAATACTCCACCATCACTGATCCTTCCTCTGGTTCCAATATCACAAAACATGAAGCAGAAATTTCGATCCACAGCTGCCATCAAAACAATACTGAATGATGTTTATAATTGAAATATTCAGAACACATGTGCAGAACCACATAAATATGTGCCACAAGAACCACATATTTATTTTATAACCACATAATATTTCTCTAAATTGAGCTTCTTTTTGTAACCATTCGCTCTCGTTTGCAGGAATCTGAAGCAAAGATATAAATATATATTTTATTTGTTTTACTATTTGCATTGTTTTAGTCTGCTGAGAAAAATGACAAAACTAATGAATCTACGGAAGAGGTTTCTCAAAACGAGTCAAATCCTGGAACGTTAACATTACAGAGAATTGCTTACACGATGAACGCGAATGCACATCATGATCTGCAATAAATCGTCGAAATATTGAAACATTTAAGCGTCCTCATGTTCAAAACCAAAAATCCAAAACACCACACGAGATCATTCATGCTAAAAACAAATGGATGATGCCTTTCAGCGTTTACAATCGATAACAAAACAAGTCAAAAGAGAGAACAACTGGATGAGTATGACCGTTTCGGCTTCATGATTGCCTCTAAAATAAGAAAATCGCAAAACCCAGATGAAAGCGAAATTTCGATGAACTCAATTCAAAATAAAGCATTTGAATTTTTTATGAAAAATAAAGTTTTACACCAGCCCAATACAGTCCCTAAGGTCATCTTCGAGTGTGCAATCCAGTCCAGTGTATCAATACCAACATAGTGATGAAGAAAATAGTCCACAGGTACAACTGTACAGTCCAGTATACCCGGACCATAGCAGCTATCAGATATGACGTTGACAGCTCCGTCTACACCTTCCACGCACAAACAACAAATATTATCTGCCCAAAGAAGACCAGTTTTGGAATGACCATTTGACGGCTAATATGAAGGATACATTATTTGACTCCCAAAACAATTATTCAACATTTACTGTTCAGCAAATCCAACATGTTTTTCCATTTGTGATTTTTTTCAATCCATTAGTAGATTTTGAAAATATAGAAGATAGAAATGGAACCAATGCAATTGTAATATGTGATGGAATGGAACATATATTTACATGCATAAAAGCTCAAATTATTACTTTCAAAAAGAAACATATTCACTACATAAGTACAGAAATCATTTGAAACCATTGATGATTGTTGCTTGTGATGGATATAAAATCCTTGATTGTTTTGGCCCTTACAATGCAACAACTTTATATCGACGGCAGAAAGCGGAAATGTCGTATCTCGAAAATTGGCCTAAATGACTTATAACTTTATTGTTGATAAGCAAAAAAAGCCGCGTCGAATGGTCTATGTCTCGTCCTTCTACGATGAAAAATTTTAATGATACGCCCTCGATTTTTTCCACGTTTTTACACTACTCACACGACTAATTGCTGTAAACAGAGAAAAAATCGCAACTTTTAAAACTAAAATAGATACGACAATACGTCCGGTATACAAAATAGTTACGACATTATTTTTCTATTACGGACATTGATTTAAAAGAGATACAGCATTTCAGCCGCCTCAAAATTTTACGTTGCCAAAGATACACCAATATGCTCAGGACTGGTGTATGTTTATCGAACAGTTACTACATTTCAAACATAATCATATAATAGCGAAAATCTTACTTACAACATAGGAATAGAGTATTATTTTGTGTAAAGTTATCATTTACGCTATTCTAGCCAGACACACCCCCTTCTCCCACCCCGACGTGTTCCTTGAGTATGACAATCCAACCGCGCGGCAGTAATGCGTAAGCGCTGAATAATAGAAAACGTGTTTGTTATTGACTATAATATTCTTTGAAAAAGTTTGTTTATGTGCTGGTTTCGTGTTTAAAAATAAAATAAGACCTCAAGACTTTAGGTGAGTACTTATATATTAAAATGTAACCTAAATATTTTTAGTTAAATGAGTCTTCATTGAAAGTTTGTTTATTTTAGCATACTAGGTACCTACTATGGTGTAAATGCTAGGATAGTATCTAGCTAATAAGTAAACAAAGTCAAATTACCTACGGTGACATCTCGGTGACAATGCAATATTATGGTAACAACGGGCTGATCTGATGATGGAATCAGGGTCTGTTCATCAGAACTCCTCAGTAAATAACAGTAGATCATCCGTGTTTGTCCTCATTTAAATAAGTCCAACTTTTCCCCCCTAATATTATGATAACAGCGAGCTGATCTGATGATGGAATCAGGGTCTGTTCATCAGAACTCTTCAGTAAATAACAGTACATCATCCGTGTTTGTGCTCATTTAAATAAGTCCATCTTTTCCCCCTAATATTATGATAACAGCGAGCTGATCTGATGATGGAATCAGGGGTCTATTCATCAGAACTCCTCAGCAAATTACAGTAGATCATCCGTGTTCGTGCTCATTTAAATAAGTCCATCTTTACCCGTAATACTATGATAACAGCGAGCTGATCTGATGATGGAATCAGGGGTCAGTTCAGCAGAAATCCTCAGTAAATTACAATAGATCATCCGTGTTTGGGCTCCTCTTCTCGCGGGTGTCGTAAGAGGCGACTAAGGGATATCCACCGGGGAGCGGGCAGCAGCGCATCCCGTAGAAGAATTCTACCACTAAACTGCGATCCCAACCCGCATGCCCAGCGTGGAGATTAAGGGCATTACCCCAAATGAGATAAAAGCCTTTAAGCGCTTATCAGGGGGAGGCCTGCGTCCAGCAGTGGACCGTTATAGGCTGTTGAGGTGAGGTGAGGTGAGCTGATCTGATGATAAAGTCAGAGTCTGTTGAGCACAACTCCTTAGCAAATTACAGTAGATCATCCGTTTTTGGGCTCATTTGAATTAGCTTATATTTACCCAGTGAAAGCTTGTATTGAAAAATATTTTTCAACACAAAACTTATTAGTATATCTACTATCTGCAAACATTAGGTAAAGAAAGTGAGTGATGTTTTGATAACTTACCATAAGATTAGACTAGTTCTAAAGTAGGTATTTGATAGGTAGACGCTTATTTATTTATTAGTATTAGGTAAATAGGTTATCTATAAATTAATTTAAGTATTCCTTTTTTTTCAGATTAGACCGGTACGATGTTGAAAGATTAATTTGCATCAAAAGTGCCTTATACCTAAAGAAATGGTAAATTGCTTCTAGGCGACTCACTAGTCACTTATAAAGGTACGGTAAGTTAACTTACTAATAGATCGATAGTAGATAGTTCAAACTTTATTGCACACCAAAAAGATCTAACTTTACTATGTCTCTACAAATATTATAAATATAAAAGTATGATGTATGTTACGTTTTCATGTCAACACGACTGAAACGATTTTGATGTATTTGAGCATAGAAATAGATCAGATCTTGGAGACGACCAAAGGCTACTTTTTACCATGGGACAATATAATAGAAAAGTCAAGTTTAGGCTGAAGTTAAAATAAAAGCAGATGCTTTTTATGTGAACTTTTGTAGTAACTTATACAATAAGTTATTATTTGTCCATCCATCAAATAATAAGCACAGATTTTAGGTAACTATTATCTGTAATTACCTACCATTCGATTTATAACAAACTCGTAATGACGTAGATAAACTTAGCACTGTTTGAACTCATTGCCCATGACTATTTTACTGTTAATATTGTATTGTATTTATTTTGTATTACTTGGTTTTAGATGGAACGTCAACGATGGAAGGAACATTTAAAGCATAAATTAACAAATATTTCCTAAATGCTACTCGCATGAATATTTGCAATTAAATCATGACAAAAAAAAAAGATACTCTGGCTGAAACTGATGAAGAGGACCAAAGTATAGCAGACTGATTAATAAAACTTATGAAGAATATAAAATATAGCAGATACCCCCGAATACTCAAACGCATCTCAGATTTAAGCACGTCTCAAGTCGCGATTTTCTGACAGTTTTCAATGAAAATTCTTCACTTAAGACGTGCTTGTTGAGTTTGAGTATTCGGGCGTGATAGTTGAAACTAATTATGAAGAGAAAGTCTATACTTCCTCTTCATAGTCAGTCTGCTATGATTATTATTCAATTCAGTCTTTTTGATTATTATTTAATTAGCTTTAAGCAACTTTTTTGTGTCATTACATTCTGAAAAATACAATAAAAGCATTAAGTAAAAGATAAAGCATTTTATTTTATAACATCTATAATTAAACTGTACTTAAACCATTTTATTTTTATAAACTAATTTCGTTAAAATCTCATACAGCAAAATGTCCATGCTTCGTATAGTTCATATTTGAGATACAGCAGATCCGTAGCATGAAAATTTGTATCTATTTCAAGTGGTCATATATTTCACCTTGGAGATACATCATTTCCGCTGCTCGATTATGAAACATCAACTGCTGTAACTAGTAAAAAATCAATGAAACAGTAACTCTATGACATTCTCATGCACTGTATCAAATAACGTTTGGATTGATACAAATATGTTCCAAATTTCAACTATCTATCTTTATTAGATTATGAGTTATGATTTTTTGAAATAGTTTTTTGGCTCTGGTGTGAAATTGGATATTTCGAGATACGACAAAATCGCTTTCTTCCGTCGATATGCTGAAATCATGAACAATTTGTTTTGTGATGGTTCTTTACGGGAATATTTTCAACGCGATGATGTTTTTACTTTAGATAGAGGCTTGAAAGACAGCATAAGTCTGTTAGAGGGATGTGGCTATCGAACATGTAGCTATTCCAGAATCATTATTAGAAGGCGGACACCAATTGATTACTGCGCAAACAGAAGTCGCTGCGTTACAATTTGCAGGTGGTAGAGGCCGTTAATGGTTGTTTCAAAAGGGATTTCAAATTATTTAGACAAGAATATTTTCATCGGTCTCTATCACACATGATGCAGAATTTTCAAATAGCTGCAGCTTTATTAAATAGATTTGGTGTTCGCTTTGAAAATAATGTATATGCTTCAGAAATACTTGAAATAATTAATGAATGAATGCAATTGGAAAATAATCTGTCAAACATGGTGGATATGATATGATATAATATGAATAGACGTTCAAGTCAATTCTAAAATATAAGTGCTGATGAAAATAATCTTTCACATTTTCCAACATTGGAATATTATGACTTAATTCTGTTCGCCTTGGGGCCAAATAAGACAAGCTCGGTCATACTACGGCGAAAATATACGTTTCCGAGGCGAAAACAAATTGAGGTAAATAGGGGTGAAGCGATTAGTGAAAACCATTATGGTCTTAGAGGAGGTAGTGGTGCAAAGACCCTAATAAGAGGGTAAATAAAATCCCGTCACATATCGCGGAAACAATACTATGTTTATTTATTAATTGAAAATAATATTCCTGGCAGAACCGGCATAGTCGAACACTGTTACAACTGCTTAGTGGGCCGGCGCACTGTAGGTTGCTGCGCTCACACTATGACCCTAGTTTAGTATTTGGGATGGGCCAAACATCAAGGAAATATCGCAGCACCAGCAGCTTTTGAAATAAATATACAGGACGATGAATAAAATAAAAATGTGTTTTTATTTATTCATGATCATAATCCTTAGTTTTACAAGTATACATAACGTAAAGTAATAAAGTTTTCTTAAAAAAAAACGCTTAACGTAGTGATGACATTTGTATGTCCAATCCGATAATTATGAATCAATTCCATTAGAGAACATTCTGTAGCAAGGTATCTGTAACAAAGAACAAATATAATTTTCAGGTAAATCTCTACAGAGCAAGTGGAACAACATCAGGACTAGTTACAGCAGGGAAGTAAAACGCAGAGTTGGTATTAAAAGTGGATCAGCAGCTTCGCGCAAGAAAGTCCATAAGACCATAAAAGTCCATACGTATATTTCGAACAACTTCATTTTCTTCGGCCCACCGTAATAATGAATGAAACTCAAAATAGCATGAATGAATGAAACACGCACTGCCGAAACCAACCCTAAAAGCGGTAGTGCTCAAGGTCGACCTGTTTCCAAAAAGAATAAGGCAAGTGTCGACAATAAGGAAGTTTCCGATTTTTTTATTTACATGTAAAAAAATAATACTATACTTGCAATAAAGCCCACTGAATTTTTTTTTCAATTATCTTCATAAATGACGAAGTTATGATACTTTTCCCGTCCGCTTTAAAACTTCTCGGCGCGCGGCCGCTCAACAACGTCATGACGTCATAACTCCGCTCGAGTCTAGTAGTTTCTATGCGCGGTAACCTCAAACAAATCTAAAATACTAAATCAAGACGGAACGGATATTTATTACCGTTGTGGAATCTGTGCAGGACAACGTTTACATAGTTTTAATATACCTAGCTTGTATTTTTCTTAAGATTTGGTTACCATAAGAATAAGTAGGTATAGTTATTATTTATTCTTATGCGTACCTTTGTTATCTTATGCGTCTTCTTCTTACCTAGAGTTCAAAATCGTACCTACATAATTTTCAGTTGTCAATGTTATAATCATACCCAGAATAGAGTAGGTAGTACCTACCTACGCGATATCTCTACAACGATATGTTTGTTATACCTACCTAGATCAATTTATGTACCTAACTTCCTTTGTGTAAATAAGGGTTATTTTCTGCGCCTTGATAGTCGAACATTGAAGAGCTTTTGGGAATGAGTAGAAATCCAAAGAATAATCCAGTATCTTATGAACGTTCTAGACTTTTAAGCATAGGTAGGTATGCCAAGGTTACGAATCGAAAGGAAGAACAGAGTCAAGTGGGAATGACAGAGATAGATATAGCTTCCGGCAAACAGTGAAAATAAAAGACAAGGACGGCGTAGGTTAAATGTAAGGGATAGTTATTTCTAGGATTTGCAACGAAAAATCTATTTTGCAGTATACCGAATATTCGGCGAGCCCCCTGACCGAATAGCCGAATATTAGGCAAAAGTATACGGCCGGATTTTAGCGTTGAAACTTGTACAGGTGATTAACTTTTCGAATACAGTAGATGATGATGTACCTATTCCATGTATAAATGACTACTTAAATTATTAAGAGAGAAATTAAAAGTTAAATATTAATGTACGAATGATAATGAATCGAATTGTTTTTCATTTTACATATTATCTCCGTATAACAAAATTTATTACTTACTAGCGACCCGCCCCGGCTTCGCACGGTTTTATTATATGTATAAACCTTCCTCTTGAATCACTCTATCTATTAAAAAAAAACGCATCAAAATCCGTTGCGTAGTTTTAAAGATTTAAGCAGTCAAAGGGAAATAGGGATAGAAAAAGCGACTTTGTTTTATACTATTTAGTGAAGTGTTCAGCATTCGGCCGGCTATAATGAAGATATACGGCCGAATATAATAAACATCTAGGCCGAATACCGAATAGTAACCGAATATTCGTTGCAAACCTAGTTACTTCTCTAGAAATTTGTCTAGTATTTCTAGTTCATACTTTAATTTAGTTATTACTTATCTAAACGATGTATCTATCACTACATAGTATAAAACAAAGTGGCTTTCTCTGTCCCTATGTCCCTTTGTATGCTTAAATCTTTAAAACTACGCAACGGATTTTGATGCGGTTTTTTTAATAGATAGAGTGATTCAAGAGGAAGGTTTATACGTATAATAAAACCGTGCGAAGCCAGGGCGGGTCGCTAGTACGAAATAAATTAATATACTTTACATAGACACTCGCCCACACCACGTTCCATGTACTTACTATGAGCAAAATAACGATGAAACACTCGAAACAGTCGAAAAGCGCTTTCCCCCCACCTGTGCCGTTGACCCGCGGGAAGTTATGACGTCACAGGCCAAATGCCTAGCGCTTATTTTCTAATTCGTTTTTGATTCAGTAAAAGTGGAATAACTTTGTCATTTTTCAAGTTATCGAAATAATTCTTTCACCATATTTATTGTAATATATATGCCCTAAAATTTACATAATTAGTTTTCATTTTTGTGAAATTGGAAACTTCCTTATTTGGTGTAGATATTAAGGGAAATATTGTAATTTGTAATGTGAGAAGAGCGTGAAAGACAGCAAGAGTCTGATTCAGAAAGACTATTTATGCTTTCACTTCTAAATGGGACCTCGGTGTCCTGCTAGATAGTGAGCTCCACTTAGATCAACACGTTGAAAATATTACAAACAAAGCATTTAAGATGTATGGCTTTATTATGAGATCGTCGGCTGACTTTAGGAAACCGTTTACGTTTTTATACCTGTACAAAGCACTAGTGCGCTCTCAGTTGGAATACGCGGTGCCAGTATGGAACCCTTTCTATAATAAGTATGTGGTAGCGATCGAGAGAGTCCAGCGAAAATATATGCGTGCCATGAACTTCAGGTGCCATCATCCCCGTACCTCATATGCCGATTCACTTGTTAATTTTAAGCTCATAACTCTGGAGTCCAGACGTAAATATTTAGAAGCTATTACCCTATATAATATTATCCATAATAAATTTGACAGTCTTTATCTTACTAGAAAGCTATGTTACACAGTCCCGAGAACATGTAACTTAAGAGCTTCTCGCTCTCGCTCATTGTTTGCCCTTAACACCTGTCGCACAAACTCGGGACTTCGCGCCCCTATGCGTCGTATGGTCGAGTCCTTTAATAATGATTTCATAGATATAGATATATTTGTATGTAACATACATAAATTTAAAAAGTCTTTATACGGTCTTCTCTTCCAAAAAGACCTTAGTAATCACTGTACACAAAACATATACATAATAACTTCGTGTTATTTGTAGGTATAATAATTATGATACAAGTCATCTAGTTGCATGTTTTTAATTTTTATGTTTGTGGATAGCGCAGTGGTCTACATTAAGAATATGTTTTAACTTTAATGTTACTTAAAGTAGTTATACGGATGTAATAATAATGTAATGTAGTCGTTTGTTATCCCCTTAATAAATAAATAAATAAAAAAAAATAAAAAAAAATGATTTTAAAAACATCCCGCAGAGAGAACGTTTACTCGGATTCGGCCATTTTGTCTCGAGTCCGGTAGCAGACGCACGTCCCGTTGCGTCACGGAAAATTGGCGGCAAAATGGTGTTCAAGTGGAATTAGCAAAGTACGCCGCTACTCGTCAGTGATTTAAACCTCAAGGTTTGTGAAGAAGACATTAAACATAAAATATAAACTATACGGGCCCGCTTTACAACTGAATTAACAAAAATAAAGCAGTCTACTAAAAGTGGTCGCTCTACTGACGATTTATTTAGCAAGTTAAAGTGGCAGTGGGCTGGTCCTCGACTGATAAGGAACCTGCAATCCGTTGCGTACCTTTAGATTTCGTACGCGAGTTATGTATATACCTAAACATGTAGGCACACGACCGCTGCAAGCGATTACAATTTGAACTTTTTTTTTTTCGACTATACATACATGTCTGTAAAAACTTTAATACATATTGAAAATTACCTAAATATTCTTTTTATTCAATCCGACGAAGCTTCTAGCACCTATAGGGCCCTTCCGGCATATCCGTAGGCAGCACAACACAAAAAACATCACAGGCCACTGTGTACTGGGGGCTTAGTAGCTTGAATTTGCCATGGAACTTGTCCTTCTAATCTCACAAAATAGTTTTTATATGCTTCGCGAACTTGGACGGATTCCTATGTGTAGGGCTGATATTCCTGAATGTACTGCCGCAATCAGTTTCTTCCGTCAATATTTCTTCATTTTCTTGCATGTCACGAGTTAATAGATTATGTAGACAGCAACCTGCAAGTACAATCTTGTCCGCCATGTACGGTTGTACTTGTAAAGGTCCTTGAAATACTCGAAATCTCGCTCGTAATATTCCGAATGCGTTTTCTACTGTGCGGCGAGCACGTGATAAACGGTAATTAAAAATTTTATTTGGATCATTGTTAACTAATTTTACTTTACTGTACGGTTTTAACAAATAAGATTTCAAAGGAAATGCCGCATCTGCTACAATAGTGAAAGGTAAAGGTTCAGTATTTTGGCTTAACGATTTATTCGGTGGCACATTCAACTCATTAGTTTCAAACATTTTCCCCATTAACGACTATATACCACCATCACTATTTCTACCATATGCCCCTACATCCACCATAATAAATCGGTAATGGGCGTCAATAAGTGCTAGCAAAACAAAAGAATGCTCATTTTTATAGTTAAGGTGATCCGATTGTCATACGTTTGTATTTTCCCAAATATGAGCGATGTGGACATAATTTAACAAATAAATAACTGTTTTTGGCTTTGTTATTGGTCATTATTTGCGGCAAATTGTGTTTGATTCATGAAAACACTCGGTATAATTAGAAATAACGTGAAAATTTCAGGCCATTTTTATCAATGTGTGAGTGAACACGGATAATGTTGTACGCCCGCTTACTTGAACTTGTGAGTGTGACGGCGGCGACGGAATCGCCATCTCTGTGCTATCTAAAGAATCATCTAATAATACCATAGTCTACCGTTCTCAAAGGGTTTTTCCATCGTCCAAGTATTTATTCCTATCTATTTTTGCTGCATGTCAAATAAGATCTACGTTCCGTTTCCATGACAACAATAAATGACACTATGTAAACAGATAAAATGTTTGCTTATAGATACCAGTTTAGAGAGTTTTACGCTGGGGCCACACTACCTTACCGTCTACCGGGCTGTTACCGCAATAATTATGACATTAAATTACCGTTTAAATTACTACATGACCTGGTGTGGTTACACTAGAGTTTACCTAGATATGTCAATAAATAAGGCGGTAAAAATATCACGTGCGTCGCCGGTGAGCTCATATTGCACACTGGACAAACGGTAGTGGCCACAAACGCATTAATTACTGCGGTAATCTTCTTTGATGTGCGAAAAAAGACCGCCGCCGGAGCTATTGTCTACCGCCATTTGCCATATTGATTGGCATTGTAAAATTATGGCCATAAATCGTGGTTACACCTAGGTGTTGTATAAGTTATAATTAAAATAATTATCGGCATATCACGGTAGTGTGGCCCCAGCATTAGACGTGTCAGATTGTATGCAAAGCATTTCGATCATTCATCAGCGACAACCGATGTGGCGCAGTGGGCGAAGGTCCGCCTGCGACCGGTTGTGGGTTCGATTCCCGTGTCGGAAAAAATTGTGTACGATCTACAGAAATTGAACATGAAATTGTTCCGTTGGTCTGGGTGTTTTCTATGTATTTATAAAAAAAATATCTATCTATGTAATGTATTGTATTAAGTTTATCAGTCAACTAGTACCCATAATACGAGCTTTGCTCACCTTGGGGCTAGATGATGCTGTGTGGACTGTCCGGAATTATATATATATATTTTTTATTGGACTAATCGTAACTTTTTACAGAGAGCCAAAACAAAATTTTGAACATGATTTTTTTGAAAAGTTAAAGTTTTTCTTTTTTAATATTAAAACATCATTGTTTTCGTAATTTTTTGCTCTATTTTTTAAAATAATGGTCGCTGTTATAGCTATCACCCAACTTGATAAAAACTACAAAAGCCCATTTTGCATTAAAATTTTGAAGCAAAGTTAAGATAATTATCCCAATAAAAAGAAATCAATATTTAAATTAAACTAGCTTTATGAAATGTTCTCAAGAGAAAATATACTTTATCAGAAATAAAACCATTTTCTAAATTTTTGAAATGTGGCCGTTTTGCATTCAATGAGCGATTTGTAAAAATGCCAGAACTTAGCTGGCGTAAGAGCTAAAATAAAATAAAAATCAGTTGGTGTTGATAGTACATAATTGTTTCTTTTTATTTTTGTCATACCATTAGAAACGAGGTCAGGACCCTTTGTGGGATGTACCTACGCAGAACAGTCTACCAAAGTTTTATATAACAATCAAATAGACTTAGGAAGGCTTACAATAAGTAATTTATGACAAATATGAATTTGTTTGTACTAGGTCTATGACATTGTTCAAAATATAAAGAATAAAAATGATAAAAATCAAAAATTTTGGTAGTGTTGAAGGGATTCGAGCCCGTACTAACGGGATGTATCAAAATTTTGTGGATATTTCATTTTCAAAAAGCAAAAAGTAAATTAAATTTTCGGTGGTTTCGAACCCAGGTACGACTATACATCGTCGCACCCACCCGACTGTTCAAACCGCTAGTCCAAAGTGAGTTATTGAAATACTGTGAAAATTTGTATTACTTTTAATCTTTTTTAAGTGGTCGAAAAATCGGAGCTAAAATACCTAAATACACAAAGAACAGAGTCAAAAAAAGTGGAGACTTCCTTACGCTAATAATTTTAATGTAATTTTATTATAAAATTGGAACAACTTTCACAGTGAGTACATTTAAAATTAATGATTGTTATTGTGAACTTATTCAATTTATTTGTCAATTCCAATGATTTAACGAAATTAATAAATAGCATGAAAAGTATTTTTTTTTACCTATGATTTGTAAGATATTCTTTAGCTAATAAGCTAGTTTGTAAATAACATTACCCTCTGCGCCTTTTTACTTAAATTGTTCAAAACGATAAAAGAAAATTACCTCCAATTTTTTTTTTAAATGTAAATAGAGCCTGTTTTTATTCTTAAAAAAAAACAAGAGTTGAAAATTAGTTCGTTAACTAGTGGTTTTATTGAATTAATTTTAGATGTAATTTAGTAATGTCCCGAAAACGGAAATATTGGTCCGAAAAATATTTAGTCCTAAGGCGTCTCCAATTATCTCTGTTATTTTTCGAACAGTAGTTGTTTTAGTTCCACTGAATTTATAGGGTTTGCCTGTGTGAGTGACTCGTAGCGGCCGATCACTCACACAGGCAAGATCTTTTTTTGTGTGAGTGACTCGTAGCGGCCGATCACTCACACAGGCAAGATCTTTTTTGCTCTTCCCAAATACAAGCTCCCTAAATGCTTTCAACACTTGAAAAATTGCTTGGTACATAAAAAACAACATACCATTTGCGGCAAATACATTACCATTAAACAATTATGAACAATTTAATTAGAAAATAGTGAAAAACATCAAAATTGAAAATCATCGCCATCTAGTAGCGGAGCTATGCTTAGTCCTGGACGCGAAATCACCTTAAAATAAGTTGAGCCGGCATTTATTGGGCATATCATAGTAACGTGCTTTCCGTCCATTGCTCCGATCAATTAGGGAAATGCCATATTTTTTCCAATCCTGTTGCAAATGTTGCAATCTCTTTCCATTTTTGTTGTGTAGGTTTGGGCATTACAATAGGTGACAAATTCTTCCATATCGCAGTACATACTTCTTCGACTATGGTTTTACTGTAGAAACACCCATGCGATAGCTGAACGCCATTGACCTGAATGAGTTTCCAGCTGCCAAAAATCTGTAAAATAAAGCATGTTTTTTTTTGATTCAGCGGACAAATGTAAAGATGAATGGACAAAATTGCGAAATGGCTATTTGAATGCAATGAAACGGTGTAAAACTAAAAAAAGTGGGCAGGCTGCTATCGAAGAAGAAATAGTTCCCTAGATGAGAAAAAGTTATCTTTTAATACCATTACCGACATCATAATCCCCCCAAGATTCCATAGTTTTGTAATAGCTGACTACAGTCATTACACTACTAGGATCTTAGTTTTCGCTGGAACATATTGCAAGGAAATATTTCAAAAATCTAATCTAACAGTCATGTGCGATGTAACTTTTAAATTTTGTTTCAGACCGTTTCAACAACTTTACACTCTGCATGTGGATTTGGGGAGTAGTGCCACTCATTCCAATATGATTAGCGATAATAACTTCTGAAAGAGCATCGGAACTTAATGCATCATTTAAAGAATTACTTACCAAAGTCCGGAATGTCGTCAAATATTTTCGTAAATCTCCATCAAAAAACGAGATACGTACTTCAAAAGTACGTACAAGAAGAACAAGGCAAGGAGTTGTTACTGGTGTTAGATTGCTATCACCACAACCTGTAGGGTTCGCAGCCGGTTCTCCAGTAAATCCTTCACCAGCAATATCTGTAAATTACCAAATTGTTGAACCTTCAATATCTGCACTCTCTACGCCACTGCTGGATCAATCTTCACAATCTTTACTCCATAATAATGATGTACTTGCTGCAGCAATATCAGTCTCTAAAATAACGAAATAAGCTATGTGGTACTGTAGTTATTAAGTATTACTATGTAAAGTTCACGTTTAATAAGTGTGAAAACTTAAACAAATCCGTTGTGAATTTGATTAATAATAATAAAAAATTACTTACTTTGATATAATCTTTTAGACTTTCATTGATAGCAGCACACACTTCTGGTATTATTTTAATTATGGATGCTTTTGACACTCTGAAAAATACCGACAGCAGTCTATACGATATCCCAGAAGAATGGTATACTAGGGTTATTTCCAACTCTACCCTTGCAGGTATCCCTCATCAGTGTATTAGTAGTATATTATTGGGCACACGAACCCACTTCAGAGCCTTCGGCCCTTCCGTGGGGTGTGCTGCCCAATAAAATTTAATTGGATATAACTTATTTAGTTCCTTTAATTGATGTCATTCTACTTCCAACACTCTCATAATGAAGTTTGTTATACTACCTCGAAAAAACCTAATGACGTCATGCGGAACGCAGCACTTGTATACATTTTGTTTGTGCCGGCGCACACGTTCGGAAATTTCTATTCAGTATCGCGCCCGCACCGCGCGCATCGGACGTATCTATTGATAAATTTGTAACACGATAATGTGTGAGGCAGAAACATTAATTTTAGCGGTTGAAAAATACCCCTGCCTGTGGAATATTCATGACAACGATTACCACAATAGAGATATCAAAGATTTGGCCTGGGAGAATGTATTCAAAGAGGTTATAAAGGATTGGGACACGTGTACTAAAGTGGACAAAGAAAACAAAGGTAAGAAATTTTCTTTAAGAACTTATACTTTTTATTACATATCATATTTATTCTTGTAAATTACTAATTCTCTCGTTATATTGGTACGATATTTCCCCTGCCGGTGTCATAAAGTACTCAGCAAAATTGTCTCTTATGTTTCGACCTCGGTTGGTAGATCTGTGTTGTGGACTACGAAAAGTGTATATTCAAAGTAATGTGTCAGAGTATCTTCGAATCGATAGCCGTCTCGTCTGCGAACAAAATTGTGTAACACACACGCTGCCTTAGTTACTAATACTGCAAAATCTGGTGGAATCGTCATGCTGGTGTGGAAAATTCTCCATTTATTCGAGAGAATGCCGAAGGCACATTCCACCACTCGTCGTGATCTGCTGAGGCGGTAGTTGAATATTCTGCGTTGAGTATTGAGATTACTTCTCGGATATGGTTTCATAAAATTGTTATTGAGTGGAAACGCTTCATCGCCAAGAAACACAAAAGGTAGAGGTGTGTCATTGGTATTCGGCAGAGGTTTTGCTTCAGGCATATTAAGGCGATTGTGAGTTAGCTTTTTTCCAAAATTCCAATTGTTGAAAATATTACTATCGCTGTCTCTGCCATAAGCACCAACATCTACAGCTATAAAACGGTAATCAGAATCTACTACTGCTAATAGTACAACAGAGTAGAAATTTTTGTAGTTATAATAGGCAGATCCACTATGCAGAGGAGAAATCAAACGAATGTGTTTTCCGTCCACTGAACCTACGCAATTAGGGAAATTAGTTCTTTTATAATTGTGTGGACTGTCCGGAATTATTATTATTATTATTATACACTTTATTTATTTTAATTCTCATTAAAAAATACATTTTTTTATTATTATTATTGTAATAATTTTCAGCAATTTCTAGCCAACGTTCTTTTGATGACGGTGGCTTCATTTCCAAAGGATGAAAAACATCCCATATTGCTGTACAGGTTTCCTTAACTACGGCTGATACGGTCCTGCTCCCCATTAAATATTCAAAATGTAACTCTTCAAAATTTTTACCAGTTGCCAGGAATCTGAAAAAAAAAAGATATTTAGAATAATGTTAATTATATTTCAGGTGCTGACGCGAAGAAAAAATGGACACACATTAGAGACTACTTTCGAAGAGATTACCAAAAAAATAAATGTGCTCCAACAGGCAGTGCTGCTAAAAAGGTTAAAAAATATGTTTATGCAGATCTGCTTCATTTTCTTATACCAGTCTTTGATAAAAGAAATACCGAAGGAAACTATCAATCTGATGATTTACACGATAATATTTCACAAGAATCCCTAGAAGAACACAGCGTGGAACAAGTGGATACAAATATATTACAACCTCCATCACCTATATCAACAATAATCAATAATCAATATCTTTATTTCTTTAGGCTTACAAAATAAGCACTTAGACAAGTTAAATTTAATTCGCCTCAATTTTTTGTCCACGAGTGGAAGAGGCGAAATAGAAACCACTAGCATGTGTATAACTTATGTGTCTAATACATGTTTGCCTTATAAATAATTACATAAATTCCTCCTCTCCCATTCTTAAATAATTTTTAAAATCCGCTGGTTCCAGAGCACTGAGTATCCTCATTGGAGTGCTTTTCTCTTAATTTTAAGTATTGCTTGATAATCAATAATAATCAATAATCAATATCTTTATTTCTTTAGGCTTACAAAATAAGCACTTAGACAAGTCAAATTTAATTCGCCTCAATTTTTTGTCCACGAGTGGAAGAGGTAAAATAGAAACCACTAGCATGTGTATAACTTATGTGTCTAATACATGTTTGCCTTATAAATAATTACATACTATTGTCGATGTGGAACTGAGCGACATCTGGCCAAGCACTAACGTCATTGATGTAATCATTTATGGAGTAATATGCCTTCTTGATAAGATTTAGTTTTATGTACTGTTTAAATTTACGAATAGAAAGTTCAGTTGCTTCAGATGGAAGCTTATTATAGAAGCGCACACAATTACCCATAAATGATTTCCCCAGTTTTCGTAACCTAAATGAAGGGATGTGTAGTTTGTCCTTGTTTCTTGTATTTCTATTGTGAACATCACAGTTTTTCAAAAAGGTGCTCTTGTTTTTGTGTGTATACATTAAATTTTCATAAATATATTGCGAAATTACAGTTAGAATATTTATTTCTTTAAATAATTCCCTCAAGGAGTCACGTGGCTTTAATTTATAAATTGCACGCACCGCCCTTTTTTGAAGAACAAAGATAGTCTGAATATCAGCTGCCTGTCCCCAGAGCAAAATACCATAAGACATAATACTATGGAAGTAACTATAATAAACTAACCTAGCTGTGTCCTGATCAGTGAGATATCTAATTGTTCTCACTGCATATGCTGCTGAACTAAGCCTACCCGCGAGAGCATCAATTTGCGGTTGCCATTGAAGAGATGAATCAATATGCAACCCCAAGAATACAGTAGAGTCTACGAAGTGAACAATCTCATTATTTAACATGATTTGAGTTGGGAGTTCTCTAACATTTGGTAACATGAATTTTATACATTTTGTTTTTTTAGCATTAAGTAACAGGTTATTGGCGGTAAACCAATTTAGTATTTGTGACAGCGAATTATTTACATCGTCAAAATTATATTTATTTCTGTCTACTTTAAAAATTAGTGAAGTATCGTCAGCAAATAAGACTATATCACAAAGATCTTTTGCTAGAAAGGGAAGATCATTTACATAAACTAAAAATAAAAAGGGACCTAATATTGAACCTTGAGGTACGCCTAATTCAATATTTACACACACACAATATTTACAACTCCACCAGCTAAAAGTTTAAAACGAAACAAAAAAGATATCCCCTCCGAAATACTCAGTATCCTACATCAAAACCAACAGAAAGCCAATCAGAAACATCATGAAGTAGAAGACGATGACATGAAATTTTTATTAAGCTTTAGAACACATATGAAAAATATGAATGAAAATCAAAAAATTGATTTTAAATTGGGAATGCTGCACTCGGTAAAAAAAATTAATATTGAGTACAGTTCATCTCCATCTTCTTCACTGAGTTATGATAACTTCAGTCAACGTTCAGCTACACCAGCGTCAAGCCGTGGTTATTCCCCCTGTTATTCATATATTCCTGAACCAGAAACTTCACCTAATATGTTATATCAAACGCAAACTCCATTGCCAAACTTTAGTTCATCTTCTTCTCAAAATAAAATCAAAAATTATCAATCTGCTCCAAACAATTCCAGAGTGGTTATTAACTCCATTACACATCTGCCACCGCTTCAATCACCACGTCATCTCTACACATCACCTCCCACATCTCTCCATATTGATAATCATCATCATGCAGAGGATACCGAAGCAGCAACTTATTTAGTACAATCTCAAGGACAACAAGAAGAAAATAATATTGAAAAATACCTAAAGTTTAAGCAATAAATAAGATTGTTGATTTGTTTTCAGTTTTAAATAAGAACAGATGTATAAATAAAGATAACTTACCTCAATGTTATGGTTAGTTTTTCTTCCGTATCCAAAGATAATCTCATGCAGGTATTTTGCTTGATTAATTTATCACGTATGCCATTATGAAGTTCATCAAAAGAATTTATTGACATCCTGTAGAAATCAAAGAATTTATCCGGGTGTGCTCGTAACTTAGCTCTCTTCAAATAATACGGACTCTCATAAACTCTTCGAGTATTTAGTGGATGTATCCAATACCGACGACGTTTCTTTTTCTTATTTGTTAATAACAGAAATGCAATTGCTAATAAATCGTCGTCCTCCATTGTCGTGCGTTCGCCACGCTATCACTATCCGTACTGAAGTAGATACATTCCAAACGAAGAAAAACGAATGTTTGCGCTAGTCTCACGGAATTCCGATTCAAAATTACGCATTCGGAAAACGAATACGTTTTACGTATGTATGCGGCCAGCCTATACGTTGCATAATCTGTGGACCATCTGACTGTGGAAAAACAAATTTAGTAATTGGTTAACTCCTCCATGAAAATGGATTATAGTTTCAAAATTTTTATGTGTATTCTAAAACTCTTTATCAGCCAAAGTATGTATTTTTGGAACGCGTTTTTAAAATGGTTCCAAGTACAGGGTGTCTGGTGGCAGATTTATGTTTTTAAATACGATTATTTCGAAAAGTAATAAACGGTGCGGGGGGAGTTTGGTGCCGTTGGAAACACTGACCGTGCGGATTCTCAGTCACGATGTCGCAGTGGTCGAGTGAACATCGTGCGTTCGCCATCTAGGCATTTTTTAAAAGTAATGATTCCTACGTAACTGCTCGTCGACAATTTTGTTCACGCTTCGGTATTCGACGGATAAGTGATGGACCGAGTGAAAATCTAATTCGTTCCTGGGTGCGGAGATTCCAAGCAACTGCTTCGGCTATGAACACCCCACGGCCAGGGCCCAGTCGCTCTTCAAGGACTCCCGAAAACATTGAACTGGTGGAAAGCAGCTTACGTGAAAATCCACGACTTTCAATACGGAAAAGAGCGGCCTCACTGGGACTTCCTAGAGCGATTATTCATGAAATTTTAAAAAAGGATCTAAAGTTCCATCCTTTTAAAATTCAAATCGTTCAAGAATTGAAAGAAAGTGACTTTGTTTTACGCAAAAATTATTGTGAAACGATGTTGGAGCGTTTTCGCACTGTTAATCCGATTTTTTGGAGTGACGAGGCTCATTTTCATTTAAACGGCCACGTCAACAAACAAAATTGCCGTTACTGGTCTCCAAGAACCTGCAACCCTCGACTGAAACATCAAAAACCATTGTATTGCCCCAGGGTAACTGTGTGGTGTGCGTTATCCACAAATGGGATTATTGGACCATTTTTTTTTGAAAATGCTCGAGGCCAGGCGACGAATGTCAAGGGTGAGAATTATCGACGCATGATAACGGATTTTTTATTGCCGAACCTGCGAGCTCATCCATCGTACTCATCACATACGTGGTTTCAACAGGATGGTGCGACTGCACACACAGCCAGGGCTTCGATGACCTTGCTTCGGGATTTTTTTCCCCAAAAATTGATAAGTCGCTTTGGGGACATCCCGTGGCCACCGAGGTCACCCGACTTAACCCCTATGGATTTTTTTCTTTGGGGTTACCTCAAAGAGAGAGTTTATAATGACAATCCCCGAACTCTGGTGGATTTAAAAGAGAATATTCGTCGAGAAGTCAGCTCAATCGAAGCAAGTTTGCTGCAGCGTGTAGCGCAGAACACAATGCTCCGTTTTGAACAGTGTGTGCAACTCGACGGAAGACATTTGGATGAAATACTCTTTAAAAAATGAAATCCGCATTTCTGTTCTCTTGTTTACTATTTTTATTAAAACTTTATTTCAAATACATTTTTTTTTATTTAACTTTGAAAACATAAATCTGCCACCAGACACCCTGTATAACATTAAATTTTCTAAATATCATGAAAATGAAGAGTTTTTAAAACCAGAGGCTGCAAAATGTAATTCTACCATAATATTTGATGACGTAACATGTGAAAATCAAAATAATGTGCGCGATTATTTTGCGATGGGTAGACATAAATATATAGAATGTTTTTAATTAAATCAAACTTATAGCAAAATACCTAAACAGCTAGTAAGAGATGATGCAAATTTAATTATCCTCTTTAAGCAAGATGATATTAATATGAGACATGTTTATGATGAGCATGTTAACACGGATATGACTTGGCAAAAATTTCGAAACATGTGTTCAAATGTTTGGAGAGAACCTTATTGTTATTTAGTGATAAACAAAGATTGTGAAAAAAATAAAGGATGTTATCGTAAAAAGTTTGATAACTTTATTTAGTTTGATTAAATCCTAATCATCCATAGCTTCATCTTTATTCACTTAGTCATATTTGTTGAAACGTAGCAAATGTCGGTAGTGTGACGTTTCACTTCGTCATCAACTTACAAATAAAGTTTAAAGAAAAATGCATCCTGTACATCGTTACTATGCTACTGAAAGTAGGCGCTTAGAGAGTTTTAAAAACTGGCCAATCGGATTGACTCAAAAGCCAGTGGATATAGCAGATGCAGGTTTTTGCATGCATGATGCAAGGCGATAGAGTTATATGTCATTATTGTGATGGAAAACTTAGGACTGGCCACCCGATGACAAACCATGGGAAGAACATGCACGCTGGTTCAAATCCTGTTTATATGTTTAAATCATGAAAGGTGAAGAATATGTACGGAATGTTGATAGTTGGATAGACAGAAAACCAATACCCAGTGATGATTGTAACAAAGTTAACGAAAATAATTTTATAAAAACTAGTACAACTGTTATCTGCAAAATTTGTTTAGAAGAAGAGGTAAACACATGCTTCACACCTTGTGGTCATGCTGTGGCTTGTGCCAAATGACAACGGAAAGAGTTAGACCCCCAGTTTTTGGAGGATTTGTAGAATAAATTATGAAGTTTAATACAACATGCAAAAAAGTACACCTTAATAATCCAGTTTTAAAGAAACAGAAAATTTATAAAATCAGTATTTATTTGTTTAAATTCTAAAAAAATATTATTTTTCTACGCTAAAAAATGTCTGAAGCGCAAAATTTTGACTTCCGCTTAGATATTATGAATTTGGTAAAAAAATGATTTGTTACAAGTACAGCGCAACAATATAATATCCTGTCCGATCAAGGTAATTACGAACAAAATCGTTTATCATTGCCACAGACTCAGTGGATTTATATTTTTCATGAGTGTAGGCCACTTTGTCCCGCCGCCCGCCCCATGTACTGAGCCGTTCATTGTCTGCAATCGAGTGACCGTCCTTTGAAATCTGCCGCCCCCCTAGGACGCTGCCGCCCCCCTAGGACGCCGCCGCCCCTAGGCCGAGGCCTATACGGCCTGTTTACAAATCCAGGACTGCACAGACTTCTTAGTTTGAACAAAGTGGATATTATACAACTGACTACTATACTGACTCACCACAATCAGCGTCCTCGCGAGTTTCTACTGAAGAAGATATTGAAGCACTAATGCAGAGTTAATGTCCTACATTTATTTTAAATTAGTTGATTTAGTTTTTTGAATTATTATAATATAGGTACATGGTATACCTAGGTCCTACATGTCATTATTATTAAAATACAAATGTCAATAACAAAACAAAATTATTTTATTTATTAAAACTTACCTGTATCCATTGAGACAACTTTACGGATAAAATCGCGGTTTATTATAAACTTACTCTACATTCGTAAAACTCCTGCTCCTGCGGGTTCGATACGTCATTTTATCCGTAAAGTTGTCTCATTTTAATAGTTTGTGTAGTCGCATAAATACAAGATAACAGTATACCTATTCTTGTATAATTTCTTACCTCAATGTAATGGTCAGTCTTTCTTCTGTAATGGCACATCGAAATTTCGTATCATTTTTAGTTATGAAACATTTCACAATCGTAAGGAGTTCATCAAAAGATTCTACGGACATACGGTAAAACTGAATAAATCTTGTTGGGTACTCTCTTAAAGTTGCATT
Organism: Eupithecia centaureata; assembly: GCA_944547425.1. Lineage (NCBI taxonomy): Eukaryota > Metazoa > Arthropoda > Insecta > Lepidoptera > Geometridae > Eupithecia > Eupithecia centaureata. The sequence continues at coordinate 4,584,250 of OX155698.1, forward strand.
TAGACAATTAAATTGGCCACTTGATATTCTTTTAGTATTTAAAGGATGCACCCAATGTCGACGTTTCCTTTAACGATCTTGTTCAAGAGCCTCCCAAATAGCTATTATTTCGATGGGCTTCATTTTAAAATTTAATATCACACAACACAACACAACCGCTCTGTAGATACTGAACGCAGAAATTGACTAGACGCCTAATGTAGCAGGTCTAATTTGACGGAATAGACGCGACCGATGATACGCTCGACGCATTTTCCGTCAGATGTGTACCGACCCTTAAAGAAATTATATTGGTATTAATTAATGTTGGTAGTAACTTTTATATAATAGCATAATATGTTTAGGAAAGATGATATTTTTTTTCTTTCTAACTTGTTCGCAAGGTTTTAATGTAAGATGTGGTTTTATTTTGAATATGTATGTTTTTTTTTTGTTGATTTGGTGTATTTTAGAGGGCGTAGTTTAAAGGGGTATTACACCTTCCTAAATATCGGAGACTAAATTCAGAGTCCGTTTTAGGACACTAAATTCAGTCGCCGAAGCTCCCGATTACACGTTCACTGATTCACAGGGCTCTAATTCAGTCGCTAAGGACGAGCGACAAGGGACGGACGTATCGATCGACCGATGTGGCGCGGTGGGCGAAGGTCCGCCTGCTACGTTGCCGGTTCGATTCCGGCCTCGGAACAAATTTTTGCACGATCTGCAGATTTTTTTTCGTTTTTTTCGGTGTTTAATTTGTATAGTAAAAAAATGTCTATCTATGTATACATTGAATGTATTAAAAATATCAGTTATCTATTACCCATAACACAAGCTTTGAGTAGCTTACTTTGGGGCTAGATGGTGCTGTGTGGATTGTTCAGCATTATTGATTATTATTATTTATTTATTCCAGACTATAATCTATCTCTGTGCCAAATTTCATCCAAATCCGTTCAGTTGTTTTTGCGTGAAAGAGTAACAAACATAAGTACATCTACATACATAATTTTTTTTTGTTTTATAATATTAGGTCCTTACATATGAAATTGGCGTTTTTCGTACTGGCCACTTTAATCACAAATTTCTCCTCTTTGGTAAGGAATTCCAAATTCAAATTTGTACAGCTATAGACTCATGTATTTGTGCTTCGATGATCGTCATTCATTTGTTTTTTTTCTTCTGTTTTTTTCTGTTTGCGTCACTCATTTTACAAAATGGAAAACTTAAAATATCGCATTATTTACGAGTACGAGTTCCGCCGTGGCACTAGTGCTGCGGAAACAACTCGAAGGGTGAATGATGTGTATGGCGGTCGTGTTGCAAAAGAAAACACAGTTCGTTTTTGGTTCCAACGTTTTCGTTCTGGAAATTTCGACTTGCAGAACAAGCCCCGTGGACGGCCTGAGACTCAAGTTGATAATGAAGAGTTGAAGGCTATTGTGGAAGCGGATCCATCGCAAACCACGTCCGAGTTAGCTGCAGGCTGCGGTGTTAGTGATAAAACTGTTTTAATTCACTTGAAGCAAATTGGGAAGATTAAAAAGCTTGAAAGGTGGGTACCTCACGAATTGACTGAAGCAAACCGGCAAACGCGCGTCGACTACTAAATTAGAAGAGCTTCAATTGGAAAGTCTAAGACATCCTCCGTACTCCCCGGACCTTGCTCCAACAGATTACCATTTTTTCGAAATTTGGATAACTTCTTGCAAGGGAAAAAATTCAACTCCGATGGGGCAGTCCAAATCGCCTTCAAAGATTTTATTGATTCCCGTCCGACTGGTTTTTTTAGTAAAGGGATCAATGAACTACCTATAAGATGGCAAAAGTGCATAGAAAATAATGGTTCATACTTTGATTAATTAAATATATTATATTAAAAAATATTCGACTTTTTGTTCCTCCCATACAAAACGCCAATTTCATATGTAAGGACCTAATATTAGTAGGTAGGTAGGAAGTAGGTAGGACTGTAGGTAGGTTCCTACCCGCGTAGTTCCCGTTTCCGTGGGAATTCCAGGATAAAAAATCCAAATAGTCTATGCGTTATTCCAGACTATAATCTATCTCTGTGCCAAATTTCATCCAGATCCGTTCAGCCGTTCTGGCGTGATTCAGGAACAAACATCCATCTATCAATCCATCCATCTTTACTTTGGCATTTATAATACTAGTGGCCCGCCCCGGCTTCGCACGAGTAGATCAGTAGGTATAAGTAGCCTTTGTGCTATTCTGTTCCTGACGATAATCTATCTCAGTTCCAAATTTCATCCCGATCCGTTCAGCCGTTCTGGCGTGATTGAGTAACAAACATCCATCCATCCAAACTTTCACATTTATACCAAACTAGCAGCGCCCCGCGGTTTCACCCGCGTAATTCCCGTTCTTGTGGGAATTCCGGGATAAAATATTCAAATAGCCTATGCGTTATTCCAGACTACAAACAATCTATCTCTGTGCCATTTTTCATCCATATCCGTTCAGTAGTTTTTGCGTGAAAGAGTAACAAATATCCATCCATACCTACAAACTTTCACGTTTATAATATTAGTAGGATATTAGTCGAATAAGTGTGATCGATCAACAATCCTTACCGATATTTTGCGTATGCATACAAACAAAGAAAAACGTATGCTCGCGACGGTGGGCGAGCGGCGACTGAGCTTCCTAAATGTGATTACACCCTTCCTAATTAGGCGCCGATGTAGATTTAGAGCGTCGGAAGCCGTTCTTCTTCCTAATTAGTTTCCTAAATCGGAAGCTACCTTCCTAAATGATATTTAACTATCCTGAATTTAGGAAAGACTAAATTTAGTGTCCGATATTTAGGAAGGTTTAATACCCCTTTTAGTTTCTTAGCTGTTGACTTTTTGATAATTTTGGTGATTTTTTTTTGTTGTTGAATAGTACCTAATATTCCTTTTCTCCCTCTCTCGTTTTGCTCCATTTCTTGACAACGATACCGCTGAGGGCAGGAATTTGAATAGGAGGGAGGTTATTGTAGCAAGTAAATATATTTAGAGTTCAAGGCCATCTACCGATGCATAGATACACAAATCAATAACGAGCTTGAACCATAATTTGAAGTTCAGAATAAGATCAGCGCCATCTGTCGTCGAGCGGTGTATAAATATGACGGGCGTTGAGTCGTTTAGCAAAAGCGCAGTTAGAAATATAATTCTGTCAGTTGGAAAGGGAAGACACAAGAATCCAGCATCCTTACGAAAAAGAAGGTGATGAGGCACTCGTCACGTCATAGGAGAAATTTAGGTATCGCAAACCGGTTACCGCGCCATCTATTAGTAACTGGAGTTACTATTAAAAGCTGACTTGTACAGGCTGATACAGCAAGTGCATTAGAAAATTCGTAAAGGACAGGTCAGGGTCAAAAGAATTTCAAAGTGATTTTGAGTCTTAGTATTTTCAACAGGATCGAAAGGGATAAGGAACGGTTTTGTATCGGTATTGATTTTATAAGGGAATCACAATACGTTATGATTTTTGCATTTATAAAAAGAAAAAAAAATATAATTTTTATAAGGAAAAATTTGTTCACCAAATTCGGGATCGGGAATTGAACTCGGGAAGGGTTTTTATCGAAAGTAAGTTGACTTGAGGTCAGACGAATAAATAGTGACCTCAACGAAATAAAACACCCTGATATGCCTCGGGTTTAAGGTCGCCCTAGCGTCGAGTAGCTGAACGAAAAGAGACGTTCTTTCTAGAAGGTTCCTTTGAGATTTGATATAAATAGGCCCACACCCGAAGGTCGTGGCATTCTGGAAAAAATATTGCGAGGGGTAACCTTACCTGTGTGGAGTCAATAGCTTGTCGAGTCAGTGCTGCGTGATCCCTGCCGTCGCTGCCGTTTTGGAGCCGCCTATCCCGAAAAATCTCTGCCGCACGAATAACAGCGAATCGACACAATCTGTTGCAAAATAGCGGGAAGGCGAGGAATACAAGGCGTGACGAGCATCGGTGATCCTGGAACGTTTGGCTGCCAGCGCAGGACCCGACATCCGAAGGAAACGGCGGGAATATAAAATTCAGGTACCAAGCGACTGAGAGAGGGGTTATCTCGGTGGAAGCGGGGGTTTCACGGCTAGTTCCAATTTGGGAACACCGCCAGGATATAATGAACTAATGGGATTTCTTTTCGGGGAATTTCAGGATTCCGAAGGGGATAAAAATCCCAATAACACGAGCGCCGACAGACGGCGAGGCCAACTCTCAAGCGGGGCGAGCTGCGTGAGAGGAGACCTCCCCGATCGAAGAGCGAGCGCCGGGTTCGTGAGCACCGAGCTACAGGAGCGGATCCAGGTCTCGAGGGGCGAACGTTGTCGGCGACCGTTGGATACGGCGCGGCGACACGTCTTTCAAGAACAAGGTGTGTTCTTTCTAGTTGTTTGGGGGTCGGTTCCCCCCCTACTTTTTTCCAGAATCCTAGGGTGTGTTTGTATTGGACGGTCATATTTCTTTGAGTCGATAAATCGGAAGATTCACAATATCGTGTTAGGGAAGTTAGGGTGTAGGGAATTATACGGAAGGATTAGGCGAATTGGATGGCAACTAGTTAAGGGTAAGATTTTATAAACATATACCTACTTTATATCTTTATCTGCAACGGCAACTACATTCTAGGTAGCTGACTTGTAAACAAACCTACAGCAATTCACAGTGGAAACGCTAGCCTATACGCCTATAATCCAAGTAAATTTAATCTTACCTACTTTTATAACCTTTTGTAATGCATCTTTCTCCCAGTGGTTTTCCCCGTTGAATTCAATAATTTTTATTAACGAACTTATTAATGAAGAGTAAGAAATATCAATCAAAACAGAACTGAGAAAACCATTGAGCGATCGATGACATAAATAACAATTTTCAATATTTAGTTAAGGTGGGTGAAGTTACAAGGTAACTCTACTAAATTACAGGGTAACTCGTAAATTACCGGGCATTGAAGATTTTGTTAATTGGTAATCTAAATATTATGTCTGTTTCAAATATAAGGTATATAAAGGAAACTTTGCTCTTTTTATTTTATTAGCGTTAATTCCCTGTTAGCTAGATAGGAGAAACTTATCACGGTTTCCCGTTTCTCATTTTGCTAGCCTGGCTGAGCGGGAACTCGTGACATCAGTTTGTTTAAGCTGTTCGTATAATCAAGTAGTGTCTTCATACATCGTGTGTTTCTTTAAACTTAACTTGGTCAAAGTCAAGTCAATATTTAAAAATTCGGCGTCACGATTAAAGAAAGTCAAGTGTAGGTATGTGCTGTACTGTAGTAATTCAACTTGTGAAGTTCTCGTTCAATCTGATCTGAAAACTAAATTTGCTATTTCATTAACTTCGAACAAATCTGGTCACAAAAAACGGAGGATGATTTTAATCTAACTTTAACTTCTGAGGAAGACATGAGTCAATCTGTCCGGAATCTCAGTAAATATTTTTAAGTTCAGATATATTCGAGCCAAACTGGTTACAGATAGAGTGTGCTGCATTATACATAAATGCACTATCTCAAATTCTGTAGAACGATATGAGTCAATCTGACCTGAATTAAAATTTTACTGAGCTCTTCTGATGATCTTTGAGCCAATCTGGTCAAAGAAAACGAAGTGTGTTTTAAACTCCTCTCCTATTGCAGAAGATATTGTGTCGATCTGACTGAAATTAAACAAAGTTTAGTTTTCATCATATCAACCTGACTTCACAAAACTGAGTGCGCTTGTGCATACAGTACATAACAGTAATGATGCGTTTTTTTTATTTCTGTGGATAGAACGACTCAGTTACAAATCTGAATCATAGGATAGCGACCTAGACAACAACTTTCGTTATAAATGTCTAGTGTATTTGATTGTCATCCAGCTTCTGTTGTTGAGGTAAGTTCGTAGATAGTTAAATGAGTTTCGATATCCAATTCAATTCAATATTATTGAGCATTTGATTTACTGATTTACTGAAAAAAAGTATTTCCACTTGTTAAGGTGTCACTCTCATAACCGCTTTATATTCTCGGGGATCTTCATCATATAGCTCTTTAAATATTGTATGCGTTGCCCCTTTTCTTTGCAGCCAATCCCTGACCCAAATACTTCTTTTCTTGTATAGCTCTTTCAATTCTAAGTATTTCAACACAAAGTACAGGGTGGGCCATATTAAAGTTCATTTTCCCTAGTCAAATAGAACGTTGCCCGCGGCAGGTAGCGGGATGCGCGGGGTGTGGTTGGGTCACGCGTCTTTCGCATTTTTAGTCGCCATGAGTTCGTTCACGGGGGAGCAACGCGCGTTCGCTGTTCAAGCATTTTACGATAATGGTCATTTTTACGTTGTTGCGCGGCGTAAGTTTAGAGTTAAATTTAATTTAACGAGTATCCGCCAGTGCCCTAGCACTCAGTTACTTTAACAATGGCTGAAGAGGTTCCAAGAAACTGGTTCGACGCTTCCAAGGAGACGTCAAGGACGTTGCCGCACTATACGCACAGAGCAAGCGATTCAGGAGGTTAGCCAATCTGTTGAGCAAAATGCGGAACTCTCTACGCGGCGACGTTCGGCAGCTTTGGGGATTTCAAGAAGCAGTTTAAGGCGAATTTTACGTGATTTTAAGCTTCATCCTTACAAAATCCAGCTAGTGCAGAAACTTAGCAATGATGACCATACCAAAAGAGCGTCATTTTCCTCCATTATGTTAGAGCGGTTTTCAAACTTCGGGAACATCCTTTTCTCGGACGAAGCTCATTTTCACTTGAGCGGATTCGTCAATAAACAGAATTTCCGTTATTGGAGAACTGAACAGCCTTCGCGCAAGCATCAAAAGCCTCTTCACTGCCAGAAAGTGACGGTTTGGGCAGCCATTTCAGCCAAAGGGCTCATTGGGCCATATTTCTTTGAAAATGATAGAGGCCAAGCATTGACAATAAATACGGACCGATATGTGAAAATGCTTGGAGAATTTTTGAGACCAACTCTTGCTGGGCTGCAAGGGTACAACTCTCTGACTTGGTTCCAGCAGGATGGCGCCACCTGTGACACTTCTAATGCCAGCATGGGGGTCATAAAGGAGATGTTCCCCAATAAAGTAATCTCTAAGGGCTCTTTCAATTTAGACGTTTCGTGTCGGAACGCTGCAGTGCCGAAGCGGTGCGTTTATCGTACGGCGCACGGACGATCGTTTGTTTTCATACAAAGCGCACGGTGCGGCAACAGTGCGACGTCGGTACCGCGAACGCTCGACAACAGGACGGCAACGTCGCAAGCGTCACTTAGTTCGCTGTTGAATAGTGCGGTGATTAGACGTGAGAGCTAATTAAAATTTCATCGAATTTTCATTTTCATGATTTGCTTAAAATGGACGAAAATATAAACGTGGAAGAATTTATAAATGAAATTGAAATACGTCCTGCTATATGGAACTCCAAAAGTGACAAACATAGTAACCGCACGGAAACAAAAAATGCTTGGGAAGGTATCTGTGAAAAATTTATAGAAGATTTTAAAAATAAAACTACTGGTGAAAAAAACGCAGCAGGTAAGTATTTATTATAATCAAATTTTGTTATTTTGCCATGATAATTGTCCTTCGTTAACAAAATATTCTGCAAGTGTATCACGAACTGATGTTGCTGTCAAATTCTGTTCATTTGGAACCTGATCCTGATCTATCTGGCTGTCTTGAATTAATAGGTTACTATCAGACATTTCGCCACAGTCACGTTGTTGTAAGAAATTATGTAAAACACAGATAGTCTGAACAATATCTGTCGCAAACGAGACGTCTACATTTATTGGTCGATGTAATATTCGCCATTTATTAGTCATAATTCCGAACGTACATTCTATGTACCTTCGAGCACGTGATAAGCGGTAGTTAAAAATTTTTTGCTTTTCATTCAAATAATTGCCACTATAGGGTCGTTGTATGAAATTACTGATGCCAAATGCTTCATCGCCAACAATAACAAAAGGTAGTGGTAAACCATTTTCTGTGATTGGCGTAGAAATTGGTATATTTAGGCTGTTGTCTTGAAGTTTCTTGAAAAAATCACTGTTTCTAAATATTTGTGAATCTGATGCTTTGCCATATGAACCAACATCAATGAAAATGAATTTGTAATTTGAATCACAAATGGCCAATAGTACAATCGAGAAAAACTTTTTATAGTTGTAATAAAGCGAACCGCTTTTAGGGGGCTTAATTATTCTTGTATGTTTCCCATCTATAGCGCCAAACAATTAGGGAAGTTTGCATTAGTTGCAAAACCTTGTGCGATTCTTAACCAATCTTCTTTTTTCAGTTGTGGTACACAAATTTCTCTTAGGGTTTTGTAAATCTGTTGACACGTATCTTTCACAATTCCAGAAATGGTTGAGATTCCGTGTTGATAAGAATGATGCAATTCTGTCATACTGCAACCAGCGGATAAGTACCTGCAATAATATTAATATTTTTTATATTTCAGCAATGCTACTTCAAAAGAAATGGAGACATATAAGAGATGCATATGCAAGAGACTTGAAAAAATAGCGAGAATCAAAAAGTGGATCCGAAGCATAAAGACAACGAAAATACTTCTATTTTGATCGGCTGCAGTTTTTGTCGGAACTGTATGAAATAAAACCAGACTCAAAAGAAAAAAATAAACAGCTTTGTGATAATCTTACTGAGTCAACAGTGAAAGGTAAAACTAAAAGTTCACCTGCCCACGATAACAATGACACTAACACGATTTTAAAAATAATCGCAGAAAGATTGCAAAATAAAAAAAATGCAAAAGAAGATGATTCCGAAGATGGAGATAGATATTTTTTATTGTCTTTATTAAACGACTTTAAGAGGATCCCGGAAAGTCGTAAGATGGATGCCAAATACGACATTATTGGAATTATCCGAAAATACGCGACGCCACAATCGTATACTCGAGATTATTATAACTTAGATTCTGAATTTTATGAACATCGCGGCTACTTTACGAATACATCTCCAGAATCTCAAACACAGACATCTAATAATCAGCATCAGTCTCCATCAGACGAAATTGCAGCAATCTCATCTGTATCTAATTTGAGTGAAAATTCGGATGCTTCCATATATAATGATCTTAATACAGAAACGATATTAATACAGAATAATGTTGTTTTGTAATGTTCACAAAAATACAGGGTGAAAAATGAAAAGTTGACCCACATCAAACGTTTTGAAACTTTTGGTGGGAATTTTTACATTCAAAATTTTTCATTTGTTTTTCGTTTGGTGTGTGTTATTTATTAGCTGTTATTTAAAATCCTATTTCGTATTTGATTGTTGATTATCTATACTTACCTACAGAACTGATTAGTAATTAAGTACCTACATTAAACTAATTCATCTCCACATTATTTTTGTTACCTACTAAAAGATTTTATAATAAAATAGTATACTAATAACTAACTATTATCGAAATTCGCAAGTAATAAAAAATATCACAAATCTATACCATAATAATATTATAAAAAGGAAAGATTTGTTTGTTGTAATGAATAGGCTCCGAAACTACTGAACCGATTTGAAAAATTCTTTCACCATTAGAATCCTACATTATCCCTGATGGACATAGGCTATAGAATATTTTCAAAAAAGTTAGGGATCCGTATGAAAACTTTGATAATGTAATCCAAGGTGTGAAAAAAATACCAAAAATAATCAATAAATATCGCGTACGCTGCGGAAACTATTGACAATAGAGCAAAATGATGTACTACAGTTTTATAGACGAAATCAATATCTACAAAAAAGTTACGGATACCATTTGTCTCACTATTATATTTATGTCACAATAACCACTTTTCCATGTTAAATTATGCAATACTAACGCTGAAAAATCTTTATATCGCGTACGCTGCGGAAACTATTGACAATAGAGTAATGATGTACTACAGTTATAAAGAGGACATCAATATCTACAAAAAAGTCTGCGATACCATTTGTCTAACTATAATAGTTTCTATCTATGGGCTGTTGACGCTAGGGCGCTATGGCGCTCATTAGGGGAGGCCTATGTCCAGCAGTGGACTAATATAGGCTGATGATGATGATGATGGGTTTTTGCGGCATCATAGCTGCCAAACTGATGATTTTTATTGTTTGTTTTGTCAAAAGGAGACTTGATCGAGTATTCTAAGCATGGGAAGTGTACCAAGAGTGTGTTTAAATTTATACAGTGTGTAAACAGACAGCTATCGAAAACGAAGGGGGATGGCGAAGCACCTTTAAACTTATACAAAACAAAAATCCGCAGGCCGAAACAAAAATTCTAGCCGAAGATAAACATGTTTTAAGATTTTCAATTGTTTTGTTTGCAAGCAATGTACGCGTCCACTTCGATACCTACGCCGCCGCGCCGACGTGAGTCGCGCGCGACGCATCACTCACTCACTAGATAACATAAGTACATCACTACATAGTATAAAACAAAGTCGCTTTTTCTGTCCCTATGTCCCTATATCATTATGTCCCTTTGACTGGTTTATACGTATAACTAGCGACCCGCCCCGGCTTCGCACGGTTTTATTATACGTAAAAACCTTCCTCTTGAATCACTCTATCTATTTAAAAAAACCGCATCAAAATCCGTTGCGTAGTTTTAAAGATTTAAGCGTTCAAAGGGACATAATGACATAGGGACGGAGAAAGCGACTTTATTTTATACTATGTAGTGAAGTGATAAAACCGTGCGAAGCCGGGGCGGGTCGCTAGTAGTATTATAAAACTAAGTCGCTCCCCGCTGTCTGTCTGTCCCTATGTTAAGTACATAGGGCTTAGATCACTATTATTATCATTAAAACTACTCAACGGATTTTGTTGTGGTTTTTTTATTAAGGTGAAATTAAGAATGTTAATTTTTTTTTTTTTTTTCATTTAATTCAATTTATTGACAACGAAAATTACAAGCAAAGAAATAGAAAAATTACAACTAGTATTTACAATTGAAACCATTGAGCTAACTGCAGACGGTTGCAAACAGTCTAAAGGTAGCTCAATTGATCCATGTCAATACCAGTCGGAAGCGTCCCCAAGACACTGGCTGCATTACCACGCTGTATGGCAATGCTGATGCGTTGAGCCAGATATTCACCAGCTCTCGGGTCACGCGTCGCATCGACCAGACGCTCAGATAATTTTTTAAAAACCCGGAGAGCCTCGGTACCCCACGGACCTAGGGTCTCGAATCCAAGGGGAGCAAATGCGTAGGTTCTGTCGAGACCTGCATATTTGCGCCTCTTGAGATCCTCGGCCAGATCTGCCGCCGCACCAGCCCTAGTGGATGTCCTTGAAAGATGGGAAGGTGCAAGTGTGTCGACGCATGTAGCGTCCCACACAATGGGCCTCCCCAACTCCCATGGGACTAGTGTCATACCGTCGGGCCTCTTGCCATCGTCACGGAACAGACCATTCGGTTCGAGAATAGCTGGTACGTTAGCGCCGACAAAGGCCCGCCGGATGATGTCATTAAGGCTGGCGTGACGAGATATCCGACCAGCGGCCCTAGTACACGATAATCCGTGATGACCAAGCTGTTCGACTGCAGTACCGCACTGGCAAGAATGTTAATTGAAGAGGAAGTTTTATAAGTATAATATAACTAGCGACCCGCCCCGGCTTCGCACGGTTTTATTATACGTATAAACCTTCCTCTTCAATCACTCTATCTATTAAAAAAAACCGCAGCAAAATCCGTTGCGTAGTTTCAAAGATTTAAGCAGTCGAAGGGACATAGGGATATAGGGACATAGGGACAGAAAAAGCGACTTTGTTTATACTATGTAGTGATACACGCGTGCGAAGCCGGGGCGGGTAGCTAGTAAAGTTATAAGTCGTCAAAGTTTAAGGTAAGGTCTTTATAGCAAGTACCTAGGCTGTCGGTACTCGGTAGATATTTCAACACTTACCTAAAGACACGAGCATCAGCTGGGGTATTGCTGGTTTGGCTATCTTTCGCAGTAAGTTAATGCGCAACACTTCTGGCGCATTTCCTAGAGCTTCACCATAAGAAACACAAACATTTGCCCATACTCCATCGCACTGAACATTATGTTGGCAAATAAATCACACTTACTAAACACAACCGATACCAACATCTACCTACTTTACAAACACACACAGACCTCGGACACAGACACGCACTAAAAGTCAAATACCTGTTTAACTACTTAAAAACAACAATACCTATTCGAAAAGTTGCAAATTGCAATTTACATGACCACCCGGCGCGGTGCATGTGTTCACTACGAATACTAAACACCGACTAGCTAGACGACGAAACGAAATAAAATAATAGGTAGGTACATAATTCCGCAAAATTAAATCCTTTTATAAAACCCGAATAAATCAATAGCCGAGGTGTAATAAGACTTATGTCGAATGGAATAAAGATGAGATTCCTTTCCAAGCACTGCGCCACACCTGTGCGTATCAAAGGGAGCCGAACCATGCCGAACCTTGCCTTGTTTTGCCGACATAGAAAAATATCGCTGTTATAAACCTTATGCTGAATGGAATAAGGTTTTCGTTTATCTAGTTTGCGGGACAAAATTCCATTGAATTAAGATTCAAAATCGGGCCTACTAATTTGCGTGTTGCGTATCTCGCTCTCGTGTTAGTGCACGTGACCTTAAACAGCTGAGTGAGTTGAGGTCGATCACTTTGCGCTGTACTTTGGGTACAAAATACATGGCGTTGTTTTTGTAATTTATTTATTTTTGCTTTTAAAAATGATTTATTCGAGTTGATATGTTTTCCTAGTGTTGTACTATGGGTGTGTAACTAGATAAAAAAATAAAAATTTTAAGAAAGGTAAATTTTTTTTTCGCTTTTTTTTTCGATAAATATGTTCAGTATAATGGTCTGATTGCTACCCTTCATTTTTCGATAGTAGTCTTTTTACACCCTGTATATTTTTTGTTAAATATCTATTATCTACCCGTGCGAAGCCGGGGCGGGCCGCTAGTATAAAATACAATATTATGTTGTTTAATTTACTTACCTCAATGTTATCAGTAGTCTTTCTTCAGCTGATATAGTATGTTTGAATGTAGTTTCTTGCCGCTGAATTTTACTTTTAACAAATTCAAGTAATTCGTAGAAACATTCTCTAGACATTCTTAAGTAATTATAAAACTTGCTTGGATTTTGTTTTAACGTAGGGTAAAGATTATGGAAATCACCAGAATTACATGTTAACGAAAACATCGGTGAGGCTTTTTTACGAGGGCGTCGTTTCTGTTTCATGTTTTTCAACAAGAGCACTAACAGTAATGTTTCTTCGTCAGAGTCCATGGCTCAACTGTTGTCAACCATCACTAGCATACAAACGCACGGCAGTCAGATACTCTTTCAAATTAGGCGTTTAGTATCGGACTGCTAACGCACTGCAGCGGCACGGCAGAGGGTTATAAACAGCGGCACGGTAACCGTGCGGTAGCGGTCCGACACGAAACGTCTAAATTGAAAGAGCCCTAAGAGAGGTAACATCGAGTGGCCACCACGAAGTCCAGACTTGACTCCACCGGATTTTTTTTATGGGGATACCTCAAAAGTAAGGTGTACTCCAATAAACCGCAGACAATTACCGCCTTGAAAGAAAACATTCAAACGGAAATGGCGGTTGTATCGACAGCGACGTGCCGGCGCGTTTTGGAAAATTTTAAGCACCGCTTAGAAGAGTGTTTGCGACAAGACGGAGAACATCTAGACGATGTTATTTTCAAGAAATAAATTACAGTAATGTTACATAAGTTACTTTTTAAATAAAATCTTTAAGTACTATCAGTCTATTTTTATAAAGGTTTCAAAAGTGAATTTTACTCTGGCCCACCCTGTATTTTCGTGACCGCTTTTATTGTGGTATGTACTGTAATTAAATGTGTATTTTGCGACAACATTGCACGAGACATGATACAGACGAAGTATGTGAGTACACTGATGCAGTAGCTGTCTTCTGCGACGCCAGCAGTTTGCATAGTGTGACCGAGCAAGGCGAGTCGAGTACATATGCACAGTAGCTGTCCACTGTCACATCAGCTGCTCGCACTGTGTTACCTATCCTTAAGGCGCGGTATGAAGACAATATTTAGATATTTTATGCCTCCTCTACACTACTCGCGAAGTTGAACGAGGTTAGACGAATAGAATAATGTAGAGGCAGTTCGGCTTACTTCGTCCAACTTTACCTCGCCTCGGCCGACTTACGTTTGTTGTCGGTTTTTGCGCCCGAGTCAAAGGGCACGAAGTAACCCGAAGTTACTCGGCTGACTTCAGTACGCGTCAAGACGAGTCGCTCCCAGCGAGCCCGGTGGCCCGACCCCGGTACCGGGGTCGTTCTCAAAATTTGATTCAACGAGCCCGGTGGTGCCGACCCGGTCGCTTACCGGGCTCGTTGGCACAGATCATGTTTCATCGAGCCCGGTGTCTCTTAAAGGAGTGGAAAGCACGTATTGAGTCGCTCCCAATGATCCCGACCCCAGCACCGCGCATGCGCATAAGCCCCGGTATTGTTTATAGCTGGAGTATAAAATATTATTGTATTAAACATAAATGACTTATAAATAAAATGTACGAAAATGTGTTAAAGTTCTTAATCAGACTGAAATATACAAGGATAATGCTGTCTTAGTTATCAAATCAATAGCTTTTGTGAACGCCGTTGTGAACGCACGTGTGTTTAATAGATTTTTTCGTTGATGTGCGAGACTCCATTATGAGCGGCATACAGTGGTCACAGGAGCAAACTATGTTGTTCCTTGAAACACTTCAATCAAGCAGAGCCTTATATTTGGGACCCCAGTGGGAAAGGTCATAAGGACAAGAAAAAAGTAAATGATGCTTGGGTGCATATTCGGGACGTTTTGGAAATACCAGAAGAGGAATTGAAGAAAAAAAAGGATTCACTTTTTGCGACATACATTCAGTCAAAAAAGTATCGGGAATGGATGATTTGTTTATGGTTCCAAATTCAAATTTTTGTTTTTTTTGTTGTTGTTAGGTTGGCACAACTGTTTGCCATTTTGGCGCGGAGTTTGAGTTGCATCTGTTATTTATATTAAATACAGTGCTGTTTTTAGTTACATCATATCTAGTGTGTATTGCGAATTTCGCAATGGACAAAAACATCGAACAAAGAGTTTGTCTTAAGTTTTGCATCGCCAATGGAATTTCGTGTTCGGAGTCACTGAAAATGTTACAGAAGGCTTTCGGTGAATCGACTTTATCAAAAACACGTGCTTATGAGTTAAAGCGTTCAAAAGCGGTCGAGATGTCATGGAAGATTTGCCTCGCTCTGGTAGGCCATCAACGTCTGCAATTGAAGTTAACATCGCAAAAGTGAAGGAAACAGTGACTGAAAATCCTCATTCAACTTTGCGAGAGATAGCCGCCGAACTTTCTGTATCTCACGAGTCGATCCGTACCATTTTAAATAATCACTTGGGTTTGAAACATGTTGCCGCTCGACTAGTCCCAAAAGACCTGAATTTTCTCCAAAAACTCAATCGCATGAGAGTCGCTGAGGACATGCTATACAGTAGGGCCTCGCTAATCCGGACCCCCACTAGCTCGGTGATCGCTGTAATCCGGACGCAGGCAGGAGGTTTGTGCACGGGGAAGCGGGGGTATTTTCACATCACGCCACCCGCGCCCGCGTAGAGTTAGTGTGTTGTTCGTCATCAGTCGATTTGCTTGTTCATACGTACTGTGTTATTCTCGCTCTCGTGATCGCGTTTCACAAAATGGCGCCACCCCGGCGTAAACATTCGACATTAACTTTAAAAGATAAAGTACGAATTATAGAGATGATTGACAAAGGCGACAGCTACCCTTGCATTGCTCGGAAGTTCGATATAGGCAGGTCAACTGTGGGCGATATAAAGAAGAACAAAGACAAGATTTTAAAGTTTGTAAGCCACACAGAACGTGGTCCCGGTGTACGAAAAACACTCAAGAAACCTGAGAATCCCATTTTAGATGATGCTTTGTTTACATGGTTTTTGCAACAAAGGCGATTACATGTTCCAATAAGTGGTGATATGATTTGCGAGAAAGCCCGTATTTTCCATCGCCAGATCACTAACTCGAGTACCAGCTTTAATGCAAGTAGGGGATGGTTAGATAACTTTAAAAAACGCCATGGAATAAGACGCTTGAAAATGGCCGGTGAAAAACTATCAAGCGATGAAGCTGCTATTGGACCATTTCAGCAAGAGCTTCAGAAAGTTATTAGAGAAAAAAACCTAACAGCAGAACAGATTTACAATGCAGATGAGTCTGGTTTATACTGGCGATTGTTGCCTGATCATACTTTAGCTTCTGGTGATGAGCAGTCCGCTTCCGGTAGAAAAATGATGAAGATGAGGATCACATTCATGCCGTGTGCTAATGCAGCTGGCACTCACAAGCTTCAATTGCTAGTTGTAGGAAAAGCGAAAAACCCTCGTGCTTTTAAATCAACAAATCTCCCAATATGTTATCGAGCACAGAAAAATGCTTGGGTTACTAAAGACTTGTTCCTTGAATGGTTCAAGATGGAATTTGTACCTGCGGTCCGACGCCACCTTTTATCGGTGAACTTACCAACACGGGCATTGTTACTGCTGGATAAACAAAGCTCCCATAGCTTCTGCAGGTGTTACATGTTTGGAAGTGGAGACTTCAACGCATTCGTCGCCATCTTGCTCGTTATCTTCACACATAGCCGACTGCACGATCTCCTCGTCAGTTAACACCTCACATCTTTGCAATTCTTCATCGGCGCCACCAGAAGCCCACGCTTGGGCTTCTGCCTCAGTTATTTGCGGATAAGTGCTTCCTCTTAATCTGTTAATCAGCTCGGCCAGGGGAATATCATCCTCTGGTTCGAAGTTTTCATTTGCGTGAAGTTGAGGACACAAATTCTTCCACGATTTCTTTATAAGGGACTCTTTAACAGCCGCCCAGCAGTTTGCTAAATTAAAAACTGTGTCACAATCAATTAACAGTGATTTGCGATAATTTTGTTTTACATTTTGTATAACATTCTGATCCATGGGTTGTATACACGCCGTGGTATTAGGTGGCAGAAACATTGCAAAATCCATCTTCAGTTATTAGTTTGTAACGCTTTAAAAATGATGGGTGCGAGGGAAGGATAGGAGGAAGGAGGAAGGAGGAAAAAGAAGGACCTATAGTTGTTGAGGGGTAGGATTACAGATAAAAGTTTATTTAGAGTTACAATATAAACATGGTTTTATTTAATTTTACAAGAGCAAAGTATTGGTAATGTTGGGCGCCTTAGGGTAAAGTAAAATTATTATCAGCGGTAGAGCTTAGAGTAAAATAACTGGGTGTGGAAGCCTACATTCAACTTCTTAGCAACCAGATAATTAAGAAATCTACTGTAATTTAATTTATAGCACGGATGATGTTCAGCGAGTGGAGTAAGTAACAGAGGGTTCCGGATGGTTCCAGAGTGAGGTTAGTTTTGGGTCACAGCACAATTAAGTAAATGAGACACGGGGACCAGGGTCCAGCCGTGTTACCAGTAAGCTAGCGCTGTCGGTCCAAAGGTCAGGCAGGCACAAAAGAAGGGGCTTGCACTGAACCGCACCGAACAGCCTCCGAGCGGTCTCTCTCCGACCACTCTCCAGGGACAGCACATACAAAGATTTCACCCCCTCAGCTAGATCCTGCAGCCAGATAGCTGTAGGACAAAATAGATATATTATAGACAGAACGCGTACTATCTCTAGCGACACGTGGCGCTGAGAAATTTATATAGAAATATACCTGATCGAGATCGAACGCTCAAAACCGTAGGAGGAAGACGACACGGCCTCTTGCGTATTCCACGCGGGCAGGCGACTGCAACCACGGCACTAGGGATGCCACGAGGTAACCCTGGGACACTGGAAGTCCGGGTGCAGGATCCTGGAGTTTTACAGAAACAACGGACGGTTAGGCAGACCGCTGGCGAAACCACGCACAGGCTGATGGCCAGAATACGTACCAGCTGAAGAGGTATCACGAGGATTCAAGGATTATGTAGGAATCTGACCAACCGTGGTCGATGTCCGGGATAAAAAAAGAAATGAGTCGACAACGCGACCAGACAGTAGAATAGACAGACGTCACTTTGGAGCTGTCACTGTCAACTCCAATTTGAGACGCTAAGACGCTAGAATGGCTCTGTGGACACAGAGCCAATAAATCAAGAAAGGGGCCTTACAAGTTCTTCAGCTGATGGATGACCGGGACAATTATCCAGCAGTAACAATGCCCGTGTTGGTAAGTTCACCGATAAAAGGTGGCGTCGGACCGCAGGTACAAATTCCATCTTGAACCATTCAAGGAACAAGTCTTTAGTAACCCAAGCATTTTTCTGTGCTCGATAACATATTGGGAGATTTGTTGATTTAAAAGCACGAGGGTTTTTCGCTTTTCCTACAACTAGCAATTGAAGCTTGTGAGTGCCAGCTGCATTAGCACACGGCATGAATGTGATCCTCATCTTCATCATTTTTCTACCGGAAGCGGACTGCTCATCACCAGAAGCTAAAGTATGATCAGGCAACAATCGCCAGTATAAACCAGACTCATCTGCATTGTAAATCTGTTCTGCTGTTAGGTTTTTTTCTCTAATAACTTTCTGAAGCTCTTGCTGAAATGGTCCAATAGCAGCTTCATCGCTTGATAGTTTTTCACCGGCCATTTTCAAGCGTCTTATTCCATGGCGTTTTTTAAAGTTATCTAACCATCCCCTACTTGCATTAAAGCTGGTACTCGAGTTAGTGATCTGGCGATGGAAAATACGGGCTTTCTCGCAAATCATATCACCACTTATTGGAACATGTAATCGCCTTTGTTGCAAAAACCATGTAAACAAAGCATCATCTAAAATGGGATTCTCAGGTTTCTTGAGTGTTTTTCGTACACCGGGACCACGTTCTGTGTGGCTTACAAACTTTAAAATCTTGTCTTTGTTCTTCTTTATATCGCCCACAGTTGACCTGCCTATATCGAACTTCCGAGCAATGCAAGGGTAGCTGTCGCCTTTGTCAATCATCTCTATAATTCGTACTTTATCTTTTAAAGTTAATGTCGAATGTTTACGCCGGGGTGGCGCCATTTTGTGAAACGCGATCACGAGAGCGAGAATAACACAGTACGTATGAACAAGCAAATCGACTGATGACGAACAACACACTAACTCTACGCGGGCGCGGGTGGCGTGATGTGAAAATACCCCCGCTTCCCCGTGCACAAACCTCCTGCCTGCGTCCGGATTACAGCGATCACCGAGCTAGTGGGGGTCCGGATTAGCGAGGCCCTACTGTATAGCATGTCCTCAGCGACTCTCATGCGATTGAGTTTTTGGAGAAAATTCAGGTCTTTTGGGACTAGTCGAGCGGCAACATGTTTCAAACCCAAGTGATTATTTAAAATGGTACGGATCGACTCGTGAGATACAGAAAGTTCGGCGGCTATCTCTCGCAAAGTTGAATGAGGATTTTCAGTCACTGTTTCCTTCACTTTTGCGATGTTAACTTCAATTGCAGACGTTGATGGCCTACCAGAGCGAGGCAAATCTTCCATGACATCTCGACCGCTTTTGAACGCTTTAACTCATAAGCACGTGTTTTTGATAAAGTCGATTCACCGAAAGCCTTCTGTAACATTTTCAGTGACTCCGAACACGAAATTCCATTGGCGATGCAAAACTTAAGACAAACTCTTTGTTCGATGTTTTTGTCCATTGCGAAATTCGCAATACACACTAGATATGATGTAACTAAAAACAGCACTGTATTTAATATAAATAACAGATGCAACTCAAACTCCGCGCCAAAATGGCAAACAGTTGTGCCAACCTAACAACAACAAAAAAAACAAAAATTTGAATTTGGAACCATAAACAAATCATCCATTCCCGATACTTTTTTGACTGAATGTATGTCGCAAAAAGTGAATCCTTTTTTTTCTTCAATTCCTCTTCTGGTATTTCCAAAACGTCCCGAATATGCACCCAAGCATCATTTACTTTTTTCTTGTCCTTATGACCTTTCCCACTGGGGTCCCAAATATAAGGCTCTGCTTGATTGAAGTGTTTCAAGGAACAACATAGTTTGCTCCTGTGACCACTGTATGCCGCTCATAATGGAGTCTCGCACATCAACGAAAAAATCTATTAAACACACGTGCGTTCACAACGGCGTTCACAAAAGCTATTGATTTGATAACTAAGACAGCATTATCCTTGTATATTTCAGTCTGATTAAGAACTTTAACACATTTTCGTACATTTTATTTATAAGTCATTTATGTTTAATACAATAATATTTTATACTCCAGCTATAAACAATACCGGGGCTTATGCGCATGCGCGGTGCTGGGGTCGGGATCATTGGGAGCGACTCAATACGTGCTTTCCACTCCTTTAAGAGACACCGGGCTCGATGAAACATGATCTGTGCCAACGAGCCCGGTAAGCGACCGGGTCGGCACCACCGGGCTCGTTGAATCAAATTTTGAGAACGACCCCGGTACCGGGGTCGGGCCACCGGGCTCGCTGGGAGCGACTCGTCTTGACGCGTACTGAAGTCAGCCGAGTAACTTCGGGTTACTTCGTGCCCTTTGACTCGGGCGCAAAAACCGACAACAAACGTAAGTCGGCCGAGGCGAGGTAAAGTTGGACGAAGTAAGCCGAACTGCCTCTACATTATTCTATTCGTCTAACCTCGTTCAACTTCGCGAGTAGTGTAGAGGAGGCATAAAATATCTAAATATTGTCTTCATACCGCGCCTTAAGGATAGGTAACACAGTGCGAGCAGCTGATGTGACAGTGGACAGCTACTGTGCATATGTACTCGACTCGCCTTGCTCGGTCACACTATGCAAACTGCTGGCGTCGCAGAAGACAGCTACTGCATCAGTGTACTCACATACTTCGTCTGTATCATGTCTCGTGCAATGTTGTCGCAAAATACACATTTAATTACAGTACATACCACAATAAAAGCGGTCACGAAAATACAGGGTGGGCCAGAGTAAAATTCACTTTTGAAACCTTTATAAAAATAGACTGATAGTACTTAAAGATTTTATTTAAAAAGTAACTTATGTAACATTACTGTAATTTATTTCTTGAAAATAACATCGTCTAGATGTTCTCCGTCTTGTCGCAAACACTCTTCTAAGCGGTGCTTAAAATTTTCCAAAACGCGCCGGCACGTCGCTGTCGATACAACCGCCATTTCCGTTTGAATGTTTTCTTTCAAGGCGGTAATTGTCTGCGGTTTATTGGAGTACACCTTACTTTTGAGGTATCCCCATAAAAAAAATCCGGTGGAGTCAAGTCTGGACTTCGTGGTGGCCACTCGATGTTACCTCTCTTAGGGCTCTTTCAATTTAGACGTTTCGTGTCGGACCGCTACCGCACGGTTACCGTGCCGCTGTTTATAACCCTCTGCCGTGCCGCTGCAGTGCGTTAGCAGTCCGATACTAAACGCCTAATTTGAAAGAGTATCTGACTGCCGTGCGTTTGTATGCTAGTGATGGTTGACAACAGTTGAGCCATGGACTATTATTGTGGAGATGTTAGACGTTTTCTTCGTGCCTGAGCTGCAGCACTTTCCTTGTTATAACCAAAGAACATGGTTCCAGCAGGACGGAGCCACTTCACACACGTCCAACAGGTCTCTGCCAAGAGTTCGTGAAATTTTTCCTGGCAAATTGATCTCCAGGAGAGGTGACATAAGTTGACCTCCACGCAGTCCCGATTTGACACCTATGGACTTTTTCCTGTGGGGTTATCTCAAATCCAAAGTTTACGCCAACAAACCGACTTCCCTGGCACAATTAACGTCACGAAATCGCAGCCATCTCGGAGAATACCTGCAGAGCCGTCATAGCAAATTTTAGTGCTCGAATAAACGAATGCCGTGAACGCAACGGTTTACATTTGGACGATGTCATTTTTAAAAAATAAATTCCCAAACAGTGTATTTTAATATGTAATAAACATTTTTTCAATAAACATCTTACTTTTTTTTAATCGATTTTTTAAATGTGAACTTTCTTTTGAGACACCCTGTATCTCTCAAAGCACAGTTATTATCAAAGTCTGCCCGCTAAGACCCGGGTTGAATTAAAACTCCACTAACATCATACAGTACCAGGAGGCATATACAGGGTGATTGGAAGCTGGGTGCAAAGCTGGTGGGCGAAGGTAGTGTGGACTATTTGGAACCATTTAAGCCATATTTGTCTAAGACGAAGTCTAAAAAGGTTTGAACAAAAAAAACACCGACCGTTTTTTTTTTAAATAACTTTGAAAATGGTTTTCGAAAATCGCAGAATTTTTTTGTAAGTTTTAAATGTCTGTAAAAAAATAGCTAATGACTCAGATACCTAAGAACATGTTTTGTTAGATTGCTTACACATTAGTTTAACTTAAATTAAACAAAAAAAAATCATTGGCCTTTTGAACTGGCAAAGATTAGCAACTAACTGTAAAATTTCGGGTATTTTCCTTGCCACCAATAAAAAATTGGTAAAAAAGAAACAGTCAGACTTCGTCTTAGACAAATATGGCTTAAATGGTTCCAAATAGTCTACACTACCTTCGCCCACCAGCTTTGCACCCAACTTCCAATCAGCCTGTATATAAGAGACGATTTATTACTTTTTCTGAGAAAGTTAAGCAATAAGAGACATGTCATTGTAATAATTGGGATATTATGAATATCCAAATCAATTGGCTTTCTGAATATTCTAAACCTGGATGCTAAAATACCAAACACATTCTCAACTACTACTCGAGATTTTGACAAGCGCATATTGAAAATCCTTTTCGGTGAATTGATTTCATGGTTGCCAGGATATGGTTTCATTTTATTATTATGTAAAGCAAATGCCCCATCAGTCAAAAAAACGTAGGTAATTTCGACAATTTCGACATGATCCGTTCCGGATAATGGACTTGGCTTAGGAAGATTAAGCCCGCTATTTGCAATTTTTTGCGAAGAATTTTTAAGTACACCTCCATCATGATAGAGCAGTTCTTGTTCAAAACATTGAAGAATATGGCACTTCCTCTGAAGGCTGGGAAAAAGTTGCCCAAGGTACAGGAGCTTCGAAGGAAGATTGCCAAAAAGAATTTATAGTACTGAGCAAGGAAGCAGAGAGAAAAGCTAAATGTTTAAAAAAAAACATCTTGGCTACAGGTAAGTCAGTAATTGCAGTTTCAGCGTGGCATTTTTCTAGCTGGATTTTTGTATATTTTATTGTGTCCTTTTATTACTAGGTGGAGGACCACCACCAAAAAGAGACGATGACCCATTGCTAGATAAAGTCAAAGCATTAGTTGGGCCATCTATTGAGGGAAATACAGAAATACAGAATTTATTCATTATTCTTAAATAACATGTCAGAATAATTATAATTAATTACATTATATGAATTATTCATTAAAATATAATGACAATTTATATAAATATACAATTTTTTTAAATTAACAATGCGGTATTTCCAGGTATTCCTGCACGTCATAGAACACCGATTCTGTTAAATATTTTTTTAATCTATTTTTAAAAAATCTCATCGCTCAGTCATGTCACCTTCCGTCTATAACCGATTGCCTGTGGAAGGTGCATCTCGTATTTTCACTGGCAATCGGTTATAGACGGAAGATGACATGACTGAGCGATGAGATTTTTTAAAGTCTGTGTTCAGGTGTTATCAGGCGGTGCGAGTAACTGTTGCTCCGCATCTCGCGGGTCGTGTTCACCCCGCGACGCTGGAACAAGTCCAAATGCAGGTGCGTGAACAGGGTCTTCACACCATTTATTATGGAGACAGCGGTATAATGGCAAAGCTGCATATTGATCCAATAGAGATAAAACACATGGCCAATCCGAAGAATATGTATGAAGTAAATGGTGATAATTCTTTTGAATATTTTTTTATAAAGAAGCACTGTGCACAGTGTATTGTGTTTAATTTTGATCTTATTTTTTTTAGATGAACGGCCATCACAAGATGATTTATGTCAATCTGTCATGACTCCCAAGACACACATATTATCCCAGGATGATGATCAAGTTTTTTTACAAATGAAAAGGAAACCACATATTTTATTGAGTCGTAAGGGAATTGATATACAAAGCGAACGAGGCGCGCGGCCGGGCCGCTGTTGAGATAAAATGTTTGTCGCCCATGGGACTTGATATACAAAGCGTTTACTCCGCGCGGACGGCGCGGCGGGCGCGCGGAGGACGGGCGGCGGCCGTGCGCCCGCGACCCTTCCCTCTCCGCTCTGCCGCATGCTTGTATTGAGCCCAGTGTTAACAAATATACTAAGCGGACAGGGCGCGCGTATTTGTACAGTGACAATGTTCGACACAGAAAAATTTATTTTAGAGGTTGAGAAACGACCATCGACGTGGGATTCTCGTCACGAGTCCTACAGTAACAAAATTATTAAGAGTAATGACTGGAGTGAAATAAGTGAGGAGATGATCCCAAACTGGTCGTCTTTAACTAAGGAACAAAAACAACTTAAAGGTTTGTTTTTTTTATTTGTTTAAACAAAAAAAGCTTAGCATGAACTTATATTTTACCTATTCACGTCAATGAATAGGTACATATTAATAAAAAATAATTATATAGTAATAGATAATTATTTATATTGTTTAAGCAATTTCTAAGATATTTATTTATAAAAATCCAGTTTTTAAAAAGGATTATTACTATCGTGCAAACTGAAAGATAAATCATTATGTCAAAAGATGACTCCTGGTAACCCAACTTTATAGATGTTTCAAATAAATCTATTTTGCCATGGAAGGCTCCCCTCTAAACTTGAAAAGTATTCCGAAAACTTATCTCGAATAGCATGTGCACCTGCATTTCTAGCTAAATCCAATCTCAATGAACTATCCGTCATTGAGTGTGCCAGAGTATGGTTAAACTTGTAGCCGTCCCGTTTTCTGACGAAATTATGCAATACACAAGCTGCTTTTATAATATCAGTAGCAAAATCGGGTTCCACTAAAATACTATTTTCGAATACACGCCATTTATTTGATAATATACCGAAAGTGCATTCTACAAATCGTCTCGCACGAGACAGTCTATAGTTGAATGTTTTTTTTTCTCTATTTAAGTTAGAGCTTGGATAAGGTCTCATTAAATTATGGTGAAGTCCAAAAGCCTCGTCACCCACAAACACATGCGGTACACAATCTGCTGTACCATTAGGCAGTGCCTTATCATCCGGTAAACATAACGTATTGTTTGCTAATCTTTTACCAAAATTGGATCTCTTAAATATTTGACTGTCTCCTTCTCTTCCATATGCGCCAACATCTATAGAAGTGAAACAATAATTCGCATCTGCCACAGCCAGTAACACAATAGAAAAGTATTTCTTGTAATTGTAAAATAAAGAACCACTTTTTCTTGGACTTCTCAATCTGATATGTTTTCCATCGATGGCACCAATACAGTTAGGAAACTGTGCATTTGCATGAAAATCTGCAGCTTTTTGCAACCATATCGACTCTGTAGGTGTGGGCATTTCTACTTGGTGTAATTTATTCCAAATAACTTGACACGTCTTCCGCACAATATGATTTACTGTAGTAGTCCCCAACATAAACTCGAAAGCCAAATCCGTAAATGTCATTCCAGTTGCTAAGTACCTGTAATGAATTATTAATTTATTATTTTGCAGGTAAAGAATTAACAACGAAGTGGAAAAATATCAAAGATAAATTTAGAAAATGTCTGAATGAAAACAATTCATCCAAATCCGGGGATCCAGCAAAAAAGAAACAAAAATATGTGTATTTTGATATTTTGCAATTTTTGCTGCCAGTTATGAAAGAGCGTCCTATTCTGGCAATATTACTGGAGACGAAAATTTAACTCCGACTACTGTCGATTCTGTCGAAAATAACACATCTGACTCCGATCATTATCATCGCATTCGTCAAAGACCAACTAGGACATCAAATATACAGAATGTTGATACTGCATTACAATCAGATAGTTCTACAAAACTATTGGAATTGCTAAAAGAGAGAAATGATCGCGAATTAGAAGATATGCGTGATGAAGACACATTATTCTTATTATCTCTTGTACCGAGTCTAAAAAAGCTTAGTCCGCTCATGAAAATGAGAACAAAAATTGAAATAATGACTGCTATTGAAAACAATTCTTATGTAGACAGAAGTAATTATACAAATTCATCGCCTTCCTATGGTTACAATACAAGCAGTACAAATGTTGTTGTTCCAAGCACTTCTAGACAAGTTCACAGTGCTCTCAGTACTGTCATCACGGTACCTAGTAAAGAATCTAGGGGCCAAACAATTATTACTGGCACTTCATCAGCTCAGCCCCTGTTTGAAGAGGTTCCACCAACTACGGCAGAAACACAACCTTCGACTGTATTCCAATGTAATGACTGGGCTTATCAGTTGTGTAGTTCCGAGAAAATTGCATCTCCGAGTGACAGTCAAATAAGTTTTTCTTAATTTACATAGAGGGCAAACCCAAACTAGCAATGCCAAACTTTAGCTTATTTTAGCTTTAGCCAAAAATTATCAACAACTAGTCTGGGTGTATCGATGTACATCATTCAAAATCTACAGTTATGAAAAACATGTTATTATTACTAAAATTAAAAACTAAATATAATATAATTGCCTCGAAATTATTCGACAACTCAAAAAACTTTTTTGTGGTAAGACGGCAACAGTTTATTGATTGATCTTTAAGGTGATTGCTCTCAATTGTGGCGGGAAATACAATTTTTTTTGTTGTTTTTTATTAATTGCGGCTAAACTGTTAATTTTTAAGTTTTGTGTTTTAGTTTTGAACAGTTTAGCCGCAATTAATAAAAAAAAAACAAAAAAATTGAATTTCCCTCCACAGTTGAGAGCAAACACCTTAAGCACTGATATCTTATATATCTGTTTTTGACAAATAAAAACTTGATTTTTGTAAATAAATATGTATTTTATTTTTTACCAACCCTTGTTACTTTACACATACTTTACTGAAATTTATTATTTTACATACCTTAACGTGATTACAAGTCTTTCTTCAGCATATATCCCATCTCCGGTCTTGTTCCCGTTTCTTGTTAAATCTTTTTTTACGACGGATAGGAGTTCATCAAATGTTTGAACAGACATTCGACAACATTTTTCAAACTTTTTAGGGAAAAATCGAAGGCGTTTGTAATGCGTATTATATAACCCATTCGTAATTCTCTCTATGTTAAATGGTTGAACGCGGTACTTACGAAAACGCTTCTTTTTTGTATGTTTCAACTTTCGTTTATTTAAGAACAATAAAATTAAAATTAGCATTGTTTCTGTAACTAACATGGTGATAGTCTTCTGGTTTCTAAATGAATGTGGCATGTAGTATTGTAAACCGAGCGACTAGAGCGCGGAAGCAGCGGCCAAGGCGCGCGGACAAGAAGAGCGGCCCGGCCGCGCGCCCCGTTCGCTTTGTATATCAGTTCCCTAAGTATTGTATAGGTGTTTGTTTACCTGATCTGTAATATTGATTTATATATAGATTAATTTTGATTTTTATTTTAGGTAAACGAAAACTTGAATCTGAAATGCCACAGATGCAATCTGTTTCTACAAAATTCAATACTCTGGTTACTGAAAAGTTGGAGTTGGTGGCTATGCAAAAAGAATTGCTAAGATGTCAGCTGGCTGAAGAAAAAGAAAAAATCGTACATAACCATTTACTGCGGGCTATGCAAATGGAAGATGCAAAGAAACGCTATGAACACAATGAATTAATGAGACAGTAACAGCTAAAAGTTTATAAAATAACAGAAAACTGAGATTCATTTGATTTTTAAGATTAGTTTGTTTAAGTTAGGGCTAATAAACAAAATTTGTTTCTTTTTCTTTGAACTATTATTTATTTAACCTTACACCTGAACTTAAAAATTAGGTAAAATTAGTTACTCTACTAAAGTGTTCTTCTATCAGCACTTGTCGAGCTCGGTGTCCTGATGTATTTCTGACTGAGCCAATGCTGGCTGGTAATTCCAATCCATCATGAATATCATCTAAACTATCAAATATAGGTGGATATCCTGGATCACTGGGTGGTTCTATATCCTTTGATTGAAGCCGTGCAATCTTCGAGCTTCTGTTCTTTTTTAAAGTTTTAAGGTCCATGACTGCAAATGAATCAAGATAGAATATTCAACTAAGTATGTTTGATTGCAATAAAGAGTAGGATTGAATAGAAAATGAAATTAAGTTTAAATGGTCCAGCTGAAAGAAGTGAAATTGGAAATATACTTAAATTTTAAAATGATAGATGCAAGGACACGAAGCAGAAGCGTCAAATCACGTGTGTGAAGCAACTCGAAACGCCGCCGCGCGCCAGCGCAGCGCAGCGCGGACAACCGGTTTGCCGGCCGCGACTAACTTCAAAGCCGCGATCGCGTTCCGTGCTGGAATATGGATAAATAAGTTGAATGTTAGTGAATATTATTGAATACACGTTAGGCTTGTTGGGAATTTAACGTGATTTTAGACTGCTAGGCCACTCAAAAAACACTAGATGCTGAATGAGGGTTATGTACGATGGAGAGTGGGAGCAGAAATTATGAGAAATCTGTTGAAAATAAGGAAGAAAGGATTGGGCAAACTATTTTCTAGTGATTGGAACGAACTCAATGTTTTACCCTCCCTGTTGGTAGCGTGAGGTAGCGTGTAGGTAGGTATGCCATGTGCAATGGCTCGTTCCGTGATGTTATCGTCTTGTATCTTGCCAATCCTTGAATATTTTTTCGAAATGCAGCATACTGAAGAAGTTTTCTCGGTTTAGTGTTGAGAACTGTTGATATTTTAATGCTTGAGCTCCGCTCCGCCTCGATGTCGTTGACCCCCGTGTGACCCGTTCGAAAATGTCCGTCGCTCGTCGATCTTCTTTCTTCGAAATCAATGGACATCTGCAGGGCTATTCTAACTCGATCGAAATGTATCCGTCTCGGAATTGACTTTTGACACTCGTTTACGGATTTCCTACCGAGCCGATTCGAAAACGCTATTCACAGTCTCACTCGGTTGCTAGCATTACACGGAAAGCATTTACGGGGAATGCTTTAAAAATGGTAGTAAATTTAGTTCATGGTAGAAATGAAAATGTAGGAAAAATTAATAAAATAAGCTTGTAATTAACTTTGTACATTATTTACAACTATTTCAATATTAGTTGATGAAATTAAACCTACATTTGGAAGTTTGTGGTCAATTTTAAATGAAGTGTAGTCATAAAAACGCAATCCTTCTTCGCAAACATAGACAACACTGTATGCATGGAGGACAGTCAGTGCTTCTTTCAGTTTTCAAAGATTATAAACTAACGGATATAATCAAACGCGCCGCGACAAACTTTCCAAGAAACTGTGATATTGCGACTGTACTTTGAAATTCTGATACCTACTAATTATGCAAGCAAACAAAGTAAGTTTTTATTTTATATATGCGCCTTGATTTTTAAATTACGTGTATCAAATGAAATAACACAAATTTGCAGGGTAATAGAGTCTCTATGGAGCAACGTAAGAAGATGTTGGAGTTCATGAAATCTAATGTGGACTTCGCACGGGGCCGAGTCACGGGCCCCGATGCCGCTCGACAAAAAGAGATCAAACTAAATGAATTGTCAGAAATTCTTAACGCGTGTGGGTCAGGCGCTACGAAAACGCCTAAGTGGCTGAAAGTAAAAAACTTAATTTTATTGTTATACTCATTGTTTTTGTTCTTAGTTATTGAGTACAAGACATGTAAATACAAATTTTGTTTATAAATTACAGTGCTGGCAAAATTGGCGCTCTGATATAAAAGCCAAAGCTCTGAAAAGAGATAAATTTATAAATGGAACTGGGGGAGGACCGTGCCCCCCACCACTCTCTGACCTCGAAGAATTGCTAATTGAATTCTGCGGCAGAGAGATGGTGGCAGGGGTACCGGATATAGAAGATCCACTGGAAGTATGTAACAAAATAGCAATTACTCATAGAATGTTCAATTTTTATGTTTTGTAACTAACAAATCTTTTTTTATTAAATACCCAGATCCAACACCAATTGCCTGCACTGCAGGAAGAGGGACCCACTCTTGACGAAGGGCTTCTTCATGAAGAGGGCCTAATGCATGAAGAGGTTCTTTCCCCAGAGGAGCCATCTACATCAACTGCAAAAAAGCCCAGATGTATTATAATGCAATTTTTTATTTCATGTCATGCTAAAGTATTATTAAAACCTACAGTAATTGCACTAAGTTTCAGCCTATATAACTTACTTGCAGTTTTATTTATTGATGTTGATTATGTTTTTAGGTAAAGATCTGCATGAGTTGTTGGAGCGTCAAGCCGTTGCCATTGAAAATGGATTTTCAGAGATGGCAGCAACTCTCAGGGAGGTTGCCAATGCAATCAGCAACCAACAAAAAATCATTTTTCAATAAAAGAAAACAAGTAAGTTTTGATCTTAATATTTTTGGGAGAGAACTTGTTAATATCTCTAATATTTATATATTTTCCAACTCTAATGCTTAATGCTAATATACCCTGAGAGCTTTAGTGGTGCAGCAGGCAAAGCTCTACCTGCGACATTTTCTATATACTGCAAAAAATCTATCTATAAATTATCAAAACTATTGAAGAAAGCAAGTTACGATTTAATCTTGTATAAAGCCTATCAATTTTAATATAAACTACAGAATTATATACATTTCTTAAATAAATTAACCGATCCTGTCCATCCAAAGGTTGCTTGGAAGCATCACTTTTAGCCGATTGTGCCACTTTAGATGTAATTACTACAAATTTTGATGGTGCAACTTTCTGTCTATCTATATATAATTATTCTTAAATAAACACCTACAGCTCAGCTCTGTGAATTGTCTAGCATTATTTATTTATTTCTAATCATATCATTTATTGTTACAGATGTGATATAATATCAAATAAATGTTTCCATACAAGTGGCATGGCAATAAATAACATATTGTATTTTCATTTACATTAGTATGTGTCCTAGAGAAACCATCAGTTGGTTGGACCTTGATAATTATGCTATAGGAAGTTGGAAAATAATTAAAAAATACACTAAATCAATCTATTTATTAGATCATTTCTTATTATAAGCCCCCGATTGCGTACATCGTTATTCTGTATGACCCCTTCGTGGATTTCTGGTGTTTCATCCTGATCAAAGTCATTATCCTCTTCATATGGCCACTGGGACACAGAAATTATGCAAGACGGCACATGCATTTATTATACGACCTGCCTTTTTGGGTGTATACTCAAGAGTACGATGCTTATGCAAGCATCGGAAGCGCCCTTTCCACACACCAAAACACCTTTCAATACAATTGCGGGCCTGCATGTGCATTTTTGAATAATTAGCCTCCGGGCTATTTTCCGGTGCATTCAGATAATTTTGGCCTCTCCAACATCAACTCCTGAATTTTTTTGGGAAACGAAAATGTTGAGGAAGTTGTAATAAATTCGAAACGAGATGACTTATTAAGAACATCAAATCATCATGGAAAGGCAGCTGTTCCTTCTCAGAAAAAAGATAGGAAATTACAAAAAAAATCAAAAACTTCATTGAAACCAGCGAAGATTTCTTCATCTATAAAGTTAGCATCTAAAAGCATTAACGAGTCTATTGCTGACCGTGCTATGTCTGAACATGTGTCTCCGGATGTTTTTAAGTCTGGTCCCATGATTAATTTACCTGTGCCCATGACTCATGATACGGTTAGAAAATTTACTCCTTTAACTAGGAACAGCTATGAGGCCTCTGACTGCAGTCCTTTTATAGTTTATGTGGAATTAGTGGCCAATCATCGGGGGAGAATTTTTAAGCGGACCTGGGTAAATTTGGTACTACCCTTCACCCTCTTAAGTTTGGAGCTTACATAATATAAAAACCTTTACGCGGTGTATACCTATTACGCAGTACTACTAACTCGCGTTATGCCTAAACGTCATTTACAGTTCTCTTTCAGCCTCACTATCTGTTAAGGTAGCCATTGACGATACGTCCATCAATCCAAATGGAGTGGACGTCTTCCAAAATCGTTTCGTGAATGTGCTAAACGTATGCCAATTAAATGGATATCTTCCAGCTTTGGATTTCCAAACGGATTGAAATCCATGCATCCAATCCAAATGGACGTCATCCACGGCCGACTGTCAATGTCAAAAACGAGCGCCACGCCATTTGGAAGCCGTCCGGATTGTCCGTGAATGGGCAAAACCGCGTCCATTTTTTTGTGATTTTCGTCTCAGTTTATGCTTTGTGTTGACGGCGGATACATGTGTTGTAATTATGTCTACGTCTGCCCGTGACTTTGTTTTAGAAGTAATTGAAAAATATAAATCGCACCCATGTTTATGGCAAGTGAAACATAGTGATTATCACAACAGGGAAAAGAGAAATGCAGCAATGAATGATTTGTTGGCATTGTTTAAAACAAAGGACCCTGACGCCAACTTAGATACCGTTAAAAAAAAGATAACCTCTATGAGAAATTGTTTTAAAAAGGAATTAAATAAGGTATTTATTTTATTCTGTTCATTATAGTAACCTATTTCACTTTAGTATTTATATTTACTTTCTATAGGCAGAGTAGAATAGCACCAACCCATTACAAAGACTGGGTGTCGTACAAGGCGACTGATGTCTGAGGCGGAACACCTAAAGCCTCCATAGAACAGAAAACGAGCAGCAGCGTTATCTGTTTGTCTTCCTTTACTGCGATCTCCAACCCGCCTGCCAAGCGTGGAGATTACGGCAAAATCCTCCTACGGGAGAGGCTCATGTCCAACAGTGGACTGTTATGGGCTGTTGATGATGATGATAGGCAGTGTCCTGTTCTAAGAGATATCTGAGAGACAAATGAAAGTACATATATTTAGTATTCCCATTCATTTATTTGGTTCTACGAATATGTATATATTTTAGTATAACTATGTTCTGCGAGAACTAGGTGCTTAATTATTATATTCGAATCAACTTTGTATTGCGTTACAGGTTAAAACGTCCAGCAGATCTGGTGCAGGAACAGCAGATATTCATGTCCCTAAGCTGTGGTACTACAGCGAATTGCTCTTCTTGGCAGATGTGGATGTACCAAGGCCCTCGAGATCAGTAAATTCAATCCTTGATGACATGCCGTTTGAAGATGCTGAGGTACAGAGGCGTTCATTATTTGCTTACCCCCCCTAATAGACATACCAGGATCGAATCCTGCTGCTTTACTTAAACAATTTTTTGCTTTTTTTGACAAAGCACTAGTAACTAAAATAACAAAGAAAATTACTTCTATTATTTTAAAAGAAATAAATAACCTGGTAAGTAATGAAAATGATAGACTTAAAACATTTGAGCTAGCTAAAGTAAAAGCTATCTTTAATTTCGACTTAAATAGCAATCACAATCTGGATGAGTGGTTCAAGGGTCGGGCTTGTGTTCTAGGGTAGGATGTTCGATTCATTATACCGATGTTATTTTTGCTTTTTTTCACCTATGACTTTATAGCATAATAATTGTCTATAATCTGTTTTTTTGCTTATAAGAAATGGGGTATGATTAGAATATGATAAACACATCTCAGATTTTATGTGATGTTATTTTATTAATACAATAGAAAGAAATTCTGAAGAAAATAAATTACATTACAATGATATTAACTTATATTAAGAAAATTTATTACATTTTCGGTTCCTTTTCGCACAACTATGTTGTTTTATAATCCTTGTAAATAAAAGTCAACACACAAGTAGAACAAACATGTTTTGTTATTATTAGAATACCTATACCACAGTATACTGTAAGGTCTACTTTGTTATAGGCAGCATCTAATAAATATTAACAATTTAGATCTCTCGTGTGTAACAGACTATTATTTACCCATTAAGAGAAATTTGGAGCATAATTATGCAATACGCTAAATGAAAAGCATGCTAGAACTACCATAGCAAAACTAATTTATTGTTTACTCAAAATAAATATCGAATTGGATAACCCTCGCTTGGTATACTTTGTTCTAGCCTACTTTTCATTTGAGATACTGGATAAGCAACGAGCACTGTGGTATCTTATCTTCTTTCAACACTTGTAAATATGGTTCCCCAAGCGGCCGCCAATTTCTACGAGTTAGGGGTGGTCGTTGAATGAACGAACAGTTTATTTAGACTGTTTTGTTGCCGTCGACTGATAAACTAGTTTACAGTCCACGCATAAACTAGTTTACTCGTGAACGACATTGGCATCGCGCAGTCGACGACGGTCGAGCGTTGCCGAAACAGTTTCTCTAGCCAGCTAGTCTATTCGTCTATCAAGCATTCCGTTCTCGGTTCTCTTCACACTTGCACAACCTAATATGACTATCTCTCTTTCGCCATGCATTCGACTCCAGCGGAGATCTAATGGCGGCGGGCGTCGGCGGTGTTGTGTAAAATTAAACTCTATTTCAATGCCTGACAATATATTATTATTGTACTAGATGCGCCCCGCGGCTTCGCCCGCGAACCAGAGTTTCTCCTAGGAGTTATTCAAAAAAATAAAAAACACGTGTTTAATTATTTATTTCATATTTTATTTATACCGAGTTTTGAGTAAATCAAACCAAGGAAAAATAATTTTTCATACAAACTTTACTACCCCATTTAACCCCTTCAGAGTTTAAAATTTCCAAATTTTAATAGCCTATGTCCTATTCTTGGTCCTCAACTAAGTATCTACGTACGTACCAAATTTCATCTTAATAATTTAAGTAGTTACGGAGATTACCTATAACAAACATTGAGACAGACTTTCCCATTTATTATAATAGTAAGATTAGTAGGCAAGCAGGTTTTTGAATGTTTGATTAGGTACATTATTTTTTATTAGTCTAGTTTAGGATGCGCTTTGCACAGGTCAAAGTTTACGCAAATTTACGTGAAAAGAAATTTTAATATCCTGTGTTATTCTAGATCCTAAACTATCTACATGCCAAATTTCATTTAAAAAACTCAAGTAGTTACGGAGATTACTTATATCAAACGTTCACAGACTTTCCAATTTATTATAATAGTAAGAAAGAAGTAAGAAATCATAAACAGTTTATTCTAGTCGTTGTTTACCAATCAATCAGTGAATCAACGTTCAACGATCGTTCATGTCCTAAACGAACAACGGCATAAACTAGTCGAAAATTAGACTGTTTTATAAACTAGTTTATCGTTGACGATAAACGGTCTCGTTTCGTCGACTGAAAAGAAGTCGACGACACACTCCTACTACGAGTTCTCCTGGGCCCATGGATGACATCCAGCCCCAATAACCTGAAAAAAAAACAATGACTTCTCAAGACTTGTAGTTAGGGGTATATATTCAATTAAAAATTGACTGGACTGGCAATTTAATTTTTAATAAAAAAGATCTTGGAAATTTACTAGATAGATCATTTAGTCTCTAGTAAAAGAAACTGATTTTGCAGCAGAATTTGCATGGTAATACTTATTATTTATATCACATCTTACCTATGGTAATTCTGCCACTTGCTTGAACAGGTTGTATATTTTGTGGTAGGAGTCGTTTGTTTGGTTTCCTCCATAGTATTATCCGACCCTCCATGTCAGACATGGCTGTGAGTATTTACAGGTTGTCGATGGCGTTCTGATGTAAAAATCCATGGGCGTGGACCCGATCGCATTGCTTTTACATCTCCAGTCAAAGCGTATCTCCTCACTCAGAATTGAACCGTTATTTCCTTGAAAGTTAAATAAAAAGTTTAATTATCTATGCTCAATAAATACGACGAATTAATACAAAACAAAATAATAATACACTTACGCTTATCCCAAGCTGACTCGCAATAGCTTTATAAGGAACGTTTTGTTCGTGAATTTTTATAGTTTTTGTTCTTACAAAATTGCTTTTAAGGCTATTCATTTTTGATATTTTAAACTTTTTAACACGTAAACACAGTTTACTAATAATTATTCTCCAGCGGTGGTGAAACGCTCACTTGACTGTCATTCGTTACATAAAATTATAACTA
This sequence comes from Eupithecia centaureata, assembly GCA_944547425.1. NCBI lineage: Eukaryota > Metazoa > Arthropoda > Insecta > Lepidoptera > Geometridae > Eupithecia > Eupithecia centaureata. The sequence continues at coordinate 4,620,359 of OX155698.1, forward strand.
CCTACCCTCATTTATTTGAACAAAATTAATAAATGCATTCAACTGATTCAACGTCCACCGTTAAGATAAAAACTACTGGCTTAAAAATTCGAACTATGAGTCAACATACCGGGTAGCAGAATTGAATGAACGGTCGACTGCGCTGCGATGATAAGCCGTGGTTCGAATCTCAACTATGGTTAAGTTTTTGCACTTAGTTTAAGATTGCTTGAAGTTCTTCAACATTATTGTTGGCGAATATTTTAGAAATTAGGGGTATAGCAAATAGTGAACGCTACTGTACATACATACAGAACTTACGTTACTATGCTATTTTATCATATTGACAAGTAACACTGCCTTCCCCGTTAAAATATTGTACGAAGGCTTCTCTTACATTTTTTGCATTAGTGCTGGCATTTCTATTTGTAACATTTAATGGAGTGAGCCCGATGGTAGCAGTAGTTTCATCACTATCAATATCGAATGCATTGTCTGTTGCATAAGGGCAGTTTGATTTACGAAGAAAATTGTGAAGGAGACAGCATGTTAAAACCACTAGATCTATTCTGTCCAAACTTAAGTTTATAGCAGAATGGAAGATTCTGAATCGGTTTGACATTATACCGAATACATTTTCTATTATTCGCCTAGCTCTTGACAACCTATAATTGAAAATTTTTCTTTCTGTGGTCAGAGCCGCTCTACTAAAAGGCTTCATAAAATCAGTTCTGAGGGCAAACGCTTCATCCCCTACAAATACAAAGGGCAATTTAGTATTGCTGTTTTGACAACTATCATCATTAGGGATGTTCAGCTCCTTTGTTTGCAATTTTTTGTAAAAAAGCGTATTCTGAATGGTGCCTCCATCTGAAACTCGGCCATTTGTACCAACTTCACACCATATAAATTCATAGTTGGCATTTGCACACGCCATAAGCACAATGCTATTGAAATTCTTGTAATTCCAAAAATATGAACCACTGCCAGGAGGGGGTATAATCCGTACATGCTTTCCATCAATAGCCCCTAAACAATTAGGAAACTGCCATCTTTCTTCAAAGTCCTTTGCTATTTTCCTCCATTTTTCTTCAGTATCTGGCATCTGTAACAAAAAAAAATGTTTTACAGGTCAGCAACGATGAAAGTGAAGACACAGCATCAACCAATGTGCAATCTCCACTATCACAAAGTAGTACGGCTTCATCATCAAGATATCAATCACGAAAAACCAAGGCCCAAGCGAATGATATTCTAGAAAAAATTGCTAAGAAAATGGACGAACCCACTCCACCTCAACGGGCGAAACTGGAATACGATGCGTTTGGAGAACATATCGTGGGTGTAGAGCGAAAAGTCACCAATTCGCTGTTTGGCCAAAATTGAGTTAGACATGTCATGAAAATCACTGTTTTTTTCTGCATTTTTCAGTCGTACTACCTTGTCTATAACTATCTTAGTTTTCATTTTAGAATATACGAAAAAACACTAATTCTATATTTGGACTAAAATATTGCAGTCGAAAACTAATTAACTTACTTAAGTATTTTTTCTCTACTTGGAGAAATACGCAATCCGAAATCTAAGTCGAGTTGGTTACTTTTCCTCATAAAAAAATTGGTCCTTACAAGAACACAAAACTACCTTAATCCACTTGATTAATTTTGTATGACTGGTTCGATACAAAACACGAAAGCGAAAACTAACCAAGTCTAGTTACTGACTTCTCTATCGACTTTTATTGAAAAATACGCTATCTTTGTACGAGCAAGAAATCATTAAACTGAGTTAAAGAGTTATATCCTAATAATAATGGCCACAAAGCTTTGTTTTGAATAGTCGCTAAAGAATTTTGATGATTTTTCATTCAAAGTCTCCGTTCAAAGCGCGAATTTGACACTCAACTTAGATGTACCGATTGTACCGATGGTCCCTATTAACAATGTCGGATATACATTTTTACCTATTTTCACTTTTTTACATAAATAGAATCACAATAAAAAGATGCATGTTATACAATTATTTTTTTTAATCAAAAACCATGTAATTACGTCAATTTCTAGGCTAATATTGTCGATAGTAATAACATTGTCCACGCAACAATGTTGGTAGTGACAGAACCGGCGTTGTTTGCGGGAGGGGGAAGCGCGAATGCGCGCGGTTCTGCCACTTCGCACTTTGTTGTTGGGGGAGCGCACGCGCGGCCGATATTGATAGTAATAATTTGTTTTTGTACGGTTAAAAGTGAAGATCCCATCATGTAGAGACGTTCTAAACGGATTTTAGATCTAGTAAATTTTAAGAAACAAGATCCTGTTTAGGAAGAGGCAATAAGTGACTGTCAAGATAATCCTATAATTACCTACAGAACCAGGTAAGCATCCTTTATACATATACCTACTATGGTCAATAGAATGATTGTAGCTTTTACGGCAAAATCAATAATATAACGATAACCTAGGTACCATTTTTATTAATAATTAATATTTTGCTTATTGTAGCTATATTCCGGTGAATAAAGTAGGTTCCGGCAGATACAACTATTTTCGTTGGACTTTAAGTAGACAATTTAGTCGGATATACCACTTCCTACATTATTACATGGTCATATAGTGGATCATTTTGTCGGATGTACCACTTCCAACATTCTTACATGTAACCTAAAAGCAGCTTTTATGTCGGATGTGTCACTTTCGACATTATTACACGTAACTCAAAGTTAGTCAGTCGGTCAGATGTGTCATTTTCGCGTTTTCTTTCCTAAGCGCCGCGTTGGCAAAGTAGGATAGTGCTCGAGTTTCGACACAAAGGTCGAGAGTTCGTATCCCAGCCGTGTATAATGGCATTTTGTTCGTTTTTTTTGGATTATTGGTAAAATCAAAAATCTTTAAAAAGGAATACCTACTTCGCTTCTTATTTTACTTATCAGTTGGATCTTTCATTGTTACCTAGTATTTTAGTTCTAGAAAATTATTAAATCTGCAGATCGAGAGTCTTCACCAGTACGTGAGCATTATGATAAGGAATTGACACAGTGTCCACAAGATCTGATGCATGATGTATTCAATGACAGCGACGAATCTGTAAATACTTCTGCGGCCGAAGAGAGAATTCCTGAAGAGGGGCATCCCTGAAGAGATTTTTTTTCCATAACAGAAAAACGCAGTACGTATGTGAAGTCCGTAAAGAGGGGAAGGACACCGTAACCCTAGACTCGAGCCATCTTCTCTACTTTCGCGAAGGTGACAAAATATCCCAGGGTGGCGTAGGTTTTCTCGTCAAAGAGGCTAGCTACGTTAGCTACGTAGCTCTAGCAACGTTCTCCAGTGTCTCGACCATGAAGCAAAACTGATCCTTCGGCTATCCAAGCGGTATAGCATGTAGGTAATTCAGGTCTACGCACCGACCTCGGGACACTCGGATGATGTTTCGGGAAACTTTAATTGCCAGGTGGGAATCCAGTCTGGAAACGAATCTCAAATAGGCCCAAATGGTTATGGAGTTAGGAATCGCAGGGGGCAAATGCTTGTCAACTTCCTTGAGAAAGAGGGGCTGTTCTTAATGAACTTTTTCTTTAAGAAACAGCCCCAACGGAAGTGGACATGGCGAAGTCCCCACACTGTGAGTAAAATGAGATCGACTTCATCATGACGGATAGCAAGCACATAATTCAGAGATATCTCAGTGATCAACAGGTTCAATACCGGATCTGATCACCGAACGCTCCGAGTCACTTTGAACGAGTCCACGTTCCGAACTAATCCAATTCAAATCAGGCGAGCACCGAGAAGTTTCAGGAGCTTCTCGGGGATAGATTTTTGCCCTAGAACCCAGTGATGACGCTGACGAGACCTGGTTGAAACGTTGAGGTACAAGAGCATTAAATTCTGCAGAAAGCAAGGTACTGGCAGGAAATCCAAACTCCAAAATAAGTGGGAAAGTCTGTGGGAATGTTTGTGTTATAGGTAATCTCTGTAACTACTTAAGTTATTTAGATGAAATTTGGTATGTAGATAGTTTAGGACCTAGAATAACACATAGGATATAATTTGGAAATTTTAACCTCTGAGGGGGTTAAAGTTGGTATGACTGACTAAAATATAGGTTCTAGAATAATTATTAATATACCTTTTAAATTTTTATAGCTAGTCCTATTTTAACTAACTCAATATAATTCTAGTTTAAAATAGCTTAATATGGGCGAAAAGTCACCAACTCTATTTAACAAAACAATAACCAAAAATGTCGGTGCAGGATCTGAGGGCGAAAAATAACCAAGTGAGTTTTTCGTCAAAATCTATGAAAATGAAACAAATTACATTACATGTAGTACTTTAAATGTATGCGCTTATCTATTTCCTATGAAATAACACCATACAATTTGAAATATGTCGTACCAAACGTAAGTTATGTTTTTTTTTCTTTTGAAAATCTTTAAACCTTCATAACTCACAACACCAAATGACCTAATTGGTGACTTTTCGCTCTACGCCCACGATATTGCGGAAAAGTTAAGAAATTTGCCGACTATGATGGCTATATACTGCCAAAAAATAATTAACGATGCGGTATTTATGGCTGAAACTAACAATTTGACCGTGGACTCGCGCATTGTACATAATTCACAAGTACTTTTCAGACCACCAACTCAAAACCGCGATGATTCGATTATTCAACAATTCAATTCCAACAATTCGTTACATCAGCTACGAAATTCACAAATAACACAGAGTACAAGTGACCATAATATATTATATGACGCATTTGTTGCCGCTATAGGCGAAACACCAGAAAACACTAATAATATAATAATAACTGATGTTGCAGAGTGAAGTTATAATTTACTTACTTTAATACACTTATATAATAAAAACTGAATACAAATTGTATCATTTACTTACCTTCATATAATCTTTCAAAACAGTTATTATTGCCTTACAAGTTTCAGGAATAATAACTCCTAGGCGTTGTGCAGAAATTACTGTTGAAAATTTCAGATTTTCATACGTCATTCCTGAAGCTAAAAAGCGAAGTGTAGCACATAGCCTCTCATGGGGACTTATAGCTTGTCTCATGTTAGTATCTTGTTTTTTATTATTGGTGTCACAAGTTGCAGTAATTTGAAATAAGTCTGTTCGTCTATCCTCAAGTAATTTCTCCAATCGCTGGGTTCTAATGATAATTCAGACAATAAGTTGGTATGTGTTAATGTACTTCTTTTTTCCAACCACCCTTTCATCCATTTTCTCCTACGTCTTTTCTGTATTTTTATCGAAATGCACACTGCTGTTGCCAACGTTAAAAAATCCATTGTTTTGTTCCGTACGTGTTACTTGATAGCGTGCAATATTCGAAGTGGCGGCGGCGCGTACGTCCAAATGGAAGTCAGTCAATGTGCCCATAATTTGGAGTATATCCATTGGGAATGCGTCCATTTGGAAATCTTCTAAATGGATGCATCGTCAATGGCTACCTTTAGCCTGAGTTGCTATAGGACTACTTGGCTTAAGGATAACTTCACTATAAGCCTAGGTCTTACATAGCCTACATCGCGGTATGCCTAAAATATGTTTACGTAAGTATTCAAAAAATTTTCTTCTATCTAGCAACTTATGATGTGAGTGGTTTACTTCCAATGTCAATAATACTTCAAAACGTCAACAAAAAATCATCACAGATTTTATAAGTATACTAAAGTAAAATTTATTTTCATAATACTTTTGTTGTGATGTGGTTGTTATTAATTATTATCTCAATATGAATTGTAGAATTCAATATGTAAAAAATAAAAAAGACGGACTAAACTTATTAAGAGATAGTTATGCCTACACTAAATACAAATGCAATAACGACGGTTCGACCAACCTTAATAACCTCTTACTTAATGCTAAAAAAACAAAATGTATAAAATTCATGTTACCAAATGTTAGAGAACTCCCAACTCAAATTATGTTAAATAATGAGATTGTTCACTTCGTAGACTCTACTGTATTCTTGGGGTTGCATATTGATTCATCTCTTCAATGGCAACCGCAAATTGATGCTCTCGCGGGTAGGCTTAGTTCAGCAGCCTATGCAGTGAGAACAATTAGACATCTCACTGATCAGGACACAGCTACGTTAGTTTATTATAGTTACTTCCATAGTATTATGTCCTATGGTATTTTGCTTTGGGGACAGGCAGCTGATATTCAGACTATCTTTGTTCTTCAAAAAAGGGCGGTGCGTGCAATTTATAAATTAAAGCCACGTGACTCATTGAGGGAATTATTTAAAGAAATAAATATTTTAACTGTAATTTCGCAATATATTTATGAAAATTTGATGTATAAACACAAAAACAAGAGTAACTTTTTGAAAAATTGTGATGTTCACAATAGAAATACACGAAACAAGAACAAATTACACATTCCTTCATTTAGATTACGAAAACTGGGGAAATCATTTATGGGTAATTGTGTGCGCTTCTATAATAAGCTTCCATCTGAAGCAACTGAACTTTCTATTCGTAGATTTAAACAGTACATAAAACTAAATCTTATCAAGAAGGCATATTACTCCATAAATGATTACATCAATGACGTTAGTGCTTGGCCAGATGTCGCTCAGTTCCACATCGAAAATAGTATGTAATTATTTATAAGGCAAACATGTATTAGACACATAAGTTTTACACATGCTAGTGGTTTCTATTTCGCCTCTTCCACTAGTGGACAAAAAATTGAGGCGAATTAAATTTGACTTGTCTAAGTGCTTATTTTGTAAGCCTAAAGAAATAAAGATTTTGATTATTGATTATTGATACTGAATAAGGTCTTCGACCGACCTTAACAAGGTCGATCGACTCGAACAGGAAGAAATGCAGTGCATCTTTGAAGCTTAGTAAGGACAATGTAGTTGATGCCATTAAAGAGCATTCCTGTTCACCGAAATTACTGGAAAAAGTCGTGCAAAGCGAGAGAAATTCCAGGTCGAACAAGCCAAGTCATATTCCTCGACAGATGAAGAAGTCAATGAGGCATCTTTATATAAAACAAAAAAGGATTCGCTATATCGAGCAAGAAAGGCGTTTTTAGAAATCAAGACGGGCGGCGCTGTAAACGCAGTTCCAAATATAATAGCTGAAAATTTTCTCGCGTGTGTTGATGACGGTGAAGTCGATAGTAAGATTTTGATATTCTCAACTAAAACAGCTCAGAGAACCTTAAAAGCATTTGAAAGTACTGATGCCGAATTCTATGGCGACGGTACTTTTAAATGTGTGCCATCAGGATCTTGACGCTTGTTATTTTTATTTTCAGCATCACCACCACCAGTTCCTTCCATAAACTTTGTGAGATAGAACGCGGCACAAGATGACGTGTCCCCGTACAGTATCATCTCCTGGACTATCCAATTAGCCTTCACACAAAAACACTCACACATACCTGCGTAACACAATGTTAACACACTCAAACACGAAACTACTCCTAAATCCATGACTACCCTATAAAGAAATTACTTAAGTCGCAAACTTACTTACTCCTAGCTCCTAGTACTCGCAACTGTTTGTTATAGGCTATGCGACATACTATCTATCTATACTACTATCGGGTGATAGTAATACAATTATATAATGGACCTGATTTACTATTTGCCATAAATTAATATTGGAGTGATTTTAGTTTTGTGATGATGATGGCTTCATAATGTACAAAGTTCAAAATGTAATTGTACATTGTATTCGTTAGGTGCCGAAGGTTAGATTATAGTTTTAGCCTAGTATAAAATTAGATTATAATTAATTAATACTTAAGTACATACTATGTATCTACCATGATTAGTTCTACCCTACCTTATTAGAGTTATCTATAGCCTTCTTTATGCATGAAAAGCTGTGCTAAGATTTAGTATTATTGCAGTGTAAAAGTTTTAAGTGATTACCTAAACTTTAATTATTGTTTTTAGGTAAAATAATCACTAAGAATTGTTTAAAGAGTTTACCTTTTGTGACAAAGAAATTTGCATGCCCAAAAAATGTTTTTTTTCTTTAACTTGTTATTTGGTTATTTTTTGTGTATATTTGTTTGGTTTTTCTTTTATGTATACTTAGCTTAAATTTATTTAAAAGCACTTTTGTAAACAGTTATCTTAACGCCTACCATTTGCGGGAGAGCAAGACTTCTTACCGTAATACAGTGCTAAACTAGTAGGGAAGACAGTCACTCGACCACGGGTACCAACAGATCAAAATATGTTTCAAAATAAGCTGTAAAATTGTTAGTGTAACCCTGAATGTTTTTGTCCTAAAATTTAAATAAACTTTACTTTACTTTACTTTCGACTCTCCTTCTACAGGAGGGCATACCAGTAGAGTTGGTAAGTTATTTTTTTTTATTGATTACCAGGATGAAGTGGTAGGTCATACATCAGGTAAAACATCATTCATTAAAATAATTTTAATGATAAATGTAAAAAATATATTAGTTATTTTGTTGGTACCTAGTTCGACTATCTCGTTCTTTTGTGTTTATTCTGTATATTTATATATGTTTATTTTCAGCATCACCACTACCAGTACGTTTCGACTCTCCTTCTACAAGAGGGCATACCAGTAGAGTTGGTAAGCTGATTTTCTCACTAACAACTAATAGTAAGTAATTAACTCAACTAATTTGCTGTCTGTTTCATTGAAGATAAACTAATATTTACTAATATTCTTAGATACAACAGATGCTACTCGAGACTGCCCAATACCTCTCGTATTGGGCATAATCATGGAGGGTTAAGCAAAAGTAAGAGCTCATACACACGAGCGGCACGATGTCGACGGCAGATGCAACTTCAGCCGTCGACACCCGTCAACGGCAGCCGCCGACGCGTCGACGGCAGCCGTCGACCAATAGCGTCGCTTGCAGTTGTTTGTGTTTGTAGCGTGCCGCGTCCGCCATTTTGTCAGTGGACTGCACATAGTCCAGGAGTGCGCACGCGTCGCGGTTTTGTAAAATGAGCTCCAGTGAGAATATTGATGTGGAATTGCTGATTGTAGCAGTAAAGAAAAATGCTTGTATTTGGAATAATTATAAACTACAAGAGTACAGTAACAAATAATTAAAAACAGAGCATGGGCGGCTGTGTGTGAAGATGTTGTGAGTGATTTCCAAAATAAATCCTTAATTGAAAAAAACGCCATTGGTAAGTGAATTATTTATATATATATGCCGAATGAGCATTCAACATATCTTCTTGCTCGTGTTAACCGATAATTGAAAATTCTCATATTTTCTGTCAATTTTTTGCCTGGATATGGACGTAACAAATTTTGTGACAAACTGAACGCTTCGTCTCCAACGAACACATAAGGCAAGGCACACCATCACTTGAAATCGGTGCGGGTTTTGGAATGTTCAGTGACTTTTCTTGTAGTTTTGTGTAAAAAACTGATTCTTCAAAAATAGTTGAATCCGAATGTCGTCCGTAACAACCTATGTCACAAAATCTGAATTTATAGTCTGTGTCACAGATAGCTAATAGAATAATCGAAAAATATTTTTTGTTATTGTAATGGGATGAGCCACTGTGCCTCGGCTTGAATATTCTAATATGTTTTCCATCAACTGCACCAATGCAATTCGGAAATTGAGTGCGTCTTTCAAATTTATCAGCAATACTTTTCCATGTTTCTTCCGTTATATTTTGTGGCAATTCTTCGTCTCTCATATTTATCCAGATTTGTTGGCAGACCTGTTTTATTATATTACTTATAGTCGAAGTTCCGCATCTGTATGAATATTTTAGATCTTCAAATGAGCAGCCAGTTGCTAACTGAAAAAGTAAATTACATTAAATGATTTAATTTACTACTACAAAGTGGGTTCCCTCGATAATCTGAACAAACGAAAAGAGTTTATTTATATCTATAGATTGTATTTATTTTTGCAGGAATAGATGTGCAGTCTAAGTGGAAGACTTTGAGGGACGGTTTCACCAGATATTGTAGGAACTTAAAGAAAAAAAGCGGATCTGCAGCGTCCACAACAAAACAGTATACATATTATGACCAACTGCTATTTTTGAAAGATGTGACCAATGACAGAGGTCAGAACGTTTCAAACTTTGACTCTCCGTCTCTTCAGTGTTCGCCAGTGCAATCAACAGAAGACAATGCCAGAAAAAGACCACGAAAGCACCAATGTCACAGTGATGATATTTTAATTGAAACACTAACCACGCGATTAAACGATCAACTGCAAAAAGCTGAGAAACAAACTTCGCCTCCTTTTGATGAAGACAAGGCATTTCTGTTGTCACTATTGAGTGACTTCAAAAAAATACCAGAAGATTGGAAACTAGACGCCAAAGGAGAAATTATACAAATTATAAAGAACTACAGGGCAACTTCAATGCAAAATTACAGGAATATTTCAATGCCTTCAACAAGTCAATCTTCTTATAACACGGGATACTCTACCGCCGCAGATTCCCAATTTGAAAGAAATCCTGTAAGGCCGGAAAAATTGTCGTCCCAGGATTCTTGTACAAATACAATTATAACAGATCTGTTTTCCGACTAATTTATTTTTAGAATCAAAGTATCATGGTTGTTAATCGTTTTAAACGAAATTTTTCGAAATACGGTTAATTACCACGCTTTTTTCTTGTATTGCTGACGTTTTGAGACAGTTCAGATGCTCTTCATCATGAGCGACCGCGATCAACGGCAGATCGACGAATACCCAAATAATAAAAAACAAGTAATTTATATACAATATTTTTTTTTTTTAAAAACGTGATAATTAGCCGTATTTCTATTAAAAATAATTTATTTTTCTTCTAATGTGTCACGGGTTCCCGCTCAGCCAGGCCAGCAAATTGAGAAAACGGGAAACCGTGATAAGTTACTCCTATCTCGCTAACAGGGAATTAACGCTAATAAATAAAAAGAGAAAAGTTTCATTTATATACCTTATATTTTGAAATAAACTTAATATTTAGATAATCAACTAACAAATTCTTCAATACCCTGTAATTTACGAATTACCCTGTAATTTACGAGTTACCTTGTAACTTCAATCACCTTAACTAAATATTCAAAATATATAAAATATATGTCACCGACCGCTCAATGGCTTTCTCAGTTCTGTTCTTCTGATCACAGTTTCTTACTCTTCAATAATAAGATCGTTAATAATAAATACTAGAATTCAACGGGGAAAACCACTGGACGAAAGATGCATTACAAAAGGTACTGAAAATAGGTAAAGTTAAATTTACTTAGATTAAAATGTCTGACGGTGGCGTTTAGGCTAGAGTTTTGCAGAGAATTGCTGTAGCTGAGTTTACTAGTCAGTTACCTAGAATGTAGTTGCCGTTATCGACAAGGATATAAATAAGTTATATGTATATAAAATTGTAACCCTAACTAGTTGCCAACCTATTCGCCTAATCCTTCCGTATAATTCCCTAAACCATAACTTCCCTAACACGATATTGTGAAACTTCCGATTTATAGACTCAAAAGACACAAAAGAAATATGACCGACCAATACAAACACACCCTAGGATTCTGGAAAAAGGAAAGGGGGCAACCGACCCCCGAACAACTAGAAAGAACACACCTTGTTCTAGAAAGACGTGTCGCCGCGCCGTATTCAACGGTCGCCGAACACGTTCGCCCCTCGAGTCCTGGAACCGCTCCTGTCGCTCGGTGCTCCCGAACCCGGCGCTCGCTCTTCGAGCGGGGTGGACTCCTCTCACGCAGCTCGCCCCGCTTGAGAGTTGGCCTCGCCGTCTATCGGCGCTCGAGTTCTTGGGATTTTTATCCCCTTTGGAATCCTGAAATTCCCCGAAAAGAAATCCCATTAATTCATTATATCCTGGCGGTGTTCCCGAATTGGAACTTGCCGTGAAACCCCCCTTCCACCGAGAAAAACCCCTCTCTCAATCGCTTGGTACCTGAATTTTATATTCCCGTCGCTTATTTTGGATCTGGGGTCCCGCGCTGGCAGCCAAACGTTCCAGGATCACCGATGCTCGTCACTCCTTGAATCCCTCGCCTTCCCGCTATTTTGCAAAATATCGTGTCGATTCGCTGTTATTCGTGCGGCAGAGATTTTTCAGGATAGGCGGCTCCAAAACGGCAGCGACGGCAGGGATCACGCAGCACTGACTAGGGCATGTAAAAACCGGGTTATTTTAAAAACCGGTTAATTCGGTTTTTATGATTTCAAAACCGGTAAAACCGGTTTTTTCGGTGATTTCGGTTATTTTTCTACAAGACGAATTAAAACAATAAAATCTGTATTAAAATGTACTTATATTTATCTAAGGACTCATTAATTTGACTTAAATCACATTTCTTATAATTAAAACATATAATGTTGTCGATAGTAACAGAAATGTACCACCTACAGTATTTTTTTATACCACCAAGGTAGCAAACACCATGCGGCCCGCCTGATGGAAAAAGGTTACCGCAGCCTGTGGACGCCTGCATATCAGAGACATTACACGCGCGTTGCCTACCCTTGTAAATGTCTTAAAAGACTCTTTTTTTCACCCTTTTTTTCACCCTTGGGACACAATTTGCGTGTTGATAAGATAATGGTTATATTTTTAATTTGGTAAACTCTTTAGAAGTAAGTATATTGTATTTCCTTTGTTAGAGTATCGTAATGTGTGTGTGAGATATAAGTAAATTCTTATTCTTTTTGAAGATCCCCATGTCGTAGTCCTGGGAGAAAAACTCAGCAGTGAGATCATTCCACAACCTGAGTGTACAAAAGAGGAAATTCCTCATAAACCTTACAGTCCGAGAACTAAAAGGTTCCAAGGTATGGAGATGATATCTCTGCCGATGGCGAGCGGTATATTAAGATTATTACTGTACCAACAAATCTGTAACATCTCAGTCCACTCATTCAACATTATTATTTATTTAATAAAACGGCTATTAAACCAATTACATTTAATAAAAAATACAACATCACATCTTAAGTTATTAACAATAGTCATTTATAACATTATGTTAATTTACTTAAACATAGCTTAAGCTAGAGATTGATTCAAATAAATGAACGCTAGAGTTCATTTATTTATATAATATAATAATATTGTCAATCGACTATATTTCTTATCAATCGTTAATACCGTTCCTTTATGTCTTTAAAACATTTTAAATCCTTTCTCGTGCTTCTACCGGGTGCGGCGATTAAACTGTGCGTATGTGAAAATCAAATATTTCTGTTAATTTTCAATATTTATTTATACACTTGTGCCATGTGAAAAAAGAAAGTTCAAAGTTTTATTATCACTTATTTCGAAGGAATAAAACCGCCTTTAGCCTTTACTACAAGCTGAAGTCTCTTTCTGAAAGAAGCACAGGCTGCTCGAATGACATCGTCACTTAAACAATTCAATTCTCGCGTAAGAGTAACTTTGAGCGCTTCCAGCGAAGTGTGTTTTTAGCACAAACCCTGGCCTGTAAAACACCCCATATACAAAAGTCTAACGGATTCAAGTCGGGTAATGACGACGGCCACATATCTCGGTCGATCAGCACTGGAACGTTTGCGCTCCATTTGCTCTTTGCGATGGTGCCGAGTCTTGCTGGAAATTCCAACGATCAGAACCGAATGTGTTGCGTACCCACGGTATCAGCCCTGGTCGCAAGACTTTATCTCGATAGATTTGTTGATTTATTTTGACTTGGTTGCGACCCATTGGAAGAAAAACGAGCAGAGAACGGCCTTTTTCAGACACCGCCGCCCAGACCATTATTTGTTCGGCTCCTTGGCGTCGAGAGACTTGCAATTCGTCTGAATGGTCGCTGACACGTCCCTTCAACCAAACACGGTCGTTTTGTTTGTTTAAAAACTGTACAACGCAAAAAAAATATCATCTGAAAACACCAAGTTGGGAAGCTCGACAGAGTCGAGCAAGCGAATCAGCTCTTTCGATAGATCCAACCTTTTGCTACGCTGTAAAGCAGTGAGTTCCTGAGAAAGGGTTTTTTAATGGTTTGACTTAAAGCTTTTCCTTTAATATGTGAAGAACGCCGCGTTTGACCCCTTGATATCTTTCGCGAGCTGGTTTGCTGAGCGCGCTGGATTTCTGTCTAATCGATGACGCACTTTTTCGACAACTGCTGGCGGCGTTGCAGTATAGCGTCGTCCGCCACAGTAGCGTTTCTTAACGCTACCAGTCTCATTATAACGTGGAATAGTGCGATGCAAAAATTTCTCGTTCAATTGAAGATTTGGCAGCGCTCGACGTATTTCAATATTCGTTTTTCCCTCCAAATGAAGAGCAATCACTGAATATCGTTTTAAATCCATTGTTATTAATTCGAATCTGTTTCTCTCCCAACAAAATCACTTCAAATGATGTTAAAAAACATGTCAAAGATCAACATTTGAAATTTTGGAGACGTTTGGTTCAGTGGTTCGAATTTTATAACAGTTAGATAGACACGGACAGTTCAATCGCCGCACCCGTAGATGAAAATACTTTTCTTCAATAATCTCTATCTGGGATTTATATATGACAAGCTTAAAATGTTATAAAATAGATAGATCGTAATATTATACGCATACACTGCATAATAACACTAAATAGTCTTCTTTATGACCCAATTTTAATACAGATGAGGGACAAATTCTTGAGTTTGAAGAAACAAATAATAACCGAAATAACCGGTTTCTCTGAGCAAAAAACCCGGTTAAAAACCGAGGTAAAATCAGTCGGTTAACCGGTTTTTCGATTAACCGAATAATCGGTTTACATGCCCTAGCACTGACTCGACAAACTACTGACTCCACACAGGCAAAGTTACCCCTCGCAATAATTTTTCCAGAATGCCAGGATCTTCGGGTGTGGCCCTATTTATACTAAATTTCAAAAGAATGTTCTAGAAACAACGTCTCCTTTCGTTCCGCTACTCGACGCTAGGGCGACCTTAAACCCGAGGCAGGGTGTTCTATTTTTTCTTTGAGGTCACCATTTATTCGTCTGACCTCAAGTCAACTTACCATCGATAAAATCCTTTCCCGAGTTCAATTCCCGATCCCGAATTTAGTGATCATAATTTTTTTTATAAAAAAATTATACGTTCATTTTCCTTTTATAAATGCTAAAATCATAACGCATTGTGGCTCCCTCTCCAAATCAATACCAATAAAAAACCGTTCCTTATCCCTTTCGATCCTGTTGAAAATCCTAAGACTCAAAAATCACTTTGCAATTCTCCTTGACCCTGACCTGTCCTTCACGAATTTATTAGTGCACTTGCTGCATCATCCTGTACAAGTTAGCCACTAGTGGTATCTCCAGTTACTAATAGATGTCGCGGTAACCGGTCTGTGATACCTAAAATTATCCTGCGACGCATAGAAGTATTCAAGGCATAAATCCGGTTAAAAGTCAAAATCGCAAACTGAATGTAATGACACTTAAAATGCATGTATCATGTAGCGTAGTAACCGGTTTATCGAGGGGCAGCTCCCCGCCTATCCCAGTGCCGGCCATCTGACTACCTGCTCAGTCGGAATTAGCGATGTTACGAGTTGCTTTTATTCCAACTCGGATAACTCGAGTTGACTCGGCCGCTAACTCGAATCGCAACACGAGTTGACTCGACTCGCATCAACCGGATGGGATCCGCTTCGCGGCAGCAGCCAAACGGATCGGCGAGTCGAGTCGAATGCACCGTATTCGTATTCTTATTATTGATTCGAGTTTACACTTGCATTGCCGATTGCCACTGCTCCACTCGCCGGCCACCGCTGTGCGTGTGTGTTATTGTTGTTACATAAGATTACGTAATTTAAAATCATCATAGATTCCATGTTATTTATAGTCATTATAAATAAGTATTACGATGTTATGCCAGTACCTTGTGGGGTTTATTACCGATGGTATTTATTTACCCAATTTTTACTTAATTGCGAAAATACAATAAAATTTTAAATTTAAAAAACCCCAAACTTGGTAAAAACCAAATCCTAAAGTACGCCAGTGCAGTGCAGTCGCCACTTCACTATTCTGGACTCTTAGTAATTTTTGCTGTTTTATTCTCTTATTCACTTTTACGCATTAAATATACTTGCTTTCTCTCTCAAACCTTGCTCGAGCGCCGACGGCGGCGGCGGCCCGAACCGACCCGAGGTCTGCCGACGTTGACCGGCGAGGCGACGGAATACCAATCAAAACAAAATGAATATTCGTAGCTGTAGAGTCGAGTTTCGGTTTCGAGTTGGCGAATCGCTGACTCGCGACCTCGCGTGCACTCGCATTCGCATAACTCGCATTCGTTATCCGCATTCTAGTAGTTAGGTAGGTAAGCGAGTTGATTCGAGTTGCGAATGAACTCGATTCGAATCAACTCGTTTAGACTCTGATTCGAGTTATTCGAATCAGCCAACTCGACTCGCCCATCGCTAGTCGGAATTAAGTCGTTGTCGGAATCGCATGTCTTTGTTCTCGGCGCTCTCTTTTGTAACACTAAGTTCTCTGTGCAAACATGGCTTCGTGTAGTGGACTACAAGAAAAACAACAATTGAATATGGAAGTAGAAGGTATGTACTATATTATAAAAGTAATTTTACGTAATTTTTTCCCGATTTCTTCACTTGTGGGGTCAATATTGGAAACACCTTTTTACTACTCGATTTTTTTACTAAATTTGAGATATCATAGTGGATTTGACTAAGTGTCGCGCCTTGTCGCGTTTCACTTTTTATGTTGGCATATATTTAGGACCTTTGCGTACAAGAATATGTAATAAAACCGTTCACGAACGTTCACCTTTTTTTTTTGAAGAATTTTTAAATTTTATATTTACAATGTTTAACTTATGGAAATCTGCCATTTTTGCTTTCTTTTGTTACAGATCCCTCGGAGAGGGTAAAGAAACTTACTAGATTGGAATTATACAACATAATGAAAGAGTTTAAAGGAAAAAAACTTGAAGAAAAGTTCATTTTGATGGAAGAAAGTCTCGTACAGCTCACATCATGTCCAGTAGAAGAAAAGAGCGTTTTAAGTCGCTCTTTGAGGTTTTTCAAGACCAGCTTTAAGAAAAAGTGGGCAGAATGTCACAGCATAGAGGATAGGTTCTTAGACAAGAACGCAGATTGGCTCAAAACAACAATTGAGCTGCCAACACAAAAACAACTTGTAAAGGAAACCAAAGAGCGGATACAAAAAAGTTTCAGGGATGAAATGGGGTTACTTGTCGATATTCCAAAAGTTAGCTTCGGAAACAGTAACGATGGCAACACCTCCAGAAGATTTTTCAATGACCCAGAATCTTCTTCTAAAATCACTGGCATTGACATATCGTTAATTAAACGATTTAACACAATATTAGAGATTTTATCAAGTGGTTTCAACATTAATCATGAAAAATTCGATTCGTTTGCCCAAACAACAGCTAAAATGTATGTAGAGTTGTATGGGTGGCATCCTATGTCACCCACAGTGCATAAAATCCTAATGCATGGGGCCGAAGTCATCCAGCAAGCCATTCTGCCAATCGGACAACTATCGGAGGAGGCATCGGAGGCTAGGAATAAGCATTTGCGAAAGTATCGCATTGATTTTGCTAGGAAATTTAGTAGGATAGATTGCAATAGAGATGTATTGAATAGACTTTTGTTAACATCTGATCCCTTAATTAGTTGTAGCAGGAATAAACGCCCAAAAAAAATCAAGTCCTTCTCAAAAGAGGCAATGGAAATTTTGATTTCAACTACACCATATTATAGTTCAGATGAAGAAAATGTAAATGAAAATAGTGATTCTGATAGCATGTAATTTTAACCTGCTTTATTTTTCTTCTTTTAACTCTAAATAGTATTGTTTTAATTTTTTGTCTGTACTATTTCTTTTGTTAATGTATATGTACTCTTTGTTTTTTTTAATATATGTATTTTTTTCAAAGTATTTAATAAATATTTACCTAAAAAATATATTTTATCATGTTTCATTTCATAACAATTTAGAAAAAACCAACAAATCATTTTGACCGGATTTTTGAGTCTAATACTCCTATGTGCGACGTGACGAGTGCCTCCTTACTTCTTCTTTCGTAAGGATGCAGGATTCTTGCGTGTCTTCCCTTTCCAACAGACAGAATTAATTTTCTAACTGCGCTTTCGCTAAACAACTCAACGCCCGTCATTTTTATACACCACTCGACGACAGATGGCGCTGACCTTATTCTGAACTTCAAATTATGGTTCCAGCTCGTTATTGATTTGTGTATATATGCATCGGTAGATGGCCCTAAACGTCACCAAATAGATTTACTTGTTACAAATGAATCTTACCTAAGACTGTATTTTGAAAGATGTTTAGATAATTTTGATTTTAATGTTCAGTTGACAAATGTTTTGCACAGCTGATTTAGGAGATACTTAATTGTTTTGATAGTATGCATTGTTTATAAAAGTTTAGAAAACTAACGTCTTCTACAAGTTGTTTTCTAAAATAAATAATATTGTTGTTATTATTATTTAAAAAAAGGCAAAAAGATATGTCTACTACTTATCTTTTTGCCTTTTTTTTAACAATTATGTTACGACTGTTTTTAGAAAGATGTTTAGATAATTTTGATTTTAATATTCAGTTGATAAAGATACTTACATAATTGTTTTGTTAGTACGTATTGTTTATAAAAGTTTAGATAACTAACGTTTTCTACATGTTGATTTTGAAAAAAAAATATTATTGTTATTATTGTTTAAAAAAAAGGCAAAATGATAAGTAGCCAATTATATTGTTCCTATACAATGTTATTTTTCGAACCTTGATCAAACGAAATGTGCGGATACAGGACACATATTTATCGATAAAAACCGAGATAAAAAAAATTAATGTTATTTTTTTTAAACACAAGTCAAGTACAGAAATCAACAGGAATCTCAACTGATTTAATCTAAATGGCAGAAAGTACCTAATTTAAATGGTGAATAACATGACAACGGAAAGAGATAGACCCCCAGTTTTTGAAGGATTTGTAGAATAAATTATGAAGTTTAATACAACATGCAAAAAAGTACACCTTAATTACCCAGTTTTAAAGTTACAGAGAAAAAATAAAATAAAAATCGTTTTTTTTTGTCTTATTTCTAAAAAAATACTGTTTTTACTATGCTTATGTATCGTATTTGTATTTTTTATTTATTTTATTAGCTAGGTAAACTATCTAGCTTTCAAATGAGACTACTTCGAATAAAATACACCATATACTCAAAAAGAAACGAAGAAAAAACCAGATGAAGTAGTCTTCATTTTAAAAATTATTAAAACTGCTTTGTTTTTGAGATAAATAACATATAATTTTTTTTATCCCGATTTTTACCGATAAATATGTGTCGTGTATCCGCACATTTCTTTTGATCAAGGTTCGAA
Organism: Eupithecia centaureata; assembly: GCA_944547425.1. Lineage (NCBI taxonomy): Eukaryota > Metazoa > Arthropoda > Insecta > Lepidoptera > Geometridae > Eupithecia > Eupithecia centaureata. Next base: position 4,639,730 of record OX155698.1, read on the forward strand.
GAATCACATTGTATAGGTATAGTAACTTTCCTGATTTATAAAGCTTTGACTAATAAATAGAAAATGGTGCCAAAATGATATCGATCTCATTAAAATAAATAATTTCAAATTATTTATATTTTTTTAATTAAATGAAAACCTACTTACCTTAATGTGATGGCGATTCTTTGCTCAGCTGAAATGCTTTTCCGCATTATGGTATTCTTCTTCTTCTTCTTCTTGGTATTCTGGCGAGTTATTGAATCTTGCAAAATAGCCGTTAGTTCATCAAAAGAAGCAATGGACATTCGAAAATAATTGAAAAATTGTTCCTCGTTCCTTCGTAAAAGTGGATAAAGCTTAAAAAAATGTCCATCTTGTCCTCTATTCATTAATATTTCTAAAACCCACGCACGTGTTTTTCTTTTTCGTTTTTGTCGACGTCGACGGAGTAAAAGCAATAAATCGTAACAGTTCTTCTTCGGAATTCATTTTGCAACTGGCTCCTGTACAAAGAGAGTCGACGATGGCTGCCGCAGAGCTTCGATGTTGACAAGTCAACGGCTGCCGTTGACGGGTGTCGACGGCTGAATTTGCATCTGCCGTCGACATCGTGCCGCTCGTGTGTATGAACTCTAACGCAAATCAAAGTGCAACATACCTACTTACACTATTTTTTTTACAGGAAGCCCAGTTTCACGGCCATTGCGAGGTTCTAGGGAACCAAACAGCAACCGTGTCTCAAGGGCAGCCTATTAGAGCTGGTTAAATTTACATTTATTTCGGTATGTGTTCTCATGAAACTATTTTTAACAGCTGTCCTAATTTATTTTACCTTTTTATAGGCCGATTAAGTCCATCATGAGTTATTGAATTGGAACAGAGACGAGTGGATGCAGAGAGCAAGCTGGCTGATGCTGCTGTTATAGAGTGCTCGCAAGATAACTCTGCGCGCGGCCGAAATCGGAACTAATCGTATGCCGCTATCTTGACGTTTAGGTGAGGTGTCAAGAGTGGGTGTCGTGTTCCGTGTTATTATTCGTTTTCAAAGTAAATAATCGTCATCGCTATGCCGAAAGTGATAAAAAGTGCTGGCAGGGATATTATCCTGAAGGTCAAATGTGCTTGTGAAGAAGAACGAGACAATAACGGGTGTAAGTAAGGCCCCATTCTTGATTTATTGGCTCTGTGTCCACAGAGCCATCCTAGGGTCTGCGTCTTAGCGTCACAAATTGGAGTTGACACTGACAGCTCCAAAGTGACGTCTGTCTATTTTACTGACGGGTCGCATTGTCATTTGCGTAGTGTCCGTCATTTCTTTCCTTTTGTCTTCGACAACGATCCTCGCTGGTCAGATTCCTACATAATCCTTGAAACCTCGTGATACCTCTTCAGCTGGTACGTATTCTGGCCATCAGCCTGTGCGTGGTTTCGTCAGCGGTCTGCCTAACCGTCCGTTGTTTCTGAAAACTCCAGGATCCTGCTGTCGGACATCATGACCTCGTGGCACCCAAGGTACCGTGGTTGCAATTGCCTGCCCGCGTAGAATACGCAAGAGGCCGTTCTTCCTCCTACGGTTTGGAGCATTCGATCTCGATCAGGTATATTTCTATATAAATTTCTCAGCGCCACGTGTCGCTAGAGATAGTACGCGTTCTGTCTATAATCTATCTATTTTGTCCTACAGCTATCTGGCTGCAGGATCTAGCTGAGGGGGTGAAATCTTTGTCTTGTGCTGTCCCTGGAGAGTGGTCGGAGAGAGACCGCTCGGAGGCTGTTCGGTGCGGAGCGGTTCAGTCCCCTTCTTTTGTGCCTGACCCTTCGACCGACAGCGAACGTTACTGGTAACACGGCTGGACCCTGGTCCCCGTGTCTCATTTATTAATTGTGCTGTGACCCAAAACTAACCTCACTCTTGAACCATCCGGAACCTTCTGTTACTTACTCCACTCGCTAAACATCATCCGTGCTATAAATTAAATAACTGTAGATTCCTTAATTATCTGGTTGCTAAGAAGTTGAATTTAGGCTACCACACCCTGTTATTTTACTCTATGCTCTACCGCTGAACATAATTTTACTTTACCATAAGGCGCCCAACATTACCAAAACTTTGTACTTTTAAAATTTAATAAAACTGTTTATATTGTAACTCTTAACTAAAGTTTTATTTGTAAACCTACCTCTCAACCATAGGACTTCCTCCTCTCTCCCCCCACTCATTCTAAAGCGTTACAGCTACAGTACCGTTTTCCAAAGGCAGAGCCCGCGTTGCGTATTTGACAGGTAATCTTAGGGTTACCCCTACACATGAACCTCCCCGGACATGTACTTAACTATCGTATATTTGTATTGTACATTGAGTAGGTACTAAGCATTGCTGTTATTTTGTTTTAGGCGTTTCCGAACGTACCGTCACCCAAATTACTCAAGAGTGTAATGTAGCATCATCATCAAAAATTGTGACTCCGGGGAAAACCAGGAACCGAAACAAAAAAATTTATGAATTAGACGATTTCGATAAGTGCGCTATAAGGCACACAATTCATTCGTTTTACGTCGTGAAGAAGGAGATTCCTACCATAAATAAACTTTGGTTGGCATTAAAAGCAGATATTGATTTTAAATATGGCAGAACATCTTTGAGGACTATTCTAAAGTCTATGGGCTACAAATACAAAAAGTGCCAGTCTAAGAGAAAAGTATTAATGGAACGAAGTGATATTGCTGCTTGGAGAGCAAGGTATATTCAGAGGCTGCGCAAGAATCGTCGGGAGGAAAATCGACCCATAATTTACCTTGACGAAACTTATAAAGGGTGTTTTTATAGAGGTATAGAACTTTAAGTTGGCAACACTTTTTTAGCTGGCGCCCATTTTGTGAGCTGTCAAGTGATTTACGTTTAGTTTGGTTTGGCATTTCAGCATGAATAGACTGACGCCTGAACAACGCTTCCAAATTGTGCAAATTTATTTTGAAAACCATGGTTCTGTTCGAAACACGTATCGCGCACTACGGCCATTTTACGGTCGACATAATCGTCCATCAGAGCAATTAATTCGATTAACTATGGAACGTTTTCGCACCACCTTTACTCTAAATGATAATACGCATCCACAGAGATGTCCTACAGTGCGTACAGAAGAATTCATTGCTGCTGTAGAGCGTAGCGTAGAGGAAGACCCGAATCAGTCTATCCGCCATCGTGCACAGGAATTGGATATGTGTCCATCAACTTTATGGAAGATTTTGCGGAAAGATCTTGGTTTGCATGCTTACAAAATCCAACTCGTGCAAGAACTAAAGCCACGCGATCACCTAGCAAGGCGTAATTTCAGTGAATGGGCCCAAAACATGATTGCTGTTGATCCCGATTTTCATAAGCGAATTTTGTTTAGCGATGAAGCTCACTTTTGGTTAAATGGATACGTCAATAAACAAAACTGCCGTATTTGGAGTGAAGATAATCCTCAAGTGTATGTTGAGACACCGTTACATCCAGAAAAACTGACTGTTTGGTGTGCTTTATGGGCTGGTGGAATAATTGGTCCATACTTCTTTAAAAACGATGCTGGCGAGAACGTTACAGTCAATGGTGACCGCTATAGAGGCATGATTACTGACTTTTTCGTTCATCAATTGAACAACCATGATGTGCACGAGCTGTGGTTTCAACAAGACGGCGCAACATGTCACACAGCTCGTGCCACAATCGGTTTATTGAAGGAAACGTTTGGTAACCGAATAATTTCACGTTTCGGACCCGTAAATTGGCCTCCAAGGTCTTGCGATTTAACGCCACTTGACTATTTTCTGTGGGGATATGTGAAGTCGCTAGTCTACGCCGATAAACCCGAAACGATTGACCACTTGGAGGACAACATTCGCCGCGTTATTGCCGCTATACGGCCACAAATGTTGGAAAAAGTCATCGAAAATTGGACCTCCAGATTAGACTACGTCCGAGCCAGCCGTGGTGGTCATATGCCTGAAGTCATATTTAAATTATAATGGCAGAAGATTATCTTTCGAATAAAGTAAATTTCATATCAATTTTAAAAAAATATCTTTGTTTTATTCCATTTCAAAGTTCTATACCTCTAAAAAAAACACCCTTTATATGTACATGAGCTCCAAGAGTGGCTTACGAAAAATGGCATTGAATTCGACGATTGTTGGACAAAAGCGCAATTATACGTTTTAATCAAAAGGCACAAGGGTGACCCTCAGTATGAAATAGAACTGATGTTAAATGAATATGGACATGAGGTTTTGCGTTTACCGCCCTACCATTGTGATTTAAATCCGATCGAAAAGATTTGGGCAATTGTGAAGAGGCGCATTGCTGAAAAAAATGTCGCTCAAGCTGCTAGCGAAATAGCTGAAATTACTGAGGCGGCGTTTAGAACTGTTACGGCAGAAGAATGGCTGAATGTTTGCATGCATGTTGAAAAAATAGAAGACAAATATTTCGAAACAGACAGGTTAATGGATATTGAAATGGAAAGGTTTATAATTAATATCACTGGTGGGTGACACATCTTCAGAGTCTTCTGATGAATATTCCAATGATTCAGATGAAGATGTTCGAATGGAAGGCGTAAACCCTCTGCAGGACCATTCATATACAAAAACCAAATAAAACTATTCTAGGTATTCTATTCAATAAAACACTTGCAAGGTTCCCATGGACTTTTTATTTCCTTTTTCATCCTATTTTATTGAATAACATGACAACGGAAAGAGATAGACCCCCAGTTTTTGAAGGATTTGTAGAATAAATTATGAAGTTTAATACAACATGCAAAAAAGTACACCTTAATTACCCAGTTTTAAAGTTACAGAGAAAAAATAAAATAAAAATCGTTTTTTTTTGTCTTATTTCTAAAAAAATACTGTTTTTACTATGCTTATGTATCGTATTTGTATTTTTTATTTATTTTATTAGCTAGGTAAACTATCTAGCTTTCAAATGAGACTACTTCGAATAAAATACACCATATACTCAAAAAGAAACGAAGAAAAAACCAGATGAAGTAGTCTTCATTTTAAAAATTATTAAAACTGCTTTGTTTTTGAGATAAATAACATATAATTTTTTTTATCCCGATTTTTACCGATAAATATGTGTCGTGTATCCGCACATTTCTTTTGATCAAGGTTCGAAGAATCACATTGTATAGGTATAGTAACTTTCCTGATTTATAAAGCTTTGACTAATAAATAGAAAATGGTGCCAAAATGATATCGATCTCATTAAAATAAATAATTTCAAATTATTTATATTTTTTTAATTAAATGAAAACCTACTTACCTTAATGTGATGGCGATTCTTTGCTCAGCTGAAATGCTTTTCCGCATTATGGTATTCTTCTTCTTCTTCTTCTTGGTATTCTGGCGAGTTATTGAATCTTGCAAAATAGCCGTTAGTTCATCAAAAGAAGCAATGGACATTCGAAAATAATTGAAAAATTGTTCCTCGTTCCTTCGTAAAAGTGGATAAAGCTTAAAAAAATGTCCATCTTGTCCTCTATTCATTAATATTTCTAAAACCCACGCACGTGTTTTTCTTTTTCGTTTTTGTCGACGTCGACGGAGTAAAAGCAATAAATCGTAACAGTTCTTCTTCGGAATTCATTTTGCAACTGGCTCCTGTACAAAGAGAGTCGACGATGGCTGCCGCAGAGCTTCGATGTTGACAAGTCAACGGCTGCCGTTGACGGGTGTCGACGGCTGAATTTGCATCTGCCGTCGACATCGTGCCGCTCGTGTGTATGAACTCTAACGCAAATCAAAGTGCAACATACCTACTTACACTATTTTTTTTACAGGAAGCCCAGTTTCACGGCCATTGCGAGGTTCTAGGGAACCAAACAGCAACCGTGTCTCAAGGGCAGCCTATTAGAGCTGGTTAAATTTACATTTATTTCGGTATGTGTTCTCATGAAACTATTTTTAACAGCTGTCCTAATTTATTTTACCTTTTTATAGGCCGATTAAGTCCATCATGAGTTATTGAATTGGAACAGAGACGAGTGGATGCAGAGAGCAAGCTGGCTGATGCTGCTGTTATAGAGTGCTCGCAAGATAACTCTGCGCGCGGCCGAAATCGGAACTAATCGTATGCCGCTATCTTGACGTTTAGGTGAGGTGTCAAGAGTGGGTGTCGTGTTCCGTGTTATTATTCGTTTTCAAAGTAAATAATCGTCATCGCTATGCCGAAAGTGATAAAAAGTGCTGGCAGGGATATTATCCTGAAGGTCAAATGTGCTTGTGAAGAAGAACGAGACAATAACGGGTGTAAGTAAGGCCCCATTCTTGATTTATTGGCTCTGTGTCCACAGAGCCATCCTAGGGTCTGCGTCTTAGCGTCACAAATTGGAGTTGACACTGACAGCTCCAAAGTGACGTCTGTCTATTTTACTGACGGGTCGCATTGTCATTTGCGTAGTGTCCGTCATTTCTTTCCTTTTGTCTTCGACAACGATCCTCGCTGGTCAGATTCCTACATAATCCTTGAAACCTCGTGATACCTCTTCAGCTGGTACGTATTCTGGCCATCAGCCTGTGCGTGGTTTCGTCAGCGGTCTGCCTAACCGTCCGTTGTTTCTGAAAACTCCAGGATCCTGCTGTCGGACATCATGACCTCGTGGCACCCAAGGTACCGTGGTTGCAATTGCCTGCCCGCGTAGAATACGCAAGAGGCCGTTCTTCCTCCTACGGTTTGGAGCATTCGATCTCGATCAGGTATATTTCTATATAAATTTCTCAGCGCCACGTGTCGCTAGAGATAGTACGCGTTCTGTCTATAATCTATCTATTTTGTCCTACAGCTATCTGGCTGCAGGATCTAGCTGAGGGGGTGAAATCTTTGTCTTGTGCTGTCCCTGGAGAGTGGTCGGAGAGAGACCGCTCGGAGGCTGTTCGGTGCGGAGCGGTTCAGTCCCCTTCTTTTGTGCCTGACCCTTCGACCGACAGCGAACGTTACTGGTAACACGGCTGGACCCTGGTCCCCGTGTCTCATTTATTAATTGTGCTGTGACCCAAAACTAACCTCACTCTTGAACCATCCGGAACCTTCTGTTACTTACTCCACTCGCTAAACATCATCCGTGCTATAAATTAAATAACTGTAGATTCCTTAATTATCTGGTTGCTAAGAAGTTGAATTTAGGCTACCACACCCTGTTATTTTACTCTATGCTCTACCGCTGAACATAATTTTACTTTACCATAAGGCGCCCAACATTACCAAAACTTTGTACTTTTAAAATTTAATAAAACTGTTTATATTGTAACTCTTAACTAAAGTTTTATTTGTAAACCTACCTCTCAACCATAGGACTTCCTCCTCTCTCCCCCCACTCATTCTAAAGCGTTACAGCTACAGTACCGTTTTCCAAAGGCAGAGCCCGCGTTGCGTATTTGACAGGTAATCTTAGGGTTACCCCTACACATGAACCTCCCCGGACATGTACTTAACTATCGTATATTTGTATTGTACATTGAGTAGGTACTAAGCATTGCTGTTATTTTGTTTTAGGCGTTTCCGAACGTACCGTCACCCAAATTACTCAAGAGTGTAATGTAGCATCATCATCAAAAATTGTGACTCCGGGGAAAACCAGGAACCGAAACAAAAAAATTTATGAATTAGACGATTTCGATAAGTGCGCTATAAGGCACACAATTCATTCGTTTTACGTCGTGAAGAAGGAGATTCCTACCATAAATAAACTTTGGTTGGCATTAAAAGCAGATATTGATTTTAAATATGGCAGAACATCTTTGAGGACTATTCTAAAGTCTATGGGCTACAAATACAAAAAGTGCCAGTCTAAGAGAAAAGTATTAATGGAACGAAGTGATATTGCTGCTTGGAGAGCAAGGTATATTCAGAGGCTGCGCAAGAATCGTCGGGAGGAAAATCGACCCATAATTTACCTTGACGAAACTTATAAAGGGTGTTTTTATAGAGGTATAGAACTTTAAGTTGGCAACACTTTTTTAGCTGGCGCCCATTTTGTGAGCTGTCAAGTGATTTACGTTTAGTTTGGTTTGGCATTTCAGCATGAATAGACTGACGCCTGAACAACGCTTCCAAATTGTGCAAATTTATTTTGAAAACCATGGTTCTGTTCGAAACACGTATCGCGCACTACGGCCATTTTACGGTCGACATAATCGTCCATCAGAGCAATTAATTCGATTAACTATGGAACGTTTTCGCACCACCTTTACTCTAAATGATAATACGCATCCACAGAGATGTCCTACAGTGCGTACAGAAGAATTCATTGCTGCTGTAGAGCGTAGCGTAGAGGAAGACCCGAATCAGTCTATCCGCCATCGTGCACAGGAATTGGATATGTGTCCATCAACTTTATGGAAGATTTTGCGGAAAGATCTTGGTTTGCATGCTTACAAAATCCAACTCGTGCAAGAACTAAAGCCACGCGATCACCTAGCAAGGCGTAATTTCAGTGAATGGGCCCAAAACATGATTGCTGTTGATCCCGATTTTCATAAGCGAATTTTGTTTAGCGATGAAGCTCACTTTTGGTTAAATGGATACGTCAATAAACAAAACTGCCGTATTTGGAGTGAAGATAATCCTCAAGTGTATGTTGAGACACCGTTACATCCAGAAAAACTGACTGTTTGGTGTGCTTTATGGGCTGGTGGAATAATTGGTCCATACTTCTTTAAAAACGATGCTGGCGAGAACGTTACAGTCAATGGTGACCGCTATAGAGGCATGATTACTGACTTTTTCGTTCATCAATTGAACAACCATGATGTGCACGAGCTGTGGTTTCAACAAGACGGCGCAACATGTCACACAGCTCGTGCCACAATCGGTTTATTGAAGGAAACGTTTGGTAACCGAATAATTTCACGTTTCGGACCCGTAAATTGGCCTCCAAGGTCTTGCGATTTAACGCCACTTGACTATTTTCTGTGGGGATATGTGAAGTCGCTAGTCTACGCCGATAAACCCGAAACGATTGACCACTTGGAGGACAACATTCGCCGCGTTATTGCCGCTATACGGCCACAAATGTTGGAAAAAGTCATCGAAAATTGGACCTCCAGATTAGACTACGTCCGAGCCAGCCGTGGTGGTCATATGCCTGAAGTCATATTTAAATTATAATGGCAGAAGATTATCTTTCGAATAAAGTAAATTTCATATCAATTTTAAAAAAATATCTTTGTTTTATTCCATTTCAAAGTTCTATACCTCTAAAAAAAACACCCTTTATATGTACATGAGCTCCAAGAGTGGCTTACGAAAAATGGCATTGAATTCGACGATTGTTGGACAAAAGCGCAATTATACGTTTTAATCAAAAGGCACAAGGGTGACCCTCAGTATGAAATAGAACTGATGTTAAATGAATATGGACATGAGGTTTTGCGTTTACCGCCCTACCATTGTGATTTAAATCCGATCGAAAAGATTTGGGCAATTGTGAAGAGGCGCATTGCTGAAAAAAATGTCGCTCAAGCTGCTAGCGAAATAGCTGAAATTACTGAGGCGGCGTTTAGAACTGTTACGGCAGAAGAATGGCTGAATGTTTGCATGCATGTTGAAAAAATAGAAGACAAATATTTCGAAACAGACAGGTTAATGGATATTGAAATGGAAAGGTTTATAATTAATATCACTGGTGGGTGACACATCTTCAGAGTCTTCTGATGAATATTCCAATGATTCAGATGAAGATGTTCGAATGGAAGGCGTAAACCCTCTGCAGGACCATTCATATACAAAAACCAAATAAAACTATTCTAGGTATTCTATTCAATAAAACACTTGCAAGGTTCCCATGGACTTTTTATTTCCTTTTTCATCCTATTTTATTAAATATAGAATATTATTTTTAAGCATCGGAAAGAAATTAGTACATGAATTAAACAATTAATTATCATGGATCTTTTACAATTTTATTGTGTTCACTGCTAATTTATGTGCAATGTTGGCAAGCCTTTAAACATAAATAAATAAATTGAAACGAGCCAGAACACTTCAATAATGATTATGAATCAAATTTGAGTATGTAAATAGTTAGTTTTATTTTTAATTAAATTAAAGGAAAAAAATTGTTTGGTTGGCAACATTAAGTACGCCATCAGTCGCGCGCAGAGTTATCTTGCGAGCACTCTAACAGTAGAGACGGCGCGAACGTAAGCTGAAGCTGGCCGCGCCTGCAGGCGGAGGCATCTCTCTATCGCACAGGCATTGCATGAGCAGACTGTTCTTTTCAGAAAATTATTTGAGAACTTGGCCAAAAAATAAAAATTGTTTTATCTTGCTTAAAGTCTCTTTTTGTGGAAGACACTGTGTCAATGTGAAGGGTTTTCTTCAAATGAAGATTGTAATTAATTATGAACCGAGTTTTATTTAACTTGTAACAATAGTGCACATAAATTACTTGACGTGTAGAAAAAGCGGGAAGTACGACAGTGGCGTCACCAGAGGGTGGTGCGCACAAACAAAAACTGTATCGGATGCGTTCCAATTCTATCACAATCAGACTGAAAGTTATACAAAGTTTAGTTTTCATCATTTCAAACTGACTTCACAAAACTGAGTGCGCTTATGCTGCATAACAGTAATAATGCCTTGGTTTTATTTCTGTGGATAGAACGACACAATTACAAACCTGAATGAATTATAAGATAGCGACCTACAAAAAAAAACTCCGTTATTAAATATGTAGTGTATTTGATTGTCATCCAGCTGCAGTTGTTGAGGTAAGTTTGTAGATGGTTATTTTAATATCTACAGTGATCTGAGTTATGATATCTAATGATTTCAATATTAACCACACGACACGACCCCACTTCAGCTACTTATGTCCGTATGAACAATTTTAGTACAACCCTAAGTCGGATTTGATTGATGGTTTCCAAGACCATGCTATATAAGGTACTACCTTGTAGTGTAGTAGTACGGAGATCTACCTTGAACGTAGATCTCCGCTGGCAGCATCAGTTATACCCTTGTATTTATGATAGTTGGAGTAAGGAAGAAAGTTAAGCAGCCAGTGCTATTATTTATCCAGTGGTTTTGTCACAGCTGACAGACTATCCGCTTGTTTGAGGAGGTTTACATTTCCTCTTTATTTTGAATGATGATCATGCTTATCTAACGTCTTTTCATTCTTTGCTGATTATTATCAACTAAAAATAATGTTGTAAATGTAACTAATCCCATAAAATAGTTCCAGGTTTTAAATTATTGCTTTGATGCTGGATGAAATATTATGCACTTCAGTTTGTGATTCAATAAGAAAAGATCGTGAGAGAGATCGTGTCTCTTCAAATGAATGGCGCACGCGTGAAGGCCTGCATTGAATGCAAAGGCGGCCATTTTGAATGATTTATTTTTAAATACAGATCTAGATGTCAGTAGTTTTAATTTTAATATCCAATAAATGAATACTCAACTTAGCTCCAAAAATATTCTGTGTCTCAAGACTTATGAACACACGAGGTAGAATTACTTCAAAATAAAAACATTTATCATATTGTAAATAGTTTTTTTATGTTTTTTTTTTTTACATTTCAAAGGACTTATGGGCCACCCGGTATTATACTGATGAAACATGGACAAACGAAGGTAATTGTTTATGTATTTTATACTTCCACTTATGAACTTACTTTTCATTTTTATCCTTTGTAGTAAATAAATACACAAAATATTACAAAATCAAGATACTGTGACAATGTTTTGACGAAGAAGGAATAGAAAGGTACAATTGCAAGTTTAAAAAACGATGACCAGGATGTTTTTTTTTTTCAAAGACGAAGGTGTGGCAAGACACCACAATCGAATCTTCAAACAGACAAATATGGAAGGCGAATTATTAACGTTGATGCAACACATTAAAAAAAATTAAGCTTTTCTACAGCAACAGTTAATATTTTTTTTTTTAAGGAAATGAAGATGGATTTTTTTATGGGGGGAAAATTTGTATTCGAAAGCAAAACCGGCGATGGAGATTATCATAAAGAAATGAATGCAGAAGTTTTTGTAATCTGGTTCAAAAAAATAACAGATTTAGTTGAGCCAGGATCGGTTATAGTAATGGATAACGCTCCCTATCACTCTCGTCACCTGGAACGAGTACCAAACGTGCAATGAAAAAAGCGGACATCCAAGACTAGTTAACAAGCAAGGGTATCTCGTTCCAGGACACTGATAAAAAGGGACCTTATCGATTTGATAACATCAATAAAACAATTATAATATGGCCTATGCTACAGACACATAGGCTAAGGAAAAAAATATTGACGTCTTGGTAAAAAGAACTGCCGACACCGCTGGTATTGGCGTCAGTCCGGTATGGAAAATATTGTAAAGTTATTCAACAGAGCATTGTGTTAAGTCCCTCTACCTAAAAGATTAGCAAAAATAGATCAGCTCTTGGACTTCGAATTAAGTGCGATAAGAAGAAAGGTACATGAGTTGTTCTTCAAACATGAAATCCCGACAATAGACAAAGTGTTAAATTCTGTTAACGAGGATGAGGACTTACCAAATTTCAAAAGGAATACCTTTCAAAAGCTATTAAAAAAGCTGAAAATAAAATAGGTACCTAAAAAAATTACGTAAGAGCAGTCATATAGAAAAGCATGAGATGTGAGGTGGAGGCGCAATTATTTGCGTAAAATTGTCAAAGAGAGAAGGGCGCAAGATATATTATACTGATGAAACATGGATAAACGAAGGTTCAAGTATTTTATACTTCCACTTATGAGCTTACTTTTCTTTTTTATCCTTTGTAGTCAATAAATACACAAAATATCCCCCCCCCCCCCTATCACTGTGAATTAAACCCAATAGAAATGATATGGGGACAAGTCAAAGGTTATCTTTCAGGTATAAAACATTTAAAATGAATGAATTAAAAATATTATTAGAATAATCTAAGAATTTGATAACACCTGCAGCATGGCAAAAATGCATCGCACATGTTATTCAAGAAAAATAATGCTCATTATGACGCAGTCAGTAAGAAAATATAATGAAAAAAATCTGCGGCTACTTCCCATTTGGTAAGCTTCCCATTTGGTAAACCTCAAACTTTACCTACTAAAAAGTTGCGTTTGGTAAACAATTTGTTACTTCATACATTTATTCCCATTTGGTAAACCATGATTGTATTATTATTTTAGTGCGGTACAGTCAGAGTCAAATGCTTATTGAAATGAGATATTGGTTTTGAAATGCTTCAAAGTCTTGAGTTAGAATCTCGATCGTCAAAAAGAACGGCTAATCAAGAAGCATGTAAAAAAAACGTTATAAAGTCTGTCAAAATACCAAGTGCCGCAAAAGAAGCACCGAGCGGGTTCATGGTGGTACGACTTGAGAACTCTTGGGATAAGATCATAGTGCATTTCTACCATAGATTAGGTAGTTAGTTGCCTAGGTAACCTTGTCAACGATTATGTCAAAACTTATTTATCTACTGCATTTCTTTGTCGAATAAAGCCTAGATAAATGGTGTTCACGTAATTTCATTACAATTTGTAAACAGGATTCTCCTTATCAGTTTACTCGTGTTATGCATAGTGCAAGGTCGTTGCAATGTCTGATGCGGGATCTTCTAGTGGTACAGTGAAATTAAAAATTGTTAATAGTGCACGAGGCGGTGAAATTTTATTACGTGGTGGATATCAATATTATAAACAGAAAAATAATAAGGACTCAAGTTGGTGGCGCTGTGTAAATAGAAAAGCTGAGTGTTCGGCAAGTGTAACTTTAAATTCGAATAGGAACCATGTTTTAAGAGAAACTGCTCATTGCAATTCTTGCATTCCGAATTTTGAAAAAAATGAAGTGAAAGTAGCTATCGAAAAATGTAAAAAAATCATGTGTGACGATCTGAAGCCAATTCCAGCTACATACAGGAGTTGTACTAAAAAGCTGAAAGATGATGGTTACGAAATTATACAAGCATTACCAAATTTTGACAAAGTTAAAAGCAGCTTTTATAGATACAGAAATAGACAACTGGGCATCAAGAAATCTCAACACACTAACTCTACAGAAATTGTCGTACCTGACCGTTTTAAAGACAATTTATTGTTTGATGAGATCGACGGTGAAAACAGAATTATTGTGTTTGCTTCAAAGAGCGCAATTGGACATTTAAATGAAGTCCGTCACTACTTTGCAGACGGAACGTTTAAATGTTGTGCAAAGCCGTTTCTTCAACTTTACGTTATACACGGAGACATAGGAAGTACAGAAACTGGAACAAATATTGTACCATTTTTTTACGCAGTGTTAACAAATAAAGAAGAAACTACATATGAAAGGCTGTTTTCCAAACTAAAATCTCATTTACCAGAGTGGACAGCAGAAATTATGACCTTGGATTTCGAAAAAGGTCCAATAAATGCAATAAAAAAGACGTTTCCAAACATTATTGTCAAAGGGTGTTTTGTTCATTTTGGCAGAGCACTATTAAGAAAGGCAAAATCTCTTGGCTTATTGCAACATGAAGAATCTCACAATCACGTCAAACTATGTATGGCTCTTGCACATTTACCACGGGAGGACATAAACGATGGCTGGCTATACGTTATGAGTCAAAGGTAAATTAATTTTGCAGTAAATATCTAAATGAACGCGTTTAGATCTGGATTTTTCTTCTACCACCGCTTTGGAAAGGCGCTACATACTTTATTTTATGCGTCAGAAATCATAATGTAGGTATTATTTTAAGTATTTTTACTAATCTTCAACGAATTCATTTTGTTACAGTTTTGAAGAAAAAGCTTTAACGGAATTCAATGATTACTTTGTGAATCAGTGGTTGGAAAATGAAGATATGGTGAATATTTGGTGCTGCTACGCACAAAGACACCGTACGACAAACCTTATGGAATCTTGGAATCGGAGTTTCAATTGCAAAATTGGAAAAAAGCCATCAACTCTTTTATTTTTCGAAACAATAGCAGGAAATATTGTACATTATGAAAATCTTCTGAAAAGGTACTTTTGTTTTTTCTTACAATAAACTGTATTTTTAGGCGATACGTGTAATAAATACATAATATAATAATATATAATATAATATTTCACACTCGGCCGGTTAGTACCATGGTAAGTTATTTATTAGATTGTGATATGGATACCTACTAATACCAACAAGACTGATGTACTACATATACATACTTAAATACTTCATATAAATACATACATCCAACACCCAGACCACATCTAACAACTTTGCTCATCACATAGATGTTGACCGTACCGGGAATTGAACCCGGGATCTGCGTGGCAGTCCGGCATGGTGACCATTACGCCAACAGGGTCGTCAAATACGTACAATATTCTTTAATTCACACAATTTTCTTTTTCAGATTTTATAACAATGAAGAAACTATATCAAAAAGAAGAAAAAAGTCTATCCAATATGATATACGAATTAACAATCTACTCGGCGATTACAAAAGTGAAAAAATATCATTGGAAATTTGTTTGAACCAATTATCACGAGTTGCTTGTATTACTCTATAATTTTTTTTATTGAAATATATGTGACAATATTATCATCAGTTTCGTGTTTGATTTTTTACTTGACTGTACCCATTTCAATTGAAAGTTTACCAAATGGGAAACAATACATGTCATTACTTAAATGTTTACGAAATGGGACTGAATGTATGACATATAAAATGTTTACCAAACGCAACTTTTTAGTAGGTAAAGTTTGAGGTTTACCAAATGGGAAGCTTACCAAATGGGAAGTAGCCAAATCTGCTTGTCAATCTCAAAGCCGTCAAAAACTATGCTGCATATAGACCGGAAATAAACTGTGAAGACATCCTAAGATATTCACCCATCCGGATGCACATAGCGAATCCGTCCAAAGATATTCACAATCCCACCCGGAAGTGTATCGCGAAGCCGTCCAAAGATATTCACAACCCCATCTGGATGTACATCGCGAAGTCGTCCAAAGATATTCACAATCCCACCCGGAAGTGTATCGCGAAGGCGTCCAAAGATATTCACAACCCCATCTGGATGTACATCGCGAAGTCGTCCAAAGATATTCACAATCCCATCCCGAAGTGAATCGCGAATCCGTCCAAAGATATTCACAATCCCATCCGATAGTTAATCGAAGCCGTCCGACGGTATAGAAAGAAAACAACACCCCGAAGTCAATAGAAACGCCTCGGTCAAGTTAACGACGAACGCACTCGCAACGTTGACACGTCGTTATGCGGGTATAAAACATTATTCGGTGCGAAAAGTCAAAAGCTATGCTGCATATAAGCCAGAAATAAACTGCGAAGACATCGCGAATCCGTCCAAAGATATTCACAATCCCATCTGGAAGAACGGTATAGAAAGTAACACCCCGTCAATAGAAACGCCTCGGTCAGTTACAAATTTACAACGAACGACCGCAGTCGCAACGTTGACAAGTCGTTATGTGCGTGCGTATAGAACATTATTCGTTGTTCTGAACGCGATTAGGCCTTTTTCGTCTTTATTGTCAGCAGTGACATTTGTATGTCTAAATGTAATGCGTTTCTTTGTGATAAATAAAATTCTCGTAAACTATGCTCTTGAGGACACGGTGCGTATAACGTGAAAAAATTTTAACCGGCCACAGAGGACTGAAATGATCATCCGGCGTTTTATTCAGACTAGATCTAGGGCTTATAACAACTGTTTCGGCCAAATTTTAAAATCAGTAGTTTAATTAAACTGCCACAGAGATTATTCCTTTCCCTCTCACACTAGTGAGTGATCCTTGTTTTCTTTCTCTTTCCCCCTCCCGCGACCTATACCTACCTAAGAAGAAAAGTAAGATGGCGATTCTATTCGAAACTGCGTAAGAGCTCCTTCATTGAGAACTTCAATTATAAAAGATATAAATCAATAAATAAGGTTCGAACCTCTCATAAACATTGTAAAACTAAGTGAGTGATATACCAAAATTGTGAGTGAATACTGGAAGCTATCAGCAAGACATCTTGGACATCAGAGACAACCAGGTGGGTCCTTTCATTCTCCTTCCTTTCCTACATAATCTCTGTGGCGTTATAGAAAAATATATTTAAAATTTTGTGAAAACAATCCTAAAGAATCAGCGCGAAAACAACAACCATTTCTCGTTTAGTGCTTCAGGTAGCGTTTACGATTTATAAAGAGTTTACAATTCACAACTCGCGTAACAAAATTAACGAACTATTCCCTGCTTCAGTAAATAAATTTAAAGCATTCAATTTAAAATAAACTATTGAGACATGAAAAGTTTTACCTCATGCTTACATTTGCTTCAAGGTGGAAGGTGTCCACAATAAGATGAATTCTAGCTAGCTAGACGATATTCCAAATGAGTCCGAAGCTCACGGTAGATTACGTAGTATTGTTTAAAATACATAATATGATTCACGGTCCATGTGGTCTGACGCATACATAGGATTTGCCTTGCTGGGATATGGAGAACCAAAAATGTAATATTTATTTCCCAAAACCTGAAATACCCACCACTTTCAGTACCGATAAAGGATTTATTAACTTGCGTAGAGACAGTAATAATACCGGTTAAATTAAATTTCTCAATACTATTGGACTATCACCAGACCTGCTGGGCGATTACGCTAAAACCGCCCATCCTAATTGACATTCTCGAGCCATTTCAATGGCCATCACGCGCGTCCTTTCCATACAATTTCAAATTAAGAAGGCCATTAAAAGGGCTTTCTTATGTCAATTTTGGATGTGTGGTTTTAGCGTAATCGCACAGCTAGGTCGTGCCATACAATACAACGCTGCTCTCCTTAAGCACGATGCACATATCAAATTGGAAGTTTCAATATATACACTCGAGAGCAATGAATCCGGGTCACTCAAAGAATCCAAAAAATCTCGGAAAGTAAGAATGCTAGGTTAATGCAATAAATTGTATTTAATAGACAATTTAATACTCCTTAAATGAAAGTATTAAAACTTCTTAGTTATTGTAAAGTTATATCATAAAAAATCAAATTTGAAAAGGGAACACTGTCGAAGATGGATATCGAAATTACAGGATTTGTTTTTGCTTTTGTTTGTAATCTGTCATTTATGTTGGTACACAAACCAGGTTGATAGTGCTCAATATTCATTATTCAAGCTGAAATCATGTCGCTTACACTTGAAGAATGCACCAGAATACTTACATTGGTGGAAACCGGCCGGAGTCAGCGCGATACAGCCAGGACTGTCGGTGTGTCGCTGTCAACAGTACAAAGAGTTCTCCGACGTTACAAAGAAACTGGTTCTAACCTACGCAGACCAGGAACGGGCAGAACTAGGTGTACCACAGCACGAGAAGACCGATACTTGGTGAACACCATGCTTCGAAATCGCTTTCTCACAGGAACTGAACTCACAAATCATCGTATTTCAAGACTAAGATATGCCC
Organism: Eupithecia centaureata; assembly: GCA_944547425.1. Taxonomy (NCBI): domain Eukaryota; kingdom Metazoa; phylum Arthropoda; class Insecta; order Lepidoptera; family Geometridae; genus Eupithecia; species Eupithecia centaureata. The sequence continues at coordinate 4,658,161 of OX155698.1, forward strand.
AGAACCACGTATTGGAGTATTGAAGATTGGTCGAAAGTTATATTCTCCGACGAATCAAAATTTATGCTCTACAAGCACGATGGAAGACACAGAGTGTATAGAAGACCAGGGGAAAGATTCAAGCAAGCATGCATCGAAGAAAAAGTAGCCTACGGTGGTGGGTCTGTACTTGTGTGGGCCGGAATTTCCTCTGAAAGTCTCACAGAGCTGGTGATCATAGAAAACGGCTCTTTAACTAGCGTAAGATATGTGGAAGAAATCCTCAACGAACACGTTGGTCCATTTATGGTCAATTTGGGTGAGGATGCTATATTTATGCATGACAATGCCCGACCTCATACAGGTAGGATTGTGAATGACTACCTTCAAGAGATGAACATTACTTGTATGGAGTGGCCAGCGCGCAGCCCGGATATCAACCCGATCGAGCATGCTTGGGACGAGCTAGGGAGATGCGTAAAACAACGAAACCCTCCCCCAATCACGCTTCCTGAGCTCAAAATTGCTCTCACAGAGGAATGGGAGAATATTCCCCAAAATCGTATAAGGAACTTGGTGTACAGCATGCCGAACCGCGTAAACGCAGTAATGGAAGCACGAGGAGGTAATACGAAGTATTGAAATTCAAGAAAATCGTCATAAAGTTCAAAAATTTCATGTTTCCTATTTTTGTTTTAAGGCGAGATCAGCAGTTTTTTTCTTTATGTAATTTTGTGTAAATAAAATGTATGGTGACTCATATTTTTTTAACTTTCATTAAAGGAGTATTAAATTGTCTATTAAATACAATTTATTGCATTAACCTAGCATTCTTACTTTCCGAGATTTTTTGGATTCTTTGAGTGACCCGGATTCATTGCTCTCGAGTGTAGTTTAAATATATCACTAAGCGACAGGACGAATAACGTGTAACTCACTTTGAACCGCTATTTTTCAGGGATTCATACAAAATGATGACCAGGAAGGCATCTGACCTGGAGGCCAAGCTGAAGCTCGCTACATCCCAGCTCAAGGAAGCCAACGAGGACCGAGACAGGCTGCTTCAAGAGCAGGAGGATAGTGAAGCTGAGTTCTTGGCTAACCTAAGCAGCATCCTATCACTCAAGAAGGGCCAGCTCGCCGAACTCCATGCGCATCATGAAGACACTGTGTCAGAAGTGAAACGTTTGAATGCATGCCTGCGTTCCGTGGACAATGGCCATGAATCCTATGAACTGGTGCTGCAGCAGAACAAAGACTTACAGCAAGAGCTTTCAGAGTGTAGAATAAAACTTTATAACTTAGATTGTAAGCCCTTGCATTCAGCAACAAGTTTCTGTAGTACACTAATGGCCATTGATTTCTGACATATCAAATGTGGATCTTACTACACCAAGTGGCCACAGTCAAAGCCAAATACCAGTCATTAAAGGGAACGGTAAAATAAAAAAGTATTCTAAATTAAGGAACTTCATTAGGAAGTCGAAGAAAACAATAAAGAAACAAAAACAACTTCTCAATAATGTGAAATTGTGCAAGGAAAAATGTAACAATAATTACAAGCAGAATTGGACTCCTGTTATAATTTAATAGAACGACACTCAAAGAATTAAGATCACAGGACTGAACAAATTGCTAGTTTAGAAAGGGCACTTAAAGAAGTATCAGCTAAATATAAGCAAGCCCAAAAAGATGCGCATGACCGCTCTCTAAATCAAATAATAAAAAGAAATAAAGATATTGATTTACTTATTGTGTCTGAAGCGGACAAAAATAATGAAATCAAAACGTTCGTAACGAAAAGATACATTATGTGACGCTGCCTGGACGACGACGTTAGCGTACGAACTAACCACGCGCCAACCGGCCGTTATTTTTTCTAACCAGGCTAGGCACCGAGTTCTTAAAGCTCGATTACACTTTACGGTTCATCGTCAACGGTAAGAGTTAGGAAGCTTAAAACGGAAGGTGTAATCGCTGTTAGGAAGAAAGGATGCCGATACCGGAAGACCGTGCGCTCCCGGCCGTCCTAACTTCCTAATTGCCGGTGCACCGGCAAATGTAATCGCTGAAAGAGAGACCGGCCGCTCAGTCGCGCGAGGCGTTTATTGTGAGCGGACGTGCATCAGCGAGCCTTGCGTGCAAAAATGACTTCCCAAAAGGAAAAGGATGTATTGTTTAATGTTCTAGAACTGTATAAAGACATACCTAACTTATGGAACGAATGCAAGATGTTCATATTACTCATTTTGTTTCATAAAAGGAGATATTGCTTGATATGACTCGGCGTTACTATCGGACTATTAGTGTTTTGCATTACGATTGGACTTTTATTTGGTGATATTTCAACGACTCGGCATTCTACTAGACTCATTGTTTTGTTCACTACGATTGGATTATTGGTGTCAAGACGATACTGTAATGCCCCGCATACAGTACTCAGACCAGGAGTATGCTAACATGCATTACATTTATGTGAGTGTGGCTGTAATGGCAACGCAGCTGCTTCACTCTATCGGGAGAGATACCCTAACGTGCGTCACCCTGACTATCGTGTCTTCATTCGAGTGCACAACGCTTTCTCACAAGGAAGAATACCTGGACATGGCGTCGGTGGTTCCGGCGAAGGAAGACCTCAGCGTAGTGACAATGAAGATATTGTACTCAATGTCATTGCGGAAGATCCTTCTGTTTCAACAAGAGAAATAGCAAGACGGGAAGGCATTGGAAAGACGACAGTACACAGCATTTTGAAGAAACACAAATATCATCCTTAACATTTGAGCCGTGCTCAGACTTTAGAGCCAAGGGACTATGATGTAAGATAAATTTTTTGTCGCCAAATGTAGAGCAAAAATAATGAAGACACGGAGTTTTTCGACCAGATTTTGTGGAGCGACGAATCATCGGTCAAAAGAGATGGGTACCTTAACCTACACAATCTCCATAGCTGGCAAATAGAAAATCCTCACATAATGCGCGAAGACAGATCCCAAAACCAATTTAAAATTAATTATTGGACTGGAATATCCCTTGACATCGAAGTGAGTCATATGACTCAGCTCGGCGTGTGTTGCTCGTAAGCCTTATTTCGATAGTGTTAGGGTCTCTTTCCAAAAGCTTTCTTATTGAATGACGTCACACTGAATGACTCGTTCGAATAAAACAATACGTGCCACCATTTTGAAATAAAAGAGAGGTCATATAACCCGCCGAAGTTCAGTCTACCGGAGCGCGCCAACGTGACTAAACAGAGGTGTTGTTGGGTTGTGATATTGTTTGTCGTGTTGTGTATTTTGTGAAAGAATCGGTAAGTTGCCATTTATTATACGTTTTAGAGTGTTTTACCAAGCTTTTTACGTAGTTACAAAAGTATAATAAGTAGTATTTGTTGATAAAACATAGGTTAGAAAGCGGCGGTGCTCAATCATTTGCGCGCGAATTGGCCGATCCTTTGTTTTGTCTGTATTATTTCTATTAGTTATTTAGTTAGGTATGTGTTGAAATATCTTTACATTAGTGAAAAAAAAATATCGTAGAATCTATTTCAATCCTCAACTTGGCCCAATATTCCATAGTTTTGTTTATATTTGATTCTAAAGCGCGCGCGGTACCCAAAATCACGCACACAGACACGTCTCTATCTTGAATGTGTGCGTGTCGTGCGCCCGGTCGCGCTGTTATCTTGATAAAGGGTGTGGTATTTTTGTGTGGCCATCTGCTTAGCTTGGGGCTAGATGATGATTGTCCAACATTATTTATTTATGATTTCCTTGATTATTTTATGACATGAATTTATTAGGTTCAATTATTTTATGAGGTGTATAGGTATATTTATTTATTTCTAAAATATATATTTTAGCCGACTTCAATAAAAAAGACGTTCTTATTTCTTTACTCTGCCCTTGTTATATTTAACTTTTTTTTCACAGTTTCGTAATGTCTTCATCTGATTCGGACGAACCTAGTGTTGTGTGTGAGGTGCGCTCGTACACCGCAACGCCGCGTGGGACCTTGCGCCTAACGGGGAGCCCCCCCACGTTGGCCCTTATTTCTGCGGCAGCTGGTGGAACTGTAAGTCTATTTTCTTTTATCTTATTTCTCTACTCATGTGTTGTATTCACATTATACTATATGTAGGTACCTATATCAACCCGCTGATGGAATTGGCCTCACTTCTGGTGTGTTGTATCTCTTGCCGGCGTTTTCTTTTGATCATTCGCCATTCAATTATATTATATGTGTCCTTTCCTAATTTTTATTTTTTATTTTAGGTGCAGTCATTGCAGGTGACGCCGACTTCGTCTCGTGCTGACGATGGAGCTGTTGCAGGTGGAAGTGTAAGTCTATTTTTTTGTATTGTATTCCATACCAAAATTAGTCTATCAAGCCGTAGCTGTTCTTTTGTGTTTTTTTTTACAAACATTTCACATCGAATTTGCCTGGCGTATATTTTCTTGTCATGTTTAGTATATTTTTTCAATTTCAATGTGGTTACATTGTAATAAAGAAATATAATAAACATTAAAGATGTGAAATTATAAATAATTGTTTTTAGAATTTGACCTTTGAATTTCAATATATAAATATGGCTAACCACTGCTGATCTGTGACTCAACACTCAGCTCTGTTTTGGTTTGTTTACAAACATTTCACATCGCATTTGCCTGGCGTATATTTTCTTGTCATGTTTAGTATATTTTTTCAATTGCAATGTGGTTACATTGTAATAAAGAAATATAATATATATGAACTTGACACTAGACTCCAGTTTAGAATTTGACAGAAACCATTCCATTAGTTCTTGACTCTCTTTACCTTGTGACCTTTTTTTTCCAGGGCACTGGTCATTCTTCCTCTCGCCGGCGCGTCGTGAGAGCTCGTCGTTCACTGCCCCTCCAAGATTACAGTATTGCTCAGTTTTTGGCAGATTCGGGCAGTGACGGCGACTCGGATGCTGATTCATGCTGCCATGCTTCATGCTTCATGCTTCATGATGCTGCCGACATCATCCCGACACGTGCGGACATTAACCGTTTACGCCAAGCAGCAATAGAGAGACAGGAAGGTGAGAATGCGAGTCAAGAATTAGGTGAAGAGTTAGGTGAAGAATTGGGTGATGAATGGATGAATGAAAGGGAGCCGAATGTAGAGAATTTGAACGAGGGAATGAATGAGGAAATGAATGAGGAACCAGATCGCGTAAGTACGGAGTTTCTGTGGTCGGATGACTTCAGTAGTTTTACCGCCCAGAAGGAAACGTACCGACGCGATCCTGGTCCAACATTCATTTCACAGGATCCTGTGGAGTTAAATGGTCAAATTATTGGCCCATTCGAACTGCCAGGAAACCTAAATGGACCGGGTTATTTGACATTTTTACAAAATGATTTACCTGGCCTATTAGAAGACCTTTGTTGGTCCGTCAAAGAATGTGGCTGCAAAATGATGGGTGCCCAGCACATTTCGCTACGCCCGTACGTCGATACCTGAACGAGCGGTATCCCAACAGATGGATCGGCCGCTTGGGACCTATTTTATGGCCACCACGATCGCCCGACCTAAACCCACTGGACTTTTTTTATTGGGGCTGCTTGAAAGAAAAAGTGTACAAAAAACCAATCGCAACAATACAAGAACTTCGTCGACGTGTTTTGGAAGCGGCTCGTGAAATTTCAGAGCGCAGGTATTTGCGCCTATTGAAAAGGTCGTTCATAAGAAGATGTAGAGCCTGTATTAGAGTAGGTGGCAAACAATTTGAACATTTATTATAAGATTATCTATTTTAAATTGTTGTTTCAATTATTAATAACACCCCAACCACCACAATCTACACTCCCTGATTTTCAAAATAAATTCCTTATCTTATTATTTGTTTTCGTTATAAGAAAAATAGGGCTAGAGAAACATAGGTAGACATAACTCGGTAATTAGATAATAAAAAATTTAGTGTGATACCTTTTAAGAAACCCCCCACAAGTACCTGCGGGGTTATCCATTAATTACCGGACACCCTGTATTTAAATTCCCATTTGAATTAGTAGACGACCAAAGCATTAAGCTACTGGTCCCAAACTAATGGTGGTCAAAGGACCGAGCTCATAGCGTACGCGGACGTTATTATTTATGACGAAGCCCCGATAGCTATGATAGATCATAGATCATATGGAAATAATAATAATATTTTCGGAGCTAAAGTCATTATTTTAGCTGGAGACTAAAGACAAATTCCTTCCGTACATTTTATATACATCAGTCAAAATGTCTGAGCTCTGGCAACGAATTAAAACATTTTCTTGGGTAACTTGACACATTTGATTTCAATAATATTGATAGAGTAGAATCAGGATTAGTATATTTTGTTTTTCCCGCATTAGAGGAGCCCGGTGCATGTATTCACCGAATGATATTATGCACTCGCAACGAGGCTGTAAGGGAAATTATTAATTTAATATTTGAAAAATTAGAGGGGGAGGAGCCTTTTTATTCTATGGATAGAATTGATAACGATAACTTTGAGTGGGTCACATGAAATGTGATTTGGTCCAGATACTTTCAATCATTTTAATCCTAACGGTATCCCGCCTAATCCCGATTACGAAAAATGGGTTATTTGTTTGATCAAGCGTAATCTAACTTTCAATGACGGTCTTGTAAAAGTACTAAAGTAATAATTACGGGCACTTAGCTTTTCTTGATTGTTCGAAAATGTAATAACCCAGAAGACTATTTCATTTAATTCCTCGAATCTTATTCACAGCTCCAATCTGTCCAAATAATCTTTATGAAATGTTGCATCGACAGTTTCCTTTGCAATTGTGTTACGCGATGACGATTCTCAAAATTCAGGGACAAAAGTCGGTTTAGATTTGAGATCGGACATGTTCAGTCACGGTTAGCTTAACGTAGCTTTAGGGAGATTCACTGCGAAACAAAATATAAAAACCAACCAAAAATTTTGAGGTATATTCTCAGAAAAACTCTCAGATGAACCAGATCTTGGTGCAACATGAAATTTCGTAGTACGTTTGCTTCGGGGATTGCCAAGAAGGCTGACTGAACCACATCATATACTCTGATAACTTTTATACCTCTTTGCCATTGGTATATTTTTTAGCTAAAGAAGGAATACACGCTGTGGGGACTGTGCAACAAAACAGGATTCCAAATAATAAATTTTCAGACTAAAATGATTTCATGAAGAAATCGGTGCTCAGAGGTAGTTATGAAGAGAGAGTTTCCATGCTTGATGGTATAGATATGAGCTGTGTAGCATGGAAAGATAATAAGGTAGGAACCCTGATACTGGAGCATTGCCTCCTGCTTAAGTAAATAGGTATGACAAGGCAAAACTACTAGAAAAATTTGATATTACTTGCCCATTTATTGTCCAAGAATACAATAAGCATATGGGAGGAGTCGACCTCATGGATAGCTTTTTGGGCAGAAATCACATCACTGAGGTCTAAAAAGTGGTAGGTACCTGGGTGTTTTTTTTTTCATTTATTTGATCTAGCAGTAATAAATGCTTGGATTGTCTATAAAAAAATGTGCAGAAAAGGGGTGAACTTAAAAATAGTCTGGTTACAATGAGCCAAATAAAAAATGAATTGGCCTTTGTGCTTTGCAAGATGCTAAAAGATGCGTCCCAGCAGCAGTGTCCTAGAAGAAGAATTGCTGTCAAAAAAATAAAAGGTTCTCCAGCTCCTCCACCTTCAAAAGACATAAGGAGGGATGGTTGGTTCTGAACATTGGCCAAAAGTAGGTGGGTCACTCCGGTGCAAATATCCTAAATGCAAAGGTTATTCCACAATATCATGCAGTAAATGTGTATTAAGTGTAAAGTTAATTTGTGCCTTAAAAAGAATAATAATTGTATTTTTAAATTATCATCAAGAATAAAGAATGTAAAGGATGTTCTAGTTTTTATTTGATTTGTTACCCCGGTTTCGATTCCCTGCGTTTCGACTTCCCATCGTTTCGACTTACCTCGAACCATAAGTACAGTTAGTAAAAGAAGTGTGTTAGTTTTAAAAATAATCAACATTTATAGGTACAATCTCTTTTTTAATTTTTTACAGTTTTAGTCAGACTTCAGGTCTACCTTATGATAAATCACAGTTTAATTACAAATATCTAAGTAAACATTTTCAAATAAAATCGAATACTTACAAATGTAATACGAAACAAATAAAAATACGATACAAATAAGTATAAAAACACACCTATAGCTTTATGACATAGGTACATCATTATATATATTATTTAGTCACAGATACATTTTTTTAAATTGAAATCGGGTAAACATTTATGAGACCTTTTTTTGTAATACTGTAAGTACTCATGTATTTTATAATAGTATTACTATAAAGCATTGCATCCCTAATTTGTACATTCCTAAATCGATGAAGATAGGTATATCTTATTTTTCGTATATCGCTTATACTGCTGCTCGTTGATGGTCCTGCACAGGAATACTCAAAGGTAGATTTAGTAGGTGGTTCTTTTGCATTTAGGGGAGAGGGGGTTTTAGCAAATATCACGTAATTTTTTTCTAGTAGGAAACGGCAAAAAATTTGCACGAAAGTAAAGTTAAAGTAAGTAATTTTAAACTACGGTAATACACACAAATTTCAAATACTAGTTGAAAGTAATGTAACAATTTATCTTTTTGTATACAGGGTGTAAAAAGACTACTATCGAAAAATGAAGGGTAGCAATCAGACCATTATTCTGAACACATTTATCGAAAAAAAAAGCGAAAAAAAAATTTACCTTTCTTCAAATTTTTATTTTTTTATCTAGTTACACACCCATAGTACAACACTAGGAAAACATATCAACTCGAATAAATCATTTTTAAAAGCAAAAATAAATAAATTACAAAAACAACGCCATGTATTTTGTACCCAAAGTACAGCGCAAAGTGATCGACCTCAACTCACTCAGCTGTTTAAGGTCACGTGCACTAACACGAGAGCGAGATACGCAACACGCAAATTAGTAGGCCCGATTTTGAATCTTAATTCAATGGAATTTTGTCCCGCAAACTAGATAAACGAAAACCTTATTCCGTTCAGCATAAGGTTTATAACAGCGGTATTTTTCTATGTCGGCAAAACAAGGCAAGGTTCGGCATGGTTCGGCTCCCTTTGATACGCACAGGTGTGGCGCAGTGCTTTGAAAGGAATCTCATGTTTATTCCATTCGACATAAGTCTTGTTTGAGCCAGATCTTAGATTTACTTTAGTTGGGTAGGATTCTTCGTAATTGCGAACCGAGCCGCGGAGAGCCGAGGACGTCACGCTGCCGTTGTCGTCGAGAACGAACCGTTTGTCGGGATGTGAGCAAGAAAACGAACTCGCGAACCCATATGAGCGAGCGAGAGGAGGATAGAGACGCGGTATGTCCCCATGAATCTAAACATACGTCGCCGCAGTAGCAAGCGAGCCAGTTGCTTGAAGACGCTTCGTACGTACGGTCGCGGTCCATTCTCTTGTGATTGACCCACGCTATCTAAAAAAACTGTTCACAGACTGTGTAATTGTGTATGTGCTGTTCTGGTGCTGTTATCCTGTTGCTGCCCACCACGTTCGGAGTCCTAGAGAAAGCCCAAGCGGTCTCGGGGGTAAGTGAACGCGATTTGTCTTGCACTTCTGAGGTTTTTCTGTGATCGGCTCTTTCAAGTCACCTAGCCCGCACTCCGGCGCAAACAAGTCTTATTACACCTCGGCTATTGATTTATTCGGGTTTTATAAAAGGATTTAATTTTGCGGAATTATGTACCTATTATTTTATTTCGTTTCGTCGTCTAGCTAGTCGGTGTTTAGTATTCGTAGTGAACACATGCACCGCTCCGGGTGGTCATGTAAATTGCAATTTGCAACTTTTCGAATAGGTATTGTTATGTTTTTAAGTAGTTGCTATAAAGACCTTACCTTAAACTTTGACCACTTATAACTTTACTAGCTACCCGCCCCGGCTTCGCACGGGTGTATCACTACATAGTATAAAACAAAGTCGCTTTTTCTGTCCCTATGTGCCTATATCATTATGTCCCTTTGACTTATTTATACGTATAACTAGCGACCGCCCCGGCTTCGCACGGTTTTATTATCCGTAAAAACCTTCCTCTTGAATCACTCTATCTATTTAAAAAAACCGCGAGTGAGTGATGCGTCGCGCGCGACTCACGTCGGCGCGGCGGCGTAGGTATCGAAGTGGACGCGTACATTGCTTGCAAACAAAATAATTGAAAATGTTAAAACATGTTTATCTTCGGCTAGAATTTTTTTTTCGGCCTGCGGATTTTTGTTTTGTATAAGTTTAAAGGTGCTTCGCCATCCCCCTTCGTTTTCGATAGTTGTCTGTTTACACGCTGTATATTTTTTATAATCCAACGCGTTTCCAGCCAAAGCATAATTTTTTAAAAATGTCATGTCAGATTTGGGAGGTTGAGGAAAATCTTACGAAATTTCACCAGAGGGGGCGGAGGGTCAAAAAATCCTGAAAAATGCCACACATGGATTATAAAAAATATATACAAAAAGATAAATTGTTACATTACTTTCAACTAGTATTTGAAATTTGTGTGTATAACTACGGTAGTAGTTTAAAATTACTTACTTTAACTTTACTTTCGTGCAAATTTTTTGCCGTTTCCTACTAGAAAAAAATTACGTGATATTTGCTAAAACCCCCTCTCCCCTAAATGCAAAAGAACCACCTACTAAATCTACCTTTGAGTATTCCTGTGCAGGACCATCAACGAGCAGCAGTATAAGCGATATACGAAAAATAAGATATACCTATCTTCATCGATTTAGGAATGTACAAATTAGGGATGCAATGCTTTATAGTAATACTATTATAAAATACATGAGTACTTACAGTATTACAAAAAAGGTCTCATAAATGTTTACCCGATTTCAATTTAAAAAAATGTATCTGTGACTAAATAATATATATAATGATGTACCTATGTCATAAAGCTATAGGTGTGTCTTTATACTTATTTGTATCGTATTTTTATTTGTTTCGTATTACATTTGTAAGTATTCGATTTTATTTGAAAATGTTTACTTAGATATTTGTAATTAAACTGTGATTTATCATAAGGTAGACCTGAAGTCTGACTAAAACTGTAAAAAATTCAAAACGAGATTGTACCTATAATAAATGTTGATTATTTTTAAAACTAACACACTTCTTTTACTAACTGTACTTATGGTTCGAGGTAAGTCGAAACGCAGGGAATCGAAACCGGGGTAACAAATCTTTATTTATTTAGTACTATGCTAAACAAGTAGAATTGCATGATGATGGATATTTCCATCATACTGTTTTTTACTTATTTCGTATACTAAGATTTTTTTTAAATATTTTTCCCTTAATCTAGAGCATGTATTACATCACCCTGATTTATTTCACAAAGAAAAATCATGCAAAGAAGGGTTATTGCACTAAATAGCAAACCGTACGCGAAAAACATAGTAATTTCAGAGGTTATCTCATATAAATGGCTAGGGGTGGTCGTTAAATAAACGTTTTTTTTAAACTGTTTTTTGCCATCGACTGATAAACCAGTTTACAGTACACAGTTATTTGCATCGTAAGATTTTGCCCGATTTTCAAGGGAAAACTGCAACAGAGATATTTTCAATCAGTTGCTTTTGAAGTCAGCTTACTCTAATTAGTAGGGGGAAGTTCCCTAAGCCCGGACAGATCCTAAAGTCGGACAGTATTTGTATCAGTGCCAAAAATAGTTATTTGCTTGTGCCGCAGTCAGAAAGCTTCTCCCAAGTGGAGTAAGGGGGGCGTGTGACAGAGGCCAGTGGTGACTCGTTCGTTACAATGTTACGTGCGTAAAGAAGACATGACCATAACTAATTCAGAAGTCTTCACTGCAAATAATTTTAGATATTACTGTGAATAGACTCTTCAAAACTCTTGAAACTGAAACAAGCAGTAATTTAACTCTAATAAGCAAATTAAATTTGACGGTGCATCTGGAAATGCCCAGAATCTGGGCATAGTAACTACAAGCAAAGAATAGATGGTGATGATTCTAGCATCTTTATGTGTTCATTTGTTCCGTTAAAATTTGTGAATGATGACACTTCGCAAAAGAAAACGATTTGAATATTAAAAATGACATAGCCTCAATTGATTCTGAAATCGCGGGTCTCAGACCAACTGTTACTGAAGATGCCTGTCTCGTCAAGTATCAACTTCACATGACAATGATAGATGGAAGTTAACCGCATCTTTCAGACACATCAACAGCGACATGCGCAAAAAAGTCAATGTGTGGAAATATTTAGGTTCGTATGGCTAAGACAAGCCTTCGCCCTTCATGCACGAATAAGATGCATGGAATAAAGGTGAAACAACTGCCGGTCAAGTGATCAAGAAAAAAATTTGGTCTGAAATCTCTCAATCTCTGAATTCTTTGATAAACATGAACTGTCATGGAAAAAGTTGATAGGCGTATGCAATGCAATGCACAGACGGCGGCGCTCCGGTAATGCTTGGATCTCGTTCAGGATTCGTACAGTTGGTGAAAGAAAACAAATCCCAACGTAATTACTATTCACCATTTGAAACACCGTCAAGCCTTGGCAGCCAAAACACTTAAAGAACTCTATGACGCACGTCTTAAAATTATGCAGTAAAATTGAAAATTATGTTAAAAAGAGTGCAGTGTAAACACGCGTTTTTTATGGCTCTTTGTGAAGATTTGGTCTCAGAACACAAGACATACTTAGTTACTTCACACACTATCAATAACACTCCATCAGGGTTTCCTGCGTAAGCGATATATCCGTTTTCGAGAAACATGTTCTGCGCAAGAAGAACCCTTGATTGTTACATCTGAAAATGTAGTTCCTTATGTAGTTATTGCTGAACATGTGGAGAGGAGACTGATCTAGCTGAAGGTTATTTCAAGTTGATGCTTGCTTTTGTGCCATGCCACGTTCTTACATAAAAAAATTGTGGTTTCCGCCTAAAATAGAAGCTTTGTTGAGTGGAGGACGTTTGTGTCTCGCTGTCCATGTATAAATGAAAATTCCTGTTCGCTTGTTGACGGATATATTTGAGTTCAATGTATTTAAATAGTACATAAAAAGAATTATTTGATTTAACCGCGATATACAGATGTATGGAACAAATGGACCATGACAGCTCCTTGTACCATACCAGTTCGACCTCTAGCGCCGACGTCAATGCATTTTTGAGTCAATAACCAGAAAAAAATTTACCCCTTTCGTCACTCCCTTCAGGATACTGTTTAAAAAATGTTTGTTTTATTACAAATAAAAATTTTCGAAAGTCTTTTTCACCTTTTTACTAAGCCGGTCTCTTCTCGGTAGGTATAGCTCGAATGATAGTACCGATAGTAATCGTTTGTAATTACAAATTCGTTCGGGTTTTTTGAAATTTTGAATGCGCTAAGTGTCAGTTGGTTGTTGGTCAGTTCGTTTTGTTATTGTTGTTCGTTATTGTTATTTGTTATTGTTGTTTGTAATATGAATCCTATGGATTGAATACTGGCCCGTAATTTCACTATGTAGAATTACGCGGCCAGCATCTCCGATGAGGAGAAGGCACTAGAAGCTGCTTAAACGTGGCTTTTAGTGCCAACTTCTCGACGGCGGTGTCAACATTTTCATTCGGCAATGTCTGCGGAACAACGTTCCGACTGTATGTGTAGGTTTCGGAGGCGTTGCCGCATAAGGGGCTGTATCGGTGGGGTTGTGGCAGCAACAACAAACACCATTTTTGAAAAGTCCCACTTATCAATGCTGCAAACTATGTGCCTCATATTTCACTTTTTCGAAAAGATATGGTGTCGTTAGCTGCAAAGGACGTAGGGGTGGACCGGAAAACGGCAGTACAAATGATCCACTACCTCAGAGAGGTATTTGAGGTGGCAGAGGCTCACGACTGTGAGCTAATCGGGGGCCAAAATGACGTTGTAGAAGTCGACGAATCACATTTATTTACAAATAAATATCACCACGGTCGACTTCTTCAACGACAAAAGTGGTCGTTTGGGTGTATGATTCGACTCGACTCACACACGACGTGCATGTCGATCTCATCCCCAACAAATTCCGCCAGATCCTAGACCCCATCATAGCGTCCAATGTCAAGCCCGGGACATTTATTATGTCAGACATGCACCGGGCTTACCAGGGAGTGGATGCGAGATTGGGCATGAGGGGTCACGCCACCGTGAACCACAGCTTTATGTTTGTCAACGGGACTGTGGACCTCGTTGTTGGCTCCAGGCTAGGCATACCGGTGGCTGGATCTGCAGACGTACGGGTGAAGGTCCACACCAACACCATCGAACGATAATGGCACGAATTGAAACGCCATTGTCGCTCATGCCGAAGCACTCGCCGCCTAAAATGGTACATGGGAGAATATACGTACCGGCAAAATTTTCTAAAAAAGCACCCCTCAGATGCAGCCAGATTCCGTAGGATACAAAAAAGGGGCATCAAAATAACTAACAGCCGGTGCCACCCCAATTGCATTAGGGTGTAAATTTGTATACTGCCACTGCCACCCCTAAAGTTTTTTTGAACAGAACGACAGACCTCTGTCTGACCAGAGTCTGTAATTCTGTTCAAATCTTTTAAACAGAAATGGGACCAAACTGTTGCTACTTGGCAGAGACATAATATCGGTCTAAAACTACCCAAAGCACTGTTTTCACAATTTTTGGGTGAAACTTGGATGGAAGTTAGTGAAGATGTTATCATGAGTGGATTTAGAAAATCGGGGATATTCCCGTTCAATTCTGACGTCATCCCAAGAGAAAGTTTCTCTAAGCTTAACTTGCGGATAACGGGGCTGGTTACACTTTTAGAATTAAGTTTATTTAAGATCTCTTATAGTTAATATTTAAGTGTAATTGTTTGTTATCCCTAAGAAATAAAAATAAAAAAAAAATAAAAATAAAATAAGGAGGCTTGTGTGTCCAGTGAACGATAGTGAGGTAGGTCCTTATCCTGATCGTTCAAATAACTCATCACCATCGATAATAAATCCACCAGCTTTCGGGGAGGAGCCCATTCCAACAACTTCTCAATCGTCAATTGTCAACGAAGCAGGTTCACAGAATTCCGTTACGTCAACTCCTCTATCAAATGAGATATAAGACAGACTCTAATACTGCCCCAACTATATCATTAGAACAAATGATTATTTTCACTATACAGCAAAAAGATCGGGCTGTAAATAAACAAAAGAAACGTAATGCCGGCTCACACACCTGCTGCAGGGGCAATATGGGAATTGGAATTTGGATTGCCTCCTTAATTGTGATGTGTGTAGGCAAGCAGGAGCAATTTTTAGATTGGGCCTGCGGCAGGGCGGCAGGAGCGCAAAACCTTCCTAGCTCCCTAGATTGTGTCTACCGCCCTGCAAGGTTTGCTGCGTGTGTAGGATTGGGGCAATTCCAGTCAGTTCATTGGTGACAACCGAGCGGAGTGGACAAAAATGGAAAAACAGCGTGAAATATGGACGCGGGTTATAAACGTCTTTAAAAACCTGTGGGGTAAAAAACATAAACAATACTTTAATAGAGATTTGCGAAACCAAACATTCGAACTAATGTTCGAAATTTATCGCGAACTCGCGCACAATGTAGACATTGCAATTTTCAAAAAAAGTTTGAAAACATGCGGACCTCTTACTCACGTGAGTTGAAAAAGGTCAGTACCTATTTCCTTTGCAAATACCTATTTTAAGTGTTTCGACAATACAGGAGGCATTCTCGTGGACGTACGTTCAGCGGGACTATCAGTTACAAACTGAACGGCAGGCTAGTGTGTAGAGAACAGCTAAAATTGGTCCAACCGCCGTGCGACCGGTATTGCCCCTGCAGCAGGTGTGTGAGTAGCCGGCTTAAGGAAGCCTCAGGTGCGGAAGTTGTTACGTCGACTGAAATGCTTGAGATTTTAAGGGAAAAAGAAAATCTAATTGATTGCAGACACATATTTAATTTTTTTGTTCCAAATCATATCAGCCGATGATTCCAAAAATCTATGAATATTTTAGGAGCGGTAGGTACATTTTACAGTTGCCCTGGCACCTTTTGCTCAAATGTTTAATATTAATGGCAATAGCATTAGCCTTATTGCCAGTTGGGCCAACTCAGAAACCGTTTGAAGGACAAATTTTTCAGAAACATAAATAAAACATTATTGAAGAATGTATCCAATCATGAGAAGAATCTTTTTGTGTCGAAGCTGAACAGTTTTTAAGACGATCCAACCAATATTTGCAAGATCGTTATGATTCTTCAGATAATTCTTTATACAAGCTCTTGTCTTTGAAAAATGATGATATCCTTAATAGTCAATAGTCAAAATGCTTTATTTCCCTTACGGACACTTGGACACGCCATAAAATTCATTTAATAAATAATAATTATTTATTAAATGAATTTTATTAATCAATAGTTAATCAAAGTGAGCACTTTATTTTCTAGTTTTAATTATTAATACTAGAAAATAAAGTGCTCACTTTGATGTTTGTTCACTTCTATCTGGTTGCGCGCATATTCAACTTATTGTAACTAGTTAACTTTCTGCATAGAAGCAAACGTTTTTTGGGTGTCTATTCCCTTTACTCCCCATCCCTCTCCAGCACATAGAATACCGCTCAAGAGTGAGCGAGAACATCCGCATGGGTCATACAAGATGGCTCACTCAAACAGTCGTTGGTCGTTACTCGAACGATAAACAGCAAAAAGATCACCTCGATCATCCGCTCCTCTGGGAACCCCTAAATTCCCATCTGTGCCGTGATTATACCGTGTGCGCGCCGCGAGTGGTACTTGTACTGGATCTGGAGCCCACAGAATCAAAGGTATGTGCTTTTCCGCTCCTGGGGCAAAGACTGACTCATAACCTCCTCAAACCTATGTCAGTCGGCCGATTCCTTGTCCTGGACACTCAAAATCCCGCAGACCTACTATCTGGCGATCCCATTTTCTGGTCCTTTCGAGCCGCGATATACCTACTCGCTTGTATATCTCGCTAAATAGTTGAATCTGCGCCGCAATCTTGTTTCGTTTTCGCTTCACACGGCGCACGGCATAGACCGCCATTTTGTTGTTTACTCATTACGCAGGAAATTATTGTAAAATAATTGCTACTTTCACATCGCATCGCACCCCATCGCATCGCATCGCGCATAAATTATAACTTCAAATAGGAATCGCACTAAACCTATTTAGTTATAATACTATAGTCAACCCCGCTTAACCTAAACTTTGCCTTTCGTATTTCGCATTCTTCATTTTCTGTAGGTAGGTACGTACGTTACGTCACCTACGCACTAACGCTACGCCGCTTATTTTGTGTAGTCTTTCGCATAAATTACACATTTACTTTAAATACACCGTAGTTAGTAACTTTCAGTAACGCACCGACTCGTTAATTTTATTCATTCTAGCCCTACGCTTGAACTCGTAAGCAAATCAGCTGCTGGTAAATTACCTACACTGCATTGTTACAACTTACGCATTTCTGCTATATCGCTTTACTTACCGCTACATATACATATATTTGTGATTATAAAAACTTTGATTTTCCAATCCATTCAAAATGCCGCCGCCTTCTGTAGAATCTACCGCACAAGCGCAGCTAAAACTACTGTTCGCTAAGAGAGACCGAATATTCGCTCGAATGCAAGCTATAAGTGATCGAGCGAAGAACTTGAGTTCTGGTATTCCTACCGACAAGGAATCATTTCTTTGTGATTATGAGGTTGTTGACATGTTACATTGCGACTTCGAGAAGTTAGTTGATAAAATAACAGAAATAGAACTGAAACTCAATCCCGAGACCGCAATCAACTTCCAGGTTCTATCATCGTTTGAGGACCTGTTAGGTTGTGTACGTCGCGCTGCTAGAAAGCTGCAGTCCGTCGACACGGATGTCAAACCCTCTACAGCAGTTGCAACTGCTGCAACACCTCATAGGTTACCTAGGCTGCCGCCCATAGAAATCCCTAACTTTGATGGTGATTTAAAGGATTGGCCTCTATTCCATGCTAGCTTTCAAAATTCGGTTCATAACAACGCTTCTCTGACCGATTCAGAGAAATTATACTACCTTCTAGGTAAACTCACGGGCCGCGCCCGGTCAGCCTGTGCAGGTATAAATTTGGTGCCTGAAAACTACTCACTTATTTTTGATTGGCTCAAAGATAAGTATGAAGACAAACGCCTCATGGCAGTATCCTATCTAGATGAAATATTCGACCTAAAACCAGTGTCATCGAGTTCCGCTTCTAGTCTGGAATTATTTCTTGACAAGTTTTCAACTTCAATCGCTGCATTAAAAAATCTAGGTATAGATAATCTCGCTGACTTCGTGTTTTTATACATGACGCTTAAGAAATTGGATGTTGAAACTGCGCGTTCGTTCGAGTTCGATCAACTTGGCTCGAAAATTCCAACATTCGATAGTTTGACGGCTTTTTTGAGAAATCACTTAAAAATATTACATCGAACTTCGCCCGCACAAACGTCTAAGCGTAAGCCCCATGGTTCTACGCAAACATATGTCAACACGACAGCCAGTGCTGAGTCAGGCTCATCATTATGCTCACTGTGTGATAAGCAGCATGATATTATATATAAATGTCAGGCTTTTCATAAGTTAGACGAACGCGAACGTTTTGCTTTTGTAAAAACCAAGCGTTTGTGTCTAAATTGTCTGAGTGATAGACATCGCATCGCGAATTGCGCTTCCAATTTTCGTTGTAAGAAGTGCAACTCAAAGCATCATACCTTGTTGTGCTTTGGTAATAAACCACAAAATAGTAAACCCGCACAAACGACGGCGCCCGCGCCGCCGCCGCCACCGCTCACGTCGGCGCAGCTGCCCGCCTCGAATGAGACGTGCGCGCTCCCCGCTCGTTCTTCGCATCATGATAATATCGCACTGTGCGCGTTATCAGCGGATAATGACTTTGTTCATCGCACCGTCGTGCTACCTACCGCTCGAGTTATTGTTATAGATTCTCATGGTAACGAAGTTATCGTGCGCGCTTTGTTAGATAGCGCATCACAAAGTAATTTTGTTACTTCTGATTGCTACAACCGCTTAGGATTAAACCTAAAACAGAACCCTACTTCTCTCGTACAGGGAATAGGAGGTTCTAGTAAGACAATTCAAGGTTCAGTAACGCTTAGATTTTTCTCCCGCTTGGATCGCCGCGTTCATTACGATATGGAATCGTTAGTAGTAGACAAAATAACAGAGCGTTTGCCCGCGGTTTCGGTCGAAGTTTCCGACTTGAGTAACTTCAAAAATCTGCCTCTGGCAGATGATACCTACTCCGTGCCGGGTTCAATTCAAATGCTTATAGGCGCTTCGATTTTCCCTCACTCTACTACTACATCGTAAGGTTCAAGGAAGCACTTCGCTTCATTCTCCGCTCGCCTTGGAGACTGTCCTTGGCTATGTTGTCATTGGTAACGCTCCTACTCAAGTAGGTAGCTACCCATCGCTCTCGTACTGTTGTACCTCACCCACTTTGGACTCTGCCGTCCGCAAGTTCTGGGAGCTTGAGGAAGTAGACGTCGCACCGGTACTTAGTCCAGACGATCGTCTGTGCGAGGAGATTTATACTCGTACGACCTCTCGCGACGATGATGGTCGCTATGTAGTATCGCTCCCTTTCAAGGGTGATATAGTGTCGCTTGGTGACTCACGACAAGCTGCTGAACGTCGATTTCATTGTTTAGAAAAGAAGATGCAGGCCTCGCCTACGATGGTGTGATTCGCGAATATTTAGAAAAGGGCTATCTTTCTCCCGCGCTTAATGACACCGATACCTCCCAAACTCCATCGTACATCATCCCGCATCACGGAGTCATTAAGGAAGACAAGGTCACATCTAAACTACGCGTCGTGTTAGACGGCAGTTGTAAAACCAGTTCCCAAGTTTCTCTTAATGATCTTCTGTATAGTGGACAAAACCTCCAAGGGAATCTTTTCAATATTATAGTAAACTTTCGCTTGTTCTCGATCGCGCTTTCGTCAGATATTCGTCAAATGTTTCTCGCTATTGGAGTTAGAGAATCTGATCGCCGCTATCAGCGCATTTTGTATAGATTTTCCCCGCATGAACCTATCCAGGTTTTCGAATTTAACCGCGTTGTGTTCGGGCTTCGCTCTAGTCCGTTTCACGCACTCCGCACTATAAAACAACTCGCTGTAGATGAAGGTGACTCGTACCCCGCCTCTAAGGACATTATCGATACTGGCTTATACATGGACGACTTTGTCTATTCTGTTCAATCTGAAGACGAGGGAGTTTCCACAGCTGCGGCAATGATAAGTCTCATGAAGTCCGGCCAGTTCGAGCTTGTGAAGTGGACGAGTAACTCGAAGGTAGTGCTCAACTCCATCCCGCTATCACATCAGCTATCATCACTCAAACAGTTTGATGAAGCAGACCAACATAAGGTTCTTGGTCTATGTTGGTCACCCGCTAATGATCATTTTTGTTTATCAATAGCCCCGCCTATTCGTACTTGTACTAAACGCAATATTTTGTCTTGTGTCGCTAAAATATGGGACGTCATGGGGTTTGTCGCACCCGTCGTCTTATACGCTAAATTGCTGATCAAACAACTATGGTTGTGTGATTGTGGTTGGGACGACGCTCCGCCGAACGACATCGCTCAACTTTGGTTCCGCTTTAGGGAAGAACTTCCTTTGCTCGCTGAAGTAAGGATTCCACGTCACGTGGGTATCATCGAAACCAGTGTAGTTACCATTCTGGGATTCGCAGACGCGAGTGAAAAGGCATATGGAGGCGTGGTATACTTCCATGTAGAAAATGCCAATGGTTGCACCTTGAGCTTAATATGCGCTAAGTCAAAGGTTTCACCACAAAAGGTCGTCTCATTAGCTCGCCTCGAGCTCTGCGCTATTCTCGTCTTAGCACGCCTCATAAAAGTTATTGTTTCAGCTTGTCAAACCCGCATCGCTATTAGAAATATTTTCGCATTTTCCGACTCAACTGTCGCACTTTGTTGGGTACACTCTTCTCCGCATCGTTGGCAAACATTTGTTGCCAATCGAATAACTAAAATTCAAAATGACTTATCACCGCAAAATTTGTATCATGTGCCTGGCATTGAAAACCCCGCTGATTGTTTGTCTCGTGGCCTTACGCCTTCGCAAATCATTGAACACCCACCTAACCTAACACCCTTGGGCCCATTTAGACGTCTCGCATTGGCCCATTGTGGCATTTAACCCCTCGACTATATCGGAGGTTCCTGAAGAAAGGAAACACACGCTGTTGGTCGCTGAACCGCCTCAAGAACCGCTACTTATATCGCTGTCAAACCGCTTTTCTTCATGGTCGAAGCTACTTCGTTGTGTAGTTTACATTAGTAGATTCGCTAAGTTGATACCCTCGCGTGGGCGCATAACCGCATCGGATCTTGAATTCTCGGAGTCACTAGTACTTCGCGAACTTCAAAAATTCCATTTCGCTGTCGAATTCGCAAATTTGAATGCAGGAAGATCATGTAACCGTGCAATTCAATGCCTCAAACCCTTTATAAAGGATGGTATTATCAGAGTTGGAGGTCGTTTATCGAATTCTAACTTAGATTTTTCTCAAAAGCATCCTATTTTGTTACCCCGCAAAGCCCACATATTAGATTTATTAATCGATCATTACCACAAGGTAAACTGCCATGCAGGCCCGGACCTGCTCATGTCACTTTTACGCCAACGATACTGGATACTTGCAGCACGCAATATCATTCGATATAGAATACATAAATGTCTCCCATGCTTTCGACTTCGTCCTAAAGCTTTATTTCCGGAAATGGCTGATCATCGCTCCTGCCGTGTTGTAGAGTCAGCGAAGGCATTCGTGTACACAGGTACTGACTACTGCGGTCCATTTAGAGTAACACTTACTCGTGGTTAGGGAATGGACACCGGTATTCGGTATTACCGAAAAACCGGTAATACCGAGTTATTTAAGGCACTTCGGAATACCGGTATTGAAATTGCTAATCCCGGTTTTTCGGTATTTTGAATTAAACGTAAAAATAAATGAAAAAACTCATAAGGCGGCTCCGGATTACACAAATTTACCTTATTATACTAATTTATATTTATTTTAAATTTATAATGATTGTAAAATTGATGGACAGTCTACGTTTTCGCTTCAGCATGTCTTCATGTGGTCACAAACCGACTTCAAAATAAATAAACGTACAAATTCCCGTAGGCTAGTGTTAGACTGTTTGTTGATTTATATCTTTACTTATATAGTACGAGCAAGCAGATAGACGGACGCGGGTGGCTTTGAGCTAGCCACCTAGCTAATAGCGAGCATAGCGTCAGGGACATTATTTCTGCATGCATAAAGCTTGACTGGCGAAATTAACAACGAATGCACGTGCAAGTGAAAAAAAGTATTGTACCTGTAATTTCTTGGGAATAAAACCGTCAGACCCGTGCGTCTTTCTTTGTCAGGCACATTTTCAATCGCATAGTGCGCTCTCGCTCGGTAGGCGTTCTCTATCAATTGTCATTGTTACTACGCACGAGCACAAGATTCAAACGGTAATCAGTGTATCGTATTAGGCAGACAAGTTCAAAAACAGTTTGGTTGTTGGTTTGGTATTGGAGACGAAAACAATCAACGAAAGAATAAACGGTAAGTAATATTTCGTATCATTTCATCTATTAATTTCTCAAACAATTTACCATAACGGAAGTTTTGTATTGCACGTCTTATTGTCTAGAGCAAATAAATAACTATTATACTGAATTACTGATAGATATCAATAGGCATAATATGAATGAATTCAAAACAGAAATGTTTT
Source organism: Eupithecia centaureata (assembly GCA_944547425.1). Classification (NCBI taxonomy): domain Eukaryota; kingdom Metazoa; phylum Arthropoda; class Insecta; order Lepidoptera; family Geometridae; genus Eupithecia; species Eupithecia centaureata. The sequence continues at coordinate 4,681,034 of OX155698.1, forward strand.
TCAACCGCTCACCGACCGAAATGTAGGTGGATCTCAATTCTACTGTATTTATTTTAGTTTTTTTGTATGTTACCTCCGAATTTTTCTCTAGGTGAAACGCTTTTGATGATTCTTTCGTTATTTGAAAGTTATTGCTTATCTTGTGGTCTTGTCGATTACTTTCCTATTTAAAAGACTTCAATATAAAATAGAGATTATTAGAGATAAACTTTCTAAAATACCTGTCCTATTTTCAGTTCCATCCAACCATGAAGTACGAGAAATATAAAAAAGAGCACCACAAAACTCCACGTCTTAGTTCCACGGAGTTCTCCCACTGTGGAGGACGGCATTGAAGTGGTTCTGTAGGTCCTGTATGACAGAGGCTCCTCCTGCCTTCAGAAGCTCTGAAGTAATACCGTCCTCACCGGGGGCTTTTCCATTCTTAAGCTGCCTCAAAGCTAACACGATTTCGTCTTGACTGATGTCTGGCAGTTCATCGGTATAGTGGTTAATTCAATAGGTAATTATAATTATGTCAGAAAAGATGTTTGGAGTTCTAAATGTTGATTATTTCGAATCTTTATTAATGTGTTATTAGGAATGTTTAGAGTTCTAAATTTTTTATTATCTGTTTGATTTCATCGTGATTATTTTGTTTCATTGGTGTGTGAAAACCTTCGATTTATAAATGTTTAATAAAGGTAGGTTTGTTGAAGTTGTTTTTTGTTGTGATAAATATTTGATTGTTATGTATGTTTAAGTTAAAGAAAGACTGTATAGTAGCACCTAAGTACCAAAAATTCCCAATTAAACTTCAAGTTGATTTAAAAGTATTGCTTTTTTTTAAGAACCCTTTTTTATTAAGTACAATTTAGATAAACATCTTTATTAACAACGAAAATTACAAGCAAGGAATAGAAAAATTACAACTAGTATTTACAATTGAAACCATTGAGCTAACTGCAGACGGTTGCAAACAGTCTAAAGGTAGCTCAATTGATCCATGTCAATACCAGTCGGAAGCGTCCCCAAGACACTGGCTGCATTACCACGCTGTATGGCAATGCTGATGCGCTGAGCCAGATATTCACCAGCTCTCGGGTCACGGGTCGCATCGACCAGACGCTCAGATAATTTTTAAAAAACCCGGAGAGCCTCGGTACCCCACGGACCTAGGGTCTCGAATCCAAGGGGAGCAAATGCGTAGGTTCTGTCGAGACCTGCATATTTGCGCCTCTTGAGATCCTCGGTCAGATCTGCCGCCGCACCAGCCCTAGTGGATGTCCTTGAAAGATGGGAAGGTGCAAGTGTGTCAACGCATGTAGCGTCCCACACAATGGGCCTCCCCAACTCCCATGGGACTAGTGTCATACCGTCGGGCCTCTTGCCATCGTCACGGAACAGACCATTCGGTTCGAGAATAGCTGGTACGTTAGCGCTGACAAAGGCCCGCCGGATGATGTCATTAAGGCTGGCATGACGAGATATCCGACCAGCGAGATATTCGACTGCAGTACCGCACTGGCATTGATGAGGCGCACAACACCTTGCACCCAACCGAATACATGTTGCGATACGGAAAGTAGCGGGATCCAATAAAGTGCCAGTGTTATAAGAAGGAAGTGCTTGCAGCCAATGTCCTGACTCCCATTTAGAAACAGCTAGGAGACGGGCACGATCTGCCGAGCTGGAGCACGTTTGTAACAAACGTTTCCGTGTCAACTCACACAAAGGCCCGTCTCATTGCCGTTGGGACGAAAGAGATTTTGGAGGAGCAGCATCGGGGCAAGCACTATGCCAAGCCGTTCTAGCTTCGTCTACATATGAAATTTGAAAAGAAATATGTGATCGGACCAAATCAGACGTGTTTAAAATTTTTTCAACTAAAGAATTAGTGCTGTAGACGGAAGATAGGAACGCTGGTAGGGCTACACTAGAAATTTTGCGAATTTAGATATACTTATTCAGTCTAAAACCATAAATAACACAGAAGAAAATATGTTTTTCAACTATTTTAATATTTTTAGTAAAATACCGAAAAATTACCGAAATACCGGGATCCCGGTTTTGAAAATATTAATACCGAAAAATTACCGGTATTGGCAAAACGTCCAATACCGCTATTCCCTACTCGTGGTCGTGGTATCCGAGCAACCAAGGCCTATGTCTGCCTATTCGTCTGCATGACAACCCGCGCCGTACATATAGAATTAGCAGGTGATCTAACCACCGCATGCTTCATGGGAGCTTTTAAACGGTTCTTGTCACGCCGCGGTCCCGTGGGTCGAATTTACTCCGATAATGGAACCAACTATATTGGCGCTAAACGCGTTCTCTCGGAACTCCATGAGTTTCTGAAATCCGCTCACCACAATACAGAATTCAGTCACGTCTTAGCTGAAAACCGCATCGAATGGTCGCTTAACACCCCAGCCGCAAGTCATTTCGGTGGAAACTGGGAAGCTAATGTCAAAACATTAAAAACACATCTCTATCGCGTCATAGGCGAACAGATTTTGTCATTCGAAGAGCTGAGCACTGTCCTCGCTCAAGTAGAGTCTGTAATGAACACCCGCCCGCTTTGTCGAACGCTGTCTAGCGATCCTGCAGAACCTCTCGCTTTGACTCCTGCGCATTTTTTAACTCTTACGCCTCTCAAATACTTGCCTGCTTTGTCAATTGACGAGAATATCAAAACACTAACTAGACATAACCTGTTAGATCAACTAGTTCAATCCTTTTGGAAACGATGGAGGACTGACTATCTCCATACGTTGCAATCGCGCCGCAAGTGGAACACGCCAACGGACCCTATAACCGTAGGAACCGTTGTGATCCTTTTGACCGAGAATTCTTCTCCACTTCACTGGCCTCTAGGCATTGAAGTCTTTCCGGGCTCAAATGGTGTCACACGTATAGTTCGTGTCCGCACAGCAACTGGGTCATATCTACGTCCAGTTGTTCGTCTCTGTCCGCTTCCTACTCAATAACTTTTACCAATAGATAGCCCGCGTCTTAGTTTTATTCGCTTAACCCGCATATTTAGCAGCACCCACATCTTTGTAGTAATCGCATTCTTTAGTAGCATCCGCATCTTTAGTATTAACCGCGTCTTTCGTATCAACCGCGTCTTTCGTATCAACCGCGTCCTTAGTATCAACCGCGTCCTTAGTATCAGCCGCGTCCTTAGTATCAACCGCGTCCTTAGTATCAACCGCATCTCTAGCGTCCATCGCATGCGTCTTAGTCTTGTAGCGGTATTATTGCCAAATAGTATTCTTTGTTGTTTAGAAGGGGTTCCTTCTAGCCCGGGGGAATGGTTGCGCGCATATTCAACTTATTGTAACTAGTTAACTTTCTGCATAGAAGCAAACGTTTTTTGGGTGTCTATTCCCTTTACTCCCCATCCCTCTCCAGCACATAGAATACCGCTCAAGAGTGAGCGAGAACATCCGCATGGGTCATACAAGATGGCTCACTCAAACAGTCGTTGGTCGTTACTCGAACGATAAACAGCAAAAAGATCACCTCGATCATCCGCTCCTCTGGGAACCCCTAAATTCCCATCTGTGCCGTGATTATACCGTGTGCGCGCCGCGAGTGGTACTTGTACTGGATCTGGAGCCCACAGAATCAAAGGTATGTGCTTTTCCGCTCCTGGGGCAAAGACTGACTCATAACCTCCTCAAACCTATGTCAGTCGGCCGATTCCTTGTCCTGGACACTCAAAATCCCGCAGACCTACTATCTGGCGATCCCACTATCTCTTTAGGTAAAATAAAGAAGCGAACAAGAAACCTTTACCTTGTTAGGTTGTTAGTTTTCTAGTTGGAGCAAAACTCGTCCCAAGCTATTTTATCATCTAAATAATCAGATATTATATTTATTATTAGTAAGACTTTTTACAAAGAATAGTTTTGACAATTTGTTTTAATTTAATTACTGATAGTTTTTGGAATTCACTTGGAGTTTTGTTGTAGAAGCGTATACATTGCCCTTTAAAAGATACATTAACCTTGTTTAGTCTAGTTTTAGGCAAAGCGATTTTATTTTTAGTATTTACATTGTGTATATCACTATTTTTAGGAAACTTATTGATATTTCTACGAATGTACAACAGGTTTTCATAAATAAATGGGAAGAGATTTCAGATTTGCTCAAGTTGCTAAATATTTCCAATGTTATTGACAATGATGAGTTATACTCTGATTAATACCTGCCATAAAAAAGATATTTCGATCAACTAAATCTGGGCACATTGTTTTAAACTATGTGTTAAAAATAAGTTAAAAATCTAAAAAAAATGATATCATTTGTTCCATCCATTCTTGTAAGCAATACAACATTACAATTCTGTGAGAGAGTCTTTAGACTTCTCAATAGCTTGCATTTGAAAGAATGAAACCGCATGTCAAAGGATAATTACTTGCACAAGTTGACAGAAAGAACACAATTTGGAACACTAATGGGAAAAGGTGGCCCACATTAGTCAAAAGATCATGACCAGGTCACAATTTTCAAGTATGGAAAAAGGTAGTCCATGTAATGTCATAAGATAAACACGAGTTTACAGAAAGAACACTAATGGGAAAAGGTGGCCCACATTAGTAAGAAGACAATAAATAAGTACTTATTTCAAGATGTTCACAGATATAACACAAAGATGATGCCATTTGAAACATTTTTGCATTTCGAATACTAATGGGAATAGGTGGTCCACATTAGTCCATATATAAAACTTAGACAAGGCGTCAGAGAAACTGAATTCCCAAAAATTACCATGTTGAAAGCTTATGTTGAAAGAAGAATTACCTAGGTACTTTTAAGTCAGTAGGTAAATTCAACCGGCACCTCACTCAACGACGAAGACGATTCCTTGCCTCTTTTTCTTTTGTATGAACAGGCGAAATCATTTTCATTTGTTTTTGTAGTAACACGTCTCTAACTTTACTGGTTAGCCATCTTTCCGAAAGTTTTGCTTCTGTCTGTTCTCTCTCATTCTTGATGGTACTTTCTTGAGGATAGTCGGCCCAAAGAGAATAAAACCACGTCGGCCAGCCATAACTCGACCGTGATATCAACAAATTTCAATCAATGGCACTTTCTTTGACGCGTATGCCGATTTTATGTTTCTTATGTTTATTGATTTTAAAATCACCAAATGAATATCAACAGTACCAAACCAACCATTAATTAAATATAAATTATTTTTAAACACACAATCACAACAACGTTCTTCTCTTGGATTCATTGATTGTGTTGTTTGATTGTGACAGACGAAACGAAATGGCGGCTGCAGTCTTTGTAGATAAAATAAAACGGCGGTAGGCCATAGATTATTGTAAACGGTAGGCCATAGATATAGATAATATACCTATAGATAAAGGTCTCCACACACTGAAGGCGGAGCAGAGGCGAAGGCGGCGCGGCGGCGTGCTAGTTGTATATATTCTATGGAATCCTATGAAAGCCTACACACACACCGCAGGCGGTGGCGGCGCTTTGCCATAGGAAAAACCGCTACATCTTCTCCTCCGCTCCGACTCCGGCTTCAGTGTGTGGAGACCTTATCTTTTGTAATGCTTATCCAAAGGTTCTACGTTGATATGACTACAAGCGGTATTACCCTACACGTTATTCAGGGCCCTGAATATTGTCCGGGTCCGGGTCAGTCCCTTAGGGACCCTAAATCTTATTACACCACTCGTATTTAGGGTTAGGGTCCCTGAATACCGTGTTGTGTATAATACCGTTATACACTACAGTTACAGATAGAGAGAAATAAAGAGAAAAAACACATGTTTTAGCTCATTAGTTTTTGCGTAACACTATTTCAATTCAATTCACTTTATTAATCATATACTTATATAACATTACAGATTACAATAACCTATAATATCAATACCTAATCTATAATACTTATCAATAATCTATATTTTTGGAATGCGTTAAAATATGAAACAACCAACACACCATAGTAGCATGAAATACCAAAGCAGGTGCTATTCATTTTCGACTGGAAATAATACATTTATATGTAGTGCGTACTAGCGCCCCGCCCCGGCTTCGCACGGTTTTATTATACATTACTATAAACCTCACGGAGCCCGAGTCCTTTCCAACGAATGCAAAACCGTGGAAATCGGTTCGTGCGTTCTGGAGTTATAGCGCCAGGAAGGAAAACCCGACTTATTTTTATATAGTAGAAAGGTTTGCATGCACCCTTTCAAACAAGAAGTTAAAATCAGAAATTGACATTGGCAGAATTATGTCAAACCGGACTGAAATCGGTCGTTCGTTGTCCTTGTCGTTTCTTTCTATTCGTTCTTTGGTGAACGACAGAACTATAATAGATTTATAAATCTGTGGCGAAACGGGTAAAAACACGGTGCGTGCTATCACTTTTATTTTAAAATAATACGCATTCTTCGACAGTTACGGGATTTTGGGAAAACTGCTTTATAAGATTGTTTTAGAAGTAATCTATTACACGCGTTACAATGGAAGTTACCGATGATAACTTGGTTACACTTGCGAACTACTTGCAACAAACTTTGAATCCTGATCCAACCATCAGGCGGCCCGGTATGTATTTAGTTGAAAACATGAAATTACGTTGATTTTCATAACTTTGCGTGAATTACTACTAATTACACAAAAATTTGTAAAGTTTTTGATCTCAAAATTGCCATACCATTTGTTGCTCACTGGAAAAGGTGCTAAACTTTGCAAAATGAGCTTTATTATTCGTCAGTTCATAATCTAATGAACCTTAGTTATTGAATTGGCTCTAAAATATTCTATATATCCAAGAATATGTCATATCTCCTATCTATGATATTGCTTTAGTTGTTTGACCTATTCTAAAAGTCGTCTTATTCATAAAATAAAACATATAATTGTGAGCCCTATTCAAATACAACCATAATGATTTCATTAAAAAAAATAGCTCTAAAAAGTATTTGTGATCTTGATTAGGGAAATCATTAATTTTCTGTCTGAAACAAGAAGTTTCTATATTTATGTCCTCAGCGGAAAAGTTCCTAGAGGGTGTGGAGGTTAACCAAAATTATGCGATTCTACTTCTTCACTTGATTGACAAAGATAATGTGGATATGACTATTAGAGTAGCAGCTGCCATAGCTTTCAAGAATTATGTGAAACGGAATTGGCCAGTGGTAAGAATTTCAAAGCTTGGTGTTATCAAATTTATTGCATGCTTGGATGATGATGTGTTAGGCCTCCATATCTATTTTACATGTATTTTTTTTCATGATTATAATTTTAACGTATGAATAAACAATTAATTTTTTAATTATTAATTTTTTTTACATACCAAATAACTTTATTAATAATGAAAATTACAAGCAAGGAATAGAAAAATTACAACGAGTATTTACAATTAATTAATTGTTTTTCTATTGAAGGTTCCTATTTGGTGACTCTTCATTTACATAAAATATGTTGTAACATCACTTTTTCATGCTTGCAATAATATTATCAAACTAATTAAAACTTATGTCATTATTAAATTGTGAGTTTATGATAAATATGTGAAGTTAACACTGCTCTGTTAACTTCTAGCTTAGTATTTATTTAACTACCAGTGACCCGACCTGGCTTCGCACGGTTTTATTATATGTATAAACTTTGAATCACTCTATCTATTAAAAAACCACATCAAAATCCATTGCATTGTTTTTAAGATTTAAGCATACAAAGGGACATAGGGACAGAGAAAGCAACTTTGTTTTATACTATGTATTGATTTAATATTGCCTTATAAAAGGTGTAGGGTGTATAAAAAAACTATCCCACTGCAGGTTTTTTTAAATACAGTGTATCTACTCAAACTGAAATAACTACATAATATAAACTAACTAATTTGTAGGAAGAAGATGGTGCAGACCGGATTCATGTATCTGATAGGATAAGCATTAAAACTCTCATAGTGTCTCTGATGCTGAAGTCACCGGAGACAATTCAGAGGCAGTTCAGTGATGCTGTCTCTATCATCGGACGATATGATTTCCCTGAGAAATGGCCCAGTCTTATACCTGAAATGGTGGAGAAATTTGCTACAGGTATTTATTTATGTTATAAAGCTTGTCAACTTTATAGGATAAGTTTAATTAAGGAATAAATGTTTAAATATGGCTTTGAAATAAAGTATTATCTTTCTATCGAAAATTACACATAATAAAAAATATTGATGTTCAATGTTTTTTGAAATATTGATATGATTGAAATATGGATGAAAAGTTTAAATTATATGATAAATAAATTAATAATGCTGGACAATCCACACAACATCATCTAGCCCCAAACTAAGCAGAGCTTGTGCTTTGGGTACTATGGAACTCATTAGTCAAAGAATTGATATTATTTGTTTATTCGAACACTAAAAACCAATAAAATATCCTAAGCTTAGTAAACTGGCTTTGTTTTTGTGACCTCTTTGGGAAAACCAAAGGTTTATCTGTGCAATCCTGTAAATTTCTCAATGCAAATAGATTCATCAACACCATCTTTAGTTTCTTCAATCTATGGATTCTGTGTGACATTTCGAGGATACCATTGTCTGTCACAGTGAAGAGATTGGGCCTGGGCAGTAAAAGCGTATAGTTAAGAATATGTTTAACAAATCCTTCTCATTTTCAGGTGACTTCCATGTCATTAATGGTGTACTACGCACAGCTCATTCCCTCTTCAAGCGATACAGATATGAGTTCAAAACACAAAAGCTGTGGGAGGAAATCAAGCATGTGCTGGACACATTAGCAAAACCTCTGACTGATTTGTTTGTGGTAAGTCATTGTAACTCAGCCCATGGATGTCGAAATACTTGACTCAAACTCAAACTGAGTTATTTATCGAAATATTATTAAATACTAGCAGCGCCTCGCGGTTTCATCAGCGTAATACCCGTTCCCTTGGGAATTCCGGGATAAAATGTATTATTTATATAAATAGCCTATGTGTTATTCCAGACTATAATCTATCTCTGTGCCAAATTTCATCCATATCCGTTCGGTAGTTTTTGCGTGAAAGAGTAACAAACATCCATCCATGCATCAATACTTACATACTTTCGCGTTTACAATATTAGTAGGATTATTTAGGATTCTTGAACACGTCGGAAAGTTTATATATGATATAGGTGTATTAAAACTAGGTTTTACAATGCAATAGAGCAATCCTTTAGAGGTAAAGTATAGAATCGAACAAGAAACTTACCTTGTTAGATTGATAGTTTTCATCCCAAGCTTTATTTTCCTCTAGATAATCTAATATTTCGTAATAAAGCTTTTTTACAAAGAATAGTTTTGACAATTTGTTTGAATTTACAGATTTGTTGAATTTACAGATAAGTTTTGCAAATCACTTGGAGTATTATTGTAGTAGCATATACATTGCCCTTTGAAAGATACCTTAATATTGTTTAGTCTAGTGTTGTAAACAAAAACTAAGAAAACATACCAGAGAAAAGGCAACAACTTTATTCTGTGTATATTAACCGCACCTTTACTGCGATGACCAATACACAGGCCATCAATGTTGTTAATGGAAAAACTCTTCTTGAAATGGATGGTATAGGTAGTCTTAAGGTAGAATTAGATCTGTTCAACATCGGGTGATTTTGTGGAAAGTAACATGTTGAAAGCAACACAGTTGCTGTTTGTGTTTGTGGAATGAGTCTTGTAACAGAACGTCGAACGTTCTACAAAATACGACATGTTGAAACATGTTGAAACTTTACCTTGTAAATACAACTGTAGAACGTATGTAAAATGAAACTGTCGAATCAGTTGCTCAAACAGATGTTGATCATTGTTGAACATACAACATTGTGGAACAGTGTTGCGTGCGTCAATCCGTTGCTTTAACAAATTGTTGAACAGATCTAAACTTACTTTTACCTGGTGAAGCACGCAATTTCTCCTTCCCCTCACGGCGAATCAATACAAAAAGCAATTTCTCCTTCGATCCACGACTCCCGTCAACCGCTTAAATGTTGTCGGCCCATCATATGAGTTCTTTCCACTCTCCATTTACTTATCATTTTAACATCGCACGCCACTGAGAATGTTCACTTCCAGCGTTTCTACGAGCTATAATAGCCTGCTCACTGCCACTTTTACTCATTCTGAAAGCTTTGTCGGCCACTTTGAATGCTAATCAGAGGAGTCTTATGTATCATCATCATCATCAGCCCATATTAGTCCACTGCTGGACATAGGCCTCCCTTAATAAGCGCCATAGCGAAGTTAGTATCATATTATAAATAATAAATAATAATAAATAAGTCCGGACAGTCGACACAGCATCATCTAGCCCCAAGCTAAGCAGAGTTTGTGTTATGGGTACTAGATGACTGATATACTTAATACAATACATAAAATAGTTTTTTTTATGAAACATACAAAACACTCAGACCAACGGAACAAATTTCTGGAGATCGTTCACAAATTCGTTCCGAGGCGGGAATCGAACCCAACAACCTCCTGTGCCGCAGGCGGTCCTTCGCCCACCGCGCCAGATCGGTCGTATTACCTTAGTGATTAGTCTTATGTATAGCAGTGTACTAACTTGAACTAAAATACTGTTATGTATTACAGGCTACAATAGAACTGACCAACGTCCACGCCAACAATCCCCAGGCTCTAGCAGTGATCTACGGTTCTCTGGTTCTGATCTGCAAGGTGTTCTACTCACTCAACTACCAGGACCTTCCGGAGTTCTTTGAGGACAACATGCCCGTGTGGATGCCCAACCTGTTGAACCTTCTGCAGGTTAAGGTTCCTTGTTTGGAGAATAATGTGAGTATTTGAGAAACCTTTCTCTCTGTCTATTTTTCTAGTCACTGTGTGTCATAGACATTTATAACAACCATTTATCAACTCAAGAAGGGTGCTAAGTGGTCATGGGGCTAATACACAGCAATAGACTAGTTTTGCAGTTTTTTTTTTTATTATACAATTCTAGCGACCCGCCCCCGTTTTATTATAGTATAAACCTTCCTCTTGAATCACTATCTATTAAAAAAAACCGCATCAAAATCCGTTGCGTAGTTTTAAAGCTTTAAGCATACAAAGGGCCATAGGGATATAGGGACAGAGAAAGCGACTTTGTTTTATACTATGTTGTGATAGTATAAAAAACACTCAGAACCCCGGAACAAATATTTGATCGTACAATTGTCATTGTAATTTATAATTGTTATTTGTAAGCAGGACGATGAAGACAAGCCCGGGGTAATGGAACAGCTTCGAACAGAGGTGTGCGAGTGCGCGGCTCTCTACGCACTCAAATACGAGGAGGAGTTCGCACCGCACGCGGCCGCCTTCGTGACTGCGGTGTGGACGGTGCTGCTCTCCACCACTGTGCAGACTAAATACGACTCTGTGAGTCTAGCAATACAGTACATAATCTATCAAATACGAGGAGGAGTTCGCACCGCACGCGGCCGCCTTCGTGACTGCGGTGTGGACGGTGCTGCTCTCCACCACTGTGCAGACTAAATACGACTCTGTGAGTCCAGCAATACAGTACATAATCTATCAAATACGAGGAGGAGTTCGCACCGCACGCGGCCGCCTTCGTGACTGCGGTGTGGACGGTGCTGCTCTCCACCACTGTGCAGACTAAATACGACTCTGTGAGTCCAGCAATACAGTACATAATCTATCAAATACGAGGAGGAGTTCGCACCGCACGCGGCCGCCTTCGTGACTGCGGTGTGGACGGTGCTGCTCTCCACCACTGTGCAGACTAAATACGACTCTGTGAGTCCAGCAATACAGTACATAATCTATCAAATACGAGGAGGAGTTCGCACCGCACGCGGCCGCCTTCGTGACTGCGGTGTGGACGGTGCTGCTCTCCACCACTGTGCAGACTAAATACGACTCTGTGAGTCTAGCAATACAGTACATAATCTATCAAATACGAGGAGGAGTTCGCACCGCACGCGGCCGCCTTCGTGACTGCGGTGTGGACGGTGCTGCTCTCCACCACTGTGCAGACTAAATACGACTCTGTGAGTCCAGCAATACAGTACATAATCTATCAAATACGAGGAGGAGTTCGCACCGCACGCGGCCGCCTTCGTGACTGCGGTGTGGACGGTGCTGCTCTCCACCACTGTGCAGACTAAATACGACTCTGTGAGTCCAGCAATACAGTACATAATCTATCAAATACGAGGAAAAATTCTCATTTTGTGACTAACGCGTGAACTTACCTCCTGTCTACCACTGTGCAGACTAAATACGACTCTGTGACGGTAGCAATATAATGCAAAATCAAATAATCATATCAAATAATAAGTTGAACGATTCGCCGATCGCGGCTTCTTTTTAATTCCTTTAAAGTTATAAAAACAATTTGTTTCAGTTGGTGTCAAATGCGCTCACATTCTTAGCAAAAGTGGCAGAAAAGAACAACTATAAAAGCCTGTTCGAAAATCCAGCAACGCTCAGCAGTATTTGTGAAAAAATCGTCATACCAAACATGGAGTTCCGAGGTACTGCTGATTTAAAAAAAAACAATTATTCATTACTAGATGCGCCCCGCGGCCTCGCCCGCGAATCTTGAGTTTTTTTCATACAAATATCAGAAATTTATTGCAAACCCCCCTATACCCATAGGGGGGTATTGTGGAAAAATAAAAAATACGTGTTTAATATTCACTCCATAGTTTATTAAACCGAGTTTGGAGTGAATTGAACCAAGGAATAATTATTTTCCATACAAACCGCCCCATTTAACCCCTTCAGAGGTTAATTTTTCAATATTTACTACCCTAATGTTATTCTAGGTCCTAATCTATTTACATACCAAATTTCATCTAAATAACTTAAGTAGTTACGGAGATTTCCTATAACAAACATTCACACAGACTTTTATATACAGAGTCCGATATGGAGTTATTCGAAGACAATCCTGAGGAGTACGTGCGACGTGACATCGAAGGCTCGGACGTTGATACGCGCCGGCGCGCCGCCTGCGACCTCGTGAAGACTTTAGCGCTCAACTACGAAGACAAGATCATGCATATATTCGGACAGTACGTCCAGGTAATATAGCTTTCATTCAGTAAATTAGTAAATCAATATCTTCTTTTCTTTAGGTTTACAAAATAAACATTTATAGTCTTTTTCACATAGGAAGCGTTCCGTGACGTTTCAGTTTGACAGTTATAGAAATGAGCTAAGTGTAATCGTAAAAATTTGATTCGATTTTTGACTTGATTTAGTAACGAAAATCGATTATTTGTAAAATATTTTCACTAATTTTAAATGACTTTAACAAAGTAAAACATTAAATTAGGTCTATATAAATAAAGACAATAGTAAAAATCCACATTTCCAATAGGTAATGCGTCATAACCTAGAAATAGGACGGTAATAATATCAGCAGATAAGTAGGTAATTAAAAATCAATAACAAATAACCAACAATAATCATAGGTATGTACTTGCGTGATAAAATTTTAAAATGATGATGTTGAAAGTTACGATTTTAATTTGCGATAATCGATTTATAGATTTGCTGGAATAACATTTGTTTGCCTCAACTCTATTACGTTCTGTTCTACGCAAAACAAATTGCCTCGGATTTCATAAAATTATTGATTTCTATTTTTTATTACGCGTGGAGGCTAAAATAAATTTATTTTTGGATAATTTGTGTGTCGTGCTATACTTCTATAGCTTAATTCATATGTTTGAGATGAAATAAAAATTGTTTGAATTTTCGAAATTTCAATTTGCCAAAATCCTAGTGAATTGAAATGAAACGCATTCCATCTGTCAGGGAACGCTTCCTATGTGAAAAAGACTATAGACGACGCTACTGAGAATAGTAATACAAAAACCTTGGGAACAGAACTTATGTTTGTGCCGCAAAAGTGAAAAAACTGTGTAGCGGAGTCATTTTAATTTTAAGACCAAATTGTACTTGTATTCTTGCAAATAAACACATTTCATTTCATTTCATAGTAATTGATGACACTAGTCTTAAACAGTCGGGGCATCTAGTCTAAAAGTTATACAAAAGTTAGTTCCAAGCGTGCCTCATATCATGATTCCTTTCGATTCCAGATGATGCTGGCGAAGTACACCGAAGCGGGAGCCACAGCATGGCGCGGCAAGGACGCCGCCATGTACCTGGTGACGTCACTGGCGTCGCGCGGCGCCACGCAGGCTCACGGCGTGACGCGCGCCTCGCCGCTCGTCGACCTCACGCAGTTCGCGCAGGCACACGCCCTGCCAGAGTTACAGACTGCACCCGGTACATACACGTACATACACACGGCATGTGCCTGGTGACGTCACGCAGGCTCACGGCGTGACGCGCGCCTCGCCGCTCGTCGACCTCACGCAGTTCGCGCAGGCACACGCCCTGCCAGAGTTACAGACTGCACCCGGTACATACACGTACATACACACGGCATGTGCCTGGTGACGTCACGCAGGCTCACGGCGTGACGCGCGCCTCGCCGCTCGTCGACCTCACGCAGTTCGCGCAGGCACACGCCCTGCCAGAGTTACAGACTGCACCCGGTACATACACGTACATACACACGGCATGTGCCTGGTGACGTCACGCAGGCTCACGGCGTGACGCGCGCCTCGCCGCTCGTCGACCTCACGCAGTTCGCGCAGGCACACGCCCTGCCAGAGTTACAGACTGCACCCGGTACATACACGTACATACACACGGCATGTGCCTGGTGACGTCACGCAGGCTCACGGCGTGACGCGCGCCTCGCCGCTCGTCGACCTCACGCAGTTCGCGCAGGCACACGCCCTGCCAGAGTTACAGACTGCACCCGGTACATACACGTACATACACACGGCATGTACCTGGTGACGTCACTTAGGCTCACGCGGCTCGCTCATAAGATTCGACTGTCGACTGCCCTGACTAGCTTATGCAATACTAGCCAATGTGTGTTCAGTAAGTGCTGATTCTAATAAAGTGTTTCTCCATTTCAGTCTCCGAGACACCTGTGTTGAAGGCTGATGCTATAAAATACATCATGACATTCCGATCTCTGCTACCCAAGGAGCTGATTGCTCAAGCTGTTCCACTTATTGTGAGTGTATATTTAAAACTACTTTTTTTTTTAAAGTTTACTAATCTATCAAATCCAAATAGTAAAACTTTCATTCGATTCCATTTCCGTCAGATCTTTATAACGCTATTTTCATTTTTATCCAAAATAAGGAACTAAGGATCTAAATCCAAATGGCAAAAGTATTCGAATACGCTCTTACAAAATAGCAATCATAGTTTATTTTTATTAACTTTCCGATATCGAATCCGAAAGGCTTCCCGATGAATGAAAATAGTAGCCTAGCATTAAATAGTTAATAGATTTACTAGCGACCCGCCCCGGTTTCGCACGGTTTTATTATACGTATAAACTTTCCTCTTGAATCACACTAACTATTAAAAAAACCGCATCAAAATCCGTTGCGTAGTTTTGAAGTTTTAAGCATACATAGGGACATAGGGCTCGATTCCCGTCTCGGAACAAATTTGTGTACTATCTGCAGAAATTTGTTCCGTTGGTCTGGGTGTTTTCTATGTATAATAAAAAATATCTATGTATATCAGTCATCTAGTACCCATAACACAAGCTCTGCTTAGCTTGGGGCTAGATGATGCTGTGTGGACTGTCCGGAATTATTATTATTATAGGGACAGAGAAAGCGACTTTGTTTTATACTATTTAGTGATTTTGTAGTAGGTTAATAATAATCTTTTTTAGTAGTAAGGTTAATAACAATCTTTTTTTGGCATCGTAGATCGAGCACATCCAGGTCCGCGGCGTGGTGGGCACGTACGCGGCCTGTGCTGTAGAGAAGCTGATAGTGGGGGGCATGCTGCCGCTGTGCGCGCTCGCGCCGCACGCGCCCGCGCTGCTGCAAGCGCTCTTCCACGCGCTGGAGCAGCAGCACGCCGCCGCCGAGCACAACGAGTACGTCATGAAGGGTCAGTGCACGTCCTGTATGTACTGTGCTGTAGAGAAGCTGATAGTGGGGGGCATGCTGCCGCTGTGCGCGCTCGCGCCGCACGCGCCCGCGCTGCTGCAAGCGCTCTTCCACGCGCTGGAGCAGCAGCACGCCGCCGCCGAGCACAACGAGTACGTCATGAAGGGTCAGTGCACGTCCTGTATGTACTGTGCTGTAGAGAAGCTGATAGTGGGGGGCATGCTGCCGCTGTGCGCGCTCGCGCCGCACGCGCCCGCGCTGCTGCAAGCGCTCTTCCACGCGCTGGAGCAGCAGCACGCCGCCGCCGAGCACAACGAGTACGTCATGAAGGGTCAGTGCACGTCCTGTATGTACTGTGCTGTAGAGAAGCTGATAGTGGGGGGCATGCTGCCGCTGTGCGCGCTCGCGCCGCACGCGCCCGCGCTGCTGCAAGCGCTCTTCCACGCGCTGGAGCAGCAGCACGCCGCCGCCGAGCACAACGAGTACGTCATGAAGGGTCAGTGCACGTCCTGTATGTACTGTGCTGTAGAGAAGCTGATAGTGGGGGGCATGCTGCCGCTGTGCGCGCTCGCGCCGCACGCGCCCGCGCTGCTGCAAGCGCTCTTCCACGCGCTGGAGCAGCAGCACGCCGCCGCCGAGCACAACGAGTACGTCATGAAGGGTCAGTGCACGTCCTGTATGTACTGTGCTGTAGAGAAGCTGATAGTGGGGGGCATGCTGCCGCTGTGCGCGCTCGCGCCGCACGCGCCCGCGCTGCTGCAAGCGCTCTTCCACGCGCTGGAGCAGCAGCACGCCGCCGCCGAGCACAACGAGTACGTCATGAAGGGTCAGTGCACGTCCTGTATGTACTGTGCTGTAGAGAAGCTGATAGTGGGGGGCATGCTGCCGCTGTGCGCGCTCGCGCCGCACGCGCCCGCGCTGCTGCAAGCGCTCTTCCACGCGCTGGAGCAGCAGCACGCCGCCGCCGAGCACAACGAGTACGTCATGAAGGGTCAGTGCACGTCCTGTATGTACTGTGCTGTAGAGAAGCTGATAGTGGGGGGCATGCTGCCGCTGTGCGCGCTCGCGCCGCACGCGCCCGCGCTGCTGCAAGCGCTCTTCCACGCGCTGGAGCAGCAGCACGCCGCCGCCGAGCACAACGAGTACGTCATGAAGGGTCAGTGCACGTCCTGTATGTACTGTGCTGTAGAGAAGCTGATAGTGGGGGGCATGCTGCCGCTGTGCGCGCTCGCGCCGCACGCGCCCGCGCTGCTGCAAGCGCTCTTCCACGCGCTGGAGCAGCAGCACGCCGCCGCCGAGCACAACGAGTACGTCATGAAGGGTCAGTGCACGTCCTGTATGTACTGTGCTGTAGAGAAGCTGATAGTGGGGGGCATGCTGCCGCTGTGCGCGCTCGCGCCGCACGCGCCCGCGCTGCTGCAAGCGCTCTTCCACGCGCTGGAGCAGCAGCACGCCGCCGCCGAGCACAACGAGTACGTCATGAAGGGTCAGTGCACGTCCTGTATGTACTGTGCTGTAGAGAAGCTGATAGTGGGGGGCATGCTGCCGCTGTGCGCGCTCGCGCCGCACGCGCCCGCGCTGCTGCAAGCGCTCTTCCACGCGCTGGAGCAGCAGCACGCCGCCGCCGAGCACAACGAGTACGTCATGAAGGGTCAGTGCACGTCCTGTATGTACTGTGCTGTAGAGAAGCTGATAGTGGGGGGCATGCTGCCGCTGTGCGCGCTCGCGCCGCACGCGCCCGCGCTGCTGCAAGCGCTCTTCCACGCGCTGGAGCAGCAGCACGCCGCCGCCGAGCACAACGAGTACGTCATGAAGGGTCAGTGCACGTCCTGTATGTACTGTGCTGTAGAGAAGCTGATAGTGGGGGGCATGCTGCCGCTGTGCGCGCTCGCGCCGCACGCGCCCGCGCTGCTGCAAGCGCTCTTCCACGCGCTGGAGCAGCAGCACGCCGCCGCCGAGCACAACGAGTACGTCATGAAGGGTCAGTGCACGTCCTGTATGTACTGTGCTGTAGAGAAGCTGATAGTGGGGGGCATGCTGCCGCTGTGCGCGCTCGCGCCGCACGCGCCCGCGCTGCTGCAAGCGCTCTTCCACGCGCTGGAGCAGCAGCACGCCGCCGCCGAGCACAACGAGTACGTCATGAAGGGTCAGTGCACGTCCTGTATGTACTGTGCTGTAGAGAAGCTGATAGTGGGGGGCATGCTGCCGCTGTGCGCGCTCGCGCCGCACGCGCCCGCGCTGCTGCAAGCGCTCTTCCACGCGCTGGAGCAGCAGCACGCCGCCGCCGAGCACAACGAGTACGTCATGAAGGGTCAGTGCACGTCCTGTATGTACTGTGCTGTAGAGAAGCTGATAGTGGGGGGCATGCTGCCGCTGTGCGCGCTCGCGCCGCACGCGCCCGCGCTGCTGCAAGCGCTCTTCCACGCGCTGGAGCAGCAGCACGCCGCCGCCGAGCACAACGAGTACGTCATGAAGGGTCAGTGCACGTCCTGTATGTACTGTGCTGTAGAGAAGCTGATAGTGGGGGGCATGCTGCCGCTGTGCGCGCTCGCGCCGCACGCGCCCGCGCTGCTGCAAGCGCTCTTCCACGCGCTGGAGCAGCAGCACGCCGCCGCCGAGCACAACGAGTACGTCATGAAGGGTCAGTGCACGTCCTGTATGTACTGTGCTGTAGAGAAGCTGATAGTGGGGGGCATGCTGCCGCTGTGCGCGCTCGCGCCGCACGCGCCCGCGCTGCTGCAAGCGCTCTTCCACGCGCTGGAGCAGCAGCACGCCGCCGCCGAGCACAACGAGTACGTCATGAAGGGTCAGTGCACGTCCTGTATGTACTGTGCTGTAGAGAAGCTGATAGTGGGGGGCATGCTGCCGCTGTGCGCGCTCGCGCCGCACGCGCCCGCGCTGCTGCAAGCGCTCTTCCACGCGCTGGAGCAGCAGCACGCCGCCGCCGAGCACAACGAGTACGTCATGAAGGGTCAGTGCACGTCCTGTATGTACTGTGCTGTAGAGAAGCTGATAGTGGGGGGCATGCTGCCGCTGTGCGCGCTCGCGCCGCACGCGCCCGCGCTGCTGCAAGCGCTCTTCCACGCGCTGGAGCAGCAGCACGCCGCCGCCGAGCACAACGAGTACGTCATGAAGGGTCAGTGCACGTCCTGTATGTACTGTGCTGTAGAGAAGCTGATAGTGGGGGGCATGCTGCCGCTGTGCGCGCTCGCGCCGCACGCGCCCGCGCTGCTGCAAGCGCTCTTCCACGCGCTGGAGCAGCAGCACGCCGCCGCCGAGCACAACGAGTACGTCATGAAGGGTCAGTGCACGTCCTGTATGTACTGTGCTGTAGAGAAGCTGATAGTGGGGGGCATGCTGCCGCTGTGCGCGCTCGCGCCGCACGCGCCCGCGCTGCTGCAAGCGCTCTTCCACGCGCTGGAGCAGCAGCACGCCGCCGCCGAGCACAACGAGTACGTCATGAAGGGTCAGTGCACGTCCTGTATGTACTGTGCTGTAGAGAAGCTGATAGTGGGGGGCATGCTGCCGCTGTGCGCGCTCGCGCCGCACGCGCCCGCGCTGCTGCAAGCGCTCTTCCACGCGCTGGAGCAGCAGCACGCCGCCGCCGAGCACAACGAGTACGTCATGAAGGGTCAGTGCACGTCCTGTATGTACTGTGCTGTAGAGAAGCTGATAGTGGGGGGCATGCTGCCGCTGTGCGCGCTCGCGCCGCACGCGCCCGCGCTGCTGCAAGCGCTCTTCCACGCGCTGGAGCAGCAGCACGCCGCCGCCGAGCACAACGAGTACGTCATGAAGGGTCAGTGCACGTCCTGTATGTACTGTGCTGTAGAGAAGCTGATAGTGGGGGGCATGCTGCCGCTGTGCGCGCTTGCGCCGCACGCGCCCGCGCTGCTGCAAGCGCTCTTCCACGCGCTGGAGCAGCAGCACGCCGCCGCCGAGCACAACGAGTACGTCATGAAGGGTCAGTGCACGTCCTGTATGTACTGTGCTGTAGAGAAGCTGATAGTGGGGGGCATGCTGCCGCTGTGCGCGCTCGCGCCGCACGCGCCCGCGCTGCTGCAAGCGCTCTTCCACGCGCTGGAGCAGCAGCACGCCGCCGCCGAGCACAACGAGTACGTCATGAAGGGTCAGTGCACGTCCTGTATGTACTGTGCTGTAGAGAAGCTGATAGTGGGGGGCATGCTGCCGCTGTGCGCGCTCGCGCCGCACGCGCCCGCGCTGCTGCAAGCGCTCTTCCACGCGCTGGAGCAGCAGCACGCCGCCGCCGAGCACAACGAGTACGTCATGAAGGGTCAGTGCACGTCCTGTATGTACTGTGCTGTAGAGAAGCTGATAGTGGGGGGCATGCTGCCGCTGTGCGCGCTCGCGCCGCACGCGCCCGCGCTGCTGCAAGCGCTCTTCCACGCGCTGGAGCAGCAGCACGCCGCCGCCGAGCACAACGAGTACGTCATGAAGGGTCAGTGCACGTCCTGTATGTACTGTGCTGTAGAGAAGCTGATAGTGGGGGGCATGCTGCCGCTGTGCGCGCTCGCGCCGCACGCGCCCGCGCTGCTGCAAGCGCTCTTCCACGCGCTGGAGCAGCAGCACGCCGCCGCCGAGCACAACGAGTACGTCATGAAGGGTCAGTGCACGTCCTGTATGTACTGTGCTGTAGAGAAGCTGATAGTGG
This sequence comes from Eupithecia centaureata, assembly GCA_944547425.1. NCBI lineage: Eukaryota > Metazoa > Arthropoda > Insecta > Lepidoptera > Geometridae > Eupithecia > Eupithecia centaureata. Next base: position 4,701,688 of record OX155698.1, read on the forward strand.
GGGGCATGCTGCCGCTGTGCGCGCTCGCGCCGCACGCGCCCGCGCTGCTGCAAGCGCTCTTCCACGCGCTGGAGCAGCAGCACGCCGCCGCCGAGCACAACGAGTACGTCATGAAGGGTCAGTGCACGTCCTGTATGTACTGTGCTGTAGAGAAGCTGATAGTGGGGGGCATGCTGCCGCTGTGCGCGCTCGCGCCGCACGCGCCCGCGCTGCTGCAAGCGCTCTTCCACGCGCTGGAGCAGCAGCACGCCGCCGCCGAGCACAACGAGTACGTCATGAAGGGTCAGTGCACGTCCTGTATGTACTGTGCTGTAGAGAAGCTGATAGTGGGGGGCATGCTGCCGCTGTGCGCGCTCGCGCCGCACGCGCCCGCGCTGCTGCAAGCGCTCTTCCACGCGCTGGAGCAGCAGCACGCCGCCGCCGAGCACAACGAGTACGTCATGAAGGGTCAGTGCACGTCCTGTATGTACTGTGCTGTAGAGAAGCTGATAGTGGGGGGCATGCTGCCGCTGTGCGCGCTCGCGCCGCACGCGCCCGCGCTGCTGCAAGCGCTCTTCCACGCGCTGGAGCAGCAGCACGCCGCCGCCGAGCACAACGAGTACGTCATGAAGGGTCAGTGCACGTCCTGTATGTACTGTGCTGTAGAGAAGCTGATAGTGGGGGGCATGCTGCCGCTGTGCGCGCTCGCGCCGCACGCGCCCGCGCTGCTGCAAGCGCTCTTCCACGCGCTGGAGCAGCAGCACGCCGCCGCCGAGCACAACGAGTACGTCATGAAGGGTCAGTGCACGTCCTGTATGTACTGTGCTGTAGAGAAGCTGATAGTGGGGGGCATGCTGCCGCTGTGCGCGCTCGCGCCGCACGCGCCCGCGCTGCTGCAAGCGCTCTTCCACGCGCTGGAGCAGCAGCACGCCGCCGCCGAGCACAACGAGTACGTCATGAAGGGTCAGTGCACGTCCTGTATGTACTGTGCTGTAGAGAAGCTGATAGTGGGGGGCATGCTGCCGCTGTGCGCGCTCGCGCCGCACGCGCCCGCGCTGCTGCAAGCGCTCTTCCACGCGCTGGAGCAGCAGCACGCCGCCGCCGAGCACAACGAGTACGTCATGAAGGGTCAGTGCACGTCCTGTATGTACTGTGCTGTAGAGAAGCTGATAGTGGGGGGCATGCTGCCGCTGTGCGCGCTCGCGCCGCACGCGCCCGCGCTGCTGCAAGCGCTCTTCCACGCGCTGGAGCAGCAGCACGCCGCCGCCGAGCACAACGAGTACGTCATGAAGGGTCAGTGCACGTCCTGTATGTACTGTGCTGTAGAGAAGCTGATAGTGGGGGGCATGCTGCCGCTGTGCGCGCTCGCGCCGCACGCGCCCGCGCTGCTGCAAGCGCTCTTCCACGCGCTGGAGCAGCAGCACGCCGCCGCCGAGCACAACGAGTACGTCATGAAGGGTCAGTGCACGTCCTGTATGTACTGTGCTGTAGAGAAGCTGATAGTGGGGGGCATGCTGCCGCTGTGCGCGCTCGCGCCGCACGCGCCCGCGCTGCTGCAAGCGCTCTTCCACGCGCTGGAGCAGCAGCACGCCGCCGCCGAGCACAACGAGTACGTCATGAAGGGTCAGTGCACGTCCTGTATGTACTGTGCTGTAGAGAAGCTGATAGTGGGGGGCATGCTGCCGCTGTGCGCGCTCGCGCCGCACGCGCCCGCGCTGCTGCAAGCGCTCTTCCACGCGCTGGAGCAGCAGCACGCCGCCGCCGAGCACAACGAGTACGTCATGAAGGGTCAGTGCACGTCCTGTATGTACTGTGCTGTAGAGAAGCTGATAGTGGGGGGCATGCTGCCGCTGTGCGCGCTCGCGCCGCACGCGCCCGCGCTGCTGCAAGCGCTCTTCCACGCGCTGGAGCAGCAGCACGCCGCCGCCGAGCACAACGAGTACGTCATGAAGGGTCAGTGCACGTCCTGTATGTACTGTGCTGTAGAGAAGCTGATAGTGGGGGGCATGCTGCCGCTGTGCGCGCTCGCGCCGCACGCGCCCGCGCTGCTGCAAGCGCTCTTCCACGCGCTGGAGCAGCAGCACGCCGCCGCCGAGCACAACGAGTACGTCATGAAGGGTCAGTGCACGTCCTGTATGTACTGTGCTGTAGAGAAGCTGATAGTGGGGGGCATGCTGCCGCTGTGCGCGCTCGCGCCGCACGCGCCCGCGCTGCTGCAAGCGCTCTTCCACGCGCTGGAGCAGCAGCACGCCGCCGCCGAGCACAACGAGTACGTCATGAAGGGTCAGTGCACGTCCTGTATGTACTGTGCTGTAGAGAAGCTGATAGTGGGGGGCATGCTGCCGCTGTGCGCGCTCGCGCCGCACGCGCCCGCGCTGCTGCAAGCGCTCTTCCACGCGCTGGAGCAGCAGCACGCCGCCGCCGAGCACAACGAGTACGTCATGAAGGGTCAGTGCACGTCCTGTATGTACTGTGCTGTAGAGAAGCTGATAGTGGGGGGCATGCTGCCGCTGTGCGCGCTCGCGCCGCACGCGCCCGCGCTGCTGCAAGCGCTCTTCCACGCGCTGGAGCAGCAGCACGCCGCCGCCGAGCACAACGAGTACGTCATGAAGGGTCAGTGCACGTCCTGTATGTACTGTGCTGTAGAGAAGCTGATAGTGGGGGGCATGCTGCCGCTGTGCGCGCTCGCGCCGCACGCGCCCGCGCTGCTGCAAGCGCTCTTCCACGCGCTGGAGCAGCAGCACGCCGCCGCCGAGCACAACGAGTACGTCATGAAGGGTCAGTGCACGTCCTGTATGTACTGTGCTGTAGAGAAGCTGATAGTGGGGGGCATGCTGCCGCTGTGCGCGCTCGCGCCGCACGCGCCCGCGCTGCTGCAAGCGCTCTTCCACGCGCTGGAGCAGCAGCACGCCGCCGCCGAGCACAACGAGTACGTCATGAAGGGTCAGTGCACGTCCTGTATGTACTGTGCTGTAGAGAAGCTGATAGTGGGGGGCATGCTGCCGCTGTGCGCGCTCGCGCCGCACGCGCCCGCGCTGCTGCAAGCGCTCTTCCACGCGCTGGAGCAGCAGCACGCCGCCGCCGAGCACAACGAGTACGTCATGAAGGGTCAGTCACACACGTTCTGTTATTTATAGAGAGGGGATTTAAAAAAGAATTTAATTCAAAATTAAAATTGATTTCATAATCATCGTCCTATTGTAGTTCACTGGACATAGGCAGCATCTGCCAGCAGTCTTTCGCAGATCGTCATCCCACCTGGCCGGAGGGCGTCCTACGTTTGCCAAGTCGTGTCTCCACTCAAGAACACGTTTACCCCAACAGTACTAGTTATAGTTAGTTTTATCAGCTGCGCACTATTAAACTAACTATTAAGTTGTTGTGTAGTAGTTTTTAAGCAAATAAAAACATTTATCTCTCTCTATCTATAATACAACTTGACTTTATATGTTGTGATACCAATATTAATTTGTATTATATCCTCCACAGCTATCCTCCGTACACTCGCGTGCCTGCAAGACTCGGCGCTGCCTTACCTCGGCTCAGCGCTGCCCAAACTAGCGCATATCCTGTCCGTGATCGCCAAGAATCCCTCCAAACCTCACTTCAACCACTATCTCTTCGAGACGCTGTCTCTCGCAGTCTCGTAAGTATACAGTACACTCGCGAGCCTACAAACTAGCGCATATCCTGTCTGTGATCGCCAAGAATCCCTCCAAACCTCACTTCAACCACTATCTCTTCGAGTCGCTGTCTCTCGCAGTCTCGTAAGTATACAGTACACTCGCGAGCCTACAAACTAGCGCATATCCTGTCTGTGATCGCCAAGAATCCCTCCAAACCTCACTTCAACCACTATCTCTTCGAGACGCTGTCTCTCGCAGTCTCGTAAGTATACAGTACACTCGCGAGCCTACAAACTAGCGCAAATCCTGTCTGTGATCGCCAAGAATCCGTCCAAACCTCACTTCAACCACTATCTCTTCGAGACGCTGTCCCTCGCAGTCTCGTAAGTATCCAGTATACTTAAAACTGGTTTATCCATCGACAAAAGCACGCAAAATTTCCGATCCCAAACCAGCAGTAAAAACTTTGTAAATTAATTACCTTCATCCGATGAAATTATCGGATCATTATATATTCACTGTACTATTTATTTATATCTTTTTATAATTAATTAAACTATTTGATTAATAATAATTAAAAAATACTGGACAATTGACACAGCATCATCTAGCCCCAATCTAAGCACAACTTGTGTTATAGGTACTTCAAAACCAACTGCTAATGTTCAATACATTTCACAGGTTGGTAACGAAGGCCAATCCCGCGGCGATATCGGCGTTCGAAGATGCCCTTTTCCCGATATTCCAAGATATTCTGCAGAACGACATTCAAGGTAAGCAAGTCTAAGTCGATTGCCAAGGTAAGCAAGTCTAAGTCGATTGCCGAACTCGGAACTGCAATAACTTTATTTCATTATATGTACTTACAAAATAAATTCAAATTCAAAATAATTTTTCAGACAATAACATAATCACTACATAGTATAAAAAAAGTCGCTTTCTTTCCCTATGTATGCTTAAATCTTTAAAATGGTTTATATGTATAATAAAACCGTGCGAAGCCGGGGCGGGTCGCTAGTAATAACATAAATAAAACTAAGTAATAAACACTTAATCAACAAGTAACAAGCCAAATTTAAACTAAGTTAATTTTAAATGTGTAACTCAAATGTATCGATTGTTCATCAGTTATTATTAACAGTATAAATATTTTTTGGAAATGGTCGAGCCTTTGGCCACTACGCTCACGTAAGTAAAGATGTGGCCTAATGGAGGCCATACACGCTACGGTCTACCGGAGAGGTAATCTGTGCAGGTATGCCTGCGCAGGTAGACCGGAATGTGTGTGGGAATAGACCTGTGCAGGTTTTTGCACCTGCGCAGGCGACCGGTGCAAGATCGAAAATCGATTCTTTCGAGTGACACCGTACGGTGTACTGAAGACCGCTCTGATACACCGGAACGTCCCCTACTATTGTTCGGTTGACCTGCGCAGGCATACCTGAACAGATTACCTCTCCGGACAAAGATTTACTTTTCTTCGTTTATATTGGAAAGTGTTATCTCGTATTGTTTGTGCGTTTGATGATAGTAAATAAAGGTACTAAGAATTAAAGTTAATTAACCGTTTTCATTTTATCTAGACATTAGACATTACCAAATTACATCTAAAATTAATTCAATAAAACCACTAGTTATCGAACTAATTTTCGACTCTTGTTTTTTTATGTTTTATGATTTTGAACAATTTAAGTAAAAAGGTGCAGAGGGTAATGTTATTTACAAACTAGCTTATTAGCTAAGGAATATCTTACAAATTATAGGTAAAAAAAAATACTTTTAATATTATTTATTTATTTCGTTAAATCATTGGAATTGACAAATAATTTGAATAAGTTCACAATAACAATCATTAATTTTAAATGTACGCACTGTGAAAGTTGTTCCAATTTTATAATAAAATTACAATAAAATTCTAGGCGTAAGGAAGTCTCCACTTTTTTTGACTCTGTTCTTTGTGTACTTAGGTATTTTAGTTCCGATTTTACGACCACTTATAATAGATTAAAAGTAATACAAATTTTCACCGTATTTCAATGACTAACTTTGGACTAGCGGTTTGAACCAGTCGGGTGGGTGCGACGATGTATAGTCGTACCTGGGATCGAAACCACCGAAAATTTAATTTACTTTTTGCTTTTTGATTTTAAAAAATCCACAAAATGTTGATACATCCCGTTAGTACGGGCTCGAATCCCTTCAACACTACCTATATTTTTGATTTTTATCTTTTTTATTCTTTATATTTTGAACAATGTCATAGACCTACTACAAACAAATGATCATGTTTGTCATAAATTACTTATTGTAAGCCTTCCTAAGTCTATTTTATTGTTATATAAAACTTAGGTAGACTGTTCTGCGTACATCCCACAAAGGGTCCTGACCTTGTTTCTAACGGTTTGACAAAAATAAAATGAAACAATTATGTACTATCAACACCAACTGATTTTTATTTTATTTTAGCTCTTTACGCCAGCTAATGTTCAGGCATTTTTACAAATCGCTCATTGAATGCAAAACGGCCACATTTCAAAAAAATTTGAAAATGGTTTTATTTCTTATAAAGTATATTTTCTTTTGAAAACATTTCATTTAAATATTTATTTCTTTTTATTGGGATAATTATCTTAACTTTGCTTCAAAATTTGAATGCAAAAAGGGCTTTTGTAGTTTTTTCAAGTTGGGTGAAAGCTATAACAGCGACCATTATTTTAAAAAATAGAGCAAAAAATTACGAAAACTATGATGTTTTAAGTAATATTAAAAAGAAAAACATTAACTTTTTTAAAAAAATCATGTTCAAAATTTTGTTTTGGCTCCTGTAAAAAGTAACGATTAGTCCAATAAAATAAAAAAATATATATAATTCCGGACAGTCCACACAGCATCATCTAGCCCCAAGGTGAGCAAAGCTTGTATTATGGGTATTACGTACGATTCGTACGATTCTCACCTGCGGAAGTGTATCAAATCATAATGACACGGATCCCAAGTAAGCCCACTAAAGACTTATTTAAAATTTCTATGGAAACATTACGCATTGCAGCGATGCCGCTCGCACCGTGCCTGGCAGTTTTATTTAACTGCTGTTTGGATGCTGGCACCTATCCACTAGTTTTCAAGACAAGTAAGGTTTCTCCACTATTTAAGGGAAAAGGTACGCGTGAGAGCATAGATGGCTATAGACCGGTGTCTATTATTCCGGCGCTAGCAAAGGTGTTCGAGAATGGAGTAAGCAGTCGACTTACGAAGTACCTCGCGGACACCGAAGCATTGTCGGACCGCCAGTATGCGTACCGCGCGGGCCGCTCCACCACATGCCTCGCGCGAGAAGTAGTCCGTCTCATAGTCGAGGCCTGCGAGCGCCGACAGCGAGTCGCGGTCTTGTGCTGTGACCTCTCAAAAGCCTTCGATGTCGCAGACCATGGCGTACTCGCTGTCAAGCTCCGCCACTACGGCATAGACGGACCGGCGCATGCTCTCCTGACTGACCTGCTGCGGAACAGATCGCAGGTCGTAGTTGGCGACGGCGGAGATGTTAAGTCCGATCCACTAACGACCGTGATGGGCGTGGCACAGGGGTCGTCTGTCTCCAATTTGCTGTTCTCGTTGCTGCTCAATGACCTTCCTGTCTCTGCAACTAAGAGCAACATATTCATGTATGCAGACTTCGTAGCAGCAATCGTCACAGCGGAGACTGTGGACGGACTAGAAGAAAAATTGAATGAGGCGGCACGTGAACTGGCACTGTGGTTCGAACGCAACGGCCTTGTACTGAACATAAGTAAAACACACTTCATTCATTTTTCCATCTCCGGGCGGTCATCCAGGAACATGTCGGTGTGTGTAGGTGGCACTTCAATACACGAAGTGGTGTCGACGACGTTCCTTGGGTTCGAGCTGGACCGGGGCCTGACGTGGGCGGCGCACGTGGATAAGCTGTGCAAACGGCTCGGCAGTGCGTGCTACGCGCTGGGCAGGCTGGCGCGGCTGGTGCCCGCTGATATGGTCCGCATGTGTTATTTCGCAACCGTACACTCATTGTTACAGTACGGCACCGAGCTCTTTGGACGCGCTGCCGAAAGGGAACGCGTCTTTAGAATGCAAAAAAGGGCCGTACGTGCGATAGTACGCATTTCGCGGAGGACATCTGTGAGGCCATACTTTACCCAGCTAAACATTATGACATTCTCATCGATAGTTATTTATCAGGTAGCAGTGCATGTCCGTCGAAACATAAATTCGTTTCCAAAACAGGCGGAGATGCATTGCTACAACACTCGCAATGCCGCGGGTGGCTGGCTGGTGCCTGCAGCGAGACGACTGGCCAAGTCGGACAAATTGACGCACGTCATGGGACCAGCTACCTACAACAAGCTTCCAGGCAAGGTTAGGGACGCACCGAGTCTGGAAAGTTTTAAAATGAGACTAAAGAACTGGCTTGTAGAGAAGACGTTCTACACATACGACGAGTTTTTAAACCATAACTAAGTTAAATTAAGTGTATTCTTATACCTTCTAATTTTTATAATAATTTATATTTTAATGACGTGTAATTTGACAAATTATAAATAAAATGTTTATCTGGTTTTATCTGGTTTATTAGTTGACTGATAAACTTAATACAATACATTAGAAGTACATAGATAGATATTTTTTTTATAAATACATAGAAAACACCCAGACCAACGGAACAAATTTCTGCAGATCGTACGCAATTTTTTTCTGACACGGGAATCGAACCCGCTACCGGTCGCAGGCGGACCTTCGCCCACTGTGCCACATCGGTCGTCGCTGATGAATGAGCGAAATGCTTTGCATACACTCTGACACGTCTAATGCTGGGGCCACACTACCGTGATATGCCGATAATTATTGCCATAAGTTATACAACACCTAATTCTAATTCTAATTCTATGTGGGGGAACTGTGATCTGCACTGACATCTCGCATAGGAGTGTATTGTGCATTATCCCCCTGCCTAACCAGGCCCTAACCAGCCCAGCTCCTTGAAAAACCGGAGCAGGACTTTTGGTGATTGACAGCTAAGTTTCAGCTTTTCTGTGGGTGTGGATGAGGTTGATGCCTCGATGAGGCTCTTCAGTCCCGTCTTTTGTCTTGTCTCTTCTGTGGCCGTGCATAGTACCACAACGTGTTCCACAGTTTCTTCTACCTGAAAGCAGCCACGACACAGATTGCTGTCTGTGGCTCCGGTCTTGAAAAGGTGGTGGTTCAATTCGCAGTGGCCTGTGATGATTTCCACCATTGTCCTTAGATCCTCGCGGCTCATCTTGAGCATCGTGTTTGTGGTTTTCCTGTCTTTGGAGGGGAATATTGTTCTAGTATGCTTGCAGTCTGTTCGACGCTCCCATAATTTTTGGTGTTCTTTTTCTGAGTTTAGTTTTAGTCTATTTTTAACTTCTGCTGTCGGTGGGTTTGATAGGCTGTTATCATGACTTGTTGGGACCAGTCTCGTTCCTTCCTTTGCTAGTCTGTCTGCGTTTATGTTGGCTGGGCAGGATCGACTTTCTGTCCATTCTATGCAGACTTTATTGTGTTTAGAAAGATCTTGTAGAGCGCTATGGCATTCTACAATAGATTTTGATCTTGTGTCTGCTCTTTTGAGTGCGTTTATTAATGCAGCACTGTCTGTTTTAAAGACCAGATGCATCCGGCTGGACCCTTTGATAGATGTATCTGAAATCATGTGCTTTGCTGCTAATTGGAGTCCCAAGGTTTCCGCCTGAAAGGCCGTGGTCGATGAGTTTAGAGGTTGGGCTCTTGCAAGGCCGATTTCGGGACAGTAGTAGCCGCAGCCGGCTCCTGTGTTGTTCTTAGCCCCATCGGTGTGGATGTGGTATGTGGTGACTTCATGTGAAGTGATCGCTGTTGCGTTTTCTTCATGCATTATTTCATAGGCCTTATTGGTGAGATACGTAGACGCTATTCTGTCAGTGCCATTCGCTGCCTCTGGAATTGCAGCAATGGCCTTACGTATTATTCTACAGTGGTTTGTCAGGCCAGATTCGCCTTTCCACTGGTTTGTTGACTTTATTCTTAGAGACGCTGCCATTGCTTCCTGCTGTATGTGAACATGCAAGGGCGTTAGTCCTAATATTATGTCCAGTGCTGCTGATGGGGTTGATTTCCTGCAGCCGCAGATGAGTGTGCAGGCCAGTCTTTGAACCTGTTGTAGTTTGTTTATGGTGGTGACTAAGTCTGTCCTAGGCCACCATACTATAGCTCCGTAAGTTAGTACTGGGCGGACCATGACTGTGTAAAGCCACAGGCACAGCTTAGGCTTGAGGCCCCAGTCCTTGCCCACCGCTCGCATGCATTGCCATAGGACGTTTGTGGCTTTTGTTGTGACATGATCTAGTTGTTTGCCCCAAAGCAGTTTACTGTCAAGCCATATGCCGAGGTATTTAACCTCCCTGCTTAGCGTAAGTGTTGTACCTAGCAGTGAGGGTAGTTCAAGTCTTGGTAGTTTGGTTTTGCGAGTAAAGAGTACAAGTTCTGTTTTGTTCGGATTAACTGATAGATTGTGTTTGGTGCACCAGGTTTCCACAATCCGAAGTGCCTTCTGCATCTTTTCGCACAGAGTTGCTTCGAAAAGTCCCGATATCATGATTGCTAGGTCGTCTGCATATGCGATCGTAAGAATACCGTCTTTGTTCAGCGAGTCCAAGAGTTCATTCGCGACCAGTACCCACAGGAGTGGCGAGAGGACCCCACCCTGCGGACACCCCCGCGTCACCCTGCATTGGTCTGCCTGCCCCAGAGGTTCTGAACTCTCAATTTTCGTAGCTCTGCTGGATAGCATTTCAGTTATCCACTGATTTAGGTTTTCGTCAACTCCCTGGTTTCGTAGAGCGTTTTCTATTGATGTGAAGGTTGTTTTGTCAAAGGCACCTTCAATATCTATGAAAGTGACTAAGCATGATTGCTTGCTTTCAAGCGCGCTTTCAATTTTGTGGACTACTTGGTGTAGAGCTGTTTCTGTTGATTTGCCCGATTGATAAGCGTGTTGATTTTTGTTCACGGGGTTTCTTATTAGCGGACCGCTACGAATGTAATTGTCGCATAGTCTTTCTAGTGTCTTCAGTAGGAACGAGCTTAAGCTGATCGGTCTGAATGACTTTGGCTGAGTGTAATCTGTTTTCCCGGGTTTCGGTAGGAAGATTACTTTGACCTCCCTCCAAGCCCGAGGAATGTATTTCCATGCAATGCAACTTTTGAATAAAGAGGCTAACATTGGTGTGATTCTTGTGAGATTCCACTGAAGAAGGGCGGGGAAGATACCGTCCGTGCCAATGGCTTTATACGGTTTGAAACTTCTAACCGCCCATTCCAGCGTTTCTTCTTTTACTATCAGGTTTGCGAGCTCCCAGTCGTTTTCTTGGGGTTTGTGATGATTTCTGACTTCCCAGCCAGTGTTTTTCTCCAGTTTGCAGTCAGGAAAGTGTGTTTTCAGCAGTAACTCGAGCTGTTCACGCTCGGTCTTTGTGTATGATCCATCTGACTTTTTGAGAGAGCCTAGCTTTGTTGACGTATCCTTAGATAAAATTTTGTTGAGTCGAGCTGTTTCACTCTGACTGGCTATTGAGTTGCTATAGCGTTTCCAAGAGTTTTTACGGCTGCTCTGAATCTCTTTTTTATATTCTTGTCTGACTTTTTTGTAGTTAGACCAGTCTTGTTCAGTTTTTGTGTTCATCGCTCTATTAAAGTGATGACGTACCTTCTTTCTAAGTTTGGTTAGTCCTTTGTTCCACCATTTGTCTTTGCGATGAGCAATCCGATTGCTTTCGGTTATCAATGGGCTTGCTTGTTCATAACTGGCTGTAATATGTGCAGTCAGGTCTGTCAGAGTATGTTCAATATCGTCTGGAGTTAGTTGGTGCTCTGGAGATAAGCTCGGCAGAGCATCCAATTTAGTGTTCAAAGTTTCCACGAAAACGGCGATATTCGTTTTTTTTGGATTTCTGTATGTACGGGGACGGATTTCTCCTGTCGTCAGTTGAAATCTTATCCGCCTGTGATCGGCGCATGAGGCTTCCTGTGTCGCTACATGCCAGTTTTGTATGTGCTCTGAAATGGCGTCGGTAGCCATTGTTAAGTCTATAATGGTTTGAGCCCAGGAGGTTACGAACGTCGGTTCAGAGCCTCTATTGATAATGTTAAGGTTGTAACGTAGAACAAAGTCTAGCACGTCCTTGCCTCTTTCGTTTGTATCTGTGGAGCCCCATACGGTGCTGTGTGCATTAGCATCACAGCCCAGTATGCATTCCATACTTTGAGCGTTGCAGTATTGTAGTAGTAGTTCTAGTTCTTCAGGCGGTGCTACCACGTTGCTGTCTAGATATGCCGAGGCAATTATAATGGTTTTGAGCTTACCTGAAAGTCCAGTTTCCAGCTGCACCACGGTGAGATCATCCGTGCACAGGTGTGTAACTAGTGAGGCCTTTATATTCTTAGGTACGTAAATAAGTGTTCTTGTTTTATTGGTGACTGGTGGAGTGAACACCGTACCTGGTAGGGAAGTAAAACATACCCGTCTCCGGACGATGTAGGGCTCCTGGACCAGTGCAATGGTGTGTGGTTGCTCTTCTAGGGTTCTTCTGAGCGAGGCAAACCCTGTGACGCTGTGTTGGATATTGGCTTGGACTACTGAGATTATATCGATTTCATCTAAGCTATTCTGGGCTACCCTATGTAGGGTATGCTGATTATCGTGGCTGTGTTGCAAGATACGATTATGGTTATTGGTACTCCCACATGTGGGTGTGTTGTGAGTTTGTTTAGTAACCTTGTTTTTTACAGACATAAGAAGTCAAAAAAGAAAAAGGGGGGTTTAGGGGGGGAGTAGATGGGTGCATGGCGAATCTACATTTGTTGAGGTGGGAGGGATCCCGCCGGGGATGCCACTGAGAGCTCCACGTCCATCTCGGGCGCAGGTGAGAATAGGTTTAGGCCTGAAAGGCCTCCTAACTCATCACCTGCATCGCCTAGAAGCTCGTCTATAGCCTCCTCGGAGAGCTCCCTCTCTCCTGTTGCGGGGTCAGCGTCGACCTGTATTGCGGCGTCCACTGCTCCGGGCACGCTCCCGTTTGCACGGGGTGCTTCCGCAGTCGATGGCTCCGCAATAGGGGTCTTTACGTCCGACGCTTTGGGGGCTCTGATGGTCAGGTGCAAATTGGCCAATCTGTAGCGGAGTTTGCATTTCCTGGCCGCCAACGCCGAGAGCTCCTCCACCGGAATCCCGAAGACCATGACGTTGTCGGTCATGGTGTCGTTCTTCGTCTATACAACACCTAGGTGTAACCACGATTTATGGCCATAATTTTACAATGCCAATCAATATGGCAAATGGCGGTAGGCAATAGCTCCGGCGGCGGTCTTTTTTCGCATATCAAAAAATATTACCGCAGTAATTGATGCGTTTGTGGCCACTACCGTTTGTCCAGTGTGCAATATGAGCTCACCGGCGACGCACGTGATATTTTTACCGCCTTATTTATTGACATATCTAGGTAAACTCTAGTGTAACCACACCAGTTCATGCAGTAATTTAAACGGTAATTTATTGTCATAATTATTGCGGTAACAGCCCGGTAGACGGTGAGGTAGTGTGGCCCCAGCGTAAAACTCTCTAAACTGGTACCTATAAACAAACATTTTATCTGTTTACATAGTGTCATTTATTGTTGTCATGGGATCGGAACGTAGGCTTCCTAGATCTTATTTGACATGCAACAAAAATAGATAGGAATAAATTCTTGGACGATGGAAAAACCCTTTGAGAACGGTAAACTATGGTATTATTAGATGATTCTTTAGATAGCACAGAGATGGCGATTCCGTCGCCGCCGTCACACTCACAAGTTCAAGTAAGCGGGCGTACGACACTATCCGTGTTCACTCACGCATTGATAGAAATGGCCAAAATTTTCACGTTATTTCTAATTATACCGAGTGTTTTCATGAATCAAACACAATTTGCCGCAAATAATGACTAATAACAAAGCCAAAAACAGTTATTTATTTGTTAAATTATGTCCACATCGCTCATATTTGGGAAAATACAAACGTATGCAAATCGAACGACCTTAAGATGGAGCACGCTTTCCCAGAAGAAACTTATTCCCTCTTGATTTAACTACTCATGGAAAGAAAACGTGAAAAGTTAAACACTTGTAGCTTTTAAGTAGTATATAAGTGGGTAATTAGTATATATGGTGTTGGTTATTTTATAAATTTTAATATTTTGTATATTGTATATAATGCTACAAATAAAGAATATCTTATTCTTATTATTCTTACTTGTCTTTCAGAGTTCATGCCGTACGTATTCCAAATGCTGTCCCTCCTTCTCGAGCTGCGCGGGTCGCAGGGCGGCGCGCCGGGGGGCGGCGTCCCGGGCCCCGGGGGCGAGGCGTACGCGGCGCTGCTGCCGTGCCTCGTGGCGCCCGCGCTGTGGGAGCGCGCCGCCAACGTGCGCCCGCTCGTGCGGCTGCTCTGCGCCTTCGTGGCCGTCAGCTCTGACCTCGTGCTTAATGGGGGCAAGTTTGTGAGTACATACTCGTTCATCCTTGTCTAGTTTAATGTATGAGACTAAATCAGTAAATGAATAACTTTATTAGTAGGTTGGTTCGCTCCAAAAATAGCATTTTGAAGGCTGTCTCTGACCAGCACAGTGATTACGCTATTCTCAATGGATCTATGGATGGGAGACCGAGTAGTAAACATTCTGATTCCATGGATGGGAAAAATTGAATTATACAATTTTTATGGCTGGATGGTCCATGTGAATGAACATGAAGTGAACAAAGCGGATTCCTACGTTTCGTTATAGTTTTTTACACTCGTAGAAATATCAGTAAGTTTCCTAAAAATAGCGATATACACAATGTCAATACTAGAAATAAAAATAAACTCGCTTTGCCTACAACTAGACTAAACAAGGTTAATCTTTCAAAGGGCAATGTATACGCTTCTACAACAAAACTCCAAGTGAGTTGCAAAAACTATCAGTAAATAAATTCAAACAAATTGTCAAAACAATTCTTTGTCAAAAGGCTTACTATAAAATATCTGATTATTTAGATGATAAAAAAGCTTCGGACGAGTTTTGCTCCAACTCGAAAACTATCAACCTAACAAGGTAAAGGTTTTTTGTTCGATTCTTTACTCTAGTTTTAATTATTTATAAAATGTATTTTATGACGTGTCCAAGTGCCCTGTAAGGTCTTAAGGAAATAAATAGTATTGTTTGTATCCTTCCTCCTGTATCAAATTTACACTTGAAAATTGAAATTATATGCTAGCCCATCGTTCTATTTTAGTGTCAGAAACACTAATTTTGTTCATTCATGGCTTTCAATTTCGGCTGGGACTGGCAATTGTCCTTCGGTGGATAATTTATTTGCAATTGGATGGATGGGAATCGTGAAGGCCATCGAAAGGGCTTTCATGTGCCAAATATTGGATGGGAGATTTTACCATAATCACTCTGCAGGGGCCTTATTGTGTAACTCAACTGGTAATCGAGATCGACTTCATTTTTGACAGTTAGTCCAGTTTAATACCTTATGCCTTAGACAATACGAATACATTCTGATTGCGTCGACCACTGGTAATAATCAGTAAATCAATATCTTTATTTCTTTAGGCTTACAAAATAAGCACTTAGACAAGTCAAATTTAAAGTATAGGTAATTATCAAAATAATCTAAGAAATACAGTGATAATTGATTTTCCCCTTCGCTTCACTTTTTTGTCCACTAGTGGAAGATAATCGATTTCAAGTTAGACAATAAGGCAGCAGGTTAAATGCTAATATTCTGCTATGATTTATAAATAATAAGATAAAATAAATGTTTATTCATTAAAACAAATGTATTTTAAGAAACCTGTTTAACTTATTACTGTACTGTGTAACCTTCATTCAATAAGACTTTATTATTATTATTATGTTTGTTCTTTCAGAATGCAATTCTGGGCGTGTTCCAAAAGCTGATCGCGTCTAAATCCAACGACCACGAAGGATTCTATCTCATGCAGACAATACTATTCAAGTATGGCATGTAAGTTAACTTTACATTACTTTATATTTTTCCATTATATCCAGTCCATCCCAAGGTTGCCTGGAAGAGATAAGGCCGCCGCTTATACTTAGTCTTAGTATGCAGTATTTTTATGCTTTCTTTACTTTCTTTGTGTGGTAGAGTTTTCTAAACATCTACTAGAATGTAGTCCATCTTGTATAACACATTTGAAATAGGCTATCAGAACACACAATCATAGTTTCACCATCATCATTAATTTATAGTATTGATGATGCCCTTTATACTTAGTCGTAGTATCCAGTATTTTAAATTATTATTTTCTTTCTTTTTGTGGTAGGTTTCAGTATGATAAAGAGTTGTCTATTCTTGTAATTCTTTATTGTACACACATACATACAAAACATGAACTTATAAAATAGGATATGTACATAGGCGAACTTAACCCTTTAAGAGGGTTCTATTATATGTATTCTATTATATGTTTATCTACAGGAATGTAATGCAGCCCTACATAAAGCAGATAATGACGCTACTCTTCCAACGGCTGAGTTCCTCAAAGACGACCAAATACGTGCGCGGTCTGATCGCCTTCTTCGGGTTCTACGCGGCTCACTTCGGAGCGGACGCGCTGGTCAACTCTGTCAACGACGTACAGGAGAAGTAACTACACTGATATTACATTACTGATCTAAAATTAGAATGTACTAGAATATTCTAGAAACTCGAGTTCAAATACGTACGCGGTAAACTAGGATATTTAGACTTTGTACAGACTGATTACTAAAGTCTTTTTGGAAGAGTAGGCAGTAAGTATAGGACTTTTTAAATGTATGTATGTTGCATACAAATATAGCTATAAAGTTATTATTAAAGGACGATATTATGCGAACAAATAGGTTCACAAAATCATAAAATAATAAGAATCATTTATGTGCATAAAACATGAGTATTAACATGGTGCGAACTTGCAATTACGCGCCAAAGGTCCTGTCAGAAAACCGGCACTTTATGTGGACATTATGCTGAGACAGGTTTGCTGCATTATTTCTTATAATTTCAAAAGCGGTATTACACTATACGTTATTCAGGGACCCTAACCCTAACTAAGAGTGGTGTAATAAGATTTAGGGTCCCTAAGAGACGGACCCGGCAAGCCTTGCTCCCAAATCGCCCTAACTACCGGGCCCTGAATAACGTGTAGTGTAATACCGCTTTAAGTGATTTAAAGTAACTAAATTTATGCAGCCTTACCACAAAAAACAAAATCATGACTGAAACACGTGTTTAACAGTTGTTTAGCCAAAGTAATCCTACAAAGCCATGTTAAACAACTGTTAAACACGTGTCTAAGTCGTAAGTTTTGGAAAAGGCCCATGATGTTTATGTTGTGAACCAATAAATAAATTTTATTTTTCCTTCTTCGTTAAGAAATTAAAAAAAATAAGTAAAATAATTAGTTTGAAAGTGCCCTGACTGTGAATGTATTGTTGCAGCCTATTCTCGATGTACGTGGAGCGTATCCTGCTAACGGACCTACAGAAGGTATCTGGTGCGCTGGAGCGCAAGGCGGCCGCCGTGGGCTGCGTCAAGCTGCTGTGCGAGGCGCAGGCCTTCAGGGAAGGGGCCTTAGCGCAGCGCTGGCCTCCGCTCATGCAAGTCAGTGTCTTACACACGAACGCCAAGTTGGAACGGCAGAGGCTACTTCAGCCGTCGCCACTTGTCGACGACAGTCGTCAACGCGTCGGCGGCAGCAGTCAATACGTCGACGGCTGCCGTCGACAGGCGACAACGGTTGCCGTCGACAGGCGACAACGCTTGCCGTGAGTGCCGCGGACTAGCAGTCGTGGTCGGCTTATACAGGCCAGTTGCAAAATGGCGAAATCACTTACAATTTCCTACAAACCCTGCTACCCATGCTATGTTTTTTATTGTCTTATCACTGAAATCTTGTATCTTATGATTCCAAAGACAAAGCCTTTTTTTACTTACATAATTAACAATTCGACATCAATTTCGTCTCCGGAGCTCATTTTGTCGACGCACAACGCTTGTGCACTCTTGGTGTATTTGTCGTCGACTGACAAAATGGCGGACGAAACACCCCACAACTGCAAGCTTCGCCAGGTGTCGACGGCAGCCGTCGACGTATTGACTGCTGCCGCCGACGCGTTGACGACTGGCGTCGACAGGTGGCGAACTGGCGACGGCTGAAGTAGACAACTTGCCGTTCGTCTGTAAGAACTCTAATAGATACATAGATAATCATTTATTACAAAGCTGTTTAGGCAAATGATTACTTCGACAATTTAGGCAAAAAAATATCAACCCGGTATTAAACAGAATATGAACAAGATAAAGCGTATTAAACTGTAATAACTGAGGAGTGGGGGTTCGTGACGTCACGTCTTTCTATAAAAAGTCCCAGGGCGTGACGTCACGGGCCCTCAGCCCTCAAGTTTAATGCGTTTTATGGTCATTTTCTCTTTGACTGACAAAAGAAAAAATACCTGTCCAATATTTTTCGAAGTTCTAACTTACGAACTTAATAACTAAAAATATTTTTTTTATCCGCCATTTACCCTATTATCTTTTTTTTTAGGCACCTAGCATATAGCATATTTTTCGTTTCTTCCACTAGTGGACAAAGTATTGAAACGAAGGAAAATCAATTATCACTTTATTTCTTATATTATTTTGATAATTATGTACCTATAGTTTTAAATTTGACCTGTCTAAGTGTTTATTTTGTAAGCCTAAAGAAATAAAGATATTGATTTACTTGATATTATTAATGTATTTGTTCTCAGGCTCTGATAGGTCTGTTCGAGCTGCCGGTGGACGGCTCGTCGCTGCCGGACGACCACTTCGTGGAGGTGGACGACGCGCCCGGCTACCAGGCGCAGTACTCGCAGCTCACCTGCGCCAAGGGCACACAGAACGACCCGCTAGCCAGTTAGTAACCTAAACACTATACAGTTAAGGTTTCAATCAGTGCCTCCCACCCGTAATGAACTATGGAGCTGAGACGTGGACACTCACGGTAGGGCAGCAGAACGACCCGCTAGCCAGTTAGTAACCTAAACACTATACAGTTAGGGTCTCAATCAGTGCGTCCTACCCGTAATGAACTACTGAGCTGAGACGTGGACACGCACGGTAGGGATTCAGAACGACCCGCTAGCCAGTTAGTAAATTATTATGTCACCGTATAATTGTAAATTATCACTACATAGTATAAAACAAAGTCGCTTTCTCTGTCCCTATATCCATATGCTTAAATCTTTAAAACTACGCAACGGACTTTGATGCGGTTTATTTAATAGATAGAGTGATTCAAGAGGAAGGTTTATACGTATAATAAAACCGTGCGAAGCCGGGGCGGGTCGCAAGTAGATTATAATCTATCTCGCGGGATTGTGAACTGTCGAAAAATTGTGAATACAAGCAGTATTTAACACATTATTTTTCGGTAGATTTTAATCTATCGAAGAGAAACCGAGGATGAATTCACCATTCAGTATAACAAGAGAGGTATGTCATGTTCACGCATCAAAGTTTCCTTGAAGAATGCCCCCTCTCGGTGACCATCCGTAGTATATACCAGGATCTGGCCCCGCCCCTCTTGTTCTTGTTGTTTTTCACGTAGATACCTACCTTAATACAGGGTTTTAAATCATTTTTTGCATTAGATGATACTACGCGACGAAAACCGAAACCCTCCCCTACCCTTGTGGCCAAGCGTGGTATTTTGAAGACCCATACTAACGGGTCTCTTTGTCACGTAGTATGTACGTTCTAGTATTGATAGTTGGTTCGTTCATAGGCATCGAGGACCCGAAGCGCTACCTGGCGGAGTGCATCGGCGCGCTGTCCCGCGCGTGCCCCGAGCTGCTGCCGCCGCGCGTGTGCGCGCTCGACCAGCAGTACCGCGACACTCTGCAGAACTACCTCGCCAACTACAGAGTACAGGTACATACTCATCACAATACACTGCATGAATACCGAAGGCTCGACCAGCAGTACCGCGACACTCTGCAGAACTACCTCGCCAACTACAGAGTACAGGTACATACTCATCACAATACACTGCATGAATACCGAAGGCTCGACCAGCAGTACCGCGACACTCTGCAGAACTACCTCGCCAACTACAGAGTACAGGTACATACTCATCACAATACACTGCATGAATACCGAAGGCTCGACCAGCAGTACCGCGACACTCTGCAGAACTACCTCGCCAACTACAGAGTACAGGTACATACTCATCACAATACACTGCATGAATACCGAAGGCTCGACCAGCAGTACCGCGACACTCTGCAGAACTACCTCGCCAACTACAGAGTACAGGTACATACTCATCACAATACACTGCATGAATACCGAAGGCTCGACCAGCAGTACCGCGACACTCTGCAGAACTACCTCGCCAACTACAGAGTACAGGTACATACTCATCACAATACACTGCATGAATACCGAAGGCTCGACCAGCAGTACCGCGACACTCTGCAGAACTACCTCGCCAACTACAGAGTACAGGTACATACTCATCACAATACACTGCATGAATACCGAAGGCTCGACCAGCAGTACCGCGACACTCTGCAGAACTACCTCGCCAACTACAGAGTACAGGTACATACTCATCACAATACACTGCATGAATACCGAAGGCTCGACCAGCAGTACCGCGACACTCTGCAGAACTACCTCGCCAACTACAGAGTACAGGTACATACTCATCACAATACACTGCATGAATACCGAAGGCTCGACCAGCAGTACCGCGACACTCTGCAGAACTACCTCGCCAACTACAGAGTACAGGTACATACTCATCACAATACACTGCATGAATACCGAAGGCTCGACCAGCAGTACCGCGACACTCTGCAGAACTACCTCGCCAACTACAGAGTACAGGTACATACTCATCACAATACACTGCATGAATACCGAAGGCTCGACCAGCAGTACCGCGACACTCTGCAGAACTACCTCGCCAACTACAGAGTACAGGTACATACTCATCACAATACACTGCATGAATATCCCCACTTATACATCAGCTCGATGTAGAATGTTTGTAAACAAACCGCCCATACTTAACCTAAAATACACTCTGTTGCCGCGCCTTTTTATACGCAATTTACATTACTTGTCGATTTAAGATCCTTCCTTCACTAAATATTTCGTATACTCATCTAAAATTCGACGCCAAGCAAGTGAATTTTAGTTTTTGTGTCGTGGTTTGTTTACAAACATTCTACATCGAGTTTGGCTAGTGTATAGGTACGTTAGTCGTTAGTACGGTATCCGTCGATCAATTAAAACTACCACACCAATCGATCAACGTCGAGTGATGTCGATCGATCGCATCAATAAACGATCGATCGATTGGTGTGGTAACACCCTAATTTGTGAATACCCCTAAAGGGATTATTAAATTATAGTACGTAAGCCCTCGCACTCAGGGAATATCTAAGAAATGAAATAACATCGCAAAAATTTTCGAATTCGGCGGGATTTGAACCCGCGACCCTTCCTTAGTACGAAATGGCTACCACCTGCGCCACGAATCCAAGTGACCACCTAGTCGAAAATCTTTGCGACCTTCTACGAACGGTAGCGCTGTTAGCCGCCGAACTTAAAAAATTGCGATGTTATTTCTTTTCTTAGATATTCCCCGAGTGCGAGGGCTTACGCACTTTAATTTAATAATCTCTGCAGAGGTATTTACAAATTACGGTGTTGCTACACCAATCGATCGGTCGCTTTCTCTGTCCCTATGTACGCTTAAATGTTTAAAACTACGCAACTGATTTTTATTGCGGTTATTTTTAATAGATAGTGATTCAAGAGGAAGGTTTAAACGTATAAAAAAACGTGCGAAGCCGGGCGGGTCGCCAGTTTATAATAAAATCAACATCTCGTGACGATAATTTTTGTTGTAGATTTCCTGATAAGACTGCTTCGCGATCCCCGAGCTACAGTGTACGCAGCAAACGAGTCAAGAGTAACAGAGAGGTGATGTGCGAGAGAGAGAAGTGATTGTTATGTAGGTTCCTACTTTGTATGAGATGATAGAATGAACTAGTAAGTAATATGAATGGCAGAACTTATCCTTTCTAATATTATGAATACGAAAGTTTGTGTGAATGTTGGACGTAAAAACTACTGAACGAATCAGGCTGTAATTTGGAATAGACGTAGTTCTAGCTCTGGAATAAAACATGCTATTTTTCATCCCACAAATCAGTTCCCATGGGATAGAAATAGCCTAGAAACGTTTCTATAGAACAAAACGTGCGAAGCCGAGGGCAGATGCTAGTGTTGTATATTTCATAAGGTAGAACCACGTTACTGTGATGTAGTGCGTTAGAAGCAAATCTGTTTTACATTTACATAGTTGGATGACAGACTATTTGTGTTTTGTACCGCTGTAAATAATGTTTGTAGAAATTGATTTTGTTTCCAACACATCACATAAGATGAGCTATGTTACAGTTTACTCGAAACTAGTTTAAAATATAATGTTTAACCCTTCTGGTAACCAATATTGTCTCTTAGAAATATAATGCCCGAACAGGCTGTAAAATAGCCGTATGGTTAAAAGTATTGTATAATTTGATTAAATTATATGATCTAAGTGAACTGACTGCTGCCTAATTTTACTTTCAATCACATTCTTCATCTACGCGACTTATACTTATGCTATGAATTTGAAATCTGACCTAAAAATCTCCGAATGTATTTTTGTACCTCAATGAGAGTTTATGTAGTCAAGCAACGTGTTAGTTATTGGAAATTGGAAATTTAATCAATATGGAATGAAAGTGAGTGATAGATATTTGATTGTGATATTAATGTAAAGCGTCTGATAAAGATAAAGAAGAATGTATGTTTGATTTGTTAAACTTATGTTAACTAGAGTTAAACTATTGCTATTTGTTAACTATGGTTATATCGGCTATTTGTTGCATATACTTTTATTATTTCCCGAGGTTACAATGACTTGTTTTCTTTATAAAACTCAACTTCTTTGATATGGCTCTGCGTCTGATATGTATGATACAATTCTGCTAATGTCAGATCGCGAATTTGTGAACGAAAAGATTTAAAATGGGGTTCAGTTTTTGATTACAACTTAAAAATGAAATTTTATAATCTCAATCAAGTTTATTATTTAAAACCAAATTTAAAAAATAACTATTAGACTCATAAAATCAGTTTAAAAGAATATGAGCGTCCGATCGATGCGAGGCGTGACCCGAGAGCTGGTGAGTATCTGGTTCAGCGCATCAGCATTGCCATACAGCGTGGAATGCAGACAGCGTCTTGGGAACGCACAGACTAGTATTGATATAGATCAGTTGAGTTACCTTTAGATTGTCTTCAACAGTCTGCAGTTAGCTCAATTGTAAACACCAGTATCACATATGATTCTATTATTTGAATGTTTTGGTTGGGTTTTTTTTTGTGGAATAGTAATTCAAAAGAAACGCGATATATATGCCCGATATAACTTAGTGCGTACTGTTGTATAAAATATGATAAGTGCTTTCCCGTTATGTAGTAATAAATTTAATGGCTGGACGACTGTTCTTGTTTCGTAAATTGTTTTCTGGTAATTAAATTGTAATGATTTTTGTTATTCAAGCTGTTGGCTGCTCTGTATGTTATTTGGTTGGAAACTTAAAAATAAACTAAATGGAATTATGTTTTCAGAGACGGGTAGTGTTGTGAAATTGTCACTTTCTACAAGTTTATCTTTAGGCTGCTTTTCCACCAGAGATTGCTATGTAGCTTTGTTTCCAGTCGACCAATAGAATCAATCCATTATTCCGTCATTTTCATAGCTGATAATAATGAAGCGATAAACAAGCTATTGGTCGGCTAGAAAAAGCAACGTAGCACCTCGCTGGTGGAAAAGCAGCCTTAATACAGCTAATCCTAAGTACCGCTATGATTGTATTACCATTATTCTATCAATAAATGTGAATTTGTAAAACAATTTTTTCATTCCAACAACCCTACTAACGAAAATAACAAAGCTAAAATAGAAAAGCGTTTAATAATTTCAAATTGTCTTTATTTAACAAATAATAAATCAACAACATAAGACTAAAACATTAAAATTAATTATAAACATTATGCACATTTGTGACTAAAGTAACTCTTCGTGAATAAAAACCATACATTTTCTAAATACATAGTTAAAAACATTTTATATGTTAGTATTATATATATATTATTATTATGCTTCAAGATGTCAGTCTTTGTAAAACTACATGTAAGTACACATTGGACTATGAAAAGTAAATGGCACTATGCCAATTGAATGAAATAATTATAATTTACTTACGACATATTCAAGATATGTTTCAGTGCAGTAGGATATACTAATACAGCAGACATTTTATTGGAAGTATATAGACTAAAGACGAAGGCGAACTGTCAATAATTCTTGTCACATTTTTAGAAAACATTTTCTAAATAACTTGGTTCTAACATCCTAGATATATTTTTTAAGCAAAGGGTAGGTTTTACCGTATATAACAAATATATTAAACACATCGGAGTGATTGGATGGCTCAAAATGAAAATAATTTATAGTTGATTTCATCTATTTTCGAATTCGAACTAGTTTCATCACGTGTATACAATACGCGTTGTTGAACATAGCTAGTGATTTAATTTTTATTAGTTTTCACACATTTAACTTTGTTGCCACAAAATATCTTGGATCCTAGAACCGCATATAGGATTGTATTCTCTCGTTCACTCAAACGCTGCTTACATATACATAAGACTAATCTAAACTTCAAAAAAGTGACTTCTAAAAAGCCTCTGCTAAGCGCGTTTGAGTATCACTAAAAAAAAACTAAAATAATCTAAATAAATGCTTCAATAACATACAGCTATACGGCGATGCTGTTAATTAACTAGCCATTGCTCAAACCTTTTCTTTTGCGTGGTTTTAAGGCCACTTTACACATTTCAGTTAAGTCACAGTTCAATATCAGTGTATCTTCCATTTGATATAGATTATTGACCAACCGTTGACAAATCGACAATATTCTGTGAATCTTCTATGCGATAAAGATTATTGACAAATCGACAATATTCTGTGAATCTTCTATGCGATAAAGATTATTGACAAATCGACAATATTCTGTGAATCTTCTATGCGATAAAGATTATTGACAAATCGACAATATTCTGTCAATGTTCTATGCGATAAAGATTACTGACGGATCGACAATATTCTCTGAATCTTCTTTTCGATACAGATTATTGACCGACCGTTGACGGATCAACAATATTCTGTACCGAATCAGTAAAAAAACGCTGATACTGAACTGTGACTCTGATATGCGGTATTTATGTGCAGACTGCGTTGAAAAGGATATGGTCCAAAGAGTTGACTAATTAATCACGTGACGTTTTTAGCAACCTTATTGCCGAGTTTATCTTTCTTTCCAGCTGTTTCAGAGCTATTTGGATGTCTTCGTTAGCGACTCTACATACAGGGTGTTAGTGTGAACAGCGTTATCCTTGAAACCAGAGGTTCAGTATCATCAAGCAGTTGGCCAAAGAAAAGTTTTATGACTAGGTACACCTGGGTCAAGTACTCAAAAATTCACGTCAGGAAGAATGATACGTCACCCGTAATTACAATCAAAAGCATCTCGGATTTAAACAAAATTGTTTAAAGTGGTTCTTATTGTGTGATTTATCGCATAGGAGAACAGTTTTGCACTTCTCAATAATGTTAATGTTAGTGAATAATTTTCTCCTTTACGTAATAACTATTACTAGCTTTATATCTTCAAAGAACATAACTTCAAAAGTACGAACTATTTTTCATGATCTCGCACTTACACTACTGTCTAAAACTTGTATTTTAACATTCACGCTCATAAATATTTTCTATCTAACTAGCCGCAAGAATTTGTTGTTAATTATCTCGCATTCACAATGTTTATTGCTACCTATACCTCGTCACTCACCCAAACATAGGGAAAAAGATAAACCAAGCATCTTACTTACACTAAAGAAATGGGCATTATTACGCAGTTGCATTATCTGTTATATCACAATTAGTACTAGTTACGAGCTGGCGCTTCGTAAACAACAGCCCGCTATAGATACCTACCGTATTACCGCTACCTCTCGCAGGTTTATTTACATTACTAGCTCGATGTTTTACCACAGACTAGATGGATAACAAAAAACTTTACTTGTACTATCAAAATGTCCGAGGTTTACGCACAAAAACCTCCATGTTCCGTCGCAATGTTCAGTTGAGTAACTATGATATTATAGGCTTAACGGAAACTTGGTTACTTGATGCAATAAGTGACACGGAGATTTTTGACGATAGATATTTTGTGTGGCGCAGGGACCGCAGGTACGACCTGACGGGCCAGGCACTAGGAGGGGGGGTACTTTTAGCAGTGCGCCGTGAATTTCACGTGACTTCGCGCCCTGAGTGGAATTCTTCCGCAGAGGATTTGTGGCTGACGGTTAAATCGTGTGACAATGCTAATAACTCATTAGGGTGTGTACATATTGGTATTTTATATTTATGCAGTCAAAATAGAGGCCCTACTTTTTCACAGCAGCTTACTAACTTTTTAAATAGCCTACGCGACATTATGTGTGCTAATCCACTTGATAAATTTATAATTATGGGCGACTTTAATTTGCCTTCGATTAAATGGTGTTCAACCGACCGACTTGCCTACCTTAGTCCGTGTTCATCTTTAGGTAGAATCGAAGCAGAGCTAGTCGACGAACTCGATTTACTGGACCTTTATCAATTTAATAATGTCTATAATAAAAACGGTAAATTACTGGATTTGATTCTCTCTAATATAGATTGTGTTATGGTTATGGACTGTGCTACACCACTCGTGCCGCTAGATGCCCATCACAACGCCTTATCCATTCTGGTCAATGTAAGTATTATGGAGTATTTAAAGCCAGCTCCAAGGGTTAAATTCTGCTACAATAAAGCCAACTATGATTCTATCAATGGTGAATTATCAGCAATAGATTGGGATGACCTGCTATCAAAAAAGTCATTGGATCACGCTGTGGATAGCTTCTATGGTTTACTGAACACCATTAGAGATAGGCATGTACCAACTAAATGTATAAAACCAACCAGATTTCCGCCTTGGTACTCTTCTTCGCTGAAAAAGGTTTTAAATGAGAAGTACAAGTATTACAGGAAATTCAAACGTTACGGTGCACTCGCGGATAAGTTGACTGTAAACTTCCTTAAAAAGAGAGCTAAAGTTCTTGAAGAAAGTTGCTATAGTTTATATATTGAATCAGTTGAAAGCTCAATCAAAGACAATCCAAAACACTTCTGGTCATATTTTAAAACGCTCTCTAAATCTACTTCT
The DNA here is from genome assembly GCA_944547425.1 of Eupithecia centaureata. Classification (NCBI taxonomy): domain Eukaryota; kingdom Metazoa; phylum Arthropoda; class Insecta; order Lepidoptera; family Geometridae; genus Eupithecia; species Eupithecia centaureata. Next base: position 4,728,784 of record OX155698.1, read on the forward strand.
TTGCCAAATTCTATAAATAATGAAACTAAAACTGCTACTTCAGGCACTGAAATTTGTAATCTCTTCGCCGAATATTTTCACTCAACATTCTTAGTACCTCAAAACTCGCCACCACTTCCAAACTGTGCTATCAATGATCAGGCTGGTACGTCCGTTGCTGGATGCGGAATATCGTCTATTGAGCTCACACATCAGATGATTAAGACTGGACTTCTTAAACTCGATGGATCTAAATCAGCTGGACCTGACTCCATTCCACCTGTTTTACTTATTAGATGCGCTGAAAGCTTATCTAAACCCCTCCTTATTTTATTCTCAAGATCAATAAAGGATGGTATTGTTCCGTCATTATGGAAATCGGCGTTTATAACCCCAGTACACAAAAAGGGACCTAAAGATAAGGTTACAAACTATCGCCCTATCTCTAAATTAAGCATTATAGCTAAGGTATTTGAAAAAATTGTATATGATCAAGTTTATTTATCTGTTAAGACTGCACTTCCGCCAACACAGCATGGCTTCCTTAGGGGTAGATCTACTGTGAGTAACCTCATTTTATTTAACGAGATCATAACTGACACAATGGATAATGGTACCCAGGCAGATGTAATATATACCGACTATAGCAAGGCTTTTGACCGGATCGACCATAATCGACTTATTTTTAAGCTATCTTTATTGGGTATAAGAGGTGATCTCCTAAGATGGTTTACATCCTACATATATAATAGGTCGCAGGTTGTAGTGCTTGGTAATTTTACTTCTAAGTGGATGAGCGTTCCGAGTGGAGTACCGCAGGGATCCTTATTAGGACCTCTTCTATTTTTATGTTTTATTGCTGATATCGACTCTTGTTTCCGTAATTCTACTGTACTTTGCTACGCTGATGACATGAAAATCATTAAGCCAATAACTACTCTCAACGATGCTATTCTTCTCCAAGATGATCTCAACAGTCTTAATGATTATTGCTCTACTAACTCACTAGAGCTAAACGTAACTAAATGCAACATTATGACTTTCACTAGAAAATCCAATACTATAAACTTTGATTACTCGTTAAAAGGTATTAAATTAAACCGTGTTAATGAGATTAGGGACTTAGGAGTTATACACGACTCGAAGCTTATATTTGACTCGCATATTTCATCAATAGTCGGTAAAGCATCAAAGGCGCTGGGTTTTATCATGCGATCTTCTAAAGACTTTAAGCAAGTTAAGACTTTAAAAATTCTATATAGTACGTATGTGAGATGTCATTTAGATTACGCATCGCAAATTTGGAACCCAGCGTACTCAATCTATATCGATAGACTTGAGCGCATTCAAAAAAAGTTTCTACGCTATCTCAACTTCAAAATGAAGGTATTCCCCTACCAGTCAGACTACTTACGTAACTGCATTAAGCAACACCTACTACCCTTAAAATTAAGACGTGACTACGCTGATGTTATTTACTTATCTAAAATTGTGAATTCATCCATTGATTGTCCGGACATCCTCAGTAAAATTCAACTATACGCGCCATCTCGATCATTTAGAAATAATAACCTTTTATATCTGCCTAAAGTTAATACAAATTATCGTCAAAATTCATTCATGTATCGTACAAGCAACAAATTTAACCATTTCAGCAAAAAATGTGACCTAGATCTTTTTCTCTCGACATCGACCCTCAAATGCGAGTTAAATAAACTTTTCTTCAATCAGTAGGTAGATAGGTAGCTAGGTAGCAATCAAACTAATTCATTTTTATTATTTAGGTAATGTGCCCTTACACATGTTATTGAATTTATGAGTGTGAATGACCCATAGTGCTGATCCATTTAGGTATAATTTAACTTACACTGTGCTAATTATTGCTATTTGTTTCTTGTTATTTTAGTTTGTAGCTAGTTGTGGGAGCCTGTTAATGGTCACCTTGCTGCTCAATACTGTGTTTATTTAGATAAGTAATATTGTACCGATGTCTCCCCTAAAATAAATAAATAAATAAATAAATAAAATCATGAGTAGAGTCCAAAACCTATGAGATAAGGTTAATGCCTGTTTTAGTTTCGCAGTATTTTGATATTTTATGTCATAGATATTGTACGCGATATTATGGTCACCCTAGAACCAGGCAAGTTTCCAGGTTGGTTTCTAGGCAAGATAAACTGTTTTAAAACAAGTCTAAATTCACAGAATAATCAAAAAATTCAATAGACCAAAGTACCTTGGTAGGCAGGTATTTTTGGCGTACTTAACCCTAGGCCAGTTCTTATTCTATTCATAAATGTTCGTCCCTCAGACGAATGAAACGTCATTGCGAGTAAAATACACTTGCGATGTATTTGGTTGTATGACTTATGAAGGTGCTTAAAAGGTGTATCTGATTCGATTTACAACTTTGAATCATTTTTACGTTTTGCGCGGACTGTGAGACGAATGTTATTGAATCTAGGGTTAAAGTTTATCATCAATCAATTTTATCTACTATTCAATCTAAATTTCAGTTCTTTGTACAGTGAATGAAATTCACTTACCAAAATAACACTTCACCATCACGCAACCTCCGCACGTTTTCTCACTCGTAGATTAGGTATTATTACACACTCGAGAAAACACAAATTAGTAGGTACCTAATTTGTCAGCTTATTAAACACCTTACGAACACTTGCATTTTGCATGACTGGACATGGTGAACTGGCCATATGTACGTACGTACGTAGCCTTTGTGTCTTTGGGATAGTTTCCTAGCTTAGCACACGTTATCCTGGGATGGAAACAGCTGAGCTCTGCGTACATCGTACGAGCCAAGTTCACCAGAGCGATGGCATAAGGCCGCACCATTTCAGTCCACTTTTATTTACATTTTTGTAAGACTTCGTAACTCGTTCGTACTGAAAACAATTGACGCGCGAAAATCTGTGTCAACGACGCGACGACGTGCTCTCCGTCACGCTGGCGGTCTGTCACTGAGGAGCGGTCGGACGGCGCCTGCGCGAGCAGGCGGGCGGCGCGTGCGGCGCGGTGAGGTGGGTGCGGCAATGAACACTTGCATGGCGGGCGGCTCGTTTGATCAAAACAGGTCGACACCTGCGCGGCCCCGTCAATGTACTCGTGTTGTAGTTTTACCACTTAGAAGGTGTATCGAATATTTTTGTTTCAAAAATAAATTAAAAATAGAATAATTATTTTTCATCGGTTTTGGACTCTACTCATGATGCTGAACCTCTGGTTTCAAGGATAACGCTGTTCACACTAACACCCTGTATAATAATATTCAGAACAAAAATAAACTAGAAAATTGTTCGAGAAGACTGAAGAGGATTATTAAATTATAGTGCGTCGCACTCGGAGAATATCTAAGAAATTAAATAACATTGCAAATATTTTCGATTTCGGCGGAGCTTGAAGCCGCGACACTGAGGGAGGGCTTCAGTACGGGAATGCGCTAACCAACTGCGATGTTTTTTAATTTCTAAGACTTTTATTGTCAAACATATTCTAACTTGTATTGTCAAACATATTTTATTGTTTTGCTATTTGGACGGCGACGAATCCAACAAATCTTATTAAAATCGGTTCATTCATGGTGCAACAACGTTTTATACAGAGTACAAAAGTACTGTCTTACAAAAACGTTAAAGTTTATTTTCGCGCTGCATCCGATAATCCGATCCGAAAATACGTCCCAAAGTAGACAATTTGTACTATACAAATAGATTACTTTTGTTTCCAAGAGATTTTAAGCAATAGATCCGAATTTCTGCCCATCATAACGTATGTGACCTATAACCTATGTGATTATTAATACTGGCTCCTGAAACACAGTTTTAAACTAGTTCAGGAGCCTATGGACTCATTACTGCCTGTAAACCATTATTGTTGTGTCAATAAAAATCTTTTTTACTTTTATACATCGGATGCACTGCGAAAAGCAGTAAGATTTTTTAGTATTTCCAGGATTATTTATATCCATATTTTCACGGATTCGAATTATTATTCTTTTGCGGATGATTATTCGCACTACATCCGATATCCGGATTCAGATATCGGATGCAGTGCGAAACTCTGAGCTCAGCTTGAGAAGAGCTTTTATGGCCAACAACATGACATATCAACGTACACCTTGAGAAACAATCTTAGGCATAAAATTAGGCTTTCTCCACAACTAGTTTCTCCGCATATAACTTCCTTATCTCCTTCTTGTCCAGCTTGCCCATGGCGTTCCTCGGCATGGTGTCGACAACCAGCATCGTTTTAGGGAGCTGGTATGGAGCCAAACGCTTGCCAGCTTCTGCTCTGAGCTCTTGGAGTGTTAATTTGGTTTTTTCTTTTACTACCACCACGGCTGATACGATTTCACCTGTAAAAAGATAAAAGTATTACTATAAAATAAATAATTTTGGACAACCCATACAGCATTTGTCTGATATATTCTAGTACAATCTTTGTTTCATTTCAATTTCGAATGGTTATGAGCGATACGACAAAGGCCGTTTTCACGGAATATAGACTACCGAACTTTCAAAAACTTTTTAATTCTTCTATCTCTATACGATAAGTTAACTTAAGGTTGTTTCTGGTCCAGGACTAAGCATAGCTCCGCTATTAGATGGCGCTGATTTTCTATGTTGAAGTTTTTCACTATTTTCTTATTAAATTGTGCATAATTGTTTAATTGTAATATATTTGCCGCAAATGGGATGTTGTTTTTTATGTACCAAGCAATTTTTCAAGTGTTGAAAGCATCTATGGAGCTTGTATTTGGGAAGAGCAAAAAAGATTTTGCCTGTGTAAGTGATCGGCCGCTACGAGTCACTCACACAAAAAAAGATCTTGCCTGTGTGAGTGATCGGCCGCTACGAGTCACTCACACAGGCAAACCCTATAAATTCAGTGGAACTAAAATAACTACTGTTCGAAAAATAACAGAGATAATTGGAGACGCCTTAGGACTAAATATTTTTCGGACCAATATTTCCGTTTTCGGGACATTACTAAATTACATCTAAATTTATTCAATAAAACCACTAGTTAACGAACTAATTTTCGACTCTTGTTTTTTTTAAGAATAAAAACAGGCTCTATTTACATTTAAAAAAAAAATTGGAGGTAATTTTCTTTTATCGTTTTGAACAATGTAAGTAAAAAGGCGCAGAGGGTTATGTTATTTACAAACTAGCTTATTAGCTAAAGAATATCTTACAAATCAAAGGTAAAAAAAAAATACTTTTCATGCTATTTATTAATTTCGTTAAATCATTGGAATTGACAAATAAATTGAATAAGTTCACAATAACAATCATTAATTTTAAATGTACTCACTGTGAAAGTTGTTCCAATTTTATAATAAAATTACATTAAAATTATTAGCGTAAGGAAGTCTCCACTTTTTTTGACTCTGTTCTTTGTGTACGCAGGTATTTTAGCTCCGATTTTACGACCACTTATAAAAGATTAAAAGTAATACAAATTTTCACAGTATTTCAATAACTCACTTTGGACTAGCGGTTTGAACAGTCGGGTGGGTGCGACGATGTATAGTCGTACCTGGGTTCGAAACCACCGAAAATTTAATTTACTTTTTGCTTTTTGAAAATAAAATATCCCCAAAATTTTGATACATCCCGTTAGTACGGGCTCGAATCCCTTCAACACTACCAAAATTTTTGATTTTTATCATTTTTATTCTTTATATTTTGAACAATGTCATAGACCTAGTACAAACAAATTCATATTTGTCATAAATTAGTTATTGTAAGCCTTCCTAAGTCTATTTGATTGTTATATAAAACTTTGGTAGACTGTTCTGCTTAGGTACATCCCACAAAGGGTCCTGACCTCGTTTCTAACGGTATGACAAAAATAAAAAGAAACAATTATGTACTATCAACACCAACTGATTTTTATTTTATTTTAGCTCTTACGCCAGCTAAGTTCAGGCATTTTTACAAATCGCTCATTGAATGCAAAACGGCCACATTTCAAAAATTTAGAAAATGGTTTTATTTCTGATAAAGTATATTTTCTTTTGAGAACATTTCATAAAGCTAGTTTAATTTAAATATTTATTTCTTTTTATTGGGATAATTATCTTAACTTTGCTTCAAAATTTTAATGCAAAATGGGCTTTTGTAGTTTTTATCAAGTTGGGTGATAGCTATAACAGCGACCATTATTTTAAAAAATAGAGCAAAAAATTACGAAAACAATGATGTTTTAATATTAAAAAAGAAAAACTTTAACTTTTCAAAAAAATCTGTAAAAAGTTACGATTAGTCCAATAAAAAAAATATATATATAATTCCGGACAGTCCACACAGCATCATCTAGCCCCAAGGTGAGCAAAGCTCGTATTATGGGTACTAGTTGACTGATAAACTTAATACAATACATTACATAGATAGATATTTTTTTTATAAATACATAGAAAACACCCAGACCAACGGAACAATTTCATGTTCAATTTCTGTAGATCGTACACAATTTTTTCCGACACGGGAATCGAACCCACAACCGGTCGCAGGCGGACCTTCGCCCACTGCGCCACATCGGTTGTCGCTGTTGAATGATCTAAATGCTTTGCATACAATCTGACACGTCTGATGCTGGGGCCACACTACCGTGATATGCCGATAATTATTTTAATTATAACTTATACAACACCTAGGTGTAACCACGATTTATGGCCATAATTTTACAATGCCAATCAATATGGCAAATGGCGGTAGACAATAGCTCCGGCGGCGGTCTTTTTTCACACATCAAAGAAGATTACCGCAGTAATTAATGCGTTTGTGGCCACTACCGTTTGTCCAGTGTGCAATATGAGCTCACCGGCGACGCACGTGATATTTTTACCGCCTTATTTATTGACATATCTAGGTAAACTCTAGTGTAATCACACCAGGTCATGCAGTAATTTAAACGGTAATTTAATGTCATAATTATTGCGGTAACAGCCCGGTAGACGGTAAGGTAGTGTGGCCCCAGCGTAAAACTCTCTAAACTGGTATCTATAAGCAAACATTTTATCTGTTTACATAGTGTCATTCATTGTTGTCATGGAAACGGAACGTAGGCTTCCTAGATCTTATTTGACATGCAGCAAAAATAGATAGGAATAAATACTTGGACGATGGAAAAACCCTTTGAGAACGGTAGACTATGGTATTATTAGATGATTCTTTAGATAGCACACAGATGGCGATTCTGTCGCCGCCATCACACTCACATGTTCAAGTAAGCGGGCGTACGACACTATCCGTGTTCACTCACGCATTGATAGAAATGGCCTAAAATTTTCACGTTATTTCTAATTATTCCGAGTGTTTTCATGAATCAAACACAATTTGCCGCAAATAATGACGAATAACAAAGCCAAAAACAGTTATTTATTTGTTAAATTATGTCCACATCGCTCATATTTGGGAAAATACAAACGTATGGAAATCGAACAACCTTAAGCACTTAATCAATACATAGTATAAAACAAAGTCGCTTTCTCTGTCCCTATGTATGTTTAGATCTTTAAAACTACGCAACGGATTTTGATGCGGTTTTTAATAGGTAAAGTGATTCAAGAGGAAGGTTTTTGTGTATAGAAATACACCGTGCGAAGCTGGGCGAGTCGCAACTATTACAGTAAAATAAAACACCATCTAGCCCCAAGGTAGCAGAACTTGTATAACGGCGCTATGGCGCTCGTTAGGGGTGGACTGCACCTGCAGTGTACTAGTATAGGTTGATGATGCAGACTCCTGCCTGTCAGTAAACGTACCCATGGCGTCGTCTGCCACGCCCAGCACCGCCACGTCTGCCACGGAGGGGTGCTCTAACAGCGCGGACTCCACCTGCAGTGTACTAGTATAGGTTGATGATGCAGACTCCTGCCTGTCAGTAAACGTACCCATGGCGTCGTCTGCCACGCCCAGCACCGCCACGTCTGCCACGGAGGGGTGCTCTAACAGCGCGGACTCCACCTGCAGTGCGCTGATCTTGTACCTGTAATGTCAATATATGTTCAAACTGCTCCGAACTGCATCATACACACCCGCCCGCACTACTCTAACGCTCCGCCCCTCCGCGCATAGATGTCGGACTGACTGCATTAAAACTGCATCCGAACTGCACCATATCCGGTGCAGTTCGGATGCAGATTTAATGCAGTCAATGTGCAGTTTCGGTTTATTTATTGATAACGTTTTATGTTACATGTCATTTCCTTATTTCTGATTAAAATATACAGCGTGTAAACAGACAACTATCGAAAACGAAGGGGGATGGCGAAGCACCTTTAAACTTAAACAAAACAAAAATCCGCAGGCCGAAAAAAAAATTGTAGCCGAAGATAAACATGTTTAAAGATTTTCAATTATTTTGTTTGCAAGCAATGTACGCGTCCACTTCGATACCTACGCCGCCGCGCCGACGTGAGTCGCGCGCGACGCATCACTCACTACATAACATAAGTAAATCACCACATAGTATAAAACAAAGTCGCTTTTTCTGTCCCTATGTCCCTATATCATTATGTCCCTTTGACTGCTTCATCATCATCATCATCATCAACCTATATTAGTCCACTGCTGGACATAGGCCTCCCCCAATGAGCGCCATAGCGCCCTGTCTTCAGCTTGACGCATCCAGCATCTGCCAGCAGTCTTTCGCAGATCGTCATCCCACCTGGCCGGAGGGCGTCCTACGCTACGTTTACCGAGTCGCGGTCTCCACTCAAGAACACGTTTACCCCAACAGTTGTCGGTTCTTCGCGAGATATGGTCGTAATCGTTTTGACTGCTTAAATCTTTAAAACTACGGAACGGATTTTGATGCGGTTTACTAGCGACCCGCCCCGGCTTCGCACGGTTTTATTATACGTATAAACCTTCCTCTTGAATCACTCTATGTATTAAAAAAACCGCATCAAAATCCGTTGCGTAGTTTCAAAGATTTAAGCAGTCGAAGGGATATAGGGACATAGGGACAGAAAAAGCGACTTTGTTTTATACTATGTAGTGATACACTCGTGCGAAACCGGGGCGGGTAGCTAGTAAAGTTATAAGTCGTCAAAGTTTAAGGTAAGGTCTTTATAGCAAGTACCTAGGCTGTCGGTACTCGGTAGATATTTCACGACTTACCTAAAGACACGAGAATCAGCTGGGATATTGCTGGTTCGTATCTTTCGCAGTAAGTAAATGCGCAACACTTCTGGCGCATTTCCTAGAGCTTCACCATAAGAAACACAAACATTAGCCCATACTCCATCGCACTGAACATTATTTTGGCAAATAAAACACACTTACTAAACACAACCGATACACATCACATTCTCCATAGCACATCATGAGCATTTGTCCATACTCCCTCGCACTAAACATGTTTATAAAACACACCGAAAAACACAGAAAGTAACTTCCACTATTTACCTTCCTACACTAAGACCGAAAAACTTTAAAAACACGCATACCACACTAAAAATCTGTTTCACAAAACAAAACAGTATTCGCAAATTTCCGCAACGACCGCGCAAGTTCGAATACTAACACCGACTAAAAGACGAATAAAAATAATACAAGCACTATGTACCTACATAGAGAAGTTATGCATTCAAAATCCGTTTTTAAATGCCGACAGCCAAAGTGTTATAAACCTTATGGCTAATTAAATAAAGTTTAGATTCCTTTCCATACATTTCCTTTGACTATAGCCGACTGGCCGCGTGCCGGCCGACCCACGGCACGGCGCTCCGCGCCCGACAAAGAAAAACACCGCTGCTGTTATAAACCTTATGCAGAGTGGAATAAGGTTTTCCTATACCAAAGCAGATTATTCAGTATCCAATAAGGTTCAAAATGGGGCATACTCATTTTAAAATCTTCATCACAGAATTATGAGATAATTTTATTTTTTTCGCGGGAATATTTGAATACTACGACTAGTAAAAGGATTACTTAGATATGAACGTTTCCAGCTAGAATTAACTTTTTACCCTGAACCAAAAAAGCACAAAATACATAATAGTAGTATACATGGTCATACATTACATCCCAAGGTTGCCTGGATGGAAGAAATGAGAGAACTTTTAGCGATAAGACCGCCCTTTATACTATGTATGCAGTATTTTTGTTTTGTTTTCTTTCTTTGTGTGGTACCTAGGTTTAAGTATAATAAAAAAGAGTTTTCTATTCTATTCTAGTAGGAACAGGTAGGTAAAATGTAAATGATATCTTCAATTTGTTATTAGAAGTAGAAGTGTTAGGAAGGGTTCGATCCTACAATCTTCAGATTGAAAATCGAGTGTATTCTTTCTATGCCAAGACGGCAAAATACAGATAGCCACCAGCGAGCAGCGCGGTAACCTACGTGCGTACCTAGCGTATGTATGTATCTTGCGTAGATAGATAGATAGGTACCCATTTCGCTCGCGCAGTCGAGCGGTGCCGCGGTGGTGCGGGCGTCCATAAACAGCTGAGTTGAGGTCATTCACTTGCGTGCAATACATTACATCTTTTTTTTAATTTGTTTATTTTTGCTTTTAAAAATTGTTTATTCGTGTTGATATGTTTTCTTAGTGTTGTACTATGGGTGTGTTACTAGATAAAAAAATAAAAAAAATTAGAGAGGTGAAATTTTATTCGCGTTTTTTTTTCGATAAATATGTTCAGAATCATGGTCTGATTGCCACCTTTCATTTTTCGATAGTAGTCTTTTTACACCCTGTATAATTACCTACTTTGTATTAAATTTAAATATACATTGGCAAAAATAATAAATTATAAAAAGTTTATTATTTTTGCCAATTCTCTCCTCTCTCTTCCAAAAAAATCATACACTCGACTGCACGCGACTCTAGCTGGAGCCTTAGCGCTGGATAAGGTCCGGGAGAATAATAGGGGGTTTTTGGGTAGTATCCGACTTTAGCCGCGCGGCGACCGGCTGCATGCAACTGGTGACTAAAATCGACCGTGTTAACGATCAGTTGCAGGCGATCGCCCGCCGCATGAAGGTGTTTCGCGCACGCTCGTTTATTTATTTACTTACTACGGCACAAACGGCTATTCTGCTCAACATTTGTGATGGAAATGACCGAGCCGCATGCGATTTTAGTAACCTGTGTAAATGGGCTAGCGATGCAGCTTGGTGAGCTAATTTGTTAAGTTCCCCGTAAATACCCCATTAAGAAGTTAACCTGCTTAGAGTCATAATAATAAATAAATAATGCTGGACAATCCACACAGCATCATCTAGTCCCAAGCTAAGCAGAGCTTGTGTTATGGGTACTAGACGATTGATATACTTAATACAATACATTACATAGATAGATATAATGATTGATGATATTTATTTCTTTTGAGACACTTACCCTCCAGATTTGATGATATCGACCGAGGTCCGTCCCAGAATCTTAAACTTGCCATCCTCGTAAGCTGCGCTGTCTCCTAAACATCACAGAAATACAGTTTATAACAGTATGTTGGAGTGTGGATGCGAAGTGTTTGCTGGGGGAATTAGGCCGTAAACTTGATGAAGTGACAGGAGACGCTCCGGTTCGTTCTTGGTGCAAAGGATTGCCATCGCTATTCAGCGAGGTAATGCTGCAAGCATTATGGGCACCTTTGCGCCGGGAATGGTCAAGGGCGGTCGGGTTATTTATTGACTAATTTTATTATAGATTGGATTATAATTACCCAACTAACATTTTGGTGTCAGTTACAGGTATTATTATTACTTTTAACTGTTTAACGGAGTAATAATGATCTCAGTTGTAACTATAAACTTTATAAGGTAGTTAAAATATAAATTGAGCTCGAAAAGTGTTAGTAGTATTATACTGAACGACGTTAAACAACTTTTAGAGTTACAATAGTGCTAACTGCAACAAGTATACTTAAGATGTTATAGGTTTAACCTGTTTATAACACCCAAATCTATACAACGGTGCTCGCTGACTCTCGTTAACACTTATTGTTGTTTAGTTTTTTCCGTAAAGTGCCTTATAAGTATTTTGGTGTTATATTGATTATAAGGTGCAGACATTACTTTTAAAACAGGGTTTGTCAAGAGTATAAGTTCATTTTATGCTTAGCCGGTAGTATTGTCTTGGCTATAGTAATTGTAGTTACTTAAGACTATTAATACACTGTAAAGAGTACTAAAGACTGACAACATTCTTGACTAAAGATGTTGTATCTCGAAATGTGTAATAGAACACTTAAACAAAGACATAAGCTTTAATGTTCGGTCGCCATTGTTTTGGTCAATTAACTTATATATATTGAATAGGTTATTCAATATTTGACAACAAAATACTTCATTATTTATGTAACTTCTGTCATTCTACTGAAACCACTTAATTTAACATGCTACTGGCTAATAAGGAAAAAAATAAAAAAATAAAAATTTGAAATTTCTTTATTATTCTTCATAGTTTTTATTTAAAATCTTAATTTAATCCAGGGCGCGTTAAAATTGAGATGAGAAACATGGTATACATTTACAGTAAAATTACCGCGGCAGATTATGTTCACTTCACAATGAAAACTTTAACTCCTTAGTATTTGTATATTCTTTTACGCCATTCACTGATAGTCACATAATTTTATTAAGTAACAAAGTTCATAGACTTCCCGTCGTAAGATACAAAATACCTACGCTTGAGAATATTCTAACTAACTACTAAGCGATTAAGTGTCAAACAAGTATTTTTAATAGGTCTTGTTGTTAGGTGATATTTCATTCTTAACCGAAATGATTCTAACACCTATAGTATTAACCAACTCATCTACAAGACATTTATACCGGTTAAAGTATTAGCTGAGAATGAATAAACACTCTTGTGCAGGTTCTTAACACCCTTATACCACCCTTATACAGGCTTTATAACACCTTTACCTGCAAAATCGTGGGCCTCTTTCGTGGTTATATGTGAGTTAGAGCATGCTCTAACTCCATTGTTACAGGTATTTTTAACACTAAGATACTCGATTGGAACCGATATAAGTATAATATACAGGTTATTTTAACGCCAACGTGCTAGTTGGGTATACTATATTATTTTTCTATGACAATTTAATATATATAATGTTTATTGACTAAGATACTTTATAAACCTTAAAATTTAACTAACTTTGGATTTCTCCTAACAAAAATATGGCTAGTAGTTAACCCTCTAATCTGGTTTTATGTCGGAAAAGGCGAGCAGTGGTGTTTTTTCCCGGGTTTTATAAAATTCTTAATGATTTTTATTTTTACAGGGAAAGTTTACAGGTACCTGTTTGTTCTATATTTTACAATAGTGAAAGAGCAATCAGAAACTTGAATTACCTGTGCGGAACCATCCGTCGCGAGTGAAGTCAGTGTCGACCTGCGGCATTCTATTCCAGTACCTGGAACATTAATACATTTTTTTAAAAATTTTATTTAAAAAGGTACCTTTGCTGCGTCTCTTCAAAAAATAGTACAATTCAGCGAGCAGAACTTAATGCCTACCGTGATATTCACACAAACACCTCTTCTTACGCGTAAATCTGTCTCTTTCTGGCGCAGATTGCCACGGCACAGGGTTGTCGATAGATAAATACATTATAATGTAGTGTTATAATTTCTAATTACACCGAATAACAGCTATTACACAACATATTTATTCTTATACAGCTCATATAACGCTGAAAACTTTATAATTTGCTCCCTTTTTGCACTTATATAGGCTGTATAAGCGCTTGTACAGCCTTATTAAACAGCGTCAAGTTTAAAGCCTAATAACAGGAACAGGAACCTTAATACAGCTTCTATACAGCTTGTAACTACTTGTGTTGTAGACCACTCGCAATAGGCGGACCTTTTTTATTGGGCGGCAAAATTTCTGAAGTTCCTAGCCCCCTCTGGAAAGTAAATCTAGATACGCCAATGAGTGACGGAGGCCTGACCTGTATAAGCGCTTATACAGCCTAATTAAACAGCGAAAAGTATAAACTGGAACCTTAATACAGCTTCTATACAGCTCTGGTGATATCTAGTGTACCTGGTGAAGACAGCCGGTCCCTTCAGCTGCAGCTCGCCCTGCGCGCTCGCGGCGGACGAGTGCGCGGTGACGCAGGGCGGCGCCCACTCGTAGCCTTCGTCCTCCACGTGGCTCTTGGTCACTGGCGCAGCCGCTCTGGTGATATCTAGTGTACCTGGTGAAGACAGCCGGTCCCTTCAGCTGCAGCTCGCCCTGCGCGCTCGCGGCGGACGAGTGCGCGGTGACGCAGGGCGGCGCCCACTCGTAGCCTTCGTCCTCCACGTGGCTCTTGGTCACTGGCGCAGCCGCTCTGGTGATATCTAGTGTACCTGGTGAAGACAGCCGGTCCCTTCAGCTGCAGCTCGCCCTGCGCGCTCGCGGCGGACGAGTGCGCGGTGACGCAGGGCGGCGCCCACTCGTAGCCTTCGTCCTCCACGTGGCTCTTGGTCACTAGGCCGAGCCGCTCTAGCGATATCTACGGAACACATGAAGTTCTCAGGACTAGACGAGAATCACATTAAATTTGGGATTATCTTCGGAACCTTACCTATATCTTTATCATCATCATCAGCCTATATTAGTTCATTGCTGGACATAGGCCTAATGAGCGCCATAGCGCCCAATCTTCAGCTTGCCGCATCCAGCATCTGCCAGCAGCTTTTCGCAAAAAAAAATCACTACATAGTATAAAACAAAGTCGTTTTTCTGTCCCTATTTTACAATGTCCCTTTGACTGCTTAAATCTTTAAAACTACGCAACAGATTTTTATGCGGTTTTTTTAATAGATAGTGATTCAAGAGGAAGGTTTATACGTATAATAAAACCGTGCGAAGCCGGGGCGGGTTGCTAGTATTATGATAATTCAAATAAACACTTTTTAAATTATATGTATAGGTACTCAGACCCGCTATGCGACATCTGTGTGGCCGCTTCTTCGTCAAGTCTTACGCTGAAATATATAAGAATTTACGTAACTAAAGTCAATTTCATGATTTTGAAAGTCCGGGATTTAAATATCATCATCTCGAGATTATAGAGGAGGTATAATCAACTCTTCTTATATCTGAGAGTCCTGTGAGGTCTAAAGGTAATAGAGCATTTTGATTTATTGATACTTCCACATTCGAACTTTAGGTTAATATGCTCATTTGATTCAGATCACTCAAGGGCCCTTATGTTACCTGAGTGTTGGGTTCCTCAGTTGTCACAGTGACAAGCGGAGTGATCTCGCACGTCGACCCTTTGACCGCGACGCGTGCGATTCTCGCCTCGACGCCCGGCAGTGGATTGCCGACGCAGCCTACAGTGCGTCCCTCCACAGGCCGGTATGGGTTGCTGAGGGCCATTCCTACTTCGGACATGCCGTATCGTTCTAGGAGTCGGAAGCCGGATATCTGTAAGAGAGAAAATTGGTATTCACATGTCCGGTTTGCTCCAAGTTTTATGAGTTTTATGAGTTGCTCAGAACTTTAAATTTTATACTCTTGACAAACTCTGTTTTACAAGTAATGTCTGCACCTTATAATCAATATAACACCTAAAGACTTCTAAGGCACTTTAACAACTAAACAACAATAAGTGTTAACGAGAGTCAGCGAGCACCGTTGTATAGATTTAAGTGTTACAAATAGGTTAAACCTATCTTCTCCACTCATCTTAAGTATAAATGTTGCAGTTAGCACTATTCTAACTCTAAAAGTTCTTTAACATCGTTCAGTATAATACTACTAACACTTTTAGAGCTAAATTTATATTTTAACTGCCCTATATAGGGTATAGTTACAACTGAGATCATTATTACTCCGTTAAACAGATAAAACGAATAATAAAACCTGTAACTGACACCAAAATGTTAGTTGGGTTGGGTAGTGCTAAAGGAATGATACGACTGATGATTTGAGTATCAAAGGGATATAAAAATATATATGACTGACCTGTTCCCACTTTTCAGCCAAGGACTGCGGCAGCGGCGCCGATCCCGCACACATGAGTCGCATCCTGTAAAATATTTCGCATTTTTAAATTATTAGAAAAGTCGGTTTAGATGATTCAAGCTGTTTGCTCTGAATCAGCAATATTCACATCGCTTGATTTGTCTACCAACACTTCTACAGGGTGAGGTACGCGGACTAGGAGCGCCTGAATTCACTGCTTTTGGTCAGCTTTAATGTTTGAGTGCAATTATAAATCCTGTCCAAAAGATTACAGATGGTTGGGCCATGAATTCCTTAACATTTTGATACATCATATAAAATAATATTTGATATATGTACCTACATATATTAAAAAAATATAAAAGATTTATTTAAAAAAACGTATTCTAAACCTTAATTTTTCTCAGCGAGCACCAAAATGTTCGAATACTAGGCGGCGTAGAGACCGTAGTTTGTAGCCATTTCTTCGCTACTTGTTGTTTTAGTTAAGTCTTGGTTATTGATATAGAAACGGCCTTTTAAATAACCCCACAAAACGAAGTTGAAAATAAATCGGGACTCGTCGGTGCCTTGCCAACACGGAATGTTACATTCAAATGTAAACGAGTATAAATAAATTCAAGTTATAGATATCTGAGTGAAATTTTTGAGTACAATAAAGATCTCTAAACCAAAGAAATCTGCAGTGAACTTACCTCGTTGCTAGAGCGCTCTTCACATACTGCTGCGTCTTAGCATCAGCAAACATTCGCTCGTGGTCGGCCAACAACCGCGCGTACATAGCTGGAACGCCGTGGAACACGCTCACCCTTGCCTCTTCTCTCTCACCTAGACCAAGTAGGCGTGCCCAGACTGTGTGTGAGGCGAACGAACCTATCATACGGATCCTGTGAACAGTTGTTGGATTTTAGTGTGCCTTTTGATAGAGTTTTTCCTTATCTCACACGGGGTATATATTTAAATACAAACGTGAGCCATAAGCGGTTCTAAGATTGACAGATGCCTGCTGAAGCGTATAGGGCTACCCCAAGGATCAGCGCCAGATCTACTGATGGAGAAGCAAATGTACCTGCTTTTTCAACCGTCTAATGATCTACCGCTTTATTTCTAAAGTTTCATGAAATCAACCTGATTTTCCCGAGCGCCTATAGCTCCGTGACTAAATAGTAATTTTTAGGACTGGCGGACCTGAAGCCCCATCTCAGGAAACTCT
This sequence comes from Eupithecia centaureata, assembly GCA_944547425.1. Lineage (NCBI taxonomy): Eukaryota > Metazoa > Arthropoda > Insecta > Lepidoptera > Geometridae > Eupithecia > Eupithecia centaureata. Next base: position 4,745,922 of record OX155698.1, read on the forward strand.
ACCACTCGCATTGGCGGACCATTTTTTAGGAGGCGGCATTTTTTTTAGCTGCTATTGGTGGGTAATTAAATGAATGAAAGTGAAAACGCTTCCTAAGCTTCAGCAAAACGGATTGGTAGTTTTCTTGTGTTTTTTGAATGAAAATACTCGTGAAACACAATACATAAGGTACTACTAAAATTTTAAGTCATTAATACATACTGATTTTTATTTCAATCTACTGATTTTTTACTGAACTTTCTACTGTTTTTTTTACATTCCATCTGGCAACACTGACAAGGATCAACCTTAGGTCCATTCCTGTTCATTCAATACACGGTTGGTTTACCTTGCGCCAGCCGATAGCGAAGCCAGCATAGAATTAAGCTGTCCATGTATGTGATGCAACGGTAGTGTATGTAACACGACGTCTTGGCAGGAATATTGCCAGGCGACGTGCAATGCACTAATCTGCGTGGCTAACATTTTGTGCGTCCATACAACTCCTTTAGGCTTGCTTGTTGTACCTGTGGGTGGATGGAAATATATAAAGTACTTCTGTGGATTTTTTTGTGATTTCGGACAACGTAAGGACTAATCAAAGAAAATAGAGAGAGCAGCTTTTGTTTGTAGTTCTTCAGCCCAAATTGTTTTATTAAAAAGGAAAATTCATTCAATTCTCATCCTAGTTTGTCTTACTAGTTCTTCTATCTTACTAGTTGCTATCTTTGATCATTTAATAAAAATCACAATACAAAAAGACTATTTCAAATATAATTTACTAAACCTACCTAATGTGTAATTTGTGTTATAGTACTTTTTTTCAATTGTGTTACATACCTAACTGTTTTACTTTTATACTAAATGAACTTTCCTTTTAATATTTTTACTGTTTTCTTTTGTTAATTTTTCCTTTGCTGTTTGTGTGATTCCAATAAAAAGTCTATCTATCTACCTTGTTTTAGTTGTCATCAATTTAATTAACCTAAAGTTGGAAACACACAGAAGCCAGAGGCGGAGCGGAGGCGAAGTGCGAGTTGTATTCTATGGAATCCTATGAAAGCCTACACACACATCGCAGGCCGTGGCGACGCGGTGCCATAGGAAAAACCGCCACGCCTTCGCTTCCGCTCCGCTTCCGGCTTCAGTGTGTTTCGAACTTAAAGCTTTATTAATGCCATTAAAAACAGTTTGAACTCACCACTAGTATAAATAATAAGTGCATCAGCATCTCCATACCACATGTTAGGCTTCCCCACCTCGGTCAGACCTTGAACCTTAGTGCTGATGAAGTCAGTGTTAGGTTGGTACAGTTGGGCTGTCAGTTCCTTGTCGCGCCCGGTTACTAGGAGGGGCTTGTTCAACTCAAGCGTGAGGGGGCGAAGCACCTGGAAATAAGTATTATTGTAGCCTAGCCTCTGCCTGCGGCTTCGCACGCGTTGTTTCTATGGCCACGTCGTCACTTACCATCAGGTGAGATTGTGGTCAAACGAAGGTCTATTGCTGATAAAAAAAATGTTTCAAAGCTATTGTTTTTTATCCCATGGGAACTGATCTATGAGATTAAAAGTCTATGTATTATTCTAGGGCTAGAAATCAGTCTATTCTAAATTTCAGCCCGATTTGTTAAGTAGTTTTTGCATGAAAGAGGAACAAACATACATACAAACATTCGCATTTATAATATTAGTAAGTATGGTATTTAAAATGATAGTAAAGAGAACACATTTTGATTTAATTCAGGGAATTTGATTCGTTTCAATAATTATGAATTGTAAAAGAACATCACAGCAAACTTGCAAAGAGCAAGTCTATAATCATTATCTAGACAGCACCTTGAATCACTACATAGTATAAAACAAAGTCGCTTTCTCTGTCCCTATATCCCTGTGCCCTTTTGAATGCTAAAATCTTTAAAACTACGCAACGGATTTTGATGCGGTTTTTTTGATAGATAGAGTGATTCAAGAGGAAGGTCGCACGGTTTTATTATACTTATAAAAAGTATTATTATTATCATTATACTTATATAAAGTTTTTATATAAAAAGTATAATAAAACCGTGAGAAGCCGGGGCGGGTCGCTAGTAGGTTATATTATAAGCATACCCTCAATTTACCTTTTCATATTCTTGAGTACATATCGCCATATCTGCCATACTGTCTTGAATGAAATACTTCAGCATTTCCGGTGGATGAATGGGAGTCAGGGGCACCGCTGTAAAATTATTTATTGAATATATTTTCTACTAGCATCAGCCCGCGGCTTCGCACGCTTTGTTTCTATGGAAACATCTCAAGGCTTTTTCTAACCCATGGGAAATTACTTATTACTTTAAATTACTTATCACAAATTTCTTTTAAAATTTCATATTTAGACGAAGCTAGAACGGCTTGGCATAGTGCTTGCCCCGATGCTGCTCCTCCAAAATCTCTTTCGTCCCAACGGCAATGGGACGGGCCTTTGTGTGTGTTGACACGGAAATGTTTGTTACAAACGTGCTCCAGCTCAGCAGATCGTGCCCGTCTCCTAGCCGTTTCTAAATGGGAGTCAGGACATTGGTTGCAAGCACTTCCTTCTTATATCATTGGCACTTTATTGGATCCCGCTACTTTCCGTATCGCAACATGTATTCGGTTGGGTGCAAGGTATTGTGCGCCCCATCAATGCCAGTGCGGTACTGCAGTCGAACAGCTTGGTCATCACGGATTATCGTGTACTAGGGCCGCCGGTCGGATATCTCGTCACGCCAGCCTTAATGACATCATCCGGCGGGCCTTTGTCAGAGCGAAGGTACCAGCTATTCTCGAACCGAATGGTCTGTTCCGTGACGATGGCAAGAGGCCCGACGGTATGACACTAGTCCCATGGGAGTTGGGGAGGCCCATTGTGTGGGACGCTACATGCGTCGACACACTTGCACCTTCCCATCTTTCAAGGACATCCACTAGGGCTGGTGCGGCGGCAGATCTGGCCGAGGATCTCAAGAGGCGCAAATATGCACCTCTCGACAGAACCTACGCATTTGCTCCCTTGGAGTCGAGACCCTAGGTCCGTGGGGTACCGAGGCTCTCTGTTATCTGAGCGTCTGGTCGATGCGACGCGTGACCCGAGAGCTGGTGAATATCTGGCTCAGCGCATCAGCATTGCCATACAGCGTGGTAATGCAGCCAGTGTCTTGGGGACGCTTCCGACTGGTATTGACATGGATCAATTGAGCTACCTTTAGACTGTTTGCAACCGTCTGCAGTTAGCTCAATGGTTTCAATTTTAAATACTAGTTGTAATTTTTCTATTCATTGCTTGTAATTTTCGTTGTTAATAAAGTAATATATCTTATGTGATGAAATATTTTGATTTATTTCAGGGCTAGAATTATGTCTATTTAAAATTATCCCGATAAGTTTATTTAGTAGTTTTTGTGTGAAAGAGGAACTAACATCCTTACATTCATATGTCTATACAAACTTTCGCATTTACAATATTAGTAAGTCAAAACTATTTCAATTACCCATCTTGATATATCCATTTTTGTGTCCAGAAAAACACATTTAAATGAAGACCATTTTTCAACATTTTGATAGGTACCTAATTCTATCTTATCTTATTATGATAGAATGAAATAACAACTGTCCTATCTTCACATTGATGTCACATATTTTCAAGTATTATTCTTCACTCGCCAGATAAAATGAAGCTCACTATACACTAGCCAAACTCGATGTAGATTATTTGTAAACAAACCACGACACAAAAAACTAAAATTCACTTGCTTGGCGTCGAATTTTAGATAATGAGTGTACGAAATATTTAGTGAAGGAAGGATCTTAAATCGACAAGTAATGTAAATTGCGTATAAAAAGGCGCGGCAACGGAGTGTATTTTAGGTTAAGTATGGGCGGTTTGTTTACAAACATTCTACATCGAGTTTGGCTGATGTTTAAGTATGTAAGTATACAACCTACATACTGTGATTCATTTTACAAATTCTTTAGACCCATCTTCTGTCTGATGTTTAGTATGCTTACCTGTGTTTCCCGACATCCAGATGGCCCACTGCATTATGATATGTGACGCATCATTGCCCGCCATGTATGTAATAGTCCTTTCTGTGTCTCCAACTGAAACATGATATAATTATTATGCTATTTAACTATTTCCATATTGTTAAAGTTGTGCTTAGGACAATTTATCAAAAACATAAAAACTCATTCTGATTTCATGGCAAGTTGTTTGTCAGCAGGACGGATTTCATCAGAGTATATTGGATGTAATCAGAAAAGTAATAGCAAGGAAATTCTAAGTAATTATCCTAAGATATACATGCCACATGACATGTGGCACCCCATCCTGTATATCTAAGCTGAAAGTTAGGGGGGCCCCTGATGGGACTGAATTGGGGTTAAATGAAATCGGCCTTACCACAAAAAAAAATGTTATGACTTAACAGTTGTTTAACATGGTTTTGTGGGGTGACTTTTGCTAAACAACTGTTAAACACGTGTCTAAGTCGTGATTTTGTTTTTTGTGGTAAGGCTGAATATCTTTAAAATAAAATTTTCTTTTACATGCACTCTTGCATTATTTAAAATAAAAAAAAACTCATCAGATACTTTTTGCTTGTATTTTTTACTAAACTAGTGTTTTGGCATGAAATTATTTCAATAAATGCATCCTATAAAATAAAAAATAATAATGTACTTAAGTACATGTAAAAATAAAGAAAAGGATGAAACATGAAAAGAATATGGAACATTCCCCTCCAATACAGTAGTTTGTATTAAAACAATCAGGTATTGCTGTATGCCTGGAGAGGCACAATTCAGATGTTTTAGAATGTGATATAGTATTAAATTTGACTTGTCTAAGTGCTTATTTTGTAAGCCTAAAGAAATAAAGATTTTGATTTACTGATATATTGATATGCTAAGCTAGTAGAACTCACCCAATTGGGCACCAATCTCATGGCTGAGCATAGATGCTGCCTGGTACAATCCAGCGTAAGTGTAGATACCAAACTCATCTTGCAAAGCTACTCTGGACGGGAACAGGAGAGCTCGTCGAAATACAGGAACTACTCCACCTGAAAAAATTATTATTTTGTATCCAATCATCCGTGATTTTTTCATAGTGAACAGTGGAGTAACTGTGTGTCTGACTGTAGACTTTTTAAGAATCAATATTCATTGTTGCGAATCATTTATTATTGTATAGTTTTTCCTAGATTCTTTATTACATTGCTTAAGTACTGAACAAGGATCTTATTCACGTTTGGAAAGTTAACTATTCATGTTTGGAAAGGGAATAAGATGTATCCGAAAGAAGTTACAGGGGTGCCGCGTATGGAAGATGGTAATAGATAAACATGCAAAGATTAGGTAATTACATCAGAAAATAGACAATGCTCTTCTCACAACAACCTTTGAAGATTTCATAATTGTATTAGGTCTCTAATGAGTCAATTTGTTACTTACCAAGCTTGATGTCCCTATTGTAGGTATTCACTAGCTCTGTACTGACTTCTTCTTTCACAGCTGTGCCGGTAACATTTCTATAGGCAGTAATACCAAAAGGTTTCCTCAAAAGCCGGTTCACAATTCGAATCGATCGACAAACTTCCATGATTAATCTGCGCCAATATACCTTGTGTACTTCGCTGATTTACTGAAAATGGTGTACGGTACGCATAAATAGAAATGGAAAGCGATAAGATAACGTAAATTGATAATATTCTAGTAGAAATAAAACATTTTTCAATCGACAAAATAATACTTTTTGCAGACCGAAAGGAGAGGATATTTTTGACAGATACTTTAAATGTCATTCAATCAGCTGACCACTGAACACCAGTTGAAGTTGGCAGTTAAGCCAATTTACACAAGGCGTGTTTTTTATCAGGCGTCAGTACAGTCTGGCTGGCGAGGCGCGGCTTTGGACACCACCGGAGAGAATATAAATATTGCGCGACGTCTGGTTTATGCCAGAAACATACTTGCGTGTCGCGGTGTGTCGGGGCGCGCCAGAAGCATATCGGTTTCATACATTTAGTATGGTTAGGGACATACTTGTATGGCGTGTCGTGTCGCGACACGGTCTATCGTGTCGCAGAATGCTAGCCGCCGATTCGCCGATTGCGCCAGAGCGGTGGTGGGGGTTATGTCGCGACACGTAAATATGTTTCCGGCTTTAGGTAGGTAGGTATATAAATAACTACCTAACTACATCACTATAAATACATAGTATAAAACAAAGTCGCTTTCTCTGTTCCTATGTCCCTGTATGCTTAAATCTTTAAAACTACGCAACAGATTTTGACAGTTTTTTTAATAGATAGAGTGATTCAAGAGGAAGATTTATATGGTCGCTAATAATTATAATTAAATAGGCAATAAAGTGATTTATGTTCACTTCAACCTTTTTAAGGTAAAGTAAAGAATCGAACAAGAGTAACCTACCTTGATTAGATACAATAGGTTGTTAGTTTTCGATTTGCCGCAAAATTCATCCCAAGCTGTTTTATCCTCTCTAGATAATATTATGTATTGTTGGAACATAATCATAGGATCTTTGAATTTAAACCCTCCTAAGGACAAAATAATATCATAATACTATAACACACATCTGCTACCATCACTACATAGTATAAAAAGTCGCTTTCTCTGTCCCTATGTCATTGTGTCCCTTTGAACGCTTAAATCTTTAAAACTACGCAACGGATTTTGATGCGTTTTTTTTTAATAGATAGAGTGATTCAAGAGGAAGATTTATACGTATAATAAAACCGTGCGAAGCCGGGGCGGGTCGCTAGTTATTACTAAAATACAAACATTTTGTTAAATAATACCCATATGTTAATTTAAGACCTATAAATGTACTACACCATGTAGCAATAAAGAATCTTGAATCTAAAAGTCACACACAGAAGCCGGAGGCGGAGCTAAGGCGAAGGCGTGCGAGTTGTATTCTATTGAATCATATGAAAGCCTACATACACACTGCAGACGGTGGCGGCGGCGGCGGCGTGGTGCTATATCACTGACTTCTATCTATTTCTATAGACTCTACCTCTACCTCTATATTATTTGTCTATTTGTATAGATAGAGGTCAGTGTGCTATATGAAAAACCGCCACGCCTTCGCTTCCGCTCCGCCTCCGGGTTCTGTGTGTGGAGACCTTGAGGGAGAACGTGAGTCGTGTCGTGCGCGACTCGCGACCATCCTACAAGAAGTTGAAATAGAATTTTTTGTTTTGGTGTTTTGTTTTATTCAAAAGGATCACAATATCTGCTAACAAAAATGCTCTAAATCCATGAGATATATATCGAACATATTCGATTCAGAAACGATGCTTTAGTTACGGAAAAATGGTTGTAAACGCACCAGACTCGCCTGTACAGGCGCAAGTTATATTTGCCATCGAAGCCACTGCTGCTAACGGAGCGTACATTAGTGAATTGAAGACGAATTACATTATTCCAACTCTTGAGTAAGTTTTCGTTCATCCTTGCTTTCCTACCTACGCTACTGCTACTATAGGAAGACACTGTCAAAAATCAGATGCCTATCCAGGTCATGTTCACTTTTACAAGCAAAGAGAGTTGCATAGATAATAGACCCTAGAACCGGTGCACTAACTAAAATTATTGCCACTGGGATTGGTTAATTTGTCTCTTTGGCTAAGGTAAACACATAACTAATAAAGAATCATTTCTAGATACTTCCACGGAGGAGCGTTAGAGGAGGCAGGAGGCACTGGCTCGGTGTACTGCATCGTTACATACAGATCAGCAGACTCCCTGCCTGGTCTGCCTATAGATGCCCAGGGACCCTTCCACACACCTCAAGCTGTACTGGATGCTGTGGATAAGATACAGTATGTATCGAGAAGATAAAATATTGAAGAGTTGCTTATAATTTAATTGAATTAACAGTCGAACTCTAGAGTTGATACATTTGGATTCTAATTCCATACAATTCTCAACTGTAGTTCAGTGAGTTTACAATCACAGCAATCAAGTCTCAGCAAGTCACGAAAATCCGTGCCAAATGCATGTATGTGTCTTTGACAGTCTGAGTCTGGGTTTTTATTATGTTTAAAGTAAATATACCCAGGGAGCATTAATTCATTAATGACACCAACTTTCAAATCTTAGCATGGAAACCTATAACACTTTTTTAATTGAATTTTTTATGCCAGCATAGTCAAAAATATACTATGCCTTGCACTAAAACACTAATGTTAGAATGGTAATTTTGCAATACTTTTATAGGGTGCATGTACATAGTTAACACCTTGCCATTCACCACTAACAATGTATGTAAACAAAAATAAATGAAAATTTAATGTAGAGTATTTTTCTTGTTATCTGTTCTGCCTAAATAAAGCCTAAAAAATTCCATAGGTTCCATGGTGGCCATGCAGAAAGTAAAACATGCCTAACAGAAGCAATGACAACAGCCCTGGCGTGTTTAGATGAGCTCGGCCGAAACGAGACCTCTCATGTGCTCATCCTATGCTGCTCACCACCTTACTCTGCCTATGGTGGGGGGCTGGTACCTCCAGGTAATTAAAATTAAATTCATACATTGTTTCCAAATTTATACAATAGTTGTCCAGTTGCTTTGCCTTATTGCAGCCAGCTTAATAAACAAAATGAGTAAAGACAGATTGTAAACCTGAAACGTCAGAAATAATAGGTAATACATGCGATAAATATACTTGTGGCTATTTATAACAAAATGAGTAAATTATGAAGATTTGGAATCATTAATTCCATTGTTTCATATTGTTGCAAAGGTCTTAGATAAATAACAGGAAGATGTACTTACCCTATTAGGGCACTACCACAAAACTTAAAACTAGGGTAAATCTAATTCTAGGATTACCTTAAAAACTTACATAAGTATTTAAAAGCATAATCATCAAGATGTTGCATCTGAGTGTTTTCTATGTATAGTAAAAAATATCTACTGAACATTATGATTGTACTGTGTCTATCAGTCATACAGGACCCATAACAAATGCTCTGCTTACCTATTGGGTCTAGATGATGCTGTGTGGATTGTCCAGCTAAAGAAATAATGCTGGAGAATTCACACAGCACCATCTAGCTAGCCCTTTGGGGCTTTGAGTAGCTTACTTTGGTAAGCTACTCAAAGCTTGTGTTATGGATACTAGATAACTGATATATTTAATACAGTATATGTATTTACATTCACCTACAGGTGCTCCAGCCACAATAGAGAGTGCAGCCCGCTTGCTCGGCGAGCGCGGCATCCAAGTGTCAGTAGCCGCAGCCCGTCGGGTCCCGGCGTTGCACGCTCTGTTCGAACACGCCGGGGGCGAGTTCCATGCAGCCATGCAGCGGAACTACGCAAAGGATCCGCGGCACATGGTGCTGCTGAGGGGATACAGTCTGAAGGAACGGCCGCCGAGTCCCGCGCCGCCGCCCGCGCCTGATATACAGGCTGATGTTTATGGGTATGACTATTTGGATTAAATGTTTGGGTTTTTGGTGAGATTGATATTGTCACTATGTCCAATTGTCCAGTATTTGACTGATCTATGTTGATGATGATGATGATATTGACACTAATCCTGTAATCCACATCAGCTAGACTGAATAATGACAAATTTTATGTGAAATTCTATATGATATCGGAATAAAGGTCTTTTTATTTTCTAGTCAACGTGGCGGCTCCGTCCCCACTCGGCCGATGGCAGCCGGGGTGGGGGCCCCTCCCGGCGTAGGCCCCCCGGTGGCCGGGCCGGGGCAGGGCGCGTTCCCGCGCGCCGGCTGCGGCGTCCGCGGCAACTGGCTGGCCCCGCCGCCGAGGCAGCCTCTGTACGCAACCAACTCGGCTCTGCTGACGCAACTGGCGCAGCCGTCCCATCCGCCGCCTTCGCATCATCCATTACAGGTGAGTACTGAACGTGTGAATTTTGAACATTCCTTTGTTTTAACGTAATTTTATGATAAAATAATTGGAAGCGCTAGTTTAGCTCCTGTTTACGCCTCAATAGTCTGAACGATATCATGACATGACATTATTTTTAGCCTGGTCACCAACGGATGCCGGGCATGGTGTCCGCGCAGCCGTCCACGTCAGCGCCCGCGGGCCCCGCGCCCGGCGCCGCGGGGCTGCAGCGCAGCTACATCTGGAGCGGAGTCATCGAGTGGATGGAGAAGGGCAAGTCTCCCGGGGACCAGCAGAAGACTACCAAGCATCTGCCTTGCCAGGTGCGTGCTCTACACTTATTGTACATAGACGTCGTACGTCGGACGTCGATGACGACGATAACTGACGACGAAAGTGCTCGTACTATTTTTTGACGCTAAAAATCGAAAATGACTCAGAAAGTTCTAGAAAGTGCAGTCCGCGATCTTCACAAGCTAATCAACGATCTGGGTGATAAAGTTGTACGGTTGGAGATCCAGGTGAGCAATCAGAACACTTTAATTGCGAACCAAACCTCTGTAATTAATTCACTCAAGAAACAAGTTGAGGGTAGTCAGGCGCAGGCACAGGTCCAGGCCCCGACTCCGAGACCTCCAACGGCTGCGAGTGCGCAGTCCGCGCCGCTGCAGGCCCAGACAACCTCGCAACGTCCCGTACGGCAAGCGCGAATAATCGCGGCCGCGAACATCTCAACATCTAAAAAAAGGACCAACATAGACAAGGTACGGGAATGTATGACTGTCAATTCCCCTAAGAATAACGAGACAAAACAGGGCCAACTAAACGTAGACGCCTCCACTAGCTCTACTAATAGGGCGACTCCGCCGATGAGAGCGTCGACTGTTATTGGTGAAACTGGATGGAAAGAAGTTAGCTACAAGCGACGTGCAGTCAAGCCACGTCAAGTATTGACCGGCTCAGGAGTGCAAAATAACGAACTTCAAATAGCAGAACGACTGCAATTTATTCAAGCGTGGTCTTTTAGACCTGAGACGACTGTTGAAAATGTAAGAAATCATATCAACAAAATTGCTACTTATGATAAATATATAGTTGAAAAAAGGGATATTAAAACGGATCAACACGCCGCTTTCGTTATTGGATTCCCGGAGACTATGTATCAGAAGTTGTGTGCACCAGAGTCGTGGCCACATGGTGTCAAGCTAAGCGACTGGTTTCGATACAGCCCCCGCGCGGAGCGGGGGACGCAGGCGGCGGCGGGCGCGCGCGAGCTCAGTGCAGCGGCGGACCTCCGCACTCACTAAGTACAGCAGCGAACGACGAACGTATGATGGCTCTTCATTTCAGCAGCAGTGTGAAAAAATCGTTTTATGTCACCAAAATATTGCATCGCTCGACAAAAAATCGCAAAGGCTCGAAGTGTTGTTATGTGGTGAATTAAAATGTGATATTTTGGCACTAACCGAGCATTGGTTGCCCGAATCTAAACTAAAGTGTATCGATTTGCAAAACTTTAAACTAGCGTCGTATTACTGTCGGAGTCAAATAGTACACGGCGGTTCGTGCTTATTTGTTAGAGATAGTTATAAGTGTGTAGAAAATACTGATCTGACCGCCTTATCTGTAGAAAGAAAATGCGAAGTGTCCGCGATCGATCTTGTAGATTATGATTTGACAATTGTATGCATTTACAGAACTAATTTAATCACAACAAATGAATTTATTTATTGTTTTGCTCAATAAGATCAGCGAAATTAACAGAGAATGTGTTATTGTGGGCGACTTTAACATAAATTGTTTGGGGAATCCGAATATTGATGTAATTAAGCTATCTGATTTGATCTCGGTACATGGCATGTGTAACTTGGTCGACTTCCCTACGCGGGTCACGGCGTCCACATCGACCAGCTTAGATCATCTGTACAGCAACCTGGCGGACGGCACGGTCGCGGTGGCTCCCGTAGTCACCAACATCAGTGATCACCTGGCCATAAGGGGCGAAATTATACGAGTAAAGACGAACTCACGGCAGAACTACTCATACGTTAGAAAATTTAGTAACACTAATAAATCTAACTTTGTTTCATCAATTGATAGCGTTGACTGGCGTGAGCCAATATACAATACAAATAAGAATACTTCTGACATGCTTAATTCAATTATTAATGTTATTAAAAATAAATATGAAATATGCTTCCCTATTAAAAAGACGTGTGTAAAAAAATTAGACTCATCCTGGATTAGCTCAGATGCAAAAAATTATAAATTATTATTATTTGACATAATTCGACTTAGTAAACTAGAACCTAATAATGATTCGTTGCAATCATTAGTTTTTGACATGAATAATCGATATGAATGTATTTTAAAATCCAATAAACGCGACTACTATGAGAATTTTTTGGGGTCGAGTAGTAATGCATCAAAAGCGATGTGGAATGTTATTAATAGGGAACGGGGTAAGAATAACTCCCCCCGAGTAGACTTCACGGATGTAGTTCTGAGACCGGACGGATCGGAGTTCGCGGACAAAAAAGATCTGGTCAATACTTTAAACGCAAGGTTTCTTAGCGCGGCTGAGAATTGCGGCGCGCCTAGTGCTCGTGTCTGCGGTGTGCGCCGAGCTTTAAGCTCAGTGCGCGCTAGTTCTGACCGCTCATTAAGACTCCAAATATTTAATGCTGACGAAGTCGTTCAAATAGTGATGACCCGGATACCACCTAAAGTCTCGAAGGATGTCTATGGCATATCAATGAAACTTCTTAGGTACGCCATCATTCCTCTCGCGCCTATACTTGCATATGCATATAATACCTGCATACGAGAGGGCTCCTTTCCTTGTCCTATAAAGATAAGTAAAGTCTCCCCTTTACTTAAAGGTAAGGGAAGCAAGAGCAACATAGACGGATATCGGCCAGTCTCAATCATACCGGCAATAGCGAAGGTGTTTGAGAATGGCCTTAGTTCTCGTCTTGTCGCTTTCCTCTCAGCCACGGAAGCCCTTTCTGATCGCCAATACGCATACCGCGAAGGGCGTTCAACCACGTCGCTCGCGCGGGAAGTGATCCGCCGCATACTGGCCGCTCGTGAGGCGAAGCAGCAGGTCGCGGTGATCTGCTGCGACCTGTCAAAGGCCTTTGATGTTGCCGACCACGAGATACTGGCAGTCAAGCTACGTCACTACGGAATCACTGGAAAGGCCCACGATTTACTTTGTGACCTTATGCGTGACCGTTCCCAAGTAGTGCTGGGCAGCGGCGGGGAGGCAGTATCCGATCCACTTAAATCGAGGATGGGCGTTGCCCAAGGATCCTCGGTTTCAAATATATTGTTTTCCCTACTGCTGAACGACTTACCCGACTATGTAACCAGTGCGGAGGTATACATGTACGCCGACGACGTGGCAGCTATCGTCGCTGCGCCCACTGTTGATCTGCTGGAAGCGAAGCTGAATAGTACGGCGACACAACTGGCGGAATGGTTTGGATTTAATGGGCTTGCCCTAAATTTGAGCAAAACCCATTTCATCCACTTTTACCTGTCAGGACGTGCTCCTAGACCACTAACAGTGTTAGTCAATGGAAACATTATCGAACAGGTCGATAACACTACATTCCTGGGCTTTCGCATAGACAGAGGACTACAGTGGGCAAGCCATATCGACAAGCTGTGTGGAAGGCTGGCTGGTGCATGCTATGCACTCAGTCGTATGGCGCGAGTGGTGTCCGCCGATGTGGTGCGAGCTTGCTTCTTTGCAACAGTGCAGTCGTTGCTGCAGTACGGCGCCGAGCTATGGGCGCGCGCAGCCGACTGGGAACGCGCGTTCCGGATGCAGAAAAGGGCCGTACGAGCAATAGTGAAGATCCCAAGCGACCACTCGGCGAGACCACACTTCAAATCCCTCGGTATACTTACATTGCCATGTCTCGTTATTTACCAAGTGGCAATGTACGCGCGGCAGAACCATGGGACATACGCGACACTGGGCAGCGCGCACTCGTACGCCACGCGCAGCCGCGACAAGCTCGCCGCTGTGCAGCGCTCATTGACGAAGTCGTCCAAGCAGTTGACGCATGTCATGGGCCCAGAAGTTTACAACCGGCTTCCCCATTCCGTTATAAAAGCCCACAGTCTACCTGCTTTCAAAAACAAACTCAAACGCTGGCTTGTTGAGAAAACTTTCTATAGCTACGACGAGTTCGTAGAATATAAGTTTTAATTCAATTTAATATAATGTGCTTATGTATTTACTTCATCATCATCATCATCACCAGCCTATAATAGTCCACTGCTGGACATAGGCCCCTCCTAATGAGCGCCATATATGGCATCATTATGTGGGGGTTATTGCCCATAATCCCCACGCTGGGCATGCGGGTTGGGGATCGCAGTTCGGTGTAGTTGTTCTGCAGAAGGCGCTGCTGCCCGCCCCCCGGTGTGTTTCCCTTAGTCGCCTCTTACGACACCCACGGGAAGAGTTGGGGTGGTGAAATTCTATGCCGGCACCACACGGCAATGTATTTACTTAATGACTCATTAATTCTATATTAATTAATTAGTTAATTTATTTTAACAATTATTATACTTTGAATGTTATTCTTATATATTTTACACAGTAAAGTATGTTAACAATTTTTGACATGTAATAATTATTACCAAATAAAGACTATTATGACTATTACTATTATGACTATTATGACGTCGTACCCACAGAGCATATACAAGTCGTACCACTTAAACTTTAGATCACATTGTTATAAATATAGCGTTTATTTACTTATTTTCCCGACGTTTCAACAGGTTTACACTATGTCGTGGTCACGGGATGACATAGTCACCCCGTGACTATGTCGTCATATGACATATCCAGCAGATGGGATAGTCGTATACTAGCTGCGTCATGCGGCTTCGCCTACGTGGAAATTTCAAAAGTTTATAGCACAATACTTAGGGGTTGTTTTGTAAATGTGATTCTTTTTTTTATAGTTTATTCATACTGAGTTTTGAGTGAATCAAACTAAGGAATAATAATTTTCAACAGATTTTTTGGTCTTTTGCTTTAAATAAAACCTGGCGGGGATCGAACTGACAACCATTCTGATCTTAAACGGGCCTTCGTCCAATGTAACATAAAATGCGTAGTTGTGGCTCGTTTAGTAAAAATAATCGATCTTTAACTTCTTTCTAGGTATCAGCAAGCACAAAAGACATCGAGCCTGAGCTAAAAGTAGACACATGGCCGAACAAACTTCTAATGCAACTGATGCCAAAGCAGCTGATAAGCAGCATTGGTGGACAATACCTCAAGGACAGCAAGTCTGTTCTCTTCCACCTACAACCGAGTGAAGCACTGGATGCACTGACCAAGGTCATGGTCAACGGATTTGTAAGTTTTTTTTTCATATGACAAGTATAAACAATCAATAGATTGGATCCTGAAACCGAGCCTTGTGAGACCCCGTACAGCTCCTTAGAGTAAATATCATACCAAAGCCACAGGCATAGGCAGGCAGCATTGATGGAAAATATCTTTATTCGGATCGTTTCTGCTAAGTGTTTTCATGCTTGACTTTGTAAAGTTTAAACTAACTAATACATTTTTTGAAACCTCCAAATCACAAGGAAAATGTTTTGAAAGTGATTTTGTGAATATTTTCAACCCAGGCCGGCTGCGTCCACTTCTCCCCGATGTCTTCGCCCCCACAATGCGACATCAAAGTGCTGATTCTCCTCTACACGCCCGATAAGAAGGCCTATCTCGGGTTTATACCCAACAACCAGGCGACCTTCGTCGACAGATTGAGAAAGGTAAATCACAAGCATTTTTAAATGTTTTTTATTTCAACTCAAACTTATTTTTATCAGCATACAATATACAGTAGGTTTCTATACTATTTAATGTATAACTTTGTTACTTAGTAATTTTTTCCTACTTTTACTACATATGTCCATACCTAAGCAGATAGCATGGTAGATAAATCTTTATTTTGTAAGATCTGCTGCGGTTTCGCACGCCTTGTTTCTATGGAAACGTCTCAAGGCTATTTCTATCCCATGGAAACTGATTTATAAGATGAAAAGTAGCCTGTTTTATTCCAGGGCTAGAACTGCGTATATTCCAAATTTCAACCGCATCCGTTCAGTAGTTTTTGCGTGAAAGAGGAATAAATATCCACATACATACAAACTTTCGCATTTTTAATATTAGTAGAATGATACGATAATGATAGTAGAATGTCTAAGTGCTTATTTTGAAAGCCTAAAGAAATAAAGATTTTGATTTACTGATTTACTGATACAATATTGTAAAATCGTATTTGTAACTTGAACTTTATCCTGCAGACATAGAGTTGTAACTTGTGTTATGTGTCAGGTGATACAACAGCAGAAGATGTCTCAGATGATCAACAAGCAGATGCTTTCATCGCTTATTGTAACTTAGACTTTATCCTGCAGACATAGAGTTGTAACTTGTGTTATGTGTCAGGTGATACAACAGCAGAAGATGTCTCAAATGACCAACAAGCAGATGATAGCATCGCTTATTGTAATTTAAACTATATCCCGCATACATAGAGTTGTAACTTGTGTTATGTGTCAGGTGATACAGCAGCAGAAGATGTCTCAGATGATCAACAAGCAGATGATAGCATCGCTTATTGTAATTTAAACTATATCCCGCATACATAGAGTTGTAACTTGTGTTATGTGTCAGGTGATACAGCAGCAGAAGATGTCTCAGATGATCAACAAGCAGATGATAGCATCGCTTATTGTAATTTAAACTTTATCCCGCATACATAGAGTTGTAACTTGTGTTATGTGTCAGGTGATACAGCAGCAGAAGATGTCTCAGATGATCAACAAGCAGATGATAGCATCGCTTATTGTAATTTAAACTTTATCCCGCATACATAGAGTTGTAACTTGTGTTATGTGTCAGGTGATACAGCAGCAGAAGATGTCTCAGATGATCAACAAGCAGATGATAGCATCGCTTATTGTAATTTAAACTTTATCCCGCATACATAGAGTTGTAACTTGTGTTATGTGTCAGGTGATACAACAGCAGAAGATGTCTCAGATGATCAACAAGCAGATGCTTTCATCGCTTATTGTAATTTAAACTTTATCCCGCATACATAGAGTTGTAACTTGTGTTATGTGTCAGGTGATACAACAGCAGAAGATGTCTCAGATGATCAACAAGCAGATGCCGGCTGTCAGTGGATCCGGGGGAATGCCTCCCAACATGCCTCAGTCTACCATGGCAGGTAAACATCATCATCATTTATTTTATTCTATTTATTTTTATTATACACAACACAAGCAATAATAAAATGACACAAAAACCAAAGTAAATTTGAACTGTTATTATACATATCTACGGGTATTTATAGCGTTTATTTACCTATTTTTTCCGATATCACTACATAGTATAAAACAAAGTCGCTTTTTCTGTCCCTATGTCATCATGTCCCTTTGACTGCTTAAATCTTTAAAACTACACAACGGATTTTGATGTGGTTTTTTTTAATAGATAGAGTAATTCAAGAGGAAGGTTTTTATGTATAATAACATCCATAAAATAGTGGAGAAATACTGTTATTTTTGAGGTTTCTAATGTGATGTCGTAAATAGTTAAATTTTTTCTGCTTACAATGCAAACGCAGGCTGAACCCAACGAGATTTATCAAAATAATGTACTAAGTATTGCACACATTGAAAAGGTCTACAGAAAACTCCGCGATGGTATATGTCTATCTCTTATGGATATCCCACAATAACATTTTTTGTCATTTACTTTTTACGACAAATAATTGAACGTGTTGAAGATGATGTATTTTTATTGCCCTATAACAACAAAAACAAAGAAAAACAATAAAATAAATATTTAAGGTTGAGCACACTACAGACATCATTTTTTTTGAGTTTTTGTAGATAACATCTGCGCCCCGCATCGTCGCCCGCGTGTAAATTTATTTATTTGTCAAATATCATATTTTATTACTTTTTATCCTATTCCCGACGACGACAAATCCAAAAAATTAAAATCGGTCCTACCGTTCTCGAGTTATAAATGGTGGAATTAACACGACTTTCTTTTATATGTACTAAATGACTAGCGAAGCGACCCGCCCCGGCTTCGCACGGTTTTATTATACGTATAAACCTTCCTCTTGTATCACTCTATCTATTAAAAAAAACCGCATCAAAATCCGTTGCGTTGTTTTAAAGATTTAGGCATTCATAGGGACATAGGGACAGAGAAAGCGACTTTGTTTTATACTATGTAGCGATGATGGTGCGGAATCCTTAGTGCGCGAGTCCGACTAGCATTTAGCCGGTTATTTCTTTTTCCAATATTGTCCTTCGTAATGTTTTCGTATGAGCTTCTCTCGATGTTGATACCTTTTCTGAATGAATAATTGGTATAATCTAATAGTAATAAAGATAGTTTATTTGCTTGAACACAATGTTGGTTTGGTTACACAGTTCTTAAAAATATTTTATTTACAATTATGTTCTGCTTAGATTAGCATGCAAATTTTATACTTAGTTAAAATTAATATTATTTTCTAACTAGTTGTATTTAAATTAATTATTACAATACATACATAGTAATGTAATAATATATGTAATAAATGTCCAGGTTCGTCGGGCATGTCGTCCGGCAGCATGGGAGGCATTCCGTCCGGCTTGGGGCAGATGGGGCAACAGGGCATGGGGCAGCCGCAGATGCAGCCGCAACAGCACCAGGTAACCAACTGACTCAAAGTCAAATTGCTTTATTTCCTTAAGACCTGACAGGACACTTGGACACGTCATAAAATTCATGTTATTAATACTAATCCTACTAATATTATAAATGCGAAAGTTTGTACGTATGGATGCATGGATGAATGTTTGTTACTCTTTCACGCAAAAACTACTGAACGGATATTGATGAAATTTGGCACAGAGATAGTATTATAGTCTGGAATAACACATAGGCTATATTTTATCCCGGAATTCCTATTGGAACGGGAATTACGCGGGTGAAACCGCGAGGTGCTGCTGGTATATAATATGTGGCTAGATGCCTAAAAAATTTAATAAATCCATCAGTTATATTAGATTTTCGAAAAATATTGGACGCGTAGTTTTTCTTTTGTCAATGAAACAGAATATGACCAAGATAAAGTACATAAAAGTTGAGAAGTGGGGCTCGTGACGTCGCGTCTTTCTATAAAATGTCACTGAGCGTGACGTCACGAGCCCCCACTTCTCAACTTTAATGCGCTTCTAAAAAGGCGTCATCATTTGACTAGATAAAAGTAAATAATTACACACCAGTACAACAAAACCTGGTTATAATTTTCCAGGGAATGATGATATCTGGGGGCATGCAGGGCCAACCTGGAATGCCAGGTCAAGGCGGTATGCCAGGTCAAGGCGGTATGCCAGGCCAGGGCGGTATGACAAACCAGGGCGGTATGCCCGGACAAGGCGGAATGCAAGGACAAGGTACTTTGGTATTAGAATAAATTTATGATTCTTTTTTTGTTTGAATGCTGGTGCTCGACTGTGGTCCCATTATAATTTTATCGACATCTGTATCAACCAATAGTTTTTAAGTTATCCTAAAGCAGTTGTCTCACTTCTCTCGGCTAACTGTTATTATTGATATCGATTACATAATGATTAAACAACAATCACATTATTTTGTAGTATTTGTTCATCTTTAATATGGCTTTACATGTTATAGTCTAATCTTTCCATTCTATAATCTTTGAATGGACATAAATTACTTGTTACCGCTTTTTTGACATACTTGGTACAATATAAAAAACATAATCCGCCGACAATGGGGTTGATTATACCTAGAGTAAGACTACATACATACAAAGTTTAATTTATTTATAGGTGCTATCCTTTGTATGATTGTTTGCCGTCGCAAATAAAAAAATAAAATAAATAAACAACTATCGCCTATTTTCTCGCTCAAGAAACGTACAATATAAAATTCCGTTACTCGCCAAATACTTTCTAGCCCTACTCGTATCTCACTCATTGTCAGCGGTGGAACAACTGCCTTACTAAAGCGTGGAATTCGAAGACCGTTGTTACTTTTTGTAAATAACATCAACTAAAGTCATTGATTACAGGATACTTACCATGATTTGTTTTCTTTTGAGTTTTGGTAAATCATGGTAAATATCCCGTAACTAGCTGACCCGACAGACGTTGTCCTGTCTTAAATTATGAATTTTGAATTTGACTTTTTCGCACAATTTTCTTAATTTTTTCTGTCATACGAACCTTCTCCTGATAATAACGAACAGAACAAAAAAAGAATTAGCGAAATCGGTCCAGCCATTCAGGCGTGATGCCGTGACTAAGGGAAATAGGGATTCATTTTATATATATAGATTAATGACTATTAAAAACCATGATAGTTTTAAAAGTTATAACAACTAATTTGATTCGAAGGCGGTATGCCGGGTCAGAGCGGTATGCCAGGTCAGGGCGGCATGCAGAGCCAGGGCGGCATGCAAGGCTCAGTGGGCGGCGGCAAGGGCCCGCGCGCCAACCAGCTGGACGGGCTGGAGGCGGCGCGACAGGAGAACCTGCATAAGATACAGCAGTTGCAGCAGACTTTAGAGGCGGCCCATCAGCAGGTCAGTATCACACCGTCTTATCATATTTGCGAGAAGTCACTAACAATTTTGGCCAAATTGACTTAATGTTGCCAAAGTATTTTTAAACCCATTATGTACCTTATAAAAATGTAAAAGAGTTGTTTTTATTTTAATTTTGGGAAATACAAGAATGTCAGAAGTACTTAACTACTTGTTGAGGCAAAAAATCAGTCTACGAAAAAGTACTAAGAGTACTTATGTAATTTATTTCAATCGTTTACTAACCTTCTTTCAACTACTGGGGGCTGCACTTAAAGTCACTTGGTGACTTTTCGCATGTATTTGACACGATCAATCACTATTTGGAAGAAAGCTGTATCAAGAAAAATTATTTAAGTGACATGGAAAGTTAATTAACTAACCTAAAAACATCTTATTGAGTTTGCTAGAATTAACTAACTTAATTTTTACTATGTATCTCAGTAATCGTAAAATTATTTACATAACTTATTGAACGATAGGGTGTGTGGTAAAATTATCTATATTTTGTTCATCATGTTTGTAACTATAAGCCTGAATGAGTTACACCGATTTCAAGATAAAAAAAACTTTGATCGCGATTATCTCCGAACTAGCTTTTTGCAATTAGTTACTTCTCGCACTACAGCGATGATTTGTACTATAAATATTTATAATGTGAATATTTGAACCTGCATAAGATACAGCAATTGCGGCAGATTTTAGTGGCAGCTAATTAGCAGGTCAGTATCACACCATCAAGGGACAATGAGTGTTTTCTATGTATAGTAAAAACACTGTCTATCACCAGGCTGCATCTCAAAAACCGCTATAGCTAGACAGATGAAATTCACAAAATATTATTTCTGTTGCCACTTTAAGATCAAATAAGAATTCAGTTAGTGTTCTTTGAACGAGATGTTTCAAGCACGTGTTTACTTTGTCCGTCAGGAGGCGCAGTTCAAGAGTCAGATGGACATCATGGGACACTTGCACGCGGCGCAGCAGCAGGAGCAGCATTACAAGCAGCTAGAGGTATCTACACTGCTCTTAGTATTTGTCCGTCAGGAGGCGCAGTTCAAGAGTCAGATGGACATCATGGGACACTTGCACGCGGCGCAGCAGCAGGAGCAGCATTACAAGCAGCTAGAGGTATCTACACTGCTCTTAGTATTTGTACGTCAGGAGGCGCAGTTCAAGAGTCAGATGGACATCATGGGACACTTGCACGCGGCGCAGCAGCAGGAGCAGCATTACAAGCAGCTAGAGGTATCTACACTGCTCTTAGTATTTGTACGTCAGGAGGCGCAGTTCAAGAGTCAGATGGACATCATGGGACACTTGCACGCGGCGCAGCAGCAGGAGCAGCATTACAAGCAGCTAGAGGTATCTACACTGCTCTTAGTATTTGTACGTCAGGAGGCGCAGTTCAAGAGTCAGATGGACATCATGGGACACTTGCACGCGGCGCAGCAGCAGGAGCAGCATTACAAGCAGCTAGAGGTATCTACACTGCTCTTAGTATTTGTACGTCAGGAGGCGCAGTTCAAGAGTCAGATGGACATCATGGGACACTTGCACGCGGCGCAGCAGCAGGAGCAGCATTACAAGCAGCTAGAGGTATCTACACTGCTCTTAGTATTTGTACGTCAGGAGGCGCAGTTCAAGAGTCAGATGGACATCATGGGACACTTGCACGCGGCGCAGCAGCAGGAGCAGCATTACAAGCAGCTAGAGGTATCTACACTGCTCTTAGTATTTGTACGTCAGGAGGCGCAGTTCAAGAGTCAGATGGACATCATGGGACACTTGCACGCGGCGCAGCAGCAGGAGCAGCATTACAAGCAGCTAGAGGTATCTACACTGCTCTTAGTATTTGTACGTCAGGAGGCGCAGTTCAAGAGTCAGATGGACATCATGGGACACTTGCACGCGGCGCAGCAGCAGGAGCAGCATTACAAGCAGCTAGAGGTATCTACACTGCTCTTAGTATTTGTACGTCAGGAGGCGCAGTTCAAGAGTCAGATGGACATCATGGGACACTTGCACGCGGCGCAGCAGCAGGAGCAGCATTACAAGCAGCTAGAGGTATCTACACTGCTCTTAGTATTTGTACGTCAGGAGGCGCAGTTCAAGAGTCAGATGGACATCATGGGACACTTGCACGCGGCGCAGCAGCAGGAGCAGCATTACAAGCAGCTAGAGGTATCTACACTGCTCTTAGTATTTGTACGTCAGGAGGCGCAGTTCAAGAGTCAGATGGACATCATGGGACACTTGCACGCGGCGCAGCAGCAGGAGCAGCATTACAAGCAGCTAGAGGTATCTACACTGCTCTTAGTATTTGTACGTCAGGAGGCGCAGTTCAAGAGTCAGATGGACATCATGGGACACTTGCACGCGGCGCAGCAGCAGGAGCAGCATTACAAGCAGCTAGAGGTATCTACACTGCTCTTAGTATTTGTCCGTCAGGAGGCGCAGTTCAAGAGTCAGATGGACATCATGGGACACTTGCACGCGGCGCAGCAGCAGGAGCAGCATTACAAGCAGCTAGAGGTATCTACACTGCTCTTAGTATTTGTACGTCAGGAGGCGCAGTTCAAGAGTCAGATGGACATCATGGGACACTTGCACGCGGCGCAGCAGCAGGAGCAGCATTACAAGCAGCTAGAGGTATCTACACTGCTCTTAGTATTTGTACGTCAGGAGGCGCAGTTCAAGAGTCAGATGGACATCATGGGACACTTGCACGCGGCGCAGCAGCAGGAGCAGCATTACAAGCAGCTAGAGGTATCTACACTGCTCTTAGTATTTGTACGTCAGGAGGCGCAGTTCAAGAGTCAGATGGACATCATGGGACACTTGCACGCGGCGCAGCAGCAGGAGCAGCATTACAAGCAGCTAGAGGTATCTACACTGCTCTTAGTATTTGTACGTCAGGAGGCGCAGTTCAAGAGTCAGATGGACATCATGGGACACTTGCACGCGGCGCAGCAGCAGGAGCAGCATTACAAGCAGCTAGAGGTATCTACACTGCTCTTAGTATTTGTCCGTCAGGAGGCGCAGTTCAAGAGTCAGATGGACATCATGGGACACTTGCACGCGGCGCAGCAGCAGGAGCAGCATTACAAGCAGCTAGAGGTATCTACACTGCTCTTAGTATTTGTACGTCAGGAGGCGCAGTTCAAGAGTCAGATGGACATCATGGGACACTTGCACGCGGCGCAGCAGCAGGAGCAGCATTACAAGCAGCTAGAGGTATCTACACTGCTCTTAGTATTTGTACGTCAGGAGGCGCAGTTCAAGAGTCAGATGGACATCATGGGACACTTGCACGCGGCGCAGCAGCAGGAGCAGCATTACAAGCAGCTAGAGGTATCTACACTGCTCTTAGTATTTGTACGTCAGGAGGCGCAGTTCAAGAGTCAGATGGACATCATGGGACACTTGCACGCGGCGCAGCAGCAGGAGCAGCATTACAAGCAGCTAGAGGTATCTACACTGCTCTTAGTATTTGTACGTCAGGAGGCGCAGTTCAAGAGTCAGATGGACATCATGGGACACTTGCACGCGGCGCAGCAGCAGGAGCAGCATTACAAGCAGCTAGAGGTATCTACACTGCTCTTAGTATTTGTACGTCAGGAGGCGCAGTTCAAGAGTCAGATGGACATCATGGGACACTTGCACGCGGCGCAGCAGCAGGAGCAGCATTACAAGCAGCTAGAGGTATCTACACTGCTCTTAGTATTTGTACGTCAGGAGGCGCAGTTCAAGAGTCAGATGGACATCATGGGACACTTGCACGCGGCGCAGCAGCAGGAGCAGCATTACAAGCAGCTAGAGGTATCTACACTGCTCTTAGTATTTGTACGTCAGGAGGCGCAGTTCAAGAGTCAGATGGACATCATGGGACACTTGCACGCGGCGCAGCAGCAGGAGCAGCATTACAAGCAGCTAGAGGTATCTACACTGCTCTTAGTATTTGTACGTCAGGAGGCGCAGTTCAAGAGTCAGATGGACATCATGGGACACTTGCACGCGGCGCAGCAGCAGGAGCAGCATTACAAGCAGCTAGAGGTATCTACACTGCTCTTAGTATTTGTACGTCAGGAGGCGCAGTTCAAGAGTCAGATGGACATCATGGGACACTTGCACGCGGCGCAGCAGCAGGAGCAGCATTACAAGCAGCTAGAGGTATCTACACTGCTCTTAGTATTTGTACGTCAGGAGGCGCAGTTCAAGAGTCAGATGGACATCATGGGACACTTGCACGCGGCGCAGCAGCAGGAGCAGCATTACAAGCAGCTAGAGGTATCTACACTGCTCTTAGTATTTGTACGTCAGGAGGCGCAGTTCAAGAGTCAGATGGACATCATGGGACACTTGCACGCGGCGCAGCAGCAGGAGCAGCATTACAAGCAGCTAGAGGTATCTACACTGCTCTTAGTATTTGTACGTCAGGAGGCGTATTATACGTAAACATATTAAAGGAACCAATAATATAATACAGCATGGCGTCAAAATATCTATATATATAAAAGAAAGTCGTGTCTGTTACAAGACTTATAACTCGAGAACGGCTATACCGATTTTTATGATTTTTGTGTTTTTGGATTTGTCTTCGTCGGGAATAGCATATTACGTATAAAAATATGATATTTGACAAATAAATAAATGCGCGCGCGAGGCGACGCTGCGGGGCGCAGCTAGTTGTTATTATAAATGAAACACTTGTTTGATTGTTTTTTGATCTTCTTTTGGTCGAAAACGGGTGTAATACTTAGTGGCAGGAAAGGACTTACTCCAACCAAAAAAGACCACTCAATCTTTATATTTTCCGTTACAGGAGCAACAACGCAAGCATCAGTTGCAGCAACAGTTACAGCAACAGTTGCGCAGCGGCGTCGGTGTCGGCGGCCATCCTCCGCGCGTCATGCGACCCATGCTGCCTTCCAACCCGGGGCTGAGGCATCTGTTGCAGCAGGTAACCCTATATGACAGCAACAGTTACAGCAACAGTTGCCCAGCGGCGTCGGTGTCGGCGGCCATCCTCCGCGCGTCATGCGACCCATGCTGCCTTCCAACCCGGGGCTGAGGCATCTGTTGCAGCAGGTAACACTATATTACAGCAACAGTTACAGCAACAGTTGCGCAGCGGCGTCGGCGTCGGCCGGCGGGTCTTTAAAAACAGTAAATTAAGTCTTCAGTAACAGTAACTAAAGTCTTCAGTGACAGTAACTTAAGTCTTCGGTAACAGTAACTTAAGTCTTCTCTAACAGTAACATAAGTCATCAGTAACATTAACTTAGTCTTCTGTAACTATTTAAGAGGTAACAAACACTTGCTAGTTATCATTTGTAATGTGTATAGTTAGCTTAGTTTCATCCAGCTGCGCATAACCATCTTTACTTGTAACTTAATTCCATTTATTATTCTCTACAAATCTATTTTTCTATGTTTTCCTACAAAAGTACCTACTTACACATCTTACAGTTCACCACTTACTTTTTAGCTTTTTGTAATAAAAAGTAGCGTAAACATTAAAAACTAGCACTCACTTGAATTCTAGATAGATAAGTTTGTACATTTGTATGGAAATAATATGTATTTTCCCTGGCTGTAAATAAAAGCTAAAAACTTTTTCTTTTTTTAAACTATCACAGCAGTTTTCCTACAGTCTACAATATTTAGACTATCTCAGTGACGCAGTCTACTTGCGACGCATGATGTTGCGGGTTCGATTCCCGACGCGGTGTTTGTTCGATCTACAGATGCCATTTAATAAATATATCCATGTAATGTATTATTATATTAAGTCTATCAGTCATCTAGTACACATAACACAAGCTCTGCTTAGCTTATTTTTCGCTTCTTCCACTAGTAAATAAAAGTTTGAAGCGAAGAGAAAATCAATTAACACCTTAAGCCGCGTACAGACTGCTGTAACGTAACATGCAATGTAACATGAAAGGAGCATTTCATAAGTGTGGACGCAGCGCGCGCACGAACTGAGCATGTACGTGTTCGCATCTTTTACGGCATGCGCGCCGCGAACATAGCTCAGTCTGCCGAGAACACGCGGAGAGAATTTATTATACAATTATTACTGGCTACGATGACTGTCGATGCTTCAATGATTATCATCAATCATGTGAAAAAAAACGTAACGTAAACGGCTCTGCTGTAGCTGTGTTTTCTTCCATTTTCTTCCAACGTTCGCGCGCGTTTGAGTAAACAATGGGTGGTCTTAGCGTAATAGCACAGCCGTCTGGCGCTCCGCGCACACTGCGCGCCCCTTTGTGTTCGGCGAAAAAACCGACAAATGGCGGATCGCGGCGCGCACGAGTTGAAATGCTCTGTTCGTGCGCGTAGTGTGCGCGGTTCGTGCGCACGAGGCGTCCACACTGTGTGATTTCTGTTACATTGCATGATACATTGCGACAGTGTGGACGGCAAATTCTTTGATTGCGTGATACATTGCATGTTACGTTACAGCAATCTGTACGCGGCTTTACATTTTAAAAATGTATAGTTTAAAATTTTACTCCTCTAAGTTCTTATTTTGTAAGCCTAAATAAATAAAGCCGCCACACACAGAAGCCATGGCTGTGCCGGAGGCGAAGGCATGTAGGCGTATCCTAATGGTACCGCACCGCCACCGCCTCCGGTGTATGTGTAGTCTTTCATATGATTCAATAGAATACAACTCGCACGCCTTCGCCTCCGGCCCGGCCACTGCTACTAAAACGGCTTATAAAATTATTTGATTTCTGATTTCTAGCTTCGCGCTAGATGATGCTATATGGATTGTCCATTATTTACTCATTTCTATCTGTACTCCTAATAAGCTAATCGCTATGTTTCTAGCAACAGCAGGCGCCGCGCGGCGGTCGCCCGCACAACCCGCACATGTGAACACATCTCACCTTCAACTCATCTTCATCTCACTTGCACAAGTAATGCTTTACTCACATTCTCACTTTCTCTCATTTTCTGCTTCCTTAGTACCAGTGCACAGGGGCCGAATTCCACTAATTTCAAAACAAAGGTCTCAATAGTGCCATTCAATCAAAGTGATTAAAATGAGGTTTCAGCATTTGGTATTCTAATATTTTATTTGCTTGAAGAGACTTTCATAATTAGAATGTCAAATTAAATAAATAAATAATTTATTCAAAAAGTATCTTAGGACAAAATGTTAACAAAATAGTATCTAATAATAACTTATATTCTATTGGGTTTACTTGTGCCTGAACTAGGTAAAACCTGTATCTCAGGCTAAAATAGTGCTTACAACATAACTTTTTAACTAATAATGACATAGGTCGGTACGTAAAATAAAGGTTATTTCAGAGAATTGGTAGTTATAAAGGTAATCGTCACAGTTATGAATGAACCTCAAAAAGTTTGTGCTAGTAGAATACTAAAAAGAGTTTAACACTGACATTTTGACACGATACTATTTAAATGGCGAAGTGATTTATTTAGTGGTATTCGGACCCTGTTTGATTACGAAAAAAGTTTTATAGAGCTCGGTTTTCTGCCTCCTTAGATTTCTGCCTCCTTAGATTTCTGCCTCCTTAGATTTCTGCTTCCCTAGTTCATGTTGAGCTCGATTGACTTCTATCTCGCTTACGCGTACAGAAAAAACTGAGATAAATACAATATTCCGTAAAAATAACTTCCGTCGAATCTATCAACACCACTCGACTAAAATCGATATATTACTATAAATATATACGGGTATTTATCGCGTATATGTTTATAATAATATGTTCTGATCGCATTAAAAAACTTGCGCCAAATGTATGGATAGTGCCGAAAACTTTTTTCGTCATCGTAAACTAATGCACAACCGGTACTAAGGACTCTGAAGTCCACTTGTGGTACAACCTAGATGAAAAAAAATTCCGTTTCAATGTTTGCCTTGTAATGTATCACGACTGGACTTACTGAAAATACAGATTCAGTTGGCATGGTCCTTTATATATAATTATAAATATAGTCATTATGTAAATAAAACTATAAATATAAATATATGTCATGCTGTCTGAATCTCATTAATTACCTCAGATTATTCACTGTCTTTCGTTCGCTTATTATTCATTTTCTTCATGTATTTTCTTCTTTATTTTTTCTAACATAAACCATATATTAGGAACAAAGCACTGATAGAAAACACCCTCAGGGTCACCTTTGAAAATAGTTCCAAGTTGAATTTTACCTCTTAACTCAGTTTTGTAGAATTTGGTACTTCTTTATTTGCCGACATCTGAGGCGCAGCGAGCGAAGATCCGCCTGCGATGAAGGGGGTTGCGGGTTTGATTCCCGCCTAGGGACAAATGTTTGTACAATCTGCAGATATTTGTTCATCGTCATCAACCTATATTAGTCCACTGCTGGACATAGGCCTATTTGTTCACGGGTGTGATTTATACTGGATGTTTTCTATGTTATAAAAATATCTATCTATATAATAATAATAATAATAAATTCCGGACAGTCCACACAGCATCATCTAGCCCCAAGCTAAGCAGAGCTTGTGTTATGGGTACTAGATGATTGATATACTTAATACAATATATTACATAGATAGATATTTTTTATTAATTTGACTGTAGCTTATTCGAAGCTTACTTTATGAGAGATAGAGCCTACATTTCCCGCCTAATATTCAAATTCAAACCTCGTCCAATCAGAGGCTTCGCCAAGTGAAAGGCCGACCAATCAGGAACGTTGTCACCCCACCACAGTCGAGGCGCGCGCGCGTTAAGCGGCGCCGACATTATTTCCTCATTGGCGTCTTGTTTCCCGCCGTGTTCGCACGTGCCAGCAATAGCTAGCACTAACCAGTTTGCTACAGGAATATTCCATGGAATACTTCCACATTATAGTTAATAAAGTTTCGCGTTGAAAAGAAGTGCAAAGATATACGGACTTTATAAAAGTCGAAGCTTATCGCGTAAGTAATCCTCCATGTTTTAAACTGTTCTGTGTAGCATTTTAATTTAAATTTGAATTGCACACGTGGTACGTCCGCTGTTTTTGTAGCGAGTTACAATAAACTTGGACAACGTGGTTGCTCGCACCTTGTTTTTTCTTTGTGCGGGTAGCAATCTAACTTTTCTTATAATTTTGAACACGTGGTATTCCGTATTACACAAGGGTAAGCGTTTTTATTGACGATCGTCGTCGTCGATGTGTAACGATCACCACGTGGTATTTACGCATTAGTCGTAATTTCAAGCGGGTGGTCTCTAGTTCGAAATAATAAATCTAACGGGTTTTCCGTTCGTTATACATACCACAGGCTGGATGCCTGTTCATTAGGATTACTTTTAGTTTTACTTTTGAAATGCACGTTCCGTTATATTAACGGTTAACCCTTTTAATTTACAACGTTACTTCTGGTTTTCGGTTACAAAAATGTAAGCGATTGTTTAATTTATACCTACAACGTACGTACCTACATTTAACTTAGGAAATGTAACGTTACCGTTATATTGACGGTCAACCCTCTTTTTTTTTTAAAATAGAAATACGGTTGTCTCTTCTGTTTTTCGGTATGTAAGCGGTTGCTTTATACGGTTTATTTAAATGTACTCTTTTATTTTAGTATGGAAAACGAATTTGTTATTGATGGAAGCGGAGAAAGAGATCCAGTACCTGGACCTTCTAAACCACGGAAAAGGCAGCTGAGTACGTCGAGTTTAAGCAGTACCAGTAGCTCATCCACTAGTAGCAGTAACGGTTCTTCTGTCCATTCTTCAAAGCATCGTCGGCATTATAAAAAGAAAAAGGGGGGCAAACGTAAGCACCGCCGTTCGAACAAGAACTATCGAAAACTGGAAAAGAAGCTTCATGAGCTGCAAAAGCTCTTGCCCGGTCAAGGTAATGACCGCCAGGTGAGTGATCATTCTAATTGTTGCGCGGATGACGCTGTGTCTATCATTTCGGGTATAAGTGGCAGGCTTTACAATGAATTCGAACCTAATGAACGGGTTTCTGACCCAAATGCCTCAATTGAAAATAAAGTGTCTCTAAGCATTGAAACAAAACTCAAAGAGCCACCTATTCCTAGGAGCTCTGATTCCCAGCTAAAGCTTTTGAATCAAATTCAGCATTTAGGTAGCAGCGACTGGAATGATTTAAGATATTCAGAAACTCAGAAAAGCTATAACCTGACTCCAGGTTTTACGGACATAGATATAAACGACGAGATCGCTGTCTTTCAATCCCCTAGCTATCTCATACACGCGGATAGGGCGTACGCTGCTTTAACCTTGTGCATCCTTAAACAAAGGGAAGCTCTTCAGACACTGTGCAACGACTTTGTGCAATTTTCTCAAGAAATCACACCTGATAGTGAGGTTTTGAATAAAAAATTGGTAGAACTTGTTTCTGAGGGTGATTTCCAGAAAACATCAGCAGATTTGTTACAGCTAGTATGTGGACATAGGGCTGAGGTGTTGGAAATGCGAAGAGATTCCGTGATCTCCCAGGTAAAGGACCCGCTGGTTAAATCCGCTCTGCGGAAAATACCACCGACGTCTACAAATCTTTTTGATGCTGATAGGTTCACAACAGCTCTAGAAAAAGCAGGTGGAGTAAACAAATGTTTTTGGCCTGCAAAAAAGCCTCGCTTATCGACCTCGCAGGTCACCTCAAACAGAGCTAGCGTCTCCTCGCGGGAGCACGCAAAACATATGAAGCCCTCGCGGGGTTTTCAACAGGGCCGCAATGACCGGCACTACCAGCAACATGGTTTTGATTCGGCCGCACCGAATCGTGGGTCGTTTCGTGGACGTGGCCGTTACACAACGTCACAAAATAGACAGCACCCGAAGAATTCTGGTCAAAGGGGTGCCAATTCCCCATCCAACAAGAACAGGGGTCGAAATGACAAACACCAGCAACGACGTAAGTATTGACAAGTGCTTCAGAGCAGGCCGTCTGCTTCAGTTTCTACACGAGTGGAAACGCCTTGGAGCCCCGAAACACGTTATAAAAATTATTTTAGGGTACCGCATACCCTTTCGCCTAAAACCTCCACTTATACATCCCACATGGCAAAAGCAACCAATAGAGGTTCCGTATTCTGTGGAGATGTCCAAGGAAATCTTAAAAATGAGGGACGACGGTGTGCTGGAACGAGTTCTTCATCCCTCTCCAAGTTTTCTTTCCACCATATTCCTGGTCCCCAAAAGCGACGGTACGGCTCGCCCAATTTTCAATTTGAAAGCCCTGAATCAATTTATTTTGACCGAAAAATTCAGTCTGCTGAATGTCAATCGCGTACCAGACTTCTTGCAACCAAGAGACTGGTTATGCAAGATCGACCTGTCACAGGCTTACTTTCACATAAGTATTGCTCCAAATCATCGACGATTCTTGCGCCTAATTTTTCAAAAACAAATGTGGGAAATGACCTGTCTACCTTTCGGTCTAAGCACGTCTCCCAAGACATTTGCAACAGTAACAAACTGGGTTGCGGAAACCCTCAGAAGACAAGGAATTCGAATTTTAGTATATTTAGACGATTTCCTAATTGCTCATCAACACGAAAACACTCTAAAGGTACATCTTCAGATTGTCATCGACAGATTAGAAACGTTGGGTTGGATGATAAATTTCGAAAAATCTGTCATAGTACCCACGAAATCCTTGGTGTACCTAGGGATTCAGTGGAACCCGTGGACCAATCAAAAATGTCTTCCGCCCGAAAAAGTGACTGTTCTGAGATCCAAACTGACTCGTATGTTGGAGCACTCGCGCACAGATATCAAAGAGACACAGAGTCTCGTGGGTTGCTTAAATTTTGCGAGCTTCGCTGTACCAAAGGGTCGCCTACACTATCGCGCCCTTCTGTACCTACTCAACCGATTACTAAAATCAAATCAAAAATGGCAGTACATTCCCCAAGATGTCAGGAACGAGATGAAGTGGTGGCTCAAAAACTCCCAGGTCTCCTCCAATATTCACATATCCCCTCCGTCTCACTTCCTCACGACGGATGCCTCGGACGTAGCTTGGGGAGCTCGATTAGACAATTTTTCTGCAACAGGGTTTTGGTCAAAAGCGGAAGAGCTTCTACATTGCAATCAAAAAGAGATGCTTGCTATATTAAAAGTTTTAAAAGGTCACTGTCAGCTCCTGTGTCGCAGCACAGTACTAGTCCAGTGCGACAACCAGACTGTCATTGCATACCTCCGCCACGAGGGCGGGACGAGGTCATCACCCCTTATGAACCTGACATATCAGATATTTCAGATCCTAGAAGAATATCAGATTCAGATACAGGCATGTTACATTCCTGGTATGTACAACAGCCATGCCGATCACCTATCTCGGCTGCGTCTCGAACCAGAATGGCACCTTCTACCTGCGAGCGTCGAGAAAGTATTTGCAAAATGGGGCACTCCAGTAATAGACTTATTCGCCTCCAGTCGAGCGCACGTAGTGAGCAATTATGTATCCCTGGACCTCAACGACCAAGAAGCCCTTTTTCACGACGCGCTCTCTCTAGTTTGGAACTATCCCCTAGCGTGGGTATTTCCCCCACCATTCCTAATACCCAGAGTTTTATGTCATCTAAACAATGCGAAGGGAAATTATCTAGTAGTAGTACCACGTTGGCACAAGGTCTACTGGCGCGCCGATCTGAAGAACCGAGCAGTAGCGCCCCCTTATACGATACGGCAGCTCAATCAAGCCCTGATCGATGGACATGACTCTCGAAGTGTGGAAATGTGGGGGTGGTTTGCGAAATTAAGTAACTGGAATAACAACCAGCTTGAGCTCTTAAAAGGATCATGGCGTGATTCAACGAAAAAAACATATAACGTCGCCTGGAATAGATGGTTGAAATGGTCAGAAAAACACAGGATAGATTCTCAGAATCCCAGCGGGGATGAAGTTGCTAGATTTTTATCTGATCTTCACTTAAGGTGATCCGAGTTCCATACGTTTGTATTTTCCCAAATATGAGCGATGTGGACATAATTTAACAAATAAATAACTGTTTTTGGCTTTGTTATTGGTCATTATTTGCGGCAAATTGTGTTTGATTCATGAAAACACTCGGTATAATTAGAAATAACGTGAAAATTTTAGGCCATTTTTATCAATGTGTGAGTGAACACGGATAATGTTGTACGCCCGCTTACTTGAACTTGTGAGTGTGACGGCGGCGACGGAATCGCCATCTCTGTGCTATCTAAAGAATCATCTAATAATACCATAGTCTACCGTTCTCAAAGGGTTTTTCCATCGTCCAAGTATTTATTCCCTTCTATTTTTGTTGCATGTCAAATAAGATCTAGGAAGCCTACGTGCCGTTCCCATGACAACAATAAATGACACTATGTAAACAGATAAAATGTTTGCTTATAGATACCAGTTTAGAGAGTTTTACGCTGGGGCCACACTACCTTACCGTCTACCGGGCTGTTACCGCAATAATTATGACATTAAATTACCGTTTAAATTACTGCATGAACTGGTGTGGTTACACTAGAGTTTACCTAGATATGTCAATAAATAAGGCGGTAAAAATATCACGTGCGTCGCCGCGCCGGTGAGCTCATATTGCACACTGGACAAACGGTAGTGGCCACAAACGCATTAATTACTGCGGTAATCTTCTTTGATGTGCGAAACAAGACCGCCGCCGGAGCTATTGCCTACCGCCATTTGCCATATTGATTGGCATTGTAAAATTATGGCCATAAATCGTGGTTACACCTAGGTGTTGTATAACTTATGGCAATAATTATCGGCATATCACGATAGTGTGGCCCCAGCATTAGACGTGTCAGAGTGTATGCAAAGCATTTCGCTCATTCATCAGCGACGACCGATGTGGCGCAGTGGGCGAAGGTCCGCCTGCGACCGGTTGCGGGTTCAATTCCCGTGTCGGAAAAAAATTGTGTACAATCTGCAGAAATTTGTTCCGTTGGTCTGGGTGTTTTCTATGTATTTAGAAAAAAAATATCTATCTATGTAATGTATTGTATTAAGTTTATCAGTCAACTAGTACCCATAATACAAGCTTTGCTCAACTTGGGGCTAGATGATGCTGTGTGGACTGTCCGGAATTATATATTTTTTTTTATTTTATTGGACTAATCGTCACTTTTTACAGGAGCCAAAACAAAATTTTGAACATGATTTTTTTGAAAAAATGTTTTTCTTTCATTCATCACATTCATCATTGTTTTCGTAATTTTTTGCTCTATTTTAAAATAATGGTCGCTGTTATATCTATCACCCAACTTGATAAAAACTACAAAAGCCCTTTTTGCATTCAAATTTTGAAGCAAAGTTAAGATAATAATCCCAATAAAAAGAAATAAATATTGAAATGAAATGTTTTCAAAAGAAGATATACTTTATGAGAAATAAAACATTTTCTAAATTTTTTGAAATGTGGCCGTTTTGCATTCAATGAGCGATTTGTAAAAATGCCTGAACATTAGCTGGCGTAAAGAGCTAAAATAAAATAAAAATCAGTTGGTGTTGATAGTACATAATTGTTTCATTTTATTTTTGTCATACCGTTAGAAACGAGGTCAGGACCCTTTGTGGGATGTACGCAGAACAGTCTACCAAAGTTTTATATTACAATAAAATAGACTTAGGAAGGCTTACAATAAGTAATTTATGACAAACATGAATTTGTTTGTACTGGGTCTATGACATTGTTCAAAACATAAAGAATAAAAATGATAAAAATCAAAAATTTTGGTAGTGTTGAAGGGATTCGAGCCCGTACTAACGGGATGTATCAAAATTTTGTGGATATTTTATCATCAAAAAGCAAAAAGTAAATCAAATTTTCAGTGGTCGCGAACCCAGGTACGACTATACATCGTCGCACCCACCCGACTGTTCGAACCGCTAGTCCAACGTGACTTATTGAAATACGGTGAAAATTTGTATTACTTTTAATCTATTATAAGTGGTCGTAAAATCGGAGCTAAAATACCTAAGTACACATAGAACAGAGTCAAAAAAAGTGGAGACTTCCTTACGCCAACAATTTTATTGTAATTTTATTATAATATTGGAACAACTTTCACAGTGAGTACATTTAAAATTAATGATTGTTATTGTGAACTCATTCAAATTATTTGTCAATTCCAATGATTTAACGAAATTAATAAATAGTGTGAAAAGTATTTTTTTTACCTATAATTTGTAAGATATTCCTTAGCTTATAAGCTAGTTTGTAAATAACATTACCCTCTGCGCCTTTGTACTTAAATTGTTCAAAACGATAAAAGAAAATTACCTCCAATTTTTTTTTAAATGTAAATAGAGCCTGTTTTTATTCTTAAAAAAAACAAGAGTCGAAAATTAGTTCGTTAACTAGTGGTTTTATTGAATTAATTTTAGATGTAATTTAGTTATGTCCCGAAAACGGAACTATTGGTCCGAAAAATATTTAGTCCTAAGGCGTCTCCAATTATCTCTGTTATTTTTCGAACAGTAGTTATTTTAGTTCCACTGAATTTATAGGGTTTGCCTGTGTGAGTGACTCGTAGCGGCCGATCACTCACACGGGCAAGATCTTTTTTTGTGTGAGTGACTCGTAGCGGCCGATCACTCACACAGGCAAAATCTTTTTTGCTCTTCCCAAATACAAGCTCCATAGATGCTTTCAACACTTGAAAAATTGCTTGGTACATAAAAAACAACATCCCATTTGCGGCAAATATATTACAATTAAACAATTATGCACAATTTAATAAGAAAATAGTGAAAAACTTCAACATAGAAAATCAGCGCCATCTTATAGCGGAGCTATGCTTAGTCCTGGACCAGAAACAACCTTAATACATAATTTATCGTATGCTACAATTCTTTTACACAAGTCTGTTGTTTCAACATTTTGTAGTCCAGACAAGGCAGGAGAAATAAGTTCTCATATTTTGGTAAAACAGGTTTTAAAATCTATCGCTTTGCAAAAACCTCCTAAAAATAAATCACCTATTTGGAACATTGACAGTCTCGCTTCTTACTTGGGCAGCTATAATGTTCAAGATCATATTTTTTATGTACAACGTCATACTGCGATTCTATTGCTTTTATGTTCTGGTCGTAGGATACATGATCTAACTTTGTTGAGGGTAGATGATGATCATCTTAATCATACCAATGAAGAAGGAGGATCTATTGTGTTATGGCCTATTTTTGGATCCAAAACTGATTCGGCACTTTATCGACAATCAGGTTGGAAATTTTTCACAAATCCTGAAAATAGAAATTTAGATCCAGTTTTTTGGATTATTAAATGTGTTGATTTACTGAGTGAGCGTAGAAAGTCCGCTGGTATTGATAATTTGTTTATTTCTATAAGAGGTCAGCCAAGAGCCGCTTCAAAAACTCTAATTTCGGGATGGATTAGATCTTTATTTAAAGATGCAGGTATAAAGGCCACCCCTGGCAGTATTAGGTCTGCAGTGGCGTCCAAAAATTGGTTTGATAATTTGCCAATTGAAGAAATCCTTTCTAGAGGAAATTGGCGTTCTCAAAATACTTTTTGTAAATTCTATAAAAGAACTGTATTGCCTGAATCTACTAGTTCTTCTGTAACTAAATTATTTAAGCCCACTGTTGTATGATTATTACTAATAATTGATTATTATGGAGAATAAATGCTATTTCAGTTTTGTTACATACAGTATTTTTATTTTTAAATTAGGTTTCACTACCCATTATTATAAGCTGCACAATTGCACATTGATGTTCACATTGGCGTCAGTGTCACCACCACCACCAGGCGATAACAAACATGTCTCATAAAGTAAGCTTCGAATAAGCTACAGTCAAATTAATAGAAGCGTTTTACATAAAATAAAACGCATATTAATTTACTTACCTTATTCGAAGCTTACACTTTAATCTCTGCCTGGTGATATAAGACGCAATGAAGAAATAATGTCGGCGCCGCTTAACGCGCGCGCGCCTCGACTGTGGTGGGGTGACAACGTTCCTGATTGGTCGGCCTTTCACTTGGCGAAGCCTCTGATTGGACGAGGTTTGAATTTGAATATTAGGCGGGAAATGTAGGCTCTATCTCTCATAAAGTAAGCTTCGAATAAGGTAAGTAAATTAATATGCGTTTTATTTTATGTAAAACGCTTCTATTATACATATTAAACACCCAGACCAACGAAACAAAAGTATGTAGTGTTATATAAGTATATCAGTCATCTAGTACCCATAACACAAGCTCTGCTTAGCTTGGGGCTAGATGAGAAGCTAGATGATACTGTGTGAAGCATCCAGCATTATCATTATTATGTGGAAACATAATCTATATAAAATACATTTTTTGCTGTATTTGTCTAGGTACTTTAAAGCATTTGAAGCAAATAAAATAACTAAAATTAAAAACTAACTTACCTTAAAGTGTGTTGCAGCATAGTGTGTCCTATTAAAATGAAAGTATTTAAAACCTAAAACTCGGAATAAAATGATCTCCTTACCAACTAAAGATTATCAACGTTTTAGTAATAAAACAAAACCCAAACAGATTACCTACATACATATAAGTGTATGTATGTAATCCGTGGAGAGGGGCATTGGAGATTTGCAGTTATACTGTTTTTTTTAAACCTTTAGCGG
The DNA here is from genome assembly GCA_944547425.1 of Eupithecia centaureata. Classification (NCBI taxonomy): domain Eukaryota; kingdom Metazoa; phylum Arthropoda; class Insecta; order Lepidoptera; family Geometridae; genus Eupithecia; species Eupithecia centaureata. The sequence continues at coordinate 4,784,093 of OX155698.1, forward strand.
GGTTCCAGCCTATCAAAACTCAGGTTTATCACATTCAAGTAACACTTGATATATTCAAGTTAGGCAAAAAGCTTTGTTAAAAGGAAATAAATAAACTTAAAAAAACATAAACTTAAATAAATAAACTTTATTATTTTCATGTAACATAATACACTATACCCGTTCCAGCAGCCACAATATAGGCCCGGCGCGACCGCCGCCCGCCCGCCGTCACAAACCCAACCATTTGACGACGTCAACAGCTACGATTTCCTATAACACCCGCCCGCGTCGGGTCTAGACGTCGTCGCGACGGATCCTAGCGCTTCCTACCTAGATAGTGGCAAGTATAATGTTTTACCACACATAACAGGACAATTTATCGATGTTAGTTATAAAAATGAGTTTTTAGATGATGGTAATGAAGATTTAGACAGAAATCAGTTTGCAGATGATGTTGTTGTTGATGAAAATGTGTTTTTAGATGATATGAATCAAACTGGTGATGAAAATCCGATTATAGATAATATTTTTAATTATGCTGATGGAAATAATCAGTTTTCTAGTATCATAAACCAAGCTAATGATAATAAACTGTTATTAAATGATACTACGTATCCAGTTGATGTTCAAAATCAGTTTGTAGATGACATTAAGCAAAGTGAAGTGAATGAGTTCGTAGACACATATCAAGACGCTCTTGGCGGTATGGTTAAACTGAATGATTTACGTGATGTAGAAGTTATATCGAACCAGATTACTGATCACGCTCATTTTAATAAAAATATCTTTAACATACTCACTTCTTCTGACTCTCATGTTTCTCCAGCTTCGAATTTAGATGATATAGAAGATAAATTAAATAATTTACAAGAAACTCAAAGCTTAGCCTATACTGATAAAAACATGGAAAGATATGTTTTGAAGTCCTTTGATGAACAATGTGTTAATAATGATGATATAGATGCACTTGAATATAGAGATTTGGACGATTTACTATATGATTTGCGAACTGATACTGAGAATATACGAAGTGACGTTTTTGATGAAAATGCTCAGTTCGATGAAGATTTCGAATTTGATGATATTCCTTCATTTCCTTCCATTGCTGATGATCTTGATGACGTTAATTTGACTATGATTGATGATACTGATTATAATAGTAATAATTTGAATATAAATTTTAATGGATCCAATGAAATTAAAGATGACTCAACGAGTGATCTCAAAGAAAATGTTTAACTTGAATTCTTTACTTTTACTCAATTAATGAATATTTAAGGACTGACTCAGAAATTGCAAAGAAAATCATTTATTTATAAACTCTTTGTTTTAAAAACTCATAGGTTTAATATGATGACCGCAAATTTATAATTTTATGTTGTTGTATAATTGATTTTAGTCATATGTACAAATATGTTTACTAATGATTCGTATGAAACACATAAGCAGAATTATTTAGTTTTAAGAATATCCAATTTAATTAGAAAACATAAAATCGTATGTGTACTATTTCAATGTTAATAACTCAATATAAATATCTCGTAAACATTACTTGTGTATCCTAAATTTCATTAGGTATCTTGAAATCGTCCGTGTACCATTTCTATATCAATAACTCAATATAAATAAGTGTATTGCCTAAATATTATTGGTGTTTATCCTAAATTTTATTGATGTATTCGGAATTTTATTGGAGTGTGCTGAATTATATTGGTGTATAGTAAATGTTATTGATGTATCCTGAATACCATTGGTGAATCCTAAATGTCATCAGCATATAAGTGTATGATGCGTCTTGAAATGTAAGGGAAAATGTTGTACTTACCAATATGTCTTAGTTTAGAAACATTATTATCTTAATTGATCAGTTAGAACTACATACACCCTATGAGATTTAGATTTACACCTAATTTTAAAGGAAATGATATACTAATTAATAAGTAATCATGACTAATGAACTTCAAATAAAAGACAATTAAACTTTATTAACAAATGAAAACTAATGTTTACAATAAAGTTAAATATTGATCAAAAAAATCCATCTTCAGCAAGAGACGCGTTATTGAGCCTTTTGGGGTAGAAACCCTTGGTCCTTGGGGTCCTGAGGCACACTCAATTTATTTACATCTTGCCTAACTTCTCATAGAGTCCACAGGTGATTTGTTGTTTTGTTGTTTCTGCGAGAAGTGAAACTAAATAAATAATTATTATGAATTGTGAAATCTCTAAGGCAAGTAGAAAAGAAAGAATAAAAGAGTTATAAAAACTAACTGGTCAATTAAATAATTTAATTTTACTTTATTGTTCTGTATCAATGAGAAGCGCTTGTGGTCAATAATATTTAAGGTGATTTCTGGTCCAGGACTAAGCATAGCTCCGCTATTAGATGGCGCTGATTTTCTATGTTGAAGTTTTTCACTATTTTCTTATTAAATTGTGCATAATTGTTTAATTGTAATATATTTGCCGCAAATGGGATGTTGTTTTTTATGTACCAAGCAATTTTTCAAGTGTTGAAAGCATCTATGGAGCTTGTATTTGGGAAGAGCAAAAAAGATTTTGCCTGTGTGAGTGATCGGCCGCTACGAGTCACTCACACAAAAAAAGATCTTGCCTGTGTGAGTGATCGGCCGCTACGAGTCACTCACACAGGCAAAACCCATAAATTCAGTGGAACTAAAATAACTACTGTTCGAAAAATAACAGAGATAATTGGAGACGCCTTAGGACTAAATATTTTTCGGACCAATATTTCCGTTTTCGGGACATTACTAAATTACATCTAAAATTAATTCAATAAAACCACTAGTTAACGAACTAATTTTCGACTCTTGATTTTTTTAAGAATAAAAACAGGCTCTATTTACATTTAAAAAAAAATTGGAGGTAATTTTCTTTTATCGTTTTGAACAATTTAAGTAAAAAGGCGCAGAGGGTAATGTTATTTACAAACTAGCTTATTAGCTAAAGAATATCTTACAAATCAAAGGTAAAAAAAAATACTTTTCATGCTATTTATTAATTTCGTTAAATCATTGGAATTGACAAATAAATTGAATAAGTTCACAATAACAATCATTAATTTTAAATGTACTCACTGTGAAAGTTGTTCCAATTTTATAATAAAATTACATTAAAATTATTAGCGTAAGGAAGTCTCCACTTTTTTTGACTCTGTTCTTTGTGTACTTAGGTATTTTAGCTCCGATTTCACGACCACTTATAAAAGATTAAAAGTAATACAAATTTTCACAGTATTTCAATAACTCACTTTGGACTAGCGGTTTGAACAGTCGGGTGGGTGCGACGATGTATAGTCGTACCTGGGTTCGAAACCACCGAAAATTTAATTTACTTTTTGCTTTTTGAAAATGAAATATCCACAAAATTTTGATACATCCCGTTAGTACGGGCTCGAATCCCTTCAACACTACCAAAATTTTTGATTTTTATTCTTTATATTTTGAACAATGTCATAGACCTAGTTCAAACAAATTCATATTTGTCATAAATTACTTATTGTAAGCCTTCCTAAGTCTATTTGATTGTTATATAAAACTTTGGTAGACTGTTCTGCGTAGGTACATCCCACAAAGGGTCCTGACCTCGTTTCTAACGGTATGACAAAAATAAAAAGAAACAATTATGTACTATCAACACCAACTGATTTTTATTTTATTTTAGCTCTTACGCCATCTAAGTTCAGGCATTTTTACAAATCGCTCATTGAATGCAAAACGGCCACATTTCAAAAATTTAGAAAATGGTTTTATTTCTGATAAAGTATATTTTCTTTTGAGAACATTTCATAAAGCTAGTTTAATTTAAATATTTATTTCTTTTTATTGGGATAATTATCTTAACTTTGCTTCAAAATTTTAATGCAAAATGGGCTTTTGTAGTTTTTATCAAGTTGGGTGATAGCTATAACAGCGACCATTATTTTAAAAAATAGAGCTAAAAATTACGAAAACAATGATGTTTTAATAGGATTTTGGATTGGATAGCTGATAAACATTGGATAGCTTAGACAACATAATAAAGAATACTTTATCATCGGTTTTGAATATTGATTTGGATGACAAGGCGTGGTCGCAGGCCTCCCTACCTGTCAAATTGGGAGGCTTAGGTATTCGCAAAATTTCCAGTGTAGCCCTACCAGCGTTCCTATCTTCCGTCTACAGCACTAGTTCTTTAGTTGAAAAAATTTTAAACACGTCTGATTTGGTCCGATCACAAATTTCTTTCAAAATTTCATATTTAGACGAAGCTAGAACGGCTTGGCATAGTGCTTGCCCCGATGCTGCTCCTCCAAAATCTCTTTCGTCCCAACGACAATGGGACGGGCCTTTGTGTGAGTTGACACGGAATTGTTTGTTACAAACGTGCTCCAGCTCGGCAGATCGTGCCCGTCTCCTAGCCGTTTCTAAATGGGAGTCAGGACATTGGCTGCAAGCACTTCCTTCTTATAACACTGGCACTTTATTGGATCCCGCTACTTTCCGTATCGCAACATGTATTCGGTTGGGTGCAAGGTGTTGTGCGCCTCATCAATGCCAGTGCGGTACTGCAGTCGAACAGCTTGGTCATCACGGATTATCGTGTACTAGGGCCGCTGGTCGGATATCTCGTCATGCCAGCCTTAATGACATCATCCGGCGGGCCTTTGTCAGCGCTAACGTACCAGCTATTCTCGAACCGAATGGTCTGTTCCGTGACGATGGCAAGAGGCCCGACGGTATGACACTAGTCCCATGGGAGTTGGGGAGGCCCATTGTGTGGGACGCTACATGCGTCGACACACTTGCACCTTCCCATCTTTCAAGGACATCCACTAGGGCTGGTGCGGCGGCAGATCTGGCCGAGGATCTCAAGAGGCGCAAATATGCAGGTCTCGACAGAACCTACGCATTTGCTCCCCTTGGATTCGAGACCCTAGGTCCGTGGGGTACCGAGGCTCTCCGGGTTTTTAAAAAATTATCTGAGCGTCTGGTCGATGCGACGCGTGACCCGAGAGCTGGTGAATATCTGGCTCAGCGCATCAGCATTGCCATACAGCGTGGTAATGCAGCCAGTGTCTTAGGGACGCTTCCGACTGGTATTGACATGGATCAATTGAGCTACCTTTAGACTGTTTGCAACCGTCTGCGGTTAGCTCAATGGTTTCAATTGTAAATACTAGTTGTAATTTTTCTATTCCTTTGCTTGTAATTTTCGTTGTTAATAAAGATTTTTATGTTTTAATATTAAAAAAGAAAAACTTTAACTTTTCAAAAAAATCATGTTCAAAATTTTGTTTTGGCTCTCTGTAAAATGTTACGATTAGTCCAATAAAAAAAATATATATATAATTCCGGACAGTCCACACAGCATCATCTAGCCCCAAGGTGAGCAAAGCTCGTGTTATGGGTACTAGTTGACTGATAAACTTAATACAATACATTACATAGATAGATTTTTTTTTATAAATACATAGAAAACACCCAGACCAACGGAACAATTTCATGTTCAATTTCTGTAGATCGTACACAATTTTTTCCGACACGGGAATCGAACCCACAACCGGTCGCAGGCGGACCTTCGCCCACTGCGCCACATCGATTGTCGCTGATGAATGATCGAAATGCTTTGCATACAATCTGACACGTCTGATGCTGGGGCCACACTACCGTGATATGCCGATAATTATTTTAATTATAACTTATACAACACCTAGGTGTAACCACGATTTATGGCCATAACTTTACAATGCCAATCAATATGGCAAATGGCGGTAGACAATAGCTCCGGCGGCGGTCTTTTATCGCACATCAAAGAAGATTACCGCAGTAATTAATGCGTTTGTGGCCACTACCGTTTGTCCAGTGTGCAATATGAGCTCACCGGCGACGCACGTGATATTTTTACCGCCTTATTTATTGACATATCTAGGTAAACTCTAGTGTAACCACACCAGGTCATGCAGTAATTTAATGTAATAATTATTGCGGTAACAGCCCGGTAGACGGTAAGGTAGTGTGGCCCCAGCGTAAAACTCTCTAAACTGGTATCTATAAGCAAACATTTTATCTGTTTACATAGTGTCATTTATTGTTGTCATGGAAACGGAACGTAGGCTTCCTAGATCTTATTTGACATGCAGCAAAAATAGATAGGAATAAATACTTGGACGATGGAAAAACCCTTTGAGAACGGTAGACTATGGTATTATTAGATGATTCTTTAGATAGCACACAGATGGCGATTCCGTCGCCGCCATCACACTCACATGTTCAAGTAAGCGGGCGTACGACACTATCCGTGTTCACTCACGCATTGATAGAAATGGCCTAAAATTTTCACGTTATTTCTAATTATACCGAGTGTTTTCATGAATCAAACACAATTTGCCGCAAATAATGACGAATAACAAAGCCAAAAACAGTGATTTATTTGTTAAATTATGGCCACATCGCTCATATTTGGGAAAATACAAACGTATGAACGATCGAACGAATCGAACAACCTTAATGTGTTGTAAGTAGAAATGTGTAATAATTTAATCGAATACAATTTATGTTTTAAAAAAGGTTAATTTTTTTCTTAGATTTAGGACCTTATTTACATAAACATTAAATTGCAATAACATTTCATTGTAAGTAAACATATTTTATTATACTGGAATTTATGGCAAGTTTTAGAAATAAATGTCGGTGGCTCTTGTAACAAAAAAGCTAGAAGGCTTTTACACACTATTCAGAGCATTGCATCTATTCAAAGCATTGTTTTACAAAATGACACAAAATAAGCCGAAAAGAGAAGGTATCTGAAACCCAGGGTGTTCATAAAACTTAGTTTTATTTGTTCATTTCAATTCATTCATTTAAACTTCATCAGAACTTTTTTATGAGTGAATCGATTTTGATTATTCGTCTTTTATTTGAAAGCTATCTTCAGGTCTCATGCCCTATACATTATTTTGGATCTAATCAAGTAGTTTGATAAAATGTAAAGTCAATTTTTAGATTTTCAGTATAAGTTCGTTATTGGTGTATTTTTTAAACTGATTCTGGACCCCTGATACGCTGCAGAACAATATTTTGCGCCATCTTGTATTTCATTGAACTTTACAAATTCATTGGCCAGAAATCACAGGTCACTCAAGAAACTTCTGGCTGCAATAGTAGCATTAACCAAACAGGGCGGGGAGTACGACGCATATTGTATATTAGTTGCCCAACTCGAGTAGGTTGCTACAACAGTAGCAAGCATGCCTAAAGTCATTACAATGGTAGCAAACATAACGTCGTACCACTTTATAGTATAATCGTCATCCGTGTCAGCGTATATCTTTCTATAATATTTAGTCGTAAACGTTTTATATTTTTGTAAGGAACCGTTAATAATCAATTCATCGTCTAAAATTAACAAAGCGTCTTCGCCATTTGTAACATTAACATCGTCGTTATTTGTTATACGCAAACCGTCGCCATTTGTAATTTGGACGCCATTTTGTGGTGTCATTCTCTTCCCGAGTTTCAGAGGATCCTTTTTTACCATTTGCGACTTTATGTAGCAGAGTTTAAGGAAGAAAATTGGGGGGAATATGAACATGAGGGGTCCGGTTAGGGTAGAACCGACGAGGCCCATGACGAGGTCAAATCTGGGCACGGATTCTGCTAGGAACACTGCCAGGGTCACTATCGATGATCGGACCAGAATGCGCTGCCAACAGAAGTCTGAAAAAAACAAATATTTTACACTTAATCATGTAGAAAATGACCCCAAGGTGCATTTTTTTTTGTATAAACTGAGTAAAACTGGGTTGATTGATTGATTCACTAGATATGAGGCGTGGAATCGGACAAAATCGTATTTAGAACACATTGTGACGTTACACGATTTGGGCGTGGAATGTCCTATCTATGTTATAGTGAATCTCGTCCCATTAGGAAGGTTTGCCTGCAACGCAGAAGATTGCGGGTTCGATTTCCGTCATGGAAAAATTGTTTGTTCAATCTACAAATATTTTTTCGAGGGTTTTGGGTGTTTTCCATTAGGGGATTAAATGTACCTAAGTTGTACCGTTAGGAAAGGTAATTTAAATAAAAACTAGTCCTATTTAGGACTAATTTATGTTGCTTTTATTTTGTTATTGCTTATACTTAAACCAAACTAATTTCACAGCTGTTTAGTGTTGTCATTTTTATTTCGATGAAGTAAGAAGATCGATCAGGAAAAAATCACTTTTTACTAATTAAAAGTGCAGTCAAATTAGTTAAATATCTTGAGAAATACAATATAATATTATACAACCTACGCGCTACGTTTGACCCCCTGCCAGTGTAAAGCGTTTCTTGTCGAACTTACTTCTTGGAATCCGGAAGTAGTCTTCAATCTGCTGAAACAGCACGGAGTTGCCAACAGCAGATGACAGACACAGTTGCAGTGTTACCAACAATGCTACCACGTACAGCGGTATTGATGGTGGGATCCCTGAAATGTTTATTTTTTTATTGAAAATGGTCACGCTTTTGGCCATTATCTCACTTACGTAAGTGAAGATGTGGCCTAAGATAGAGCAGGCTTGCTCGGAAGGAACTTATTCACTCTTGATTCGAAGATTCCAACATCGTAATCTGGGGGAAAACAGACGCAGGAAGTTCATTACACTCTCTGACCGTGTCTATTATGAAAGTTGAGCAGTTTTTTTTTGTTTGGGTTAAATAAGTAAAGAGAATAGTATAATGTTAACCTTGCAGCACATTATTATCGACGTCGACGCCGTATCTGCTTGCTGCGAGCGCCGTGGTCACGGAGAACAAGGTAAGAGTGGCGGCGAACCCGCCCGCCACCGCCTTGTTGATCTGTCGCCCGTCGCGCATGTCCACCTGGATCGTTAGCAGCATGGGGTGGATATCGAACTGGGGACAGATAAAACAGCTTTGTATCCACGGATCCCGGGATCAGTTTAAATTAGCCACTGAGCCCGCCTGGTTGTATTCACCGACACCGGGATCGGTTTCCAAAAAAACAGGTACATATACGTACGCTCATTTAAGGATGATTCACACCGTGTCGCGACCGGGCCGTGACCTGTAGGTTTCATTGTCGTTTCCGTAACGGAAACGTCAAATTCAAATTCGATTCCATTTCCGTCAGATCTTTAGAACGCTATTTTCATTTCATATCTAAACTAAGGAACTAAGGATCCTAATTCAAAATAGTAAAGTTTACATTTGAATTCGATTCCATTTCCGTCAGGTCTTTAGAACGCTATTTTGATTTCATATCTAAACTAAGGAACTAAGGATCCAAATTAAAAAGGCAAAAGTTTTCGCATACGCTCTTTTAAAATCAAAAGCAATCATAGTCAAAAGTTTCCGATATCAAATCCAAAGGGCTTCCCGATGAATTAAAATACGCCTCCTGGCGGCCGGGACACGGTCCAAAATTATGGTATACTGTTTGTATGAAGTGAAAACTAGTACATACAATTTGAAACCATTGAGCTAACTGCAGACTGTTGCAAGCAGTCTAAGGGTGACAAAACTAAATCGAGCTGTGCTGCGCTGCACTGCGCTGTGCTATGTTTGGTCGATAGAAACAGAGCGTAGCCTCACAGCGCAGCACAGCATGGTTAGTTTGTATACTCATTAAAACATGAGACGAGCGAGTTGACCAAACATAGCACAGCGCAGTACAGCACAGCACAGCTCGATTTAGATTTGTCACCCTTAAGGTACAGTAAGGACAAAGTTTCTTGGCAGTTCTGAACTACGCGCGGAAGGCTGCGCAGCAACACTTTTTAGGAACCAAAAGGTGGCATGAGTAGGGTGCGCGGGGCGGTGGTCTAGGCTAGAGACGCACCTTACAGAAAAACAATCAATCCTATAATCGATCGAATTTCATAATCGATTAGTTTCATTTTGAACTCATTCATTTTAGGGTATAGAAGATTATTTAAGTAGCTAAATTTACTAATAAAGTGAATTTACTCATTAATTAATTATTATTTATAAAGGATTAAAAAAAATGTTTGGTAAAACTATGTTTTCTATTTTAAAAGACATGATTTACTTAAATTTTAGAAATCTATTAAATTCTATTTGAGTAACGACTGTTTAAGAACATTTAAAACATCATTATAAAATCGAATATAAACATTATTTATCACTTAATTTCAATCGATTTAAATAATAATCGATTAAACAACACCCACGAGTACGCACATTGCACATCTCTTTTATCTTGACTTTTGTTAACTTCGATCTTTATCGGCAATACTCGGTACGAGGTTTTTGTCTCTGTCACACGTCAGCATTGGTTTGGTGTTTGTGACGCTATCTCTATCTTGACCATAGTTGCGTACAAAAGTGTTTGTTGTGTTTTTGTTCAATTTTTCAAATAATAAAACAAAGTTATAGGATAAATATTGAGATATGATACAATTTAAATATTAAAAAAAACAAACACTGAATAATAATAATGGCTTAGTGCTATTATTATTATTAATCAGTATTTTCTCCCTGTATTTGATATTTTCTGATCGTATATTTGTTTATATGGCAATAACAGTTTTCTTTGCAACTGTGCATGCGCAAAAGTTCGCAGAGCCTATGTTCAGAACTGCCAAGAAACTTTGTCCTTACTGTAGCTCAATTGATCCATATCAATACCAGTCTTCACGTCCCTAAGACACTGGTAGCATACCACGCTGTATGACAATGCCGATGCTCTGAGCCTTATAACACTTATCATCAAGATTTGTCCGCGATAAAGGCCTACTGACACGAACGCTATGGGCCTGCCTAGAGTAGTCCGCGATAAAGGCCTACCTGAAAGGCCAGCACGCCGTAAGCGCTGAGGAAGTCCCTCAGCTGAGGAGCAGCGTCCAGCACGGAGTGGCCGGGCGGGGACTGCTCGTCCAGCGCGATGGAGCTCCACGTCGCCGCCGCCACCGTCGATACTATCACCACTGACACGAACGCTATGGGCCTGCACACAAAACATCACAATACAATACAAAAAAATATAACAACGTTGTTAATTTAAATAATTATAGAAAATAACCAGAACACCCTGAAAAATATTTGTTTATCGTACGAATATTTGTCCCCAGGCGGGAATCGAACCCGCGACCTCCTGCGTCACAGGCGAACCTTCACCCGCTGCTCCACAGAGGTTATTTTTTACAAAGTACCTACAAATCTTTTTTTTAATGAAATCATCGAGTGTTTGGCAACTATCTATTTATTTATTTAATTCGGATTGCCATCAGCTTAACTAATTAGAATAGAACTTAAAATAGACAAGCTAATAATAGGCATTTACTAATAAAATCTAATTATACAATATAAGTCTGATCACCATATTTTTTTATCGAGAATTATTACTTAGGTACGTACTTAATATAAAATTAAACAAAAAAAGCAGTAAATCTATAAATATAAAAGAAAGTCGTGTTTGTTACAACACTTATAACTCGAGAACGGCTGGACCGATTTTTATGATTTTTATGTTTTTGGATTTGTCTTCGTCGGGAATAGCATAGGTATTATGTATAAAAATATGATATTTGACAAATAAATAAATTTCCCCGCGGGCGACGCTGCGGGGCGCAGCTAGTAATAATTAAAAGTAAGAAAAAATCAAGTGCAAAAGAAATTGAGAGTCATGCATCGCCTTGCCCTGTGAATGCTGGTATTAAAGGTCAATGTTCAACCACTACGAAAAACTTAACTCAGTTTTCGTTCTTAATCCGCGAACGTTCTAATAGAAGTAAATACACAATTCACGATCATTCCTATTTAACGAAACCATTGTAAAATAATACCATAACATAATAGCATCAATGTATGAAAATATAACATCATCACACATACAAATCTACTTAATTGAGAAACTCCCTATTTTTTTATGTTACCATTAATTACTCGCATGGAGTCAACACACCTTTAAAATAAGAATACTTCTTTCGGCCAGAACGGCTCCCGCCAACAGTAGGTAGCTCCTGGATCGCGCCAAATTTTTATTCATGGGGTCCATAAATTAAGTGAGACATTTTTCAAGATTTTTTGAAACCTGGTGATAATTCCTAAGATTTTTCTCAACTACCACCCCTCCCTCCCTAAATCTCACGTGACATTTTTTGTATTCTGGCTGGAAACGCGTTGTATTATAAAATAAAATAGTACAATCTACCTAATTACTTATATGTAAGACTAGCAAAATGCTCAAATACTAGTGTATCGTATACACTAGTCATACACTAGTTTTTGAGATTTGAGAGTATTACCGTGGTTTAAAAGTTTTACTAAATAACTTTACTTAGTTCAAGTAACTTTAACTTTACTTTCACACAATTTTTCACCGTTTTCTACTGGAAACATAATAAACGATATTTTCTAAACCCCCCCAAGTGAGATTTGGAAAGATTTGGTTGACCCCTTGCCCCTTCCCCCCTTTAAAACCTCACGTAATTATGGACGCCCCCTTAAATAACGTCTCTTACAGACTCAAACATATTAGTTATATTATTATGTCTTTGCTCTTACTTCATATCCTTGGGCGACCCTAGCCACATGATAGGACACAGCAGTAAAGCGAGCAGCAGCATCCACACACAGTAGGTAACACCCACGCCTCCACCTGTGATCTTCCACCAGAACAGCTGGAGGCTCTGCGAAGCTGCAAACAAATGAAACATCTTAATGCCCTAACTAGATGTACACTGTAGCCGCCACTTATCCTTAAAATTGAAAATACACTGAAGCCGGAGGCGGAGCGGAGGCGAAGGCTTGGTGGTTTTTCCTATGGCACCGCGTCGCCACGGCCTTTCGGTGTGTGTGTGTGTAGGCTTTCATAGGATTCCATAGAATACAACTCGCACGCCTTCGCCCCGCTCCGCCTCCGGCTTCTGTGTGTTTCTAACTTAAAATTCCATTAGCGGGGCTGCTTACTTGACGGACACTATTAATATTATAAATGCTACCTACTGAACAGAACGGGCCGAAATTGAGTAGACGTGGTTCTAGCCCTGGAATACCACATAGTCTACTTTTCATCCCATAAATTAGTTCCCACAGGATAGAAATAGACTTGAGATGTTTCTATAGCAACAACGTGTGATAAACCGTGGGCTTAAGCTAGTTGCCTATAAGATCATGCTCATTTACTAACAAATTTTGGATCATAGATACGATAGATACCTATACAAATACATTCTTGATAGATATGCAATAACTTATATTTATTTATAGTAAACCCAAGTAGCTACTTGTCCGATATAAATCGGCCAGGGTTATTTTAACAGATTAGTATTTAATTTGAAAACTAGGAAGAAAAAATTATGTCATCAAGGTTAATTTTTGCAAAATTTAATAATCAGCTATTTATAAACTTGTTTGTTTCGGGAAGTAGTTTTTTTTTAATAAAGCTATATGATAATTAGCAAATATATAAGCAACTAATTAATTTTAGTGCCTGAATATTTTTTATACGCATATTTTAGCATAACTACCTACCTTATCACGTCTCTTTGAAGGTCAGCAATCTATTTTTAAGAAAAAGACAATTAGAAAATCAAATTCCATTCAGTATTTTTTCTTTGGTTCAAATAAACAACCAATAATCAGTTCCTTTTGTAAAATTAAGCTCCTCACTAATACCGTTAGTTTTTTTCTGTTCTGATACCTGTTACTGGCAGTTTGTCATCCCACCAGGGCCCGAATTCCACTAAATAAATCGCTTCACCATTTAAATAGTACCGTGTCAAATTGTCAGTGTTAAACTCTTTTTGGTATTCTACTAGCACAAACTTTTTGAGGTTCATTCATAGCTGTGACGATTACCTTTATAACTACCAATTTGACATTCTTACTAAGAAAGTCTCTTCAAGCGCAAAAAATAGTAGAATAACAAATGCACAAACGTCACCTTTGTTTTGAAATTAGTGGAATTCGGCCCCTGGACGGAGGGCGCGCAGAGACTACGTTTGCCAAGTTGCGGTCTCCAATCAAAAACTCGTTTAACCTATTAGTTTTTTGATGAGAATCTCATTCGTATCCCGCCGATTCGCAGTTTTGTGTAGAAGTCCAACTTACCTAGAATAAAGTTAGGTATTCCGGAGCCAAATACCGTTGCGTTGAGCAGTAAGGTCACAGTTCGTCTACCTACCGGACCGAAAGCTAGCTCTGCTACCGCTGCATAAGGGTACCTGCAAGTAAAATAAATCTTATCAAGAAGGCATATTAATGTTGCTAGTAAAGCTAGTCTGTTATAAGAACAACTTGCATGATCTTGATAATGCCAAAAGTAAAATCAGGACTCGTTGACCTTCGTTGACCGTCGTTGACTTGAGGAATAAAGTTTCGAGTTAATGTCGTATCTAAATCCTTATCTTGGTGTTGTAGTTAACCCACACTGCGACCTACTCACGGATAGTTTCAGGGAAATTATGTCAAAATGTTTGCGGTCTTGCGAGCGCAATGTATGAAATTCATATGTCGCAGACGTATTGTATAATCCGCCGTATTACATTACGGCTAGCTGTTTTGAAAAACAGCGCCGTTTTGTAATGCGGCGGTTCAACGATAAGCTGGATTGAATAAGGCTGAATAAAAAAACGCCGTATTGTATTCGGCGCCAAACGTTATTCAATACGGCTAGACAAAATGTAATAAAGCGAGAGATTAGCCGCCTCTTTGACTGTTTTAGTTCCGATTCTTAACACTCGTGGCGCTGCCTGACATAACAACAACAATGGCGTTGGGTAAAGAAAGTATGTTGCTAAATTGCGGAGTTACAGAAAATGTGTTAAATATGTCGGTAAAAAATTACTTTAAGAACAATTTTGAGGTGCAATTAAATAATTTATATTCTTCTCAATGTGGAACTGTAAACAAACCATGGACAAAGGAAATTTTATTTATCTATACTTACTTACTTTATATAAGAATTAGCTCTTTTTATTTACAGATATTAAAATTTATAATATCATGTACTTACACATACACAAAATAAAAGCATTCCTTAAACAGTTAATCGAACGCCGCGGCGTTCGATTAACTGTATATTAAGCTTAATATTAACTGTTATTTAAGGAATGCTTTAAAATTAGAAAAAATTTGAATTAGAAAAAATATTTAGAATTAGAGAAAATATTTTTTCTCGACAATCACGACTTGCCTTTTTGGTTAAAATAATATTTTTAACCATAATTATATTTTGTACTGATAACTAGTGATCGGATAATTCGCACACTTTTTTACCTAAAGTTGGAGTGAAGATAAAACAAGGAGCTGTAAAAACACCTTTTTCAGGAATTTCTAAAATGATGTTTTTCTTATTTATATAATATTATCATAGTTATATAATTAATATTAAGTAACTATGATAATAATTCTTGATTAGTAAGGAATAACGTAAGTTGATTATCATTTTTAACTTTGGTTTTTTTTTGTTAGTATGGTCACCCTATACAATTAAGTGGTTTATCAATGCGGCTAAACGTGGGCCGACTTATTGAAGAACGTATCGCAATGACAACCCAGCTACTCGTTGAACCACCGCATTACAAAACGGCGCTGTTTTTCAAAACAGCTAGCCGTAATGTAATACGGCGGATTATAGGTACAATACGTCTGCGACACATACATAGAGTTCGCAAACCCGCTAACATTATATTATGAATGATGAATCGGAACAAATTTGTGTACCTACGATCTGCAGTGTTCCTTAGGTAATGTATTGTAGTAAGTATATCAGTAATCTAGTATCCATTACCAAGTCTCTTAGCTTGGGGCTAAATGATGCTGTGTGGAATGTCCAGCATTATTTATTTATTTATTATCTGAGCGTCTGGTCGCTATGATGCGTGACCCGAGAACTGGTGAGTATCCGGCACAGTGCATCAGCACAGCATTGCCATACAGCGTGGTAATGCAGCCAGTGTCTTGGGGACACGATGACCTTTAGACTGTTTGCAACCGTCTGCAGATAACTCATTGTTTCAATTGTATAAGCTAGTTTTATTTTTTCTATTCCTTGATTTTCGTTGTTAATAAAATTATTAGTACTATGAGGGATTTCTTATTAGGTGTTGAAGGGCCTCATTCACACGCGGACTGTTATTAAACTGGTGCTTAAGACAGCTACAGTAAATATTATGTTGTTTGAGGATTATTTCGCTGCGGAATCGGCTGATGTTTTTCAAATAAGTTTAGAAGTAAATTAGAAAGTAATATTGGTGATTATCATTATATTACTATTATTTAATATGGTAATTAGTTAATGAATGAAATCAATGCTCGTTAAAATGCCATAAATAGTAAACTTTTTTTCTATATTGTTTAAACAACCTAGGTATAGTGATAATGTAGATAGTAATCTACTCGAAAAATATTTATATTATAGCAGCACATACCTACATATTATGTTTATGTTGCAATTAAGTTTTGATTTAGCTTTAAGTATATATAACGTCTTATAAGTAGGTAAGTGATTGTGATTTGTGATGTGTTTTGTACGCTTCACTACATAGTATAAAACAAAGTCGCTTTTTCTGTCCCTCTTTCCGCGGGTCGCTAGTAAATAAATAAAATAAAGTATAGATGGCAAACCTGTTTTTCTCCTTGATGTGAGGAGTGATCTCCTGGGCCAGAAGCCAGCACCGTCCGAGAAGGACCGCCGTGTATAGCTGGAGCCCTATCACTGCCAGCACCATGGGGACTCCGTATATACCTGTATTATACAAATAACTTAAGATTGTAGGCGGTCTTTATTTCACTAAACCCTAAAATTGAAAACACACAGAAGCCGGAGGCGGAGCGGAGGCGAAGGCGTGGCGGTTTTTCCTATGGGACCGCGTCGTCACCGCCTGCGGTGTGTGTAGGCTTTCATATGATTCAATAGAATCTCCGCTCCGCCTCCGTCTTCAGTTTGTTTACACTTTAAGCAAAGGTTAGCAGGTAGAGAATGCGATCTAGCATTATGCTCGCCCATGTACAAATTTTGTGCAGTAAAGTATATTCTATCCGTCTATCTACCTCGTGTGTTCATAAGTCTTGAGACACAGTAAAACTAAAATATTTTTGGAGCCAAGTTGAGTATTCATTTATTGGATATTAAAATTGAAACTACTGACATCTAGATCTGTATTTAAAAATAAATCATTCAAAATGGCCGCCTTTGCATTCAATGCAGGCCTTCAAACGCGTGTTCAAACGCTATCTATGTATGTATTTAATTAAGTATATCAGTTATCTAGTACCTTAGTAAATATTTATGTCCCAAGACGGGATTCGAACTCGTAACTTAACCGGACCTCTGAGCCACAGAGATCGTCTTTCATAAATCATAATCATCAGCCTATAGGTTTTAGCATTATTTATTCTTATGGTTTTAGTCTAAATAAATAGTCGTAAATGTTCAATATTCTTATCAATATGCATTAAAGAGAATCTTACCACAAGATATAACATTTTTGGGGAGAGCGATGATTGGAAAGACTCCGAACAGGTCCACGATGCACATGATCGCGAATATAACGCTAAGACCCCCTTTCGACGTCCCCTTAGGGGCCTTCGCTACCCCATTGCCGATCTCAGTGTAGTCCTGGCGAATGATCTTCATTGTTTCAGCTCATCTGAAAGTTTAAAAACTTCAATAACAAGTTATAGAAACAAATCAAAACTAGTGTATATATAATTGAAACAATTGAGCTAACTGCAGACTAGTCTAGTCTAGAGGTAGCTCAACTGATCCATATCAATACCATTCGCAAGCGTCCCCAAGACACTGGCTGCATTACCACTCTGTATGACAATGCAATGCTGCAGATGCGCTGAGCCAGATACTCACCAGCTCTCGGGTCACGCGTCGCATCGACCAGACCACGGAGCAAAAGACGCTCAGATATTTTTTTAAAAACCCGTGAGCCTCGGTACTCGGTAAATATCTCTTTTATAATGTACTTGCTTCGACCCGCGGCTTTAAAGTACCTAGCCTGTTTTACTGAAGGCCTAGAAATACGTCTACCTATTTAAAATTTCAGCCAGAGCGTTTCAGTAATTTTGGCGTGAAGAGGTAAGAAACACCTATACCTACATCTAAACTTTCACATCTGCCCGCAGCTTCGCATGTTTTATTTCTATAGAAACGTTTCCAAGGATATTTCTATCATAAATAAGGGAACTGATTCATGAGATTAAAAGTAGCCTATATGTTATTCCAGGCCAACAAGTACGTTCATATTTTTTTTTATTTCAGCTTGATCCTTTCAGTAGTTTTTGCGTGAAAGAGAAACAAACATCCACACATATACCTATACAAACTTGATCGTTTTTAATATTAGTAAGGATTGCATTTACCTAGGTAGGTATTAATAAATGTTTTATCTAAATGTTCAGTTGATTGTTTTATTATCTGCGTCTCTGCCTTAGAAGCCAATGATTCGGACGTCATTTGATTACTTAGAGCATTGACCTAGGTCATCCATTGACCCATTTGATACCTTTCTTTTTGCAAAAACCAAGTATTTAGCGTTCAGATATTAAATATATATATATATAAATAGATTTTAGTTTAAAAAACTTTTTGGCACTTTTTAGGTTGGCACAATAATTTTTCACATGTTGTGTAGATTTTTAAAATAAAAATTAACTAAATAATGCTGGATCATCTAGCCCCTAGCTAAGCAGAGCTTATGTTATGGTTAAGTTAGATACATTAAAAATACTTGCATATATTTTGTAAATACAACACTTTCAGGAAATAAAATAATTCACTTGTTATCAAACACTAGGTCCTTTTAGTCTTCACAGATTCAGTCTCTAGGCAATACTGATATTTTTTTTACCAAAATGCAAAACTTGATTAAATTTGCAACTTGGTGTTAAGGTATTCGGTATTTAAGAGTCAATGTCGTCAAAAATGAATAAAACAAGCGATGCGTCCGACCGCTGTTCTCTTACGGATTAGTAGGCTACCCTAATCAATGTACTGGGGTACAGAGGTAAAGAAAAGTGTAACTAATAGGGCTAAACTGCCGCTAACCAAAATGACTGTATATTTTAACACATCCATCAGTCTTTATTCAAGTACCTACCGTTAATTTCATTGTCACTGATAATTCGTAAGCTTAAGTTACAAATAAACTTATTCGATTTGATTTTACCGATAGGTACTTACCGTAGGGTAAACGTTATTGAGTGGAAACCGTGAGTCGGCTATCGTAGTGTAGGACGCCCTCTTGCCAGGTGGGATGTCGACCTGCGGAAGGCTGTAGCTGTGGCTGTAGGTAGATGATGGATGCGACAAGCTGAAGACAGGGTGGTATGGTGCTCATTAGAGGAGGCCTATGTCCAGCTGTGAACTGATGATCATGGCTAAAAATAAATTTTTGTAGGTTAGGGAAGAAATCGAAAGCATTTATTTTATTTTTCAATCCCCCATATTTAAAACCAGCAACGCCTCGCGGTTTCATTCGCGGTGTTTCCCGTTCTCGTGGGCATTCCGGGATAAAATATAGCTGTTATTCCAGACTATAATCTATATCTGTGCCAAATTTCATCTATCTATACGTTTAGTAGTTTTTGCGTAGTAACAAACATCCATCCATACCTACTTATAAACTTACGCGTTTGTAATATTAGTAGGATGTTCATTTTTCCAGTCATAATCTTGATAGAAATTTAATGGTTAACTATTATTCATCCAACAGAAAAACTAGGTAGATACCTAACTGATTGCGACGACGACGACGTCTTAATCGCAGAAGGTAGCTGGTTCGATTCTTGCGGATAGTCAGTTCAATTTCTACGCATCTAGGTTTTTAAAACATATTAGGGAGTTACTTAGGTAAACCTAGTGTGTAACAAAACGACTACCTACCGAAAAAGAATGGCAGTGGCGAAGCACGTTTAAACTATAAAAAAAACAAAACCGCAGTATCGGACTTCGACGGTGATTTAATTTAGCGCCATTAGTCTAAACTCCAATTCTAAAGTAATATTTCCTGTGTCATTGTATATGAAAGAGCGACTGTTAGTGATTGTACTTTCCGTAATTTGATACCTCGGCGGCGAACTCGGTCGTCTAGAGTTACAGCGTTCGACGAACCTAGGTCCAATGAAAGACCTATCTATCGATAGCAATGAAATAGGTATTTAGCTACATACAGCGAGGCAATTAGGGTAGCGTGTATTGCGTTATGGCCGGGATTTCCGGGATTATCCCGGAATTTTGCGTCTTGTCCCTTATTAAGATCTAATTGTCCCGGATTTCGAAAACCGGACAGGCGGGAACTATAGCCCCGGCTCATAAAACCTGGGCCCGAATTCCACTAAATCAATCGTTTCACCATAGATATAAATAGTATCGTGTCAAAATACAGAGTAAAACTCTTTTTGGTATTCTACTAGCACAAACTTGTTGAGGTTCATTCATAACTATGACTACCAATTAGACATTCTAATTATGAAAGTCTCTTCAAGCGCAAAAAATATCTAGTACCTACAGACAAGTATATAATCAAAGTACCTACAATACCAAATGCACTTGAATGGCATTATTGAAACCTTTGTTTTGAAATTAGTGGAATTCGGGCCCCGGATATTAGACCATCGCATTGGCATAACCTTGTTTTTTTAGGAGGCGCCGGCTTAGGAATAAATAATAATTGTCTATTCTTATGGCGCCGGGGCTCATAGGTACCTAACCTATATCACTACTACATAGTATAAAATAAAGTCGCTTTCTTTGTCCCTATGTCATTATGTCCCTTTGAACGCTTAAATCTTTAAAACTACGCAACGGATTTTGATGCGGTTTTTTTTTAAAGATAGAGTGATTCAAGAGGAAGGTTTATACGTAAAATAAAAGCGTGCGAAGCCGGGCGGGTCGCTAGTGGATAATAAAGAACTTGCATTTGGCTGGCGACGACAGCCCGCATTCCACTAAATAAATCGCTTCACCATAATTTAAATAGGATAGTGTCAAAATGTCAGTGTTAAACTCTTTTTGTCATTCTACTAACACAAACTTTTGAGGTTCATTCTTAGCTGTGACGATTATTACCTTTATAACTTTATAACTTTTTTTTTTTGAGTATCAAACTTATACTTTATTAACAACGAAAATTACAAGCAAATGAATAGAAAAATTACAACTACAATATGGTACGACATTCTAATTGTGAAAGTCTCTTCAAGCGCAAAAAATAGTAGAATAGGTACCAAATGCACAAACGTCATTTTAATCATCTTCATCAAAGATACGTAGGTACCTACTTGATCTTAGAACTTGATTGAATGGCACTATTGAGACCTTTGTTTTGACATTAGTGGAATTTGGCTCGTTTTTGCTGTAATAATGCTGTGATTGTCCCGGACGTGGTAAGTTTCGATCTAGCAATCCAATGCACAATGCGGCAATGCAGCCCGCAGCGGTGACGCTTCCGACTGGCTGGATCAATTGAGTGACCTACCCATCCTAGACCACTTGCAGTACCTACTGCAGACTACCTAGTCTGCAGTTAGCTCTAATGTTTCAATTTTAAATACTTACGGTACCTAATAATCATCATCATCAGCCTATTTTTGTCCACTGCTGAACATAGGCCTCCTAATGAGCGCTATGGCGCCCTGTCTTCAGCTTGCCGCATCCAGTATCTGCCAGCAGTCTTTCGCAGATAGTCATCCCACCTGGACGGAGGGCGTCCTACACTACGTTTGCCAAGTCGCGGTCGCCACTCAAGAACACGTGTATTATTTACGAATTATTTCCTTCAGAGAAACTCCTCACATAGCTCTTTCCATAGCTCGCTGAGCGACTTTGAACTGGTGTACCAGCCCTACTGTAAGTGTCCACAGATTTGTTTTCAGTAATCTGCACGAAATAATGTAGTCAATATTTTTGACAAAACATCGATAGGTAGGTAAGTACTAAAATAGTTTGTAAATTTTTTACTCCAAATTAAGATCTAAAGGGTTCGGCTTTAAACGGCTCTAGTAGCGTCTCAGACTATAGAACTATCTGAGAGTAGCGTTAACAATATTTCTCAGACTTTCAAAGGCTATTCTAATAAGTGATTCAGGCTTTACAAAAGAACACTGAAAAATACGCAAAGATAGGTCTAGGATCTATTAGGTAATTTAGAAAATATCATCATTCTTCGACGTCAGTGTGAGACTTTCATAAAAATAATTATCATAAACTCAAATGTCTCGAAGACTCCACTTTAGACCATAGGTAACTACCTACCTCAGATTCAAATGTGTGAGTACTGAATCCTACAATCACGCCCTAAAAGGATCCTACTCCCTAGGTATGTACCCCCTAGGGATGGGCATTTTACACAAAGATTGTGACTAAGTTCCGTACCTCTCATTGATTATTAGTTTGATTTACTTTAGAACACTATACCAAGGTACTACCTACTTAAAAATCTGTGATTTGCTGGCGGTGCGGTGTGTGTCCAAAGATAGGTATGTCACTCACGCCGCGCCATCTAACCTAAACTTATAAAACTATTGTGATGTGTACTGGTACATGAACAGATGACTTTGACATGAAAAAACAACGGAATTTCTTGAATACGTTCCTTTCACCACCCACATTTATAAAACCTGAAAAAAAAACAATAATGTTTTCTCACTGAAAAATAGCACCAAAAAATAGAAACTTATTGTAAGTGAATTACATAAGTACAGCTTTTCTAAAAAAATAAATTTTACTTACATCAAAAACACATTTTTGTTCGCTGCAAGCGTGCTCCATCCGTTCCATTCATCGCACATTGCAAAGTACCCTAGTTCCAGAGCAAAAGCAAGGCCACATAGAGGGCGCTGCTCTCTAGCGAAATCGTTTTCCGTCATCCGTGTTTCTGCCCTTTTGGTGACGTTTTTGTGAACCGTCTATCAGGTTCTTCGTGAAAATTCGTAAAAATACAAAAGGGCATGGTCTGTAAAGTGTTTCGCTCCACAAGTCACATAACAAATTCGTCCCGCGCGATTTTTTTTAGTGCCAAGTGCAATTAAACTGTCAAGATTCCGTCGATAAATAAAAGCCTACCCAGTGGGTGGCTAGTCTTGGTGAGTCTTCAATGATTTTGTCACCAATTTCACGATTTCAGCATTTGAGCATGCTTGCCGTCTTTCTTAGTCTACAGTCTCTCGTATACGTAACCAAAACTGCGCACTCAATATTACGCCTTTAATTTCCTACTCAATGATTATGAAAGGTCACAACGTGCTCTAATTCTGTAATAATGTCGTTTTGTCTACGTTACGATTACTAACCAGTAAGAACAATATGTCTGCCTTACTATTTTGCATTGAAATCTGCGCCACCAACTACACAGGCCGTAGAAACTTCACTGAAACCATACCATGATACTAACACACTAAGCTAACACATACAAATACATAGGAGCTAGTAGAAAAACTTCAGACATAGGCTCATTGCCTTATAGAAATAGGAGTGCAATTTATTAAATCTTCAGGTTGATAGGTTTAAACTTTTGCATTGATTGTTGATGGTCTTTTACTAGGCCTTCTGTTTTTCTGTAAAGAAATGAAAAAGCGTGTATTTCCTGACTTTTCATTCTGTTCAATAGAATGGAAATGATGTATGCATGTAGAATTTATTTATTTATATTTGAAGAACTAGCCTATAGGTCCTACAGGGATGGATTAAGTATTTGTAATTGAGATGACCAAACACGCTTTCTCATTTCTTTATAGGTCTGACCATATCTTTGTGATAAAATGGAAGGGAAACGGGACTCATTCTTCTTGGCTAACAAGAAGCACAAACATGAAAAGTCTGAGAAAGTCAAGCAGCAATCTAAACGCCAAGATACCTTTGACAAGAAACGCAAAATAGAAAATGTTGAAGGAATAGATAACCCAGAAAAAAAACCATTTGACAAGAAAGCGTACCGTCTGAAGAAATACAGTAAAAAATATAAACTTGACCAATGGGAGGAGCAGAGAAAAAAGAAACTTATCCGTGAGTACCAGAAAGATGTAAAGAATGACCCTGCTGCCGGCACATACAAGCCTAAATCTTTTGACGAGGACACTACAGACAGCCAGACTATCGGCAAATATGTCCGACATCCAGACATACTTGAGAAAGAAAATGTTAACATCAAAGCTACAAAAGATCCATTGAAAAAAGCGAAAGATTATTACATTAAAGTGAAGGAAGAGAAAGCAAAGAAACGTGAAGAGCAGGAAAAGATAACTGCCGAACGTAACAAGAAACTGCAAGAGTATAAGAAGATTAAACATGAACGATACAAGAAGTTGAGCAAGAAAACTAAGAAAGGTCAGCCCATGATGACGGGACGAATGGAGCTGCTTTTAGAGAAGATCCAGAAAGGAACCAAGTAGTGCTTAGTGCTGTAATTGTGCTTTGATATTGTCTCTCAAACAATAAGTTAAGATTATTGCTATATTATTATGTGAAACTCTTAGTAACTTATCCAGAAACTGAATTCTGCATTTATTATAATATACAGTAAAATAAGTCTTAGTCAACTTCTTAATGTATGTCTCTGTATATGGAGTTCTTAGTTTGTAATCAAATCATAGCCTCTATCATCCGATTGAATTGTCAAATCAATGAAATTAATTTTGAAATATAACACATTTCCATAATCACAGAATTGACTATAAGTAGTTTTCTTTTAATCAGTCTTGCACGTTTTATACACATGTGTCACGCGCCTTATCTCAAATCCATGGTTATTAGAAATACTAACTGTTTAAGTAACAGATTGTGTAGATTGATTCACTGTTTACACTCTTAAATTACCATGATCTTGAACTCTTATCATTGATTTTATAGATCTGTTGATTAAGATCCATTCCGGATTCAATCAGTTGTTCTTGTGTATTGATTCAGTACTTACCTAAGCTCAATAAATTGTGAATTAAAAACGGAGTTAATAATTCTTCATAGTTAGCCACTTATCACTGCTTTAACCAGGTAAGCAATACTCAATAGTAAACAAAACAATTGATTTAAGTAAAGCTTAGATAGTAATGTAAACATTTCTATCTCAGTGATAAAATGTTTACTAGCTGTTTTTATTATTACTCAAGAGATGTTTGTATAGCAAACAGATCTTGAGTAACAATGGATATTTTTTTTGATCAGCCATTTGTACATAAAAAATAGAAAATTAAGTTATGTAATCTTTTCAAAACTTTGATTAAACTTGTCTCTGCTTAGCGGCTTTCCCACAGAGCTGTTGTAATCTAAATGAAATGTATGTTCACCTTCCTTTTATAATATCTCAGAACCTATTATCTTATAACATAAATCATCATTTAATCTTATCTATGATAAGAATTATAATAAATGGTTACTATAGGAATTAGAAAAGAAAAGGATTATGAGCATCCAACTTTTTGAAACTGGGGTTTAAAGTGTAAACACACTGAAACCGGAGGCGGAGCGGAGGCGAAGGCGTGCGAGTTGTAATCTATGGGATCCTATGAAAGCCTACACACACACCGCAGGCGGTGGCGACACGGTGCCATAGTAAAAACCGCCACGCCTTCGCCTCCGCTCCGCCTCCGGCTTCAGTGTGTTTCGAACTTAAATCTGGCATCACAGACGTTTTGCTGTTAAAACAATTGTACGTAGTTACAAAAAAATATTGTGTATGATTCGATATCATTCAACTATTCTAAAAGCCTTTTTTTTTCACTTTCATTCAATTAATATGAAGAACCTGAAGCTCCTAGGTTTCAATTTTTACTCTAAAAGGACCTTTGAAAACTTTGAAGTACTCTAGTAATTTATAATATTTAATTTAGGTATAAATTTCTAATACTAAACCAAACATTAACCAAGTATCTTATCAAAAATAAAATGTGTAAAGTATGGATGGACGGATATAATAATAAAGATCTGTCTTACGCCTAAGTCCTGAACTGACTGACTTGAAATTTTCCAAAGTCTAGAAATTCTTAGCACATAAATAAGTAATCAGAAATCAGAAATTCCTAGTTTCCATGGGATAGAAATACCTTTAAACGTTTCCATGGAATAGAAATACCTTTAAACGTTTCCATAGAAACAATGCGTAGTACAATGCGGTAAGTCTCTCATCATTATCACACTTACTAGCCGTTATAGTAAATCTAGTATCTTGAAACTTGCTAGTATTTTGGCTACTACCCAAACAGCGCCTATTAAAAATACCCCTTCTTCGCAACAAACTAATATAAGACGCGCGCCAGCGATGTTATCGTGACCCCGCGAAAAGATGTCGTTAAATGGCGCTTCTCAAACACGTACATATTAATAGCACACGTTTGAGATTACTGCTACGCTAACACAATCATGGATAGTGGGTTTTTTTATAACGAGAAAACGTTTGTCTAGAATCTATCATATGAACCAGTTAAGGTCAACTAAAAAGACTAAGATCAAATAAGAGACCAAAAAGATGTGCTGGTTGATTTCTAGATGTATTCATAAGAATAGACTGCTTGGATAATAATTTTCTGAATAAGTATATCATTTAAATATTAGAAGAATAGAAAAAAAAACATTTATTGCCTTAAATACCTACATACTACCTAATTATAGAAACAGATTTAAAACTTACACAAATAAAATATAAAAAAAGAAAACAAGGAGTAAATTTAGATTTTGCTGCATGCATTATAGAAATTAACAGAAAATCGTTCCAGGTTCCATTCTGATAGCTAGTTATTTATCTGCGGTTATCGTCAAATTGGTCAACTCTCAACCAAATCAACGTAGCCAAAACCGCAGTAAAACCTAGCAGTTTGATAAGAATTGACCACTCTAACTTATTTACAGGTGCCTGATAAGTGATAACACATAACCTACCAAGCCGACGACCTATGATTAACATGTCAAAACACAAGTCAGCAGCTACTCGTGCTTTTGATACGTTACAAAATATAGAGGAAATACCTGTTTATGCTAAATTACATAAAACACACACAGAGTCACACATACCTACGAGTATGTACAAGAATGTCTGTTTTTTGCGCCCATACGGAACGAGACTGCATACCTTACCAATAAGGTTGCTTATTGCTCTTCTCTTTCCCGCTCCTATGAACGCGAAATCATTTCGAACAAAATTACCTAAATAGCCTTTTCGGCTTTTTAGGTACTTTGCTAAACGTAGTTGAGTTAGACCTCTTTTGCGCGTCATTAAGTATGACCTTGAGTTCTTATCAAGTCGCCAATCGTCACGTCGCGTCGTTCCCATCTAACTTACAGTATTGTTTCCATATTTGATTTCTTGTTTTTTTTTTCTTTACTTTGCCTTAAAAAGACTATTTCCTAGTTTACATAATTTAAGTAATAAGTACCTATAATTTAATTTTCTGACGTGTCCCAGAATTCTGTAAGGTCTAAATGTAATAAAGAACTTTGAATTTGAATGGGTCTGTCTGCGAAACACTTCGTTCACGTGTTATTTTGCTGTTACCGACAAATATTAATGGCAGTTTTAGACAAAACTCTTAAATTATACTTACCACAAGTATCCCCGCACTAGCTTCAGAACCTGTATCATGGGAGGCCGGTTTACAGTGAAGATTAAATAAATTATTTTATAGGACCAAACTTTTATTTAAAAATACACAAATCAAAAACTTAACTTCTAAAGTCTATCTTAGACAGGTAATCTATAAAATAAAGTTATACTAGACTACGAGTACACTGTAATAACGCAAATTCATTTACTATTGGTATCCTTATAATACCTACTATAAACGCGAAAGTTGTTATGGATGTTTGTTACTCTTTCACGCAAAAGCTACTGAACAGATGGGGCTGAAATTTTGAATAGACGTAGTTCTATCCCTGGAATAGGCTAATTTTCATCCCATTCATACGGGATAATAGCCTTGAAACGTTTATCGTCATAAAACAACGCGTTCGAAGCTGCGAGCAAATATTGTTTGTATGTACAAAGAATGGTAATACGTGTGTTATTTCTTTAATATCATTTAAATGCAAAACGTAGTAATTGATCTTAGTTTAAATGCATTTCATCGAGCTGTTTGAATCGAAGCATCACGTTTGGCGAATGTTGTTTTTCTCGTGGCAAATGTTTCCTTTTTGGTCGACGAAAATTCGCGGGTGATCTTGTTCAATGTTGCCCCCATAAAAATCATCATCTGTCGAAACCATGACAAACATTGTTTTTTTCGTTTCGTTTGTCCATAATCCTATTTGTGGACAAAGCGCCCCTGACGCGACTCGTGGTCTGCGGATTCTCGGAAACCAATAACGGGAATCTCGTTTAGGCCGTACCCGCTTAACCCTATTTTTCTATTAATACGAATGAACCTCGTTTCTCCAGTAAAAGAGAATCACATTTTAAATTTTCTGCAACATCTTTAGTTGGCGTGTGAGATTCACAGTCTAAATTATCTTCCTCATCGTTGTTTTGCGTATGACTGCTATTTTTCTTGATTTCCTTTACGCTTTCATGAACAGTTGTTTTAGAAAGTCCCAACAAGGCTGCTCTCTTCCTTATTGATAGCTGAGGATCTTCTCTTAAACTCCTCGCCACACGTTCCATGTTTGCCGGAGTCCTTGAAGTTAGGCTAGGACCCGGATGGGGCTTGTTCTTAACAGAACCAGTAGCGCGAAATTTCTGAACCCAAGAGCGAATCAAGCTTACACTCGGTGCATCAGCCAACCGTCGAATATTATACCGTGAACAAAATTTTCGACGAGCGATAACGCAGGACTCATTGCCCTTGAAAAATGCCTCGACAGCGAACGCGCGGTGCTCTGCCGACCACTGCGACATCGTGACTGACCAATCCGCACGATCCGTGAGCCGAATGGCCCGACCCCTCCCTCCCCACACCGCTCTGTCTTCACGTATTCGAATTTTAAAACACAAATCTGCCATCAGACACACATACACACACACATTAGGTACATTCACGGTTTGATCCAGGCGCCTAGGCGCATGTAACCGGTTTGCTATTGAAATGTTATTACCAGAAATCAGATACAAAAAAATATTTCATAAGCTAAAAGTTACACTATTTAAAGCTTACTGTCAGAGCCTATACACGGGTAATCTATGGGTTAACTATACCAAAAAATCGTTGGAGGCCCTGCGAGTCCAGTATAATAACACTTTTAGGATGCTGCTGAGACTCCCCCGTTTTTGTAGCGCTTCAGAGATGTTTGCTCAGTATCGAACTGATGGTTTTCATGCCATCATTCGGAAGAAAACAGCATCTCTGATGAGCAGGACAAGGGCTAGTCACAACAGCATCCTAAAAACTGTAGCGGAGCATTGTCTGTCTTCCATTTGGACTCATTTTTCGAAATGTGTTGCACCAATGTGTGGGTATGATACGTAACTTTTATTTTATTAGCTGTAGGTAAGCTGTTATTTCGTCCTATTTGGTATTATAATTTGAATTTATGTTATCTTATTTATTACTTTGACTTATTTTTAATTTGATTTAATTTTATTGATTATGTAATATGGATTATTTGAATATCTATAAATATAAAAATCAATTGCTGTTCGTTAGTCTCGCTAAAACTCGAGAACGGCTGAACGGATTTATCTTATCTTGGTCTTGAAATGTTCGTGGAGGTCTAGGGAAGGTTTAAAAGGTGAAAAAAATCGAATTGCCGGGAAAACCCCATATGAGGCAGTACGAAGTCTGCCGGGTCAGCTAGTCTGAAATAAATAAATACAATACAATACAATACAAAATAAGCTCTTAGACAAGTCAAATTTTATAATATTCCTATATATCTTATCAAATATATTTTTGTAAACATAGTAATTTATGTATGAAAACTTAGTAAAAACTAATAACAATATTAGACAATAGCAGGGTAACAGTAATGTAACAACCAAAAAACAAAACAATAACTTCAACAACGCATACTTGCACAAGCACATAGAAAAAGATGCAAATACGAGTTCGAAAACGTTTTCTTTTGTCACAAAAAAATAGCTACGTTTTTGAATATAGTGAAGCAAAACAACGTTGATAAATGATAAGAAATCGAAAAGTAATGAACCATGAACATGTTGACCCATTGTATGTTACATGATCGTCATGGTCTAGCGAGGCGTATCAGCATTGACTGTTCCATTGATCCAGGACATGGCCTTCATGCGCGAAATAACAATAAGCTGGATATTATGACTTGTTATCTTTTTTAAGAAAAATACATCAAAAACAAACGATAAAGCTAGTTTGGTAATTGTAGTTATTATCGAAATACTCAGTGGTTCTTGCCCCGCATTTTGCGATTTGCGAAGAAAGG
Source organism: Eupithecia centaureata (assembly GCA_944547425.1). Classification (NCBI taxonomy): domain Eukaryota; kingdom Metazoa; phylum Arthropoda; class Insecta; order Lepidoptera; family Geometridae; genus Eupithecia; species Eupithecia centaureata. The sequence goes on from OX155698.1 coordinate 4,814,375, forward strand.
TAAAAACGAGATGATCGCCTCAATTTTCTTTATTTTATCAATTAATGACTTGTTTTCATGTCCTGATCGAAGTCTGATGCCTACCCGTAATTTGCGTTCTCCTTGCTCTGAATTTAGTTTTCGAAATAAAAAGTAATATTTTTTTTAAATTTGAAAACAATCGGTACATGAATTTTATGACGTGTCAAGAGTCTTCTACCTTGCAGGAAATAAAGCTTAGAATTGAATTATTTTATTTCTTTGGGCTAGGTAATGTTATGTGGAGTAAATGTAGAGTAGTATTTTAGTAACTGACGCGTGTTTCCCGCATCGTCAGAATGATATTGTTGGCTTAGATGTGACGCAATCTGTGCAATTTTGACGTAGGCCATTGCAGTAGCATTCTACTTGGACATCGGCCAATTCTTACCCCGCAGAAACTGGTGTTACAAGGTTTACATGCAAGAACATTGTGAAGATGATATAGCCATGATTTATACACTCAAATAATATAATATAATAATATTGCTGGACAATCCACACAACATCATATAGCCCCAAGCTGAGCTTGTGTTATTGGTACTAGATGACTGATATGCATAATACATTACTTACATACACTCGTGAGCAAAAAAATCGACTCAGGACGCACGCCCGCGGTTAAAAAACTCTGGCAAAAAATCTGAAGTTTTATTCTATTTCTGATTTTAACATCTCAAAGCTGTTAGTTTTAACCTTAAAATGAGTGGTCTACTTTGTTATTTACATTTTTATTTTGGTAATGAAAAAATACCGAATGAGAAGGAGTCTTAAGCAATGAAAAAGGGTGATAATTACCAGTAAAGAAAATACCAGCTTAAATTCGTCAAAATATTAATTTATTAGAAATTACATAGGAAACACCCAGAATCCAGGATGAAATATTTGCGGTTTGTACAAACATTTGTAAGTAAATTTGTAAGTTCGATAGTTTTTAATAGGTATATGAAAAGACCTTCTAAAGTTCAAATGTTACAGTGTTATCCTTATCAGTTATCACATTGCGACAGACTTTAGCCGCTTTATCCAAAAACATACATAATTAGCAGACAGATTTTCGCAAAAAAAATTCTTTACCATCCTTGAGATGAGTGCAAATTCAAATAGATATCTTTTATTATTGCTGTGTGTCGTAAAACTTCACAATGCCTTTTATCTTGTTGCTAACTACTTAAGAAAGATTATTTATAACTAAACTTTTATGTAAATAGTGATGAAAAGTAGCCTATATTTTATTCCGGGCTTAGAACTACTTCTGTTCAAAATTTCATCCCGATCCGATCAGTAGTTTTGGCGTAAAGAGGTAACAATCATCAATTGATCCATCGATAGATAATTCGCTTTAAAATGCATAATACTAGACAAAAATACTGGACAATCCGCACAACATCATCTAGCCCCAAGCTAAGCAGAGCTTGTGTTATAGGTACTAGATGACTGATATACTTAATACAAATTACAATACATATTGAAACATATATTTGTAGGTCGTACAAACAATTGCCAAAATCGCGTATCGAACCAGCAAACTCCTGCGTCGCAGGTAGACCTTCGCCCACCGTGCCACATCTGCATCGGTCAAATATTTAAGACCCCGAGTACAGACTTCGACAAGTGTAGATTTTGTCTCAGGTGTAGATATAATTATGTAAGAACGGTCTATTCATCTGTAACTTATCGACACCACTGCTTATCGAACCTTATCGTACGCGCGCTGCGGGTCAGTTAGATCAAGTTCACATTATTTTCTGCTTTATTTATTGATATTTTTGCCACACTTTGTTTGGATTTGTATCTATTCTACTTCAACGTAATGTTTTCATATTTTTGTTTATTTCTATAAATTAGCGCGTAGAACAATTCAGAATACTGTAAACTGTTTAAGCCTTAATAAACGATAGGTAAGTATAATAAAATAAATTAAGATCCGAGCCGTACTGGCCGCGCATTAGATAACGCTGATGAAAAAAAAAACTATAATCTAGATAAGAACTATAAATAAGAATCTCTGGCTCTTATGCCGAGGAAAATTAAGAGAAGAAAGTTTCATGCTCGTATGCTAACAGAATCTATTTCATACGAATACGATTTTACGAATACGTTTTTTATTTGACGGATTTGATTTCACATAAAATTGTATTTGTCTCATTCTTTTTTTTATACGCACCTATATGAAAGATGGCTTAAAGATGGTGTCTATTCGATAACTTTTTAGTTGTCAAACTGTTTACATTATTTTGTACTAAGTACTAAGCGTACGGGTGGGCCATATGATTACTTCATGGCAGAGCAAAGTCCCCTATCAACAGTCGTTATTGTTAACAGTAACGCGAAACCTAATGTTTATCGTAAAATGCTCTGTCCAACGGCTTATGGATCTCCATTTCTGTGATACTAATCGTGTTCTTCTTAGAAAGATTACTGGCCAGTGAAGCCTACTGTGAGCGAGCGACGGTTAATTTTTAATAGACGTAGTTCTAAGCCTGGATTAGGTTAGGACATAGGTTACTTGCATTACCATAAATCAGTTACAAAAAAAATCTACACGAAAACCATGGGCACAGATCGTATTGAATAAGATCTTTACTCTTCTACTCTGATCGCGTAGGTTTCAAAAAGCTTAAGGTTGTTTTATATTGATTTGGCTTTAGATAGTAGGGCTTGCAAATATTCGAACATTTAGATATTCGAATATTCGATTTTTTTTCGGGTACTATTCGAATTATTCGAATATTTTTCGAATAATAGAAAATATCCATGTTTTTTATATAATCACATCTGCTTTTATTCTAATAAGTGTTATTTGCCAAAACAAATTAAAATTATTAGAAGGTTGTGTCGCCGTAACGAGGCATTGACGATTTACAGGCACAATCAACCACAAATTCTTAGTAAAAACAATTTTCAAAATCTAGGTAAGTAGGTATTTTAACAATATCTATCAATAAAATTCTACACAGTAAAAAGTAAATAAACACGACAAGTAAGGGTAACACGGTAGTAGGTATTTACTGGATTAAGTACACAATAATTTTTAAAGGGTCTTATCGATCACACAATCATGCATGTTATGTCATGTTGTTTATCCGAACGACATTACATACATTGTTTTGTATGGTGTGTATTATATTGTATCGCGCGAGCTCGTATGTGGCATTCTAAGCACATCCGAGTATTCATAGTGCTGAGTTTGATGTTTTTGATTCTAATCGAATATTCGAATATTGCAATTTCAGTACTCGAATATTCGATCTAATATAATATTCGAATAATTCGAATATTCGAATGCAAGCCCTAATAGATAGACACTAAGAAATTATTTACAAAACAAAACAATTAGAGAGGATGTAACAATTGGCGGTCTTATCCCTCAAGATCTCTACTAGACAACCGTGGATGGATAAGAACGTTCGATTGATAGAAAATGACCGGGTATTCCCTGCTCTAAGTGAATGTCTAATAACCGTTTGTATGACATACGATCCGCCCCATGGACAATCCCCTATCAAACCTATAATGTGTACCTACCCTCATTATCGCGTCGCTTACTCAACGTAAGATAAAGGGTCGAAAGTTCGAAGCCTTTGCGATCAATTAGTGTTAATTAAGTAGTACTTAGATTTTATTTATTTTAATTTAATTAATAAGGTCAACAAGACTAATTACATTAATTCTATAAGATTATTAGAATTCATAATAATAATAATTCCGGACAGCTCACACAGTTTATTATTTAAATTCAACTAAAACATTATCAAATACAATACAAAAATTACAAAATATTTTTTTTGTCAATTATATAAACTTCACTGTTTTGGTAATTTGGTTCAGCCGTCAGCGAACAGGGCCCGAATTCCACTAAATAAATAGCTTTACCATTTTAATAGTATCGTGTCAAAATGTCAATGTTAAACTCTTTTTGGTATTCTACTAGTAGGTAGGTACAAACTTTTAGAGGTTCAATCATAGCTGTGACGATAACGTTTATATCTAACAATTTAAAATTTTAATAATAAAAGTCTCTTCAAGCGCAAAATATAGTAGAATATCAAATGCACAAAAGTCATTTAATTCATCTTGATTAAATGGCACTATTGACACCTTTGTTTTGAATTTAATGGAATTCGGCCCCAGCTGTGCGATGATGCTAAAACCACCCATCCAAAATTGACATAAGAAAGCCCCTTTAATGGCCTTCGTAGTTTGAAATTGTATGGAAAGTATGCGCGCGATGGCCATTGAAATGGCTCAAGAATGTCAATTTGGATGGGCAGTTTTAGCGTAATCGCACAGCAGGTCAACTTCGGGGCTGTCGTCCAGGGGCGTGATTCACATGACATAGGAGATTCCACGCTCAAATCGTGTGACGTCACAATGTGTTCTAAATACGAATTTGTCCGATTGCACGCCTCCATCTTGTCAGGTGTGTAACACACTTGGATTGGTCATAGTGAACCCTAGGAGTTTATTATGTTATTATGTATGCAATTATTTACTAACAAATTGTTTGAAACGGAAATTGTATCATGTTTTCTTTTGTTGGGATCCGTTGCCAATGTTTGAAACAAAACCCTTCTTATTTAGTAGTTGCGGGCTTGTTACGCTTAATCAATATTATCCAGGGATGAGTAGTATTTTCTTTAAATTTTAATACATATTAGATTTCACTGAGTGTGGTATTCGTTTTTATGTTGTATTTCATCTTAAATCCTTCTTGTTTCGTCAATCCAATTTGTGCAGTTTGATTTTAGTAGGCTATTTGACAACATTGGGTTTATATTACAAATTGTGATCATCCTATCACGTAAAAGCTTAAAACAAGTACCTATCACTTTGTTGTAGTATAATATTTGTGCTCACTTAGACTTTGCAAAATTCACGTTAAATTAACGAAATGAAGTACCTAAGCAAGAAATATCGTTACCTACTTACCATGATTAAAGAATAGAATAAACAAACGATTCGCCACTATTATTAAAACAGTGTAGTTTTTGCCACAAATAAAAATATTGTATTCTTCATCTACTAGGAACCCATAACACAAGCTCTGCTTTGCTTAGGGCTAGATGATGCTGTGTGGATTGTCCAGCATTTTTACTTACTAAATAAATTAATTGCGTTTGCTTTTGCAGACATTTCTTGTACCTAATGCCTATGAATCGTATCTGACGTCTGTTTGTGAGATGCATTATTGAGTGACGTATTAATTAGGTAATCTCTTAAGCTTCGAATAATCCATCGTATGCAATTTCTTAAGCCATACATTTTTATAGCTTTAGGTATTTACTCTTAAGACACGAGGAAAGTTTTCCTAGATCAAGTGATTCAGGATTTGCTTTATGATTTCTCGCAATTATCAGATGTATCAACAATGATAAATTATCACAGACTGCATAGAGATTGCATCAGGTTTTATTACCCTTTTCTCGCTCGAGCAATAAAATGATTTACATCCAAACTAATCCACGACCTCTGTAGCGCTGTGGTTGAATTTCCACCTTCTAGGTAGGAAGGCTTGCAGGTTGGATTTAAGCCTCGGGTCATTTAATGTGTGTACGGTTTATAGATAACTACCAACTGTAGGACCAACCTACTTAAGTTTGCCCCCATGTCACTCGCTATCGATCTACTCAATATCCTGTCCATCAACAGCGTGGATATATTTCATCAAAACCTGCGAAAGTCATGGAAATGGCACAGCTAGTGATAGAAACCAAATAATGAATTTTAGATTAGTCTATCTGTATATTGTAACTGTAAGTATTTAGATAGGTACCTTAAATAAGTTGTAATAGCTTACTTCAAATATATTTATTGTACTGTAGCTAGATCTAGGTACTTCGTTTTGGGAAGAAACCTGTTATGATGTTATCTATACTTATAATAAAACTGTAACAGGTCCAATTCTGTACATTGAAGATATTTTGAAAATTTTTTTTGGAGGGCACTCTATTATCGATAATCAAGCCAAAACTGTAATTTTTTTCATTCATGTCTGTCTGTCTGTCTGTCTGTCTGTCTGTCTGTCTGTATCGTAAACGCGCATCACGCCGAAACTACTTGATGGATTGAAATGAAACTCGGCATGATTATAGGTCATACTACGAGGAAGGACATAGGATACTTTTTATCCCAGAATTCAGTAAGGTTCTCATGGGAGAGGGTATGAAAGTAAAATTCCTTTACCGCGCATCACGCCGAAACTGCTGAATGAATTGGAATGAAACTCAGGACGATTTGAGTTCATAGTACAAGGAAGGACATGGGATACTTTTTATCCCGAAATTCAGTAAGGTTCCCCTGGGAGAGAGGGTGGAACAAAAATTCTTTAACCACGCATCACGACGGAATTGAATGAATTCGAATGGAACTCGGGACGATTGGACATGGGATACATTTTATCCCGGAATTCAGTTTGGTTCCCCTGGGCTATACGGGTTTTCAAAAATTTCTCACTGCATCTGAACGACGCGTGTGTACGCGTCGTTCAAATGCAGTGAGAAATTTTTAAAAACCCGTATAGCCCAGGGGAACCAAACTGAATTGAACTGATAAACGCGAAAGTTTGTAAGTATGAATGGATAGATGGATGGATGTTTGTTACTCTTTCACGCAAAAACTGCTGAACGGATCTGGATGAAATGGCACAGAGATAGATTATAAGCTGGAATAAGAAATAGGCTTTATTTTATCTCGAAAATCCCACGGGAAAGGAAATTACGCAAGTAAAATCGCGAGTACTCCAAATACTAATCATGCGCAGACGAAGTCGCGGGTACCAGCTAGTGAATAATAAATAAATAAATCAATATTTGTTCAGGTTAGGTTAGGATAAATTAAAAAAAAGTCATGTCTGTTTGAACCCAGACGAGCCTTTTTTAAAGTTTTTATAGATATACTCGTAGAATGGTACGGAACCCTTCGTGAGCGATGACTCACACTCTGCCGTTAATTTTACAAATCACAAGCTTTTACTATCACAAGTCATAAAGAACAATCGAAAACTATGAATTATTAACTGCTTAGCCATGCACCAAGTGTAGAATGCCAATGTCCACTGGTCGATACGCTTCCCCCGCACCCCTGTGTCCCTCAGCTTTCTCCCGTCTTCCCTAAACGCGGACGGATGGGGCGATCCTCTGCCAAATTATACAACATCTGCCGTTACGGAGTTTCAATGGATTAATTATTAGACAGGGCGCTATGGCGCACTTTATAGGTTGATAATGAATTGTAAACCATGTTATACCTACAAAAGATCTTTTTAAGGGAATCAAACATGGATCCGGCTAGGGCACAAACAATTTCAGTTAGTGCATACGACTATCAAGCTACACTCATAATTTATCACTTTTCTCCCAAAAATTTTAGTATCGTTTAAGTATTCGAGCGATTTATCAATGAAGGAACGAGTTAACATAGAAAACTAGTGCAAATTCTGTTAAAGACTCAACAACAAGAAATAGTTTTTAGGTTAATTATGAGGGAAAGCTCAAAACACTGTATTTTTTGCCAAGGCCAATTCTATACCGTAGTATCCGACCTGGACCTTCCCACATAAGTGAATTAAATTTCACCCCATGTCTTTTTATTGATCATGCACGCCAAACCTGCGTGAGAGGGCATAGTTAAATGTGGTCTTATAAACGTATAAACTTGATAGCTTTTTCGTTTATGACTAGCGCTTCCCAAATTTTTATGACTTAATGTAACCCTACCGGGCAATAACATCCCAGCTTATCTTCATTCATCAACAACCCCTTGGGTCCGATGTTAGATAATAATATAGGTAAGGTTTTGCCGTAATCATGATCAAACTTGGCAGGATAAACCCCGAATCGTGAAATGCCAATTAGATATTTCTTAAGAAAGGAGTTTTTTATCCGACTGCGTTAAACGGGAGTTTCATAAAAACTTATTTTTTTGTGATTTTAGTCTTATATACTGAAACGCTTTAATTTCAGTTTTTGGGTCACACAGACGAATTTCTCAAAGGCAGTATTTGTTACACGGGGTCGGCGCCCCCATATTTTAACCCTGCTACACCGAGCTAAATAACCGGTGAGATAACCGGGTAACGTGGCCTCGATCCAGCGAGGGTAGGGTCGCCCAAGGCCAAGAGGGTTGCGCATGCGGAATGTTCCGATTCGGGACTTGTTGCAAAATGTCGATGATCATTATTAGGCCATTATTGCGCGTTATTCGTCTTGAGTTGCAAACTCAACAACGTACAATTTGTGCCACAACGACAACGATCCCTATTTAAAACAGGATTATAGCAACAGAGAAGCTGTCAAATTACTTTTTAGGGTTGCGCGTTCCTTTTTGTATAGTACTAAATATGCATCTATTGTTATCTGAAATAAAGAGATTTTATTCTAATTCTATAAGCTCGCTTACAATGACTCATATTATTTGATATGGGAATCGTATCCTGGGCCGCTCTTACCCCCGAATACTCAAACGATACTAAAATTTGAGCATATCTTAAATCGCCGGTTTTTGACAGTGAATAATTATTAAAATTAACTTGAGACGTATAGCGCTCATTAGGGGAGGCCTATGTCCAGCAGTGGACTGATATAGTTTGAAGATGAATTTTAGACTTGCTTAAAGGTATATTCACATACTAGCACATTTGACGCACAAATATCATATTTTTATACATAATATGCTATTCCCGACGAAGACAAATCCAAAAACAAAAAAATCATAAAAATCGGACCAGCCGTTCTCGAGTTATAAGTGTTGTAACAAACAACTTTCTTTTATATATATAGATTAGTGAATTCACAGTTGAGTATCAGTGAATTGCCAATTCTGTATATAATATTGTCAACTGTCAATAATCTGTAGGTAGGTACCAAATAGAAGATTCACTGATACTGAACTATGACTTCACTGATATGTGTGAAGCGGTCTTTAATCTGAGAAGCGTGAACCGAGGTACCAATCAGGGGTTAAAACCAACCAATCTGATGAGGTATACATTTGATTATATTTACTTCTCGTGTATGATAGACCGGATTATCGTAAAAGTTTATTTACAAAATCCCAGTTATCATTTCTCGGGAAGTTATCTTAATTATATTATTTGAACTAAGAAAATTTTGTGCACGAGCCAGCTTTAGGATACTTTGAGTGTAAACATGATGTTTGATGGAATATTGCGTTGTTCTTATTATATTTGCTATAAGTAGGTACATTTACATTTGACTTGGGGATCTTTTTAACTGTAAAAAACCATTTCATGCACTGCCGCCCGCACTTCGATCCATGTTAATAGAAAGCGAGGATTTTTATATTTTTATACATAAAAAGCACTTTAACAATGCTAAGGTAATAGACCTGAAACTATAATTTGTTTGTCTTTCAACCCTAAATTAACCTCAAGTTATACCATGTAAATTCAAAAATAATTAGCTTTTTTTAATAAAGAAATACACGGTATAAAATAATACAGATTTAGGTTTCTAAATTTTCAGTTGCAACTTGCTCATGTTCTCTGTGTTGTATATAACTTAAGTAAAGAATATCCAAATCTCGTAGTAATTAAGAAAGGTAAATCCGAAGAGCATCAACCTGTAACCCAGCGCCCTTGCCATTTAAGCCGTCGGTAATAGTAAAGTCATAATCAAAAGCAATAAAACAATTTTCTTAAACACCTATCGCACGAGACGTATCGTAAAAGAGAACAAATAGATGCCATGCCACTCTCTAAACTCGTGTCTTGACACACGACCAAAGCGGTTTAGTGCAGAACTGGCTAGCTGATGTACAGTTTACAATAGAAATATTATAGAAACTAAGAACATGTTTTATATTAATAATTGAAATGTCACACAGGGTTAATAGAAATGCTAATTCTATGGAAAAGTATCGTCGAGAATCCTCTATCGCTGCCACTGAAAATATGCAGCAAATCAGCATGCAAAAAAAGCAGCCTTAGTTAAAATAAACGAAAACAAAAACGCACCATTTTCTTAAAAAAAACACTTCTGTTGTATGGGAGCCTTCTTAATTTTTTTATTTTAACTTTTGAGTAGGTATTTGTTGTTATAGTAGCAATAGGTAAGTCACTTTTAAACCGACTATAGATAAAGTAGGAGGTTCTCAATTCGCCAAATTATTTGAGTTTGTTATTGCGATCTCGTATTATTTATCGACATTATTCTTGTATGCATTGATTTGGCTGATGCAATCTCTTCTGGTAATAAGCTCCAATTGTCAATATCGCTAATAAAATGTTTTCAAGGCAAGGGCTTTTTGTCTCGAGCCACTATAAAATGGTGGACAGGGGTTGAATGTTCTTCTTCTTTAATATCTCTTCCCAGAAGGGCAGATTAATATTTTTTTTAAAGATAGATATTTTTTTATACACAACATAGGAAACACCCAGAATCCCGGAATAAATATTTGAAAATCGTACAAACATTAAATTTTGTCCCACAGCGGGAATCTAAACCGGAACTTCCTGCGTCGCAGGTGAACCACGCCCGCCGCCGCGCCACATCGAAATTGAATCTTCTTTCGACTACTAAAATGTAAATGACTTTATGACAAACTAGCGAAGCGACCCGCTCCGCCTTCGCACGGTTTTATTATACGTGTAAACCTACCTTTTGAAACACTCTATCTATTAAAAAAAACCGCATCAAAGTCCGTTGCGTAGTTTTAAAGATTTAAGCATACATAGGGACAGAGAAAGCGACTTTGTTTTATACTATTTAGGTAGAGATGTTTAATTTGTTAGAAGTAACATGTGGTATACATCTTAGTCAAATCATATGTCGTGAAACGAAGCTAAATCTTTTCTAAACCGTTCTAAATTTAAATAGAAACAAAAGGATAATACGAGATTAAATTACCCTTCAACCTTGGCCAAAGTTCGGCGACTTTTCTCGCCGACTGTCCCAAGATTACATTAGGCATTTACTACTATTTGATAACTGGGCCACCCCACTGATAAGTGATAACACGGCACATAAGTATCACTGCCCTGGCCTGACGTTATCAGTCTACTCTCAACTCCTCTGTGCGACTGTAGATATCTATGAGACTCGGTGTTTTGTCATTGTTCTTTCGTGTTTTTGTGTTTTGGTTTATTTAGCAACAACCTAGGGTTGTTGCTTAGCGGATTTTTAAAGCTTCGAGAATTACGCTATTAAAGGTAATTTTAATATCCTTAAATCTTTGTGTTTTATATGTGTATTATATACGTTGTGTTGTAGATTTCAAATGAATTCCCTAATACCTAGATGTTAGTACAAAATAATAACATCTTTATTATTTTGTTTATAATCTTTATTAATATAAAGTTTTGTAACTTACACACGATCAGAACGTATAATAAATTTTGACAAGTATGTAACTATGTTGGTGTTAATCCTTATCAAAATAAATTGAATTCGTTTATATTAAAAACTGCTTCAATACCTTTATGTAACTTTTTTAATTATTCAATTCGGACATTCCATTCGAAAGATATCACGAGTTTAAAAATGTGAGTTGAGTATTAGAAAAAAGTCACGTTTTCTTCACTGCGCTCGGTTACCTATGCAATGTAGGCGTTACTGGGAATACGGGGAAGGTTAAAATTTATAATTTTTAAATTTCCGTTAAATACCCGTGCGACGGGACGGGTCTCTAGCATTATATAAAAACAGCTTTATATAATTGTTATATAGTTATCTATATAAAAGTTGCAAGATGTACTTTGTTTGAAGGGAATCAAAAAATGTTGTAACGTCTTCAAATAAAATACTCCATAAACGTTAATGGTTGGCCAGATGTTGCACAGTTCCACACCGAGTAATTATTAATAAAACAAACATATTAGACGCAAAAGTTTAATATAAACGTGCTAGTGGTTTATTTTCCATTTATTCCACACATATGAGCAAAAAATTAAGTGAAGAGAAAATCAATTAACTCCATATTTCTTCTATTATTTTGATAATTATATATAGTTAAAAATTCGATTTGTCTGAGTACTTATTTTGTAAACCTAAAGAAATAAAGTTATTGATTTCTGATTTCTTTCTTTCTTATTAGGAGAATATATTGAACAAGCCATTCTTATAAAGTCTGAAATTAACCTTTGAATGGAACCAGGAGAGTGTTCATTCGCAGTTCAAGTTTTTGTTTTAACAATTGGTTACCGGTTACCACCTAATCCATCTTTGTTTAGCGAAATCGGGCTTTAAGAGCTCCATGGATGAATCCTTATTTTTATAATCTAAGCCTGGAATAAAATATAGACTTCATAAATTTTCACGCGATTGAAAGTCGCGGAACGCAGCTTGTGTGACTATATAACGATGTTGCCATGGGGAACCAGGCTGAGTGTACCATGGAATATTAAACATTGGCCTTGATCACGCTGAATCAACACGCCGCTTGTGACATCACTTGCCGAATGATTGATAATGAACATTGTAGCGCATCACGATCACGAAATATCACCGAAATAGTTTTCTTCCGAAGTAAGGTCTATTTCATCATTTAAATAAAATCATAGAAAGATGCACTATAAATAAAAATTGTTATGCCTAGAAAGAATAATAAATAAATAATTCCGGACAGTCCACACACCATCATCTAGCCCCAAGCTAAGCAGAGCTTGTGTTATGGGTACTAGATGACTGATATACTAAATACAATACATTAAATAGATAGATATTTTTATTATACATGGGAAACGCTCAGATAAATAAATAGTATAGAATAGTTATTTACAAGAACAGCACAAACATAGGTAATCTGATGCTATATCTACTAGTGCCTAAGTAAACTATGTAATAAAATAGGTGGTAGGTAGTGTTACACATGAGTAAGTAAATAGAACACAGATCACAGGTTTCAAGAGAAACAGAATACTTAGAAGCTTCTAAACTACAATATAAATCAGAAATTATTACCTTTATTTCTCTTGCTAAGCTTACAAAATAAGCACCTTGACAAGTCTAATTTTAAACTATAAAAATAACTAGCAACCCGCCCCGGCTTCGCACGGTTTTATTAGACGTATTTTATGTATAAACCTTCCTCTTGAATCACTATCTATTAAAAAAAACCGCATCAAAATCCGTTGCGTAGTTTTAAAGATTTAAGCATACATAAAAGCATATAGAGGTATAGGGACAGAGAAAGCGACTTTGTTTTATACTATGTAGTGATTATCAAATTAAAAAAGAAATTTAAAGTTTCAATTGATTTTCTAATCACATAAATTTTTGTTTCATTTATTATCACATACTTAATATAATACATAATTATTGTGAATTGAGCGACATTTAACAAAGCATTACAGTCATTGATGTAATTATCAATTATATTAATATATCTTCTTGATAAGATTTGGTTTCATGTAGGTACTGTTTAAATCTACAGCTCAGTTGCTTTTTTTTTATTGTAAATGGTCGAGCGTTTGGCCACTATCTCAGGTAAGTGAAGATGTGGCCTAAGATGGAGCACGCTTTCCCAGAAGGAACTTAGATTTAACTTAACTTTAACTTTAGATAGAAGCCTATTATAGAATGAAAGAAGAGAATAGATAATATAATAATGTTATTGTTTTCTCTCTGACTAATAAGGGACCACCAGATGAGAAGGGGAAATAAGGAATATTGAACCCCTCACTGATTCAATATCACCTGCAATCCGAATCAATTGTTTGGCGGGCGGAAGGCACGCTTTTAACTGTCGCCAACTAATTTATCCCGAAGATAAATGAATGAATCACGAGCACGAAACATTTTATCGATAGCTTCACAATTGAAATGTAACACGCTGCTGTTATCAGAAGTGGTATTTGTATTTTAAGAATCGATATCTTGATCTCTCGTATTTTATCTGTAACAGGTAGTATCTAATCTACCAAATATTCAATTAGGTAATTGGCGTCTGTACGGTCTTGTTTTAATTGTTTCTTTCTTTAATAGTGTTTTATAATATAACTAGCGACCCGCCCGGCTTCGCACGGTTGTATTATACTTATAAACCTTCCTCTTAAATCACTCTATCTATTTAAAAAAAACCGCTTCAAAATCCGTTGCGTAGTTTTAAAGATTTAAGTATTCAAAGGGACATAAGGATATAGGGACATAGGGACAGAAAAAGCTACTTTGTTTTTTAATATGTAGTGAGAATAATGCTTTACATTAATTTATTTATCACACAATTATAAATGCGAGAGTTTGGATTGATAAACGGAAAGATTATTGGATGGATGTTTGTTACCTCTTCACGCCAAAAATACTAACAGATCGAGCTGAAATTTTGAATCAACGTAAGTTGTAGGCCTGGAATAAAACATAATGCTTTTACTTTTCACCCATTTTCACGCAGGTGAAGCCGCGAAGTATAGTATAGTATAGAATGTTATAAATGTAAAATGCTGTATAAACCTAAAGCTCAGCCATCAAATACATCTACCTAATAGTCCCAGACGTATACTTAGCGGTTGTTTAGACATTACTTATTCATACAACAAACTCCTACCTCGCTAAACGTATAAAAACCCACGGAATTTTGTTTACTCAGTACAGCGTACATTATAAATTTATAAACTACCTAATGTTTTAGTGAACCCAAAATTGTTCGAACGCATATAATATTGCTAGTACTGAGTGCGATTACTCGTATATTATACGTACGACTAATCGAAGTTAGTGCGATTAGTCGTATATTATACTTACGACTAATCGAACTTAATAGTGACTTAGTGCGATTAGTCGTATATTAAACGACTAATCGCACGCTGTCTGCTCTCCCATAGTTCTTTGAAGGTCGGGATTCTGCTTAAGTTAGTTCTACAACATTCACTATTTATGATATTAAAATTTTTGCTTTAAATCATTTGAAGTCTGTTTATAGTTTTTTGTAAAACACGCCAAATTATCGTAAGACAAATCTAATACACGTTTTCTACGAATATCTTAAATTCTGTGTCTTTTTAATGATTTGTCTGCTAATTTCCAAAACCTATTACTTAAATGCCTACTCACAAAATCTTATCATTGATAAATGTATTGTAAAAATACATGTGATTAAATTACGTTTATCGTCTCTAGACTCATTCTGCCCAATCATTACGCAATATTCAGTAATAGATAAAATCTTTGGCACTGTAATCATAATCAATCAATTTCTTAGTGAATTTTATTTTACCTGTTCATAGTATGAGTATGTACTAATGTTTTGATAACTGTAGCTATGCGGAGTTATCGCAATTGCCAAACTTATCAGAGCACCACTTTAGCACCAAAAGCCTAGATAAAATAATGTTGGATAATCCACACAAATATAATGTATGTTGGGTTTGATTGAATCCTAATTTTAAAACATTACCACGCACTACTGCTATTGAGCAGAAATATCTTTTCTACTTGCGAAAATGACGATTACGGGCTGCCTAAATACATTCGTGATTAAATTATTGGACATATTCAATTAAAATATGTTGTAGAAATGACAAATGACACTTAACTGTAGGTTATATTATTATATAAAGTTTGTATACAAACCACATCACAAACAAAAACGAAACATGTTTGAGTAGGCGTTGAGTTTGACTTAAATAGATTATGCTGAAAACTCCGCATAGCGTCATCCAGCCCCAAGCTAAGCCTAGTTTGTGAGAAGAATAATAATAATAGAAATTCCGTCTGTTATTGCCTAACACACGTAGGTACATGTCCGTTGATTGTTTCGACTTGACCTCTTTAAACTGTTATTTATTATTGAAGTACATAGCGGAATCAAAACAATTACAACTGGTTAAAGTTCGCCCGACTAACGATTGTGTGCTTGTTTGATACTTTATTTTGTGGTAGAATGCATTGTTGTGACATCCTCTTGTCACTTAGTTTACAAAGCTGTTTCGGAGTAAAGATGGTATTCCCCTAAATTGTAACAGGGGAAGATCTTCCTTATACCAAGCCAACACATCTGGTCCACTTGCTCGGGGTCTTTCAACCGACAGTTGATATCGGATAGTTGTATAGTGGTCAGATGTTGTTGAGACCAGCGTTCACGAGCTAAGAACACGGGTCACTGATCATCTTTTTGCATTCAGAATACGTCTTACTTAGCGCCATTCGCCGATAGCCAGCTTTAGCTTCCGAGGTCACTTTGAGTAGCTTACTTTGGGGCTAGATGGTGCTGTGTGGATTGTCCAACATTAATTATTATTATTATATTGAGTGCCTTCTACTGACGTGTAGGTAAGCCTTGTGGTTCAGCTCACGTCACGCTAAAGGTCGTTACAGCCGCCATGAAGCTGAGTGGTTAAAGTACTTCACACCGGCTGTGCTATTACGCTAAAACCGCCCATCCAAATTGATATTCTTGCGCCATTTCAATGGCAATCGCGCGCGTCCTTTCCATACGATTTCAAATTACGAAGGCCATTAAAAGGGCTTTCTTATGTCAGTTTTGTTTCATAAGTCAATTTTTTTTCAAAACTGACCTAAGAAAGCCCTTTTAATGGCTTTCGTAATTTGAAATTGTATGGAAAGGACGCGCGCGATGGCCATTGAAATGGCGCAAGAATATCAATTTGGATGGGCGGTTTTAGCGTAATAGCACAGCGGGACAGCTTCTCAGTCTATATAAAGTATACAGGTCCGATCTTGCATGGAATACTGCTGCCACCTTTGGGACGGCCAAATACCAATTTGAAACCCAGACTCGATGTGCTCTTTGTTTGTAGCCTACTGATTCCGCTTTCAGCTTAAGCTATCTATTCTGTGGCTTAAGTTAAATATATCGATCAGGTTTATTTCATGGATAGAATTTAAGATTCAAGTGACAGCCGTATAGGACAAGATTTAAAAGATACTCTTCGAATCCTTAAAACTAAAGACACTCCAGTAGAAAACAAATTCCGCCTCGGAACAAATTTGTGTACGATCTGCAGAAATTTGTTCCGTTGGTCTGGGTGTTTTCTATGTATAATAAAAAAATATCTATCTATGTAATGTATTGTATTAAGTATATCAGTCATCTAGTACCCATAACACAAGCTCTGCTTAGCTTGGGGCTAGATGATGCTCTGTGGACTGTCCGGAATTATTAAAAAAAAAAAACATGGTAACCCTTACGAAGATTTGGAACACATCGCATTCGTCGTAGATCCTGTGAAAGAAATGTTCTTCAAATCCGAAGAATTAGAAGGACCACAGGCAAGAAAGCCGGAATGAAGTTGAGGGTCAGCCTCAGCTCATTTATGTATGACGAGGGTCCCGAAGAAAGCTTGAAGACCTTCATGAGCCCTGACTTCTGGCCGATATTAATGAATTTATTATTATTTTTGGTAAATAATTTAATCTCCTCGGTTTCGGGAACTGGCGTCATTCAAAACGCACGGACCTAAGCCAAGTGCGCTTCAGTGGGGCGTTCTACGTCCGTTATTATTAAATGTTAATTCCGTTGTTCCAGGGAGCACCGGACGAGTCCGGCGCGACATTCAGTGCCGGCCGTGACGGACGATCCAGTCCGTTGTGCGAGCCCCGCCCCGCGACGCGCTGCTGGCGACGAGCCCTCAACGTAGACCCGCCCTGGCGCCGCCTGCCTCCCCGCTGACGCCACATCACGCCCGACACGTGAGTGCCACAGGTTTTTAGGAGGCTCCGACTCATAAAGGGATATGACTTGTCCAAGAGTCCTGTAAGGTCTAAACGCCGGTTTACATTATTCCAGTCCAGCTATCCAGTCCAGTGCTGGATTGCTTACTGGAAAAATGTAAACCTGTAACGAACTGAATCCAGTAAGCATTCCAGTCCAGTGACTGGATTTCGTGGTCTACTTTTGAATCTAGTGCAACTGGAATAATGTAGACGGCCTATGAGAGCCTAAGATATCAGTTTCGAAACTGTTTCAAACGTGCTGGACGTTTGAAACAGTTTCGAAACTGATCTCTTTTTGAAATCATTGTCACTCTAGAGTTCACGTTTCAACGGCTTCTAAATTACTGGAATAATGTAGACGATCACGAATCCACTTCAGCATTGGCTGGATCACTGGACTGGAATAATATAAACCGGCTTTAAAGGAAATAAAGCATTTTGATATTAGACCACTAACATTTGGCTGGCGGATCTATGTTTTGGGAGTTCTCCCCGAAAGATAAACGCTGGTCTTCCTACTTTCTCTCCCTGACATGTTAAGTTTCGATTTCGCAACCCGTACCACTATAACATATTAAGATCCGTTTTCCTTCGCTCGATCGGCGTCTCCGAGGATACTGCTGCTCGAAATGACCAGATCTGACATCTGACTTACAACAAAACTCTTGAAGAGTTCTTCCAACGTCTCTCGTGATCTTAATGTTATATACTAATAGTATCGGCCTCGGCTTCATCGCCTTATTTGTAGGGAAACGTCATAAGGTGATTTATATTCCTTGGGAACTGATTGATGGGATGAAAAATAGCATACCTATGTATTATTTCTTCTAATTCAACCTCACATCTGATTAATATTCCTTATTCAACCGCACAACTGATCAATACCCCTTATTCTCAACCTTGTTCCAGCTGACACCCGTTGACTAGCGCTTGTGGGCCCCCACCACTGGGCGCCCCCACTTGACACCGGCTCATCTACCCAGATCGTTGACCCTTTCGCGGCATAGCGCCCGAATCGCCTCGGCACTGCCGGGGCCTCGGGCCTTTACCGACAGAACCTAACATCGCTTCAGCAGCCTTCGGGTTGTAAAGCACCTTCGGGAAACTTCGGAAACCTTCGGGTGGTTCAGTGGCGCTACCTACGGGTGAAGAAGAGAAGTTAACATCTTTCTTTGGGGAACTTTATCGTGACACGGATAACGGAGAATTGGATTAGACTAAGTGAAGAATTGGACTAACAAAGTTTTGACTAGAATTTCGAGTCTTGAACAGCTTTGACTACAGTGATTAACAAATTTGACGACAAAATGAAGGTAATTAAATTATTCATTGTTCTCCATTTTCTATTATCAGTTTATTATGTGTAAAAAGATGTATTATTAGAAGATGTATTGAATATTTTCGGCGAATGATAATTCTGGATGACAGATCGATGACAGATAAGTAACTATATCTTCCAACCATTAAGACTTTTTTTTCCTATAAATGTTTTTGAACAAGCCTCATTGGGGTAAAAACAGACTCTGTTTTAGGGGATTCTGGTTTTCCCTCTAATCTATTATTTTCATCTGGACTCAAAAGGACAGGGACCGAGTTTAAAAGATGCCTTGTCAGATAGTAGAATCCAAACGGTTGAACCATTTAAATTACATTTTGTCTATTTTCTTGCTTTAAAAATCCTGTCTGAAGAAAAAAGTATATTAAGAAAATCAGTGCATATTCTCCTAAAGTTATTACGAGGGTTCAACGTATACAGGGTGTTAGTGTGAACACCGTTGTCCTTGAAACCAGAGGTTCAGCATCATGAGTAGAATCCAAAACCGATGAGAAAAGCTTAACACCTATTTCAGTTTTGCAAGATTTTGATATTTCATGTCTTCGCTATCGTACACGATGCCATAGTCACTCTACATACTTTAAGTACATACCTACGTAAGTTCTTATACCCGCGCCTTACTTGGATCGTAACTTCATTACTTGTGCCCATCAAAAGACGGGATATTCGCACAGAAGGTGATCCGACACTGAGGCGCACATGCCACGTGCCGCCTGGTCGAAGTACTTGTGTCACGTGTTTGTGAGCAAACGTTTAGTGTTTATAAAAATTTTCTTTCAAAAATGAGTAAAAAATAGAATCATTTTTTTTCATCCGTTTTGGATTCTACTCATGATGCTGAACCTCTGGTTTCAAGGACAACGGTGTTCACACTAACACCCTGTATAACGATTTCCGATGTTTAAAAGCTCATTTGTTGAATTAGGTACCACAAACGGAGAACAACGCGAGAATCCGCGTGATGCAAGGCGACTGGTCGCCTGCATCCGTGATCCAGGACATCGTGGACAGTGGGGTGCAGGAGGACCCCTTCTATGTGATGGACCTAGGCGAGGTCGTGGCCCGCTACCAGCGCTGGGTCGAGCTCATGCCCACCGTCGAGCCTTTCTACGGTATGTACTGAGTGTGATGGGGTATAATAGAACCCTGTATTGTAGACGCGGGGTGCAGGAGGACCCCTTCTATGTGATGGACCTAGGCTTTTAAACATAGGCTACTTTGCATCCCACTAATATAATTGTATTTATAATAAAAAAATAAATAATAATTCCTGTCCTGTAAAATTTCCACCCAGTCCTTCCTTGTAGCTTAAGCCTTATGTTGTTACAGCTGTGAAATGCAACGACGACCGCGTCCTACTTAGCACCCTCGCTGCGCTGGGCGCCGGCTTTGACTGCGCCTCCAAGGCAGAGATAGAGCTATGCACCGGCCTCGGCGTCGCGCCAGAGTAAGTATTAACGCATTCACTCTTGTACTGAATGAATGAATGAAAACTTTATTTGTACTCAAGAAATACATTTAAAGAGCTTATATCTAATAAAAAAAAACATTGTACAAAAAGGCGGCCTTATCGCTGAGAGCGATTTCTCCCAGGCAATATTTAGAGATACATAGATATAAGAATTGGGTACTATGCACTAGCTGACGCCCTCGCGACTTCATTCTCTTGGACTTTAGTTGACCATTGACTCCATTTTAAATTCATTAGAATACGAATTTCTTTAAATTCGTTCAAAGTAAAAGGAACCTCCATCCAAAATTTGAGCTTCGTAGCTCTTATAGTTACAGAGATCAAACAATGATTCTAATTTTCATTGTATTACGAAGGAAAAAGATTGGCATTTATTAATGAAAAATGATATTTTGGCAGATATCTAACACGAGCACGCTGACGATTCTTGATGTCGATTCTTTCATCAAAGAATTATCTTCCCTGACTGAAACCCTTTACTATGTAATGATTTAATTCATGAAAAATTAATAAACAAACACGAGCACACTGACAGATGTTGATTCTTTCATCAAAGAATCATCTTCATCAAAATATTTGTTTGAAAAATCTAAATTCTTGTTGAAACCCTTTACTATGTAGTGTTTTTTCCTGTCCACAGACGCATCATCTTCGCGAATCCCGCTAAGATGAAGTCCCACATCCTGCGGGCGTCGGCGCTCGGAGTCGACATGATGACCTTCGACTCGGAGACTGAGCTCATGAAGATCAAGCAGTTCTACCCGACCGCACAGTCAGTCACTATCTATACACTAAAAATATCCATTTGTTATGTAATGTACTAAGTTATATACACTAAAAATATCCATTTGTTATGTAATGTACTAAGTTATATACACTAAAAATATCCATTTGTTATGTAATGTACTAAGTTATATACACTAAAAATATCCATTTGTTATGTAATGTACTAAGTTATATACACTAAAAATATCCATTTGTTATGTAATGTACTAAGTTATATACACTAAAAATATCCATTTGTTATGTAATGTACTAAGTTATATACACTCAAAATATCCATTTATGTAATGTATCAAGTTTAGCCCCAACAGCATCCTGAAAATTGAAATAATGCTGGACAATCTAGACAGGGCGCTATGGCGCTCATTAGGGGAGGCCTATGTCCAGCTGTGGACTAATGTAGGCTGATGATGATGATGATGAATCTAGACAGCATCATCTAGCCCCAAGCTAAGTAGAGCTTGTGTTTTAGGTACTATATGACTGATACTTAATACATTACGTAGACAGATAGTTTTTTTTATTAAACATAAAAAAATCCAGAACCAAGAAGCTAATATTTGTACAGCGTACAAACATTTGTCTCGAGGTGGGAATCGAACCCGTAACCTCCTACGTTGAAGGCGAATCTTAGCCCGCCGCGCCACATCGGTCTTAAGCGAGGTTCATATTGCTGTGTCGGGGTGTGTTGTGGCGCGACAGAACGCTATCGGTCTCATAGATTTAGTATGACTAGATTCACATTAGCGACAGATCGCGCCACACCCCAACACAAGCTACTAATGTGAATCTAGTCATACTAAATGTATGAGACCGATAGCGTTCTGTCGCGCCACAACACACCCCGACACAGCAATATGAACCTAGCTTCAGGCGCTGTGAAGTAAGCTTTTGCAACGCCTCCGTTCGTGTTGGATGCGACATATATAAAATGTATGTATGTATTGCAGACTGGTGCTGCGCATCCGCTGCGAGGCGCTGGGTGCGCAGTGTCCGCTCGGCATGAAGTTCGGCTGCGACCCCGTCTCGGAGGCGCCGCGGCTGCTCAAGGTGGCCGCGCTGCACCAGCTCAACGTGAGTGTTCGGTCAAACCGCGCCATTCTCTCGCCTCAACGAACAGAAATCCTCCATTTGCCGAGGTTACTCCGTGAAGCCTGTGAAGATTCCAGGAAGATTCAGGGCGTCTGGGCGGAGTTAGGCTGGCTATGTTAGCAAAACCAACGCATGATGGACCGAATGAAGTCCACATGCGGATATTAGAGTATACATACGTAGACCTAAGTTAACCTCGTCCTTTTTTTAAGTCGATTGAATTTTTAGGACGATGTGGTCGCTGAGTTATAATAATTAAATAAAAAAGTCGATTGAAAAGAAGCTCATACATTGGTCTAAACCTCCCATAACCAGTTACATCCGGTTGTTTCCAGGTGATCGGCATCTCGTTCCACGTGGGCTCTGGCGCCGGCGAGACGGACGTGTACCTGAGAGCCATCGGCATCTGTCGGCAGCTGTTCACGCGTGGGAACAAGCTGGGACTCAACATGCGGCTGCTGGACCTCGGAGGCGGGTACCCGGGCGGACTCGATACCGACATATGCGAGGTACATACTTACATATATACTAGTGCTAAACTGTATTTAGAATGATTGAATGACTCTTTATAGAATTATTGAATGATTCTATATAGAATGATTGAATAATTCTATATAGAATGACTGAATAACTCTATACTGACTGTGTGTCCAAACCTGCGCGTCATTAAAGCGGGACGCGAAACTTAACGTGCACACCTGCGCGACTCTGACGGTCGCGTAGGTGTTCAAAACGCCATAGACAAAGCAGGGTTCAAAGCGATAATTGATATGTTGATAATTATCTTTGATAAATATAATCGGAAATATTTAATTTGCCTCTTAAAGTTTTGGTATTCTATTCCGTGTGTCGGCTATATAACGCGAATTTATATAGCTATATAAATATACTATATAAATTCGCGTTATATAGCTAACTGAAATTTAACTACTAGACTGAGTTTTAATAAAAGTTTACCTTGATAGTTAAATGTGTTAATTTTATTCTTCTAATGTAAATGGTGATAGGTAAAAAATACCCAAAATACCAGAAATAAGAACTGAAAAGTTTATTATATATTTGATAATTATCTTGATATTTTCGAACCCTGAGACAAAGTATGGGTAGCGTCCGCCGCGCGGCTGACGCTACCGCTTCGCTGTCGTTTTGGTCGCGCAGGTGTGGGTGAAGCTTTATACTCTGGTCAAACTATATCCTTGCCTTAAGATTTTTTTATAGTGCGTAATTTTATAGTAATTAATATTTTTTATAGCTTATGTAACGCTTTAAAAAAATGAGTGGGGAGATAGGAAGGAGGAGGGGAGGAGGAAGGAGGACCTATAGTTGTTGAGAGGTAGGTATACGAATAAAAGTTTAGTTTGAGTTACAATATAAACATAGTTTTATTAAATTTTACAAGAGCAAAGTTTTGGATAATGTTGGGCGCCTTAGGGTAAAGTAAAATTATATTCAGCGGTAGAGCATAGAGTAAAATAACAGGGTGTGGTAGCCTACATTCAACTTCTTAGCAACCAGATAATTAAGAAATCTACAGTTATTTAATTTATAGCACGGATGATGTTCAGCGAGTGGAGTAAGTAACAGAGGGTTCCGGATGGTTCCAGAGTGAGGTTAGTTTTGGGTCACAGCACAATTAAATAAATGAGACACGGGGACCAGGGTCAAGCCGTGTTACCAGTAAGCTAGCGCTGTCGGTCCAAAGGTCAGGCAGGCACAAAAGAAGGGGCTTGCACTGAACCGCACCGAACAGCCTCCGAGCGGTCTCTCTCCGACCACTCCAGGGACAGCACATACAAAGATTTCACCCCCTCAGCTAGATCCTGCAGCCAGATAGCTGTAGGACAAAATAGATATATTGTAGACAGAACGCGTACTATCTCTAGCGACACGTGGCGCTGAGAAATTTATATAGAAATATACCTGATCGAGATCGAACGCTCCAAACCGTAGGAGGAAGACGACACGGCCTCTTCACTTCACTCTCACGGGCAGGCAACTGCAACCACGGTACCACGGATGCCACGAGGTCACACTGGGACACTGAATGCAGGATCCTGGAGTTTTACAGAAACAACGGACGGTTAGGCAGACCACTGGCGAAACCACGCACAGGCTGATGGCCAGAATACGTACCAGCTGAAGAGGTATCACGAGGTTTCAAGGATTATGTAGGAATCTGACCAGCCGTGGTCGATGTACGGGACAAAAGAAAGGAACGATATGACTCGACAAGTAAATGACAACGCGACCAGACAGTAGAATAGACAGACGTCACTTTGGAGCTGTCACTGTCAACTCCAATTTGAGACGCTAAGACGCAGACCCTAGAATGGCTCTGTGAACACAGAGCCAATAAATCAAGAAAGGGGCCTTACACTTATCACACAAATAGTAATGTGATAAATTCTTTCCCCGCAGGTTGCCGGCGTGATAAACAACGCGCTGTCTGTCCACTTCCCGGCTAGCAGCGGCGTGCGCGTCATCGCGGAGCCCGGCCGGTACTTCGCGGCGGCGTGCTGCACGCTCGCCACGCAAGTGCACTCTACCAGAGAGGTATGTACTAGTGATAAACAACGCGCTGTCTGTCCACTTCTCGGCTAGCGGCGGCGTGCGCGTCATCGCGGAGCCCGGCCGGTACTTCGCGGCGGCGTGCTGCACGCTCGCCACGCAAGTGCACTCTACCAGAGAGGTATGTACTAGTGATAAACAACGCGCTGTCTGTCCACTTCTCGGCTAGCGGCGGCGTGCGCGTCATCGCGGAGCCCGGCCGGTACTTCGCGGCGGCGTGCTGCACGCTCGCCACGCAAGTGCACTCTACCAGAGAGGTATGTACTAGTGATAAACAACGCGCTGTCTGTCCACTTCTCGGCTAGCGGCGGCGTGCGCGTCATCGCGGAGCCCGGCCGGTACTTCGCGGCGGCGTGCTGCACGCTCGCCACGCAAGTGCACTCTACCAGACAGGTATGTACTAGTGATAAACAACGCGCTGTCTGTCCACTTCTCGGCTAGCAGCGGCGTGCGCGTCATCGCGGAGCCCGGCCGGTACTTCGCGGCGGCGTGCTGCACGCTCGCCACGCAAGTGCACTCTACCAGAGAGGTATGTACTAGTGATAAACAACGCGCTGTCTGTCCACTTCTCGGCTAGCGGCGGCGTGCGCGTCATCGCGGAGCCCGGCCGGTACTTCGCGGCGGCGTGCTGCACGCTCGCCACGCAAGTGCACTCTACCAGAGAGGTATGTACTAGTGATAAACAACGCGCTGTCTGTCCACTTCTCGGCTAGCGGCGGCGTGCGCGTCATCGCGGAGCCCGGCCGGTACTTCGCGGCGGCGTGCTGCACGCTCGCCACGCAAGTGCACTCTAGCAGAGAGGTATGTACTAGTGATAAACAACGCGCTGTCTGTCCACTTCTCGGCTAGCGGCGGCGTGCGCGTCATCGCGGAGCCCGGCCGGTACTTCGCGGCGGCGTGCTGCACGCTCGCCACGCAAGTGCACTCTACCAGAGAGGTATGTACTAGTGATAAACAACGCGCTGTCTGTCCACTTCTCGGCTAGCGGCGGCGTGCGCGTCATCGCGGAGCCCGGCCGGTACTTCGCGGCGGCGTGCTGCACGCTCGCCACGCAAGTGCACTCTACCAGAGAGGTATGTACTAGTGATAAACAACGCGCTGTCTGTCCACTTCTCGGCTAGCGGCGGCGTGCGCGTCATCGCGGAGCCCGGCCGGTACTTCGCGGCGGCGTGCTGCACGCTCGCCACGCAAGTGCACTCTACCAGAGAGGTATGTACTAGTGATAAACAACGCGCTGTCTGTCCACTTCTCGGCTAGCGGCGGCGTGCGCGTCATCGCGGAGCCCGGCCGGTACTTCGCGGCGGCGTGCTGCACGCTCGCCACGCAAGTGCACTCTACCAGAGAGGTATGTACTAGTGATAAACAACGCGCTGTCTGTCCACTTCTCGGCTAGCGGCGGCGTGCGCGTCATCGCGGAGCCCGGCCGGTACTTCGCGGCGGCGTGCTGCACGCTCGCCACGCAAGTGCACTCTACCAGAGAGGTATGTACTAGTGATAAACAACGCGCTGTCTGTCCACTTCTCGGCTAGCGGCGGCGTGCGCGTCATCGCGGAGCCCGGCCGGTACTTCGCGGCGGCGTGCTGCACGCTCGCCACGCAAGTGCACTCTACCAGACAGGTATGTACTAGTGATAAACAACGCGCTGTCTGTCCACTTCTCGGCTAGCGGCGGCGTGCGCGTCATCGCGGAGCCCGGCCGGTACTTCGCGGCGGCGTGCTGCACGCTCGCCACGCAAGTGCACTCTACCAGAGAGGTATGTACTAGTGATAAACAACGCGCTGTCTGTCCACTTCTCGGCTAGCGGCGGCGTGCGCGTCATCGCGGAGCCCGGCCGGTACTTCGCGGCGGCGTGCTGCACGCTCGCCACGCAAGTGCACTCTAGCAGAGAGGTATGTACTAGTGATAAACAACGCGCTGTCTGTCCACTTCTCGGCTAGCGGCGGCGTGCGCGTCATCGCGGAGCCCGGCCGGTACTTCGCGGCGGCGTGCTGCACGCTCGCCACGCAAGTGCACTCTACCAGAGAGGTATGTACTAGTGATAAACAACGCGCTGTCTGTCCACTTCTCGGCTAGCGGCGGCGTGCGCGTCATCGCGGAGCCCGGCCGGTACTTCGCGGCGGCGTGCTGCACGCTCGCCACGCAAGTGCACTCTACCAGAGAGGTATGTACTAGTGATAAACAACGCGCTGTCTGTCCACTTCTCGGCTAGCGGCGGCGTGCGCGTCATCGCGGAGCCCGGCCGGTACTTCGCGGCGGCGTGCTGCACGCTCGCCACGCAAGTGCACTCTACCAGACAGGTATGTACTAGTGATAAACAACGCGCTGTCTGTCCACTTCTCGGCTAGCGGCGGCGTGCGCGTCATCGCGGAGCCCGGCCGGTACTTCGCGGCGGCGTGCTGCACGCTCGCCACGCAAGTGCACTCTACCAGAGAGGTATGTACTAGTGATAAACAACGCGCTGTCTGTCCACTTCTCGGCTAGCGGCGGCGTGCGCGTCATCGCGGAGCCCGGCCGGTACTTCGCGGCGGCGTGCTGCACGCTCGCCACGCAAGTGCACTCTACCAGAGAGGTATGTACTAGTGATAAACAACGCGCTGTCTGTCCACTTCTCGGCTAGCGGCGGCGTGCGCGTCATCGCGGAGCCCGGCCGGTACTTCGCGGCGGCGTGCTGCACGCTCGCCACGCAAGTGCACTCTAGCAGAGAGGTATGTACTAGTGATAAACAACGCGCTGTCTGTCCACTTCTCGGCTAGCGGCGGCGTGCGCGTCATCGCGGAGCCCGGCCGGTACTTCGCGGCGGCG
The DNA here is from genome assembly GCA_944547425.1 of Eupithecia centaureata. Classification (NCBI taxonomy): domain Eukaryota; kingdom Metazoa; phylum Arthropoda; class Insecta; order Lepidoptera; family Geometridae; genus Eupithecia; species Eupithecia centaureata. The sequence continues at coordinate 4,842,075 of OX155698.1, forward strand.
TGCTGCACGCTCGCCACGCAAGTGCACTCTACCAGAGAGGTATGTACTAGTGATAAACAACGCGCTGTCTGTCCACTTCTCGGCTAGCGGCGGCGTGCGCATCATCGCGGAGCCCGGCCGGTACTTCGCGGCGGCGTGCTGCACGCTCGCCACGCAAGTGCACTCTACCAGAGAGGTATGTACTAGTGATAAACAACGCGCTGTCTGTCCACTTCTCGGCTAGCGGCGGCGTGCGCGTCATCGCGGAGCCCGGCCGGTACTTCGCGGCGGCGTGCTGCACGCTCGCCACGCAAGTGCACTCTACCAGAGAGGTATGTACTAGTGATAAACAACGCGCTGTCTGTCCACTTCTCGGCTAGCGGCGGCGTGCGCGTCATCGCGGAGCCCGGCCGGTACTTCGCGGCGGCGTGCTGCACGCTCGCCACGCAAGTGCACTCTACCAGAGAGGTATGTACTAGTGATAAACAACGCGCTGTCTGTCCACTTCTCGGCTAGCGGCGGCGTGCGCGTCATCGCGGAGCCCGGCCGGTACTTCGCGGCGGCGTGCTGCACGCTCGCCACGCAAGTGCACTCTACCAGAGAGGTATGTACTAGTGATAAACAACGCGCTGTCTGTCCACTTCTCGGCTAGCGGCGGCGTGCGCGTCATCGCGGAGCCCGGCCGGTACTTCGCGGCGGCGTGCTGCACGCTCGCCACGCAAGTGCACTCTACCAGAGAGGTATGTACTAGTGATAAACAACGCGCTGTCTGTCCACTTCTCGGCTAGCGGCGGCGTGCGCGTCATCGCGGAGCCCGGCCGGTACTTCGCGGCGGCGTGCTGCACGCTCGCCACGCAAGTGCACTCTACCAGAGAGGTATGTACTAGTGATAAACAACGCGCTGTCTGTCCACTTCTCGGCTAGCGGCGGCGTGCGCGTCATCGCGGAGCCCGGCCGGTACTTCGCGGCGGCGTGCTGCACGCTCGCCACGCAAGTGCACTCTAGCAGAGAGGTATGTACTAGTGATAAACAACGCGCTGTCTGTCCACTTCTCGGCTAGCGGCGGCGTGCGCGTCATCGCGGAGCCCGGCCGGTACTTCGCGGCGGCGTGCTGCACGCTCGCCACGCAAGTGCACTCCACCAGAGAGGTACCCGCACTTATGGTGATGTATAATTCAATTCAATTCAATTTCTTTATTTCGGTTATTCACCATAATTTTTAGTAATACTACTTATACTATGTTAGTCACCATAAAAAAATAAAAATAGATTTCAAAATTCATGTCCAGTTAAATGTACCTACTTAATTAATTAATGTCAACAATTAAATTAATTATACCTTGAACCTACTGACTGTTAATTTAATTTAAATAAATTTTTATTTTGCACACCGCATTGAGTGGCAGGGCAACACATGGGTCTCAGTCCAGTAATGCCTGGTTAAGGCTGCCTGTCCATTGGAGCGGAGCGAGCCGGCGGAGCGGAGAAACGAGGAAATATTAAGCATTAGGATTGCACGAAAAAGCGGAGCGGAGATTTCATGGCAATCCTATTGGTTAATATTTCCTCGTTTCTCCGCTCCGCTGCTCTCTCCGCGTCAATGGACAGGCAGCCTTACAGTTTGCTAAGTATCAAGTGCAAGTAAAATTATGATTTCCGATAATTGTTCATGGAACGTTTAGACCTAAGGCGAATGCCATTTTTAACACAGCTGTCTTGAGTTTTTCGATTTGATGGCGCGCGGCGGCGCCGCCTCTAGAAATCGCTCTTACATGACGCAGGCGTCACTAGCACAAAGTAACTTTGATTGATATTTTTGCACTTTGGTGGGAAATATGATGGTGAATACCTCTAAATTTGATTTGTTTAACTTTATTTTTTTAGGTTCACAAAATATTCCTTGTTTTTAAATTCAAGGAAATATTATAATATAAGTGTGATAGAGAAATCAGTTACATATTGATTTCCGAGTTATTGAAATGCGAAAGTGTGTATGTAGGGTGTCTGTAACATTAAGTTATATAGTATTTCAAAATTTAAATATAATATATTTAAATTTTGAAATATATGAAATGAAATGAAATGAAAAATATATTTATTGAAAAAGAAATACACACTAAATGATTAACTATGATGTTGATGTTGTCATTACAGATAACCTCCGAGAGCGGCGAGGAGCACACAATGTACTTCATAAACGACGGCGTGTATGGCTCATTCAACTGCATCCTGTATGATCACCAACTAGTGCGCGCGCTGCCGATGCAGGTTACTTACCACCTTTATTAGTCCACTGCTGGACATAGGCCACCCCTAATAAATAAATAAATAATTCCGGACAGTCCACACAGCAACATCTAGCCCCAAGCTAAGCAGAGCTTGTGTTATGGGTACTAGATGACTGATATACTTTATACAATATACTACATAGATATTGAATGAGCGCCATAGCGCCCTGTCTTCAGCTTGCCACATCCAGCATCTGTCTTACGCAGATCAATGATTTATATTAACATACCTTGAACAAAAGAATGCTGCTACAGGTTACTTACCACCATTTATATCATCAACAGCCTATATTAGTCCACTGCTGGACATAGGCCTCCCCTAATGAGTGCCATAGCGCCCAGTCTTCGGCTTGCCGCATCCAGCATCTGCCAGCAGTCCTTCGCAGATCAGTATCCCACCTGGCCGGAGGCGTCCTACGCTACGTTTACCAAGTCGCGGTCTCCACTCAAGAACACGTTTACCCCAATGGTTATCGGTGCTTCGCGAGATATGGCCGGCCCATTGCCACTTCAGCTTGCTAATTCTTTGAGCTATGTCGATAACTTTGGTTCTCTGTCGGATGTATTCATTACTCTTTGAGCTATGTCGATAACTTTGGTTCTCTGTCGGATGTATTCATTACGAATCCAATCCTTCAGAGAAACTCCGAGCATAGCTCTTTCCATAGCTCTCTGAGCGACTTTGAACTGACGAGTAACGTACAATACATAACATAAATAGATACTATATTACCTACTATAGGTATACTATAGGTACCTTATTTATTTTTCTCAATTGTCACAGACAGTATTAATAATATTCAACTTTTGCTTGTTTGTAAGCTTTAGCAACTTTATAGTAGAAGTTTCAACTTGTCTTAGAATTGTCTCATTATCGAACTGTGTACTAATCTATTTCATCTTTCTCAATTTTCAGTAACAGTAATAATAATACACTTTTGTTCTGTTTGTTCATAAGCTTAAGCGGAACTTTTTACCACTACCTCATATAGCAATCTGTGAATTGCGTTGTGGGTTTATCTTAATTATTTTCAATTATTATCTAGGTTTATCTTAGTAATCTAGTTATTTACAACTACAGGGTGTTAGTGTGTACAGCGTTATCCTTGAAACCAGAGGTTCAGCATCATGAGTAGAGTCCAAAACCGATAAAAAATAATTATACCAATTTTTACTTTATTTTTGAAACAAAAATATTCGATACACCTTCTAAGTGGTAAAACTACAACACGAGTACATTGACGGGGCCGCGCAGGTGTCGACCATCAAACGAGCCGCCGCCATGCAAGTGTTCATTGCCGCGCCCCGCACCTCAACGCGCCGCACGCGCCGCCGTGAATTTAGACTTGTTTTTCTTGCCTAGAAACAAACCTGGAAACTTGCCTGGTTTTCTAAGGTGACCATAATATCGCGTACAATATCGAAGACATAAAATATCAAAATACTGCGAAACTAAAACAGGCATTAACCTTATCTCATAGGTTTTGGACTCTACTCATGATACTGAACCTCTGGTTTCAAGGATAACGCTGTTCACACTAACACCCTGTATATATTTTGTAGCCGTTTGCTTTTCCTGAATAACTAAATAAATATTGTCTCCAGCCGTCGGGTGGCAAGCTGCTCCCGTGCTCGGTGTGGGGTCCGTCGTGCGACGGGCTGGACTGCGTGCTGCCCGCGACCCGGCTCGCGCGCCTGCGACCCGGCGCGTGGCTGCGCTGGCCGGACATGGGAGCCTACACGCTGCCCGTCGCCTCGCCCTTCAACGGGTTCCCTGTGCCAGAGGTCACTTATGTACTCGATCATAAGACTTGGTGAGTCTGAACTGTCTATTTGTGTATTTGACATGGGAGCCTACACGCTGCCCGTCGCCTCGCCCTTCAACGGGTTCCCTGTGCCAGAGGTCACTTATGTACTCGATCATAAGACTTGGTGAGTCTGAACTGTCTATTTGGTATATAATATATTACTAAAAGCGCCTCGCCGTTTCACCTGCGGTCATTCCTGTTCTCGTGGGAATTCCGAGATAAAATATATTGAACACATAGGCTATGTGTTATTCCAGATTATAATCTATCTCTGTGCCAAATTTCATCCATATCCGTTCAGTAGTTTTTGCGTGAAAGAGTAACAAACATCCATCCATCCATACTTACACATCCAACTTTCGCGTTTATAATATAAGTAGGAGATTACAATGTGTACTCGATCATAAGATATGGGAAGGGGAAACGCAGCTCATCTCAGACTATATATAAAGTTATATTACACTAATAGGCAATAGCTCAAGTAGCTATATATACAAAATATTTAATAAAGACAGACAGCGGGAAGCTACTTTGTTTTGTAATTTTTTTTGAATAAATAAATAATACTGGATAGTCCACACAGAATCATCTAGCCCCAAGCTAAGCAGAGCTTGTGTTATGGGTACTAGATGACCGATATACATGATACTACATAGATAGTTTTTTTTATTATCCATATAAGAATTATTATTATTTTGATAATTGTGTATCTATAGTATTAAATTTGACTTGTCTAAGTGCTTATTTTGTAAGCCCAAAGAAATAAAGATATTGATTTCTGATTTCAGAAGTAGTTATTTATTGTACATTGGTCTGGGTGTATTCTATGTATAAAAAAAATCTATCTATGTAATGTATTGTATTAAGTATATCAGTTATCTAGTACCCATAACACAAGCTCTGCTTAGCTTGGAGCTAGATGATGCTGTGAATTATTATTATTTTTATTTATACTATACAGTGATTGTATCTAAACGACCTTTTACATTACAGGGCTGCACTCAAGGACGCACTGCCGCTAACATCCCCAGTCTTCGACCCCCCACCGACAACCCCGCCCCCGAGCACAGACCCATCGCCCACCTCGAGCGCCCCCGCCACCCCCCCCATGACCCCCCCACCGATGGACCACCCGGGGGTCTTCATCGAGTGCGCCCTCAAATGAAACGAAACGCTCACAACGGTACTTGACAAGCTGAATATAACTTGTATAGTCTTGGCAGTAGAGCTCATATCAGTTTGGTTGTTTTTGAAGTTTCTCAGATGACGGACGACCGGCGCGGACTAAGCAAAGTTTTACCTTTTACTACATATTTACATTTATCTAGACTTTTATTTTGAGGAAAAAACCCTAGGATTTAATCTTTTTTAATACTTTATTAACAACGAAAATTACAAGTAAGGAATAGAAAAATTACAACTAGTATTTACAATTGAAACCATTGAGCTAACTGCAGACGGTTGCAAACAGTCTAAAGGTAGCTCAATTGGTCCATGTCAATACCAGTCGGAAGCGTCCCTAAGACACTGATTTAATCTATCTAAATATTTAGGTCCAGCTGCCTTATTGTCTAACTTAAAATCGATTTTCAGTTAAATTCAAATAGATTCATCATCATCAACCTATATTAGTCCACTGCTGGACATAGGCCTCCCCTAATGAGCGCCATATCGCACAGTTTTCAGCTTTAAAATGCTTATGGGTACCTATGAATAATCTATCTACAGAGTTAAAAATACATACAAATGTTCGTATTTTTGTGAAATGTAGTAAAAGGGAAAACTTAAAGGTTCGCGTCGGTCGACTACCGACAAAAATAAAACAAATAATGTCTCTAAGTAGTCGAATTAACATACCAGGGTAACAGGACTATAAGTAGACCAATGAAATAATGAATTGTGTTCATACAAACGCTAGCATATTGCTAAGATCAAGACTTCAAAACGGTCGCATTGAATGGTTTGGAAGTAGGTTTGCTAGTTTCGAAGAAATAAACGTCCTTAAAGAGTCCTTAGTACCAGTTGTGCATTAGTTTACGATTACGAAAACTTTTTAAGTCTCTTTCCATACATTTGGCGACTTGCAGCGCCTATACGCGATAAAGAGGAACTATATTTCTTAGTTTGATAGTGATATAATAGTTTCAAGCTCGTAGGCTATAAAGAAATATCTCTAAGGTTAAATTACCACCTTAATTAATATCGAAAGATGGGCTCTTTTTTATTGCCTAGATTCTGGAAGTTTATTCTTAATATAATTATTATTCTCACTTAAAAAATACTAGAATCTTTGTTTCATACGAACTCTGTTTTAGTCGGTGTCGAGAGATTTAACGGAGGCTATTTTCGGAATATTGTCGTCGTTTCAATCCTTTTTCGTACGTGTAAGCGAGATAGAAGTTAAGTCTATCGAACTCTTGAAAACTTTTTTCGTAATCAAACTATGTCCAGTGTTACTAAGCGTACTAATAACTGACCAGACGCTTGGTATATGGCCGAACCCTTATATTTTCATATGTTTGTTTCTCGTCTACCATTCTAACTACCACCTTACAGTGCGGCTGTAACCATTGTTATATTTTAGCTTGTTTTGTACCTTGTTATTGACGGATTGGAGTTGAAACTGAAGATGCCTGAATTAACTCGCTTTTTGGACAACTTGGAGTTTCTTGGCTTATTTTGTACGCTTATGTTGAGTTTTGAAAACCAACCTAATACTTATAGCTATGTTACCGGATTCTTTAACATACGAAAAAACAATTACCTTACCGAAAGACGGGCAATTTATCCTTGCGTAGATACTAGAAATTTATTCTTGACGTAATAATTATTCTCACTTAAAAAATTAAAGAATATGAGAATTATTCTTTCTTTAAGCATCATGGGACTTGGGTAGGTAGCAAAAAGCACAAAACTTAACAAAGCGTGAAAATAAGCCGTAAGTCACAGTCATAAGATGTAAAATGCATTGACTACGACTTTTTATTTGGTGACGGTGATTGTTCTTTTTAATTTTGAATGTATTAATCAAATCAATTAATAAAATATAATTAATTCCTTCGTTTTGAATTTAATTACTAACAAATTTCGAAAATTGCTTGACTTTAATAATAATGCATTGTGCTTATGGCTTTTGTGACTTTAATTTAACGTAGAAATGTGGCGATAACTTAGCAAGTCCTGTGTTCACCGAAAGTTAATGGAATTATGATTTTATAATAAATATCGTTTTTTAATAAACGGGTTCTGTTCTGTAAAATATTTCTTAAGTAAAAATAAGGAATGATTTGTTTAATTCGTTCCACAATTCAAACAACATAAATAACAACAGATAAATAAAAATAAGATACAATTACAACCAAAAATGGCCAACATAGCGTACATGCAGTCTAGATAATTTTCACTGAAAAAAGAGCAATTAACTTAAATAAATGGGGCTTGGCTTTAAGGAAGCAGAAATAGTAGAAATACCTTTTAAAACTAAACATTTGTAGTTTCACTTTCGGTGAACTTAGGCATCATAAAGGCAATGGCAGTAGTCATTGCCTTGAGTGAGGATTGTGATGATCCAAAGCTCTATGTGGGCGGACCACCAAGCCAAATTATCGTAACATGTGTGTTGATTGTCTATAATATATGTTCAATAGTATAGATTTAATTTTTCAAGCAATTTTTGTTTCATTATTTATGTAAGCGGCTTACTTATGAACCTCAAAATTCTACAGCAAAACTTCACTAGCTGTGAAGAAATTTCTCGATAAGGGATGAAATGTTTTTTAAAACAAATTGGTTCATAGTCGAGTTTTTGAGTTTTTTACATGAAAATACATCAAATATACCATATATTTGATTTTATGTATTTTCATGTATGTAACTAAATATTGATTTGTAAGCTCATTTCATATGTATTTTAATTTATAAATTAATAAAATATCAAATGAATCTGTTTGTCATCATTTTAATCGAATAGAATTTATTAGTTTAATTTTGTTTATGGCTTGGTGTCGTACACACCCGGTATGTATCGTTTGCACACTTGTTTATTGTGTATTTTATGTATTGTATGACATTTAAATTATTTTATTCATGAAATCAATAAAAATATACCTATCCCAAATGTATTATCAATTTTGTAATGTCACTGTGAATTTCTTATTATTTTTCACTATCATTTTGTGTTTTAAATTACCTATTTAATCTGTTTGAAAAATGTTTGTATTCACTTCTTGTATCAATATTTTTAAAGTATTTTGCTTAGTTTTCAACTGCCAAATGTATTTAATAGCTTGTATTGTAATCATTTAAAATCACTTTCACTTATTATTTGACTTGATGCACAGATTGAAACAGCAATAATTAATTAATTGTATGTTAGTCTATAGATGGTTTTTGAGAAGTGAATAACATTCCTGTAATATTAAACTTGTGTTCTGTGTTCGTGTCTCGATAATGTTTGTTGCAAATTGCTTCTTCAATATATTTTGGTCAATGGTTAATTGTGTTTTATTTACTAGAAACCTTTACCCTGTTACACCTGCACAAGTTTCAACCTTATTTAAATTAGCTTAACGATCATAATTCATCCACAAAAAGTGACCCATACGTCTCGCTGAAAGCATAGCGCGCCGCGTCATGACATGTCATGCCGCGACATCTTTATATCGAAATAAAGTATCATGAATTCTAAATTCGTTGAAATAAGATAATTTGATCAGTAATAAAATCCTTTACCGTGCAATGGCGTAAAACGCCGCCAGTCAGGTACAAAAGCAAGACGAAAATTATTATTCAACTAGCAGCGCCCCACGGTTTCACGCTTAGTTCCCGTTCCCGTGGGAATTTCGGGATAAAATATAGCCTATGTGTTATTCTAGACTAATCTATCTCTGTGCCAAATTTCATCCATATCCGTTGAGTAGTTTTTGTGTGAAAGAGTAACAAACATCCATACTTACAAACTTTCGCGTTTATTATTAGGATTTGATGTAATCCACTTATAGGTAGATACGTATTTTTCGACATTTTATTTATTTAAATGCTATGGAGTGATACTGCAGTGATACTCTCACGAATACATCCTGAAAAAAGCATCAGTTATTAGATCGTTTAATTTGAAATTATAAAATTCGATACTTCCGCCAGGAGTAGGTAAGAGGTACATTTAGGTTATTAATTTTAGTGGGGATTTTATGGAAATTTAGCCTAGCTGCGCTCCGCGGCTTTACCCTAGTAAAATTCGTGATAGTAACCTATGTTTTATTCCAGGCCTAAAACTACATCTATTCAAAATTTCAGTCCAATCTGATCAGAAATTATGGCGTAAAGAGGTAACAAACATCCATCCATCCATTCGCATTTATAATATGCTAGTATTTGCCCGCGGATCAACACGCGTTGTTTCTATGGAAACGCATCAAGGCTATTTATATCCCATATGAACTGATTTATGGGATAAACTAACGACCCGCCCCGGATCCGTACGGTTTTATTATAAGTATAAACCTTCCCCTTGAATAACTATCTATTAAAAAAAAACGCATCTTAATCCGTTGCGTAGTTTTAAAGATTTAAGCATACATAGGGACAGAGAAAGCGACTTTGTTTAATACTATGGAGTGATGTAGCAAATGTGTTATACCAGAGCTACTACGTCTATGCAAAATTTCAGCCCGACCTGTTCAGTAGTTTTTGCGTGAAAGAAGAACAAACATACAACATACAAACTTTCACGTTTATAACATTAGTAAGGACTAGTATCTACACGCGAATTCGCACGCGTTGTTTCTATGGAAACGTTTGAAGGCTATTTCTATCCCATGTGAACTGATTTACCTATAGTATTAACTAGTACCTACCTAGACTATGTTTTATTCCAGACCGACCAACAGAGCGATTACGGTAAAATCTCCCATCCAATATTTGACATAAGAAAGCCCTTTTGATTCCATGATTCCCATCCAACCGATTGCAAATAAATTATCCATCGAAGGACAATTGTCAGTCCCAGCCGAAATTGAAGCTCATGAATGAACGAAATAAGTGTTATTTGGAATAAATAGAACGATGGGCCAGCATATCATTCCTATTTCCAAGTATAAATTTGAAAGGGAAGGATACAAACAATACCTACTGTTGATGAAGGAGGACAAGATTTAGGCAAAAATGATAATGTTCATTCACTTTGACCATCCAGCCATAAAAATTGTGTTGTTCAATTTATCCCATCCATGGAATCAGAATACTACCCGGCCTCCCATCCATTGAGAATAGCGTTCTGCCGTTCAGTAGATTCGACGTAGTAAAGAGGTAACAAATCTCCATCCATCTAACCATCCAAACTTTAGCGTTTATAATATTGGTGTGAAGTTTTGTCTTATTATATTATAGTGAAACAAATGAAATACTGAACATAATTTATTTAAGTATTTGTTTGCGAATTAAGTTAAAAACACTTTCTAATTATAGGAAGAAATCACAGATTTCTACCTTAGTATTGATACACTTGCAATTTTATAGAAAATCTTATCGACTTACATAACAGTAGGAAAGACTAACGGTTCGTTCTTAAAACCAGATAAGGTTTCGCACGGTATTACTTATTCATAATATATCGTATATTATATGTAACGTTCTTATATCTGGCACACGCGCAACTAATTTATCTAAAATTAAATAAACCTAAGTATGTATATTAATTACGGTTGGTACCTATTTACATGTACATATTTAAATTGTTTGAAGTTGTCTTATTTCTTAAACACGTTTTCATTATTTCATTGATATTTGCATCCAGAAAGCTCTTTATTCCTTAAAATATAGTAAATTTTGCGACATCAAATATAATAAATTAAATTTGTGAACACACGAGCGAATTAATAATTAATTTGTCAGTAAAAGTTAAATTCGTACGCCGGACTTACAGTTCTTAAACCTAAAAAATGCTTATAATTTTGAATCTAATAAGCATTCAATGCTTTTTTGTTTTCGTAACTTATCTAATATACAGATACATATTATATATTATTTGAATAAATAAGACATAAATTTCAACTCCATTGACAAATTTATAGCGACAAGTTATCAAAAAGATTGTTGTAAATACGCTTATAGAGTTGGTTTGAAATTGACACGAGACGCGATACGTCTGTGGAGGTGGTCCTTAATGTACATAACATGTTCATATAAAATACACATAATGGTGTAACTAACAGAGAATCTGTACTTTCTACTGATACTTTCTACTTTTTACTGAACTTTAAACAAGTATATGAAAAATACATAATGGTAGGTATTTGAATCACAAAAAGCTTATACAAAATACATATATTAAAGATACACAAATTTAAGACAAGAAATGTGTGTAAGGGACACACATTGGCATTCTTTCAATAATAATATATAATAATACAAATAATTTAGTCAGAATATATATATAATAATAATAATCTTTACTCACGAAACTTTATCGATATCACATATTGATATGTAAATTAAATATAAATGTTCACACTTAAATTTGTCAAATTGGAATGCCTAATCAAATAAACGAGACAGAATAGTTAAAATCATCATCAAGGAATCATATTACTTTGCATATTTTTGAAAGGGAGATGGAAACTGAATAAGCTATTATTGTGACTTTAAAAAAATAACGAATAAACTTTAAGGTGTATGTATAATATACAGTAGGTTGTAAAAAAATGGGGTTTTTTTATTTATGCTTTCTACAATTTATTTAGCCATCAAATAAGTTTCTGCACATTGCCATTTGTTATTATGTTCATTTAGTACTAAATATAATAATAATGCTGGACAATCCACACAGTACCAGCGAGCCCCAAAGTAAGCTACTCAAAGCTTGTGTTATGGGTACTAGATAACTGATATATTTAATACATTATATACTTAGATAATTTATATTATACATATTAAACACCCAACGGAACAAATATATGCAGATCATACACATATTTGTTCCGAGGCGGGAATAAAAAACATTTAATTCATATTTTGTTTTAGCCTGAGTTCATAGAATGCATATAATGTTAATATGATGTGTGAAACTCCAAATCTGCTTTTCTAATTACTTGTAGAAATAAATATAAATACATAAATGAAGCTGGACAATCCACAATCATCTAGCCCCAAGCTAACGCTTGTGTTATGGGCACTTAATGACTTATATACATAATACATTTTACTACATAGATATTTTTTATTAATACATAGAAAACACCCACGACAAATATCTCCACTTCGCTCGAACATTTGTCTTTAAGCTGGAATCGAACCCACAAAGATGTAAGAAAGACCCTAGAAAATAGAAAAAATCGCGTGGTCATTATACTCGTGCCGTACGTTATAAAGAAAACCAAAATTAATATATACTTATATACTACAAATTCAGTTCATATTCAAAATATTAAAAAAAATCAAAATAACCTAAAAATTTACGTAGTAATTTTCATAAATGCGCACTAAGCATACTATATTTACTTTTTGTTATTGGCACTTCTCGCATTCTGATGACTATTTTTATATCTTTTCATTCCACTTCGCTATATCTAACCAAAGGTGTTAGGGAATTGCCGAAATATATCTTAAATTCTTTGACATATACAATTATGAAGAAGTATGAAATACGTTAAGTTTAAACAATGGCTGAATATGCTTTAAAATATCACGAAAGCATAGCTAAATCATCTATAGTAGGATTTAAAATGATTTATGCATGATTTATGTAAATAAAAATAAGCTTATATAAAGTAAAACTATAAAAATGTATACAATTATACAAAATTACATATAAACTATTAAACTCATATTATTTTGGTATAGTTTCTCTTTCAAGCTTGTTATAACTCAGTGCGGTTTGTTGGCTAGCTTTATCAAGTTTTAAAGTTATATCAAAGTAAATAAATTTCGATGCATATATTCAAAAAGGCTTTTTTGTATTGTAAACAACTGTTTTAGCATTTACATGAAATACTTTATTAAAGTCATCTAGTTCCTAGATAAATGACGAGCCAAGCCAACTTACACGCACTATCAAAAATACATTCACATCATTTTATGACCATTTATGACACTTTTAACTCACTCCGTGCTTCACTCAGCGCTTCATCTGTCATTTTGACAGCTCCGTTTTGACAGTTGCCGTTCGTTTCAGGGTGTTTTTTGGTCGATTTCTCTGGTTTCTTCTTCGGTAGCTCTATCACCCGCTCTATGAGAGCTAGTAGGATGTTGCCGGGAACTCTTTGATGCTCCTCTATCAAGTCTTCGATGGCTGACGCAACCTGAAATAAGAAAATATGGTAAATAAGTTTTCTTCGTTACCTAACGTATTTCAAAGAGTACACGTTATTTCTTTAACTAATCTATGGGCAGTAAGCGAAACGAACCACATAGCTCGCTTCGCTCACCACATTATGCCGTCCTAATCGAGTGAGCGAAGCGAGCCCTAAGCTCTCACATCGAGTGGTTAACTAACGGTGATCCACCGTTTTCAGTCCGGACAGTCAACACAGAATCATCTAGCCCCAAGCTAAGCAGAGCTTGTGTTATGGATACTAGATGACAGAGAGACAAAAAACCCAGGACCACAAATATTAGCAGATCGTACAAAGATGTGAATCAAACCCTCCTGCGTCATCGTTATATTAGCAAGCAATGAATGAATGTATGAATGAATGAACACTTAATTGAAGCAAGGATTGTAAATAAGTATAGTGACCTTTCTCTGTATCTCCTCTGGCGCGTCGCTGGCCTGCGGGTAGATGGGCTTGCCGAGGTGCGTGATGAGTTTGACGGGGAAGCCCCCGTAGACGGGCGCGAGCGGCAGCCGCGTGGCCGCGTACACTCGCAGCCACACGCCGCGCAGCCACCCCACCGTGCGGAACGCCTCGCGCACGTTTTGAGTGAACATTGGGATTATGGGCTAGGGAGAAAGATTTTACGATAAATACGAAAGTATTTTGATGTTGCGACCTAATTTGAGATTCGTCTCAAATAAGGTCGCTACATCAAAATGCTAATTCGAATTGATGAACATTGGGATTATGGGCTAGGGAGAGACGAAGATTTTACGATAAATACGAAAGTATTTTGATGTAGCGACCTATTTCGACACTAAGAATTAGCAAGCCACGCCGCGCAGCCACCCCACTGTGCGGAACGCCTCGCGCACGTTTTGAGTGAACATTGGGATTATGGGCTAGGGAGAAAGATTATACGATAAATACAAATAGCCAAATAGTTAAAAGATCTTCTGTACTAAGAAGATCTCCCTTATAGTTAACTATTTGGCTTGCTAATTCTTAGTGCTGTAGTCCCACCGTGAGAAACGCCTCGCGCACGTTTTGAGTGAACATTGGGATTATGGGCTAGGGAGATAAAGATTTTACGATAAATACGAAAGTATTTTGATGTTGCGACCTATTTTGAGGCTAAGAATTAGCAAACCACGCCGTGTAGCCACCCCACCGTGCGGAACGCCTCGCGCATGTTTTGAGTGAAGATCGGGATTATGGGCTAGACAGAAAGATTTTACGATAAATAAGAAAGTATTTTGATGTTGCGACCTATTTTGACACTAAGAATTAGCAAGTTTTGCCGCGCAGCCACCCCACCGTGCGGAACGCCTCGCGCACGTTTTGAGTGAACATTGGGATTATGGGCTAGGGAGAGACGAAGATTATACGATAAATACGAAAGTATTTTGATGTAGCGACCTAATTTGAGACTAATAATTCAAACCAAATAGTTAAAAGGAAGATCTTCTGTGCAGTTAAAAGGGAGATCTTCTTCTGAGTACAGTGGAGTCAAATGTGGTTTACCCAAAATACATCTGTATCAGAACTTGGGTCTTATGGCAATACCTAAATGTTTTTATACTTACAGTATTAGCTTCTTGCGCGACTTTAGCGAATCCTTTCCTCGACTTCCACTTGAGCTTGTAGCAGTGATCTGAGAACTGCGCCTCGAAGACTCCGCCCGGCGATATGGCGAGAGGGTTGCCGGCTCGGAGCACGCCGGCGCACGTCTGGATCGTGCCGGGGATCACGCATAGGCCTTCTAGGAGGGACGACCAGCCTGGAAGAGGAGTAAATGTTGCTGTTATATGCCTCGTTGTAAGGTTTATAAATGATTCATAAGGTGACGACCGATGTGGTGCGGTGGGCGAAGGTCCGCCTGCGACGCAAGAGGTTGCGGGTTCGATTCCTGCCTCGGAACAAATTTGTGTACGATCTGCAGAATTTTTTGCCGTTGGTCTAGGTGTTTTCTATGTATAATAAAAAAATATCTTTCTATGTAATGTATTGTATTATGTATATCAGTCATCTAGTACCCATAGCATAAAAATAGACAATAACAGAGTAGAATGGAAACTTCGCTCTGAACGCGCTCAAGGTCACTATATTAGCCTACTCGATTCTGCACGTTAAACGTGCAGTGGGCGGGCCCATTCAGTAGGGCTGTCACAGCCGGTGAAGCCGCACGCGGATATTAATATTTATGTAAGTTAGGTACCTACCTCTATAATATGACGTCACTGTCAAGTTATTGAGGTGTGATCGGTAGTAACATAAACTCAAAAACGAAGACAAATTTAAGTTTTTTTAGATTGATAATACATACACTATGTAAGTAATATTTTCTAAATATTATTGTGTTTTTGTAGGTTCCTATCTAACTAATTAGGTAGGTACCTAATCCAAGGAACGTGAACATCGGTCGTTGACCTTTTCTCACTCGCTTCGCCTTGCGACGCGACGGCGGCGGCGCGCGGCGGTACAGTGCAGTAGCAACCCTGGCAAAACGCCTGGACGACAGAGGGGCGTAACAAGGTGAAGGGGGAAGTAGGTATATAAATGTCGGCGTTTGAGACTAGATCAAAGAAGAGTCGCTTCTAGTTATTATTTATTCTTATGCCCATAGCACAAGCTCTGCTTAGCTTGGGGCTAGATGATGCTGTGTGGACGGTCCGGAAATATTTTTTATTTTAAATATTATATTAATAAATATAATATTTAAATTAAAAAAAATTGCCTTTCAAATCTTTCGAACAAAATAATTAATAATAATGATTCAAATGGTAAATACATTCCTTACTACTATTTCAAAAAAGTACTGAAAATCAGTAGAAATAGCCTTGAAATTATTTCGTAGAAACAAGGCGTGCGTAGCCGCGGGCAGATACTATATTAATATTTTTTAAATCATTCACCATGTGAATCATAAGAAAACGTGTCGTGGTAGATCACTAGGAACGGACCTTCTGGAATGTTCTCTGTATCTCTAGCACATTCTAGAATGTTCCACTCACCGGGTATTTTGAACAGCAGTCGGTCCGCCACCGTGTGGATGAGTCTCCGCTTGAAGAGGAGCATACGAGCTGTGAATTAGTACATGTCTATTGGCAGCGCGCCGTGGTAGTAGATCACTAGGAACGGACCTTCTGGAATATTCTCTGTATCTCCAGCACATTCTAGAATGTTCCACTCACCGGGTATTTTGAACAGCAGTGTAGTTAGTGTCTGTAGAGATACACAATGTGCTAGAGATAGCACATTCTAGAATGTTCCACTCACCAGGTATTTTGAACAGCAGTCGATCCGCCACCGTGTGGATGAGTCTCCGCTTGATGAGGAGCATACGAGCTGTGAAGTAGTACATGTCTATTGGCAGCGCGCCGTGGTAGTAGATCACTAGGAACTGACCTTCTGGAATATTCTCTGTATCTCCAGCACATTCTAGAATGTTCCACTCACCGGGTATTTTGAACAGCAGTGTAGTTAGTGTCTGTAGAGATACACAATGTGCTAGAGATAGCACATTCTAGAATGTTCCACTCACCAGGTATTTTGAACAGCAGTCGATCCGCCACCGTGTGGATGTGTCTCCGCTTGATGAGGAGCATACGAGCTGTGAAGTAGTACATGTCTATCGGCAGCGCGCCGTGGTAGTAGATCACTAGGAACGGACCTTCTGGAATGTTCTCGAGGCCTCGTATCTCGTAGCCTGAAATGTTTCACAGTTGATTTTTACATTAGGCTGGTTAAATGGAATTTCACCTCCAGGGGTATTCAAAAACTCAGGGAATCTGACACAGATTAGCTCAAAATTCAAATATTTTACCTGTGTTTTTAATATTATTCTGCATTTTTCAAGGAATAAAACCACCAGAAAAGTAGTTATCCACAAAACGTAGACCATTTTCTATAGCCCCTCTTTTTTTTAGCCCTTAAAATAGGTTCAGTAGTTAAAGCGTAAAAGTTTCAAATTTACAATATTATTCGCGTAACAGACATACAGAGTTTGAATTTATATTATTATGTATGAGTTTCTCTGAAGGATAGGTGATCAGATGGGATGACGATCTGCGGAAGACTGCTGGCAGATGCTGGATGCGGCAAGCTAAAGACAGGGCGCTTCGGCTGTCATTAGGGGAGTATTATTCCAACAGTGGACTAATATACGCTGATGATGATAATAAGTAGGGATTTCTATAAAACTCACCATGCCACAGCCATCCGTGTGCGTCCCAAAGTGCGCAGACGGCGACTCGTGCCGCTGATTTCCAATCGCTCTGCACACCATCTACGACTCTTAACCTGGAACAACACGATGCTTGTACATTCTGCGGAATAACCTATAGGGAATATTTCACTAGGTGTGCGATTACGCGAAAATCACTCATCCATAATTGACATGGATGGGTGAAAGCCATTTATATTTTTGTTTCTCCTTCGCACGCGTTGTGTCTGTCGTGGCCAAATGGTAGATTTGCTCACTTCATGAAATGCTCGAGAATTTCATAGAAATTCATTACCTGGAATATTCCCCTGTCTATTAGCCACATCATGATGTAATTTGGGCAGATCAATGAAATCGTTTCTTGAAATAGCAACTTTAATACTCGAACAAATCGTAAATCAATTCACCAAACTTGTGAAGGTCATAGAAATAAAAGAATCACGACAAATTAGCATGCTAAAAGTTAACATGCGTAAAACGTACGCGTGCCACTGCATGCCGCATGGGTCACTTTTTGTGGAGGAATTATTACTCATAAGCTAATTTAAATAAGGTTAAAATTTGTGCAAAGCAAAACTGGTTGATGATAGAATTTTTAGAAGAATTTGACGGAATGCCGTGGCATCTTTCGGGATGCCAGGGCAGGAAGTGATACGAAAGCCACCTCCATTAAAAAAAAAAATTAAGTTAATGGTAGATCAGCTGCCTTATTGTCTAACTTGAAATCGATTATCAGTTAAATTCAAATAGATTACCGTGGTACAATAAAAGTCCAGGCTAGGTTTCAAATGGCAAAAATGAATTGATCTCAATTATCAGTTGAGTTAGACAATAAAGCCCCAGGTCAAAAACCTCTAGTTATTTTCCAAAACGGTTATCAATTAATGAGGCAAGAACCAGACATCTCTCAGACATAATATTCTTGATTGGAAACAACAATTAGGTGAAGCCAATTAAAACTTATCTCGTACCTTTGGATGGAAGTTCTACAACTATTGTTATATTTGTCATACATTGCAAATAAAAGCGGCCAAGTGTAAGTCAGCCTCATACACGGAGGGTAAAGTACTAAAATATGGCATATAATTAAAAAAATAACAAGCAGCATTATAACTTTTTTTAGTGTCACACTAAGCTCAAAGGCATATTTATCTATCATACACTTCAACTTCGAACTTTTTTGACCTAGATATCAAAAGTGAGTTATTTAATACACAGAGTAGACACAAGAAATATTACGGTAGAAGACATACAGCAATTGCAAATATGCAAGAGATACAAAATGACAGAAAAAAACATGTTTTCAAAAGTTTATACTATTATTCAAAAAAAATTAAAGTCACGTGACTTTTTTTTAAATTAATTAGAGTCTACTTGGCCAGATTAATTTTTATCATTTAATTTTGTCGTTAGGTATAGTCCGTTGCCACGACGGCGTTTGGAACGCTACCCCAATACCCAACATACTTTCGAGTAAATTAACTCTTTACAATAAAATTCTACTAAATTACTATAAAAATCTATTTTTGTTAACTGTAAAGAATTCCTAAAAGCAAACTATATTGCATCAGGTTGTTCAGAAGGTATCGCATGTTTCTTTTAAGTAGGCATTACTACTTTGTATTCAACGAATTTATCTTGCCAGTACACTTTGGACGTTGGTAACTGTGACTCAATATCTATAATAACTAGGTAAATGTGATGTGACAAATCAATCACTTGTTATTCACTTAATTAATATCGCCAAGTGGACTTTGTACGCCGGTAACAGATACTCAACAATAATTATCCAAAGTGCAAGTCAAAGTAATAGAGCCCTGACATCAACAAGTCTAATCATACTATAGAATTATTTGTCTATCTTTCCCATTTTGATGTCTTGTATCTTTACTTGGCCGTTTTAGACGAAAATCTTGCGAAATATACATAAGTACGCATAATTAAAGAGCAATCTAATGGGTTTCACATAAAAATCACCTACGTCGCTTTAGGAATCCCTCAAGGCTCCATCATTGGCCCTGTGTTGTTCGTTTTATATACGGATGATCTGTGTTTATTTAATATAAAATTCGTACTTTCTGCAATTTATCTATATGTATGGACTAAGAGCTCACCTATAAAGCCTGTACACGTAGAATATGATGCTGCTGGTGTAAATAAGGACGATCAGCACAGCTGGTAGGAGGAAGGTGACTATAACGGGAGTCAGGAACCAAGTGAGCCATAGGCTGTATTCTGTGTCCACGTATTCAACTGAAACAAATTAAATTGTACTTGAGATTGGTAAATAGGAGAAGACACTAAGTTTATTCTACATTGGAAGAATGAATGTTGCCATAACCCGAATTTACACAGATGTGAAAAGGTTAAACGTAAAGATCTTATCAAACTTTTCGTCTTTTTTATCACCGTCGTTGCTAATTTTTACTACAATCATATTTGTTACAAAATAATAGAAGCAGCTAAGTAAGAGAAGTTGTCATGTTCAACTTAAAGTGCAGTTTTTGGAGCGCGCAAGGAACTTAAGATATTCACTGATAAGAGTTTAAAAATTTAATTTATTTGGCATCAGGAAAGAGCTGAGCGAAATTTATGTAAACAAACGTTTATTTTGAGTAGGACTTCGGTCAGACAGTTATCGACAGGACGCTACACTATCATATAAAGATAACGTGGAACCTTCACCCTTCATATCCTTTTGGTGAAAGTCATTTGTCATGAATTCATTTAGTTTGTTTGGTAAGCTAGAGCTAAGAGAGAGATATTATGTAATGCTTAAAATAACATTACATTTTTTTCTACAACGGGACGATTATCTTACACAATCTTCCAATTCAATTCAATTCCAATCCAATTCTTGAGAAAGAAACTCAGTTTTTTGGAAAAAATCTCCGGCGAATCGTAGGTAAATCTAATTATCGAATCGTGATTCGAAAGATTTTTTTTATATTTTCTCCGGATTTTGTTGAAAGTTTCAAAACGTTTGATCCAATTACAAACTCGCACTTGACCGATATCGCAATCAGCTGCAGCATCCGGGTGCCTTATCTGCGTCTATCGCCCGTCTGGGTTCATATTGAGAGATCAGACAAACTTCTACATATTCAACCTTATTCCCAGGAACATAGGAACTTTGAATTTAAGCTTGAAGCATGCAATAAGAACGAAATTAAATTTCGACTCTATGGTACAGACTTTATGAAACAAAATAGTGTTTATACGATGGCTGATTGGAGAGAAAATGTGTACCTATCACGCATCACGCGTAAGACGCGAGGCTTCCCCTTTTATCGCTCTGCACATAGGCTTTAAAAGCCTAATAGTTCATAGTTCGTAAATAATTAGCTAATGAGCTGATTGAGTGTGTGGATACAAATAAATGTAGAGACACGTAGTTTAGGTGAATCCAGACAAGTTATATGGTTGTCCCTTAGCTTTGTGGGAGTGTACAATGCACCTAGTTTAAAATTTGGTAAACTTTTCAAAATAAATAAATTTAAATATTAAATTAATAAATAAAATGTAGCCAATTTCGGCTCGTGGGTTCACTGATAATAAGGAGATAAAGAAAATTAAGAAAACCAATAAAGAAAATTCACATAGTAAGATTTCAATAGTTTATTACCTACAAGGATTCAATAAAAGCTATCAGTTTACCCCAGTAACCTCTGTTATATTTTATTTTCCGTCACAATAATTTATTGTTTATGAATCAATAAAATGAAAGTGTTGTGTTGGGACCTCAACTAAAAGGGTAAACATTAAAAAAAACAATTAAAAATGGGTTTTTTGGTGCTACATACTCATACAATTTTGGACACTAACTGCATTTTTATCATGAATAGACCTTCGTTTGAGAAAATCTCACGGTAAGTGAAGATGTGGCCGAAGGTCTATCGTGATGGTCTAGGTCTAGGCTCTAGATGACACATAGTCACTCTGGTCCAAAAGAGACCCAGGTATTAGGTAGTTAGCCGATTAATAAAAGCACGCAGCAGCGAGATTAAAACGAGATACCCTTAGAAGAACAAATGATAAAGGTGGAAAATAAACGCCTCAAGCCTCTAGTTAACAACCTACATTTTTAAAAAATGAGTTTCAAAACAAAGTAGGTATATATTGGTGTAAGTTATTTTACACGGTATCATCGGTGTAGAAGTTCCAAGCAATTATCTTTCATTCATCATTCTGTTTGGTCTCTCATTCGTTTTCGAACTCGAATTAGCATCGTTTTCGCTACGTTTAGGGGCCGTTTATTAATCACGCGAGGCTCGAAAGGGGGGGATTTGGCAAAAATCACGATCACATAAGGGTGTAATAAAATATCACGTGTATTTATTTTTTCGTCAAAAGCGCTATTTGCTCGGCATGCCTGTGGCCAGTTATTCTCTTATCATATCATGGTCCTTAATTTCAAAGTTAAGATAATATCCCAAAAAATTTAAGACTTTGTACATATATACAAATATAATACAGAAATTCAAGTGATTTTGATGTGTAGTGAGGTTTAAGACTAACCCGGGGGGGGGGGGTTTAAACCTCACTAGACATCACCAAGGCGGAGGGGTTAATCTTTTTTGATGCTGTTTTAGTGATTCAAGATTTTAAGAAGTTTATACGTATAACCGTGCGAAGCCGGGGCGGGTCGCTAGTTCATACATACATTCATGCGTTCATACATTCATGCTAGTCTTTGTTAACAAAATAAATCTAATAATCTAATTCAGTATAAATATTGCTGTGCAAAATGATCATAATAAGCTATCAATGGATGATGCACAAACCATTAGCGGATAAGACAAGCATTTAAGATAAATAGTTATGAAACATTTCTGATTACAGTTTCGTATTGATAACCTTTAACTCACGCAGCATGTTGGATTCGTGCAAAACGATGCAATCTAGTTAATTCTAGCTAAAGAGTCTTGTAGAGTTAAATTCTGATGTGACAAATGCAGAGATCTATTAATAAATAAATAATTCAGGACAATCCACACAGCATCATGTAGTATTCTAGTCCCAAGCCAAGCAGAGCTTGTGTTATGGGTAGTGACTGATATATTTAATACATATATACACATAGATAGATATTTAATAAATAAATAATATAATATTTAGGCTTTTTGATCGGACTCTTTTCGACACTTTTCATGAATACTTTAAATTTAATGTAGTGCGTTTGTTTTTACCGTCTTCATGAAAGGATGAGGTAGGTATTTTTATATGCGACTGTATTTTTTTGTTTATATTATGTGATACCTCAGTGGGATGATTTTCTTGTGCTTTTCATGTAAGTATATAAATTTGATCAAAATCTGACCAGTAGTTTTTGAGTTTTTCCTATTTGTTGACTACATTGTTATATTCTCATTTTTGCTACAAAAAATTTAAGTCTGCTTATAGTAGATATTTTAAAACACTGGGATTATATTACATTATTTATAGTGGAAAGTAACTTATTCTCGACTTATCTTGGTTACATCATGATGTCAATATTATGTTCACATTATTTCCTATACCTAATGACCGCAGTTATCTAGCCTAGCCTAACGTAATGCCTGACCTACAAACTTTGTAGAGTTTGCGTTCTAACTAAACGATGACGTGCTGAATACCAAATTCGTATATCATCATCATCATCATCAGCCTATATTAGTCCACTGCTGGACATATAGGCGTATATGATAAATAGATAATGCTTATTTTACGTGAAAGTTTGGATGTATTGATGTTTGTTACTCTTTCACGCAAAAACTACTGAATGGATCAAATCAAATCATTTATTTGACACAGTTTAACATGTAGTAATCAAAATGTATCCATAGACTCCCGATCTAGTAAAACTGTATTTCAGGAGTCAATGGCTTCTCCCATGTTATTGACATATTGTGTACCTACTTCACTACATAGTATAAAACAAAGTCGCTTTCTCTGTCCCTATGTCCCTTTGTATGCTTAAATCTTTAAAACTACGCAACGGATTTTGATGCGGTTTTTTTTATTAGATAGTGATTCAAGAGGAAGGTTTATACGTATAATAAAACCGTGCGAAGCCGGAGCAGGTAGCTAGTCTGGAATGAAACATAGTTTACTTGTCATCCCATGAATCAGTTCCAACGGTATAGAAATAGCCTTGAAATTTTCCGTAGAAACAGCGCGTGCGAAGCCGCGGATCGATACTAGTTCTATATTACAGTTTGACGGATTATTAGAATCTTTCACCTTTCTATTATTTAGTAGGATTATCTGCCTATGTCCAGCTGTGGGCTACGTACAAGTTGAAGATGCTAGCTTACGATGCATTTTTTTACAGCAAAACTAGCTTTGCAAGACTATCTTTGCTAATCCGAAGCTGCTAATGATGGTAATGATAACTCTGACAACCTTTTACGAATCATAATTGTTTTTTTTTTTCAACAAAACAAAGGCATTTAATTTTTTTAACACTGAATTAAATTTTACTTCAATTTATTGGAATGCAAATTTAAATTTGGAAGACGAATGTAAACAACTTTTCAGCCAGGGCGCGCGTGATACTGCAAGAAAGAGGTTTATTTTCTTTTCATTTTGACATTGACATATCAATGAGTTTCACGAGCATTGCCCTGCGGACAATGGAAAAGAACGAAGGGTTGGGGACCCTATATCCTTATCTTGAAATCCGGTATGATGTTACACAATTTCGGTGACAGTGGTTTATCGGGCAAATTCCACTGTTTGAACTACAGACAGTGATTTTTCACAGGCAAGCATAATGAGCTCTCTTTGCTCGTTTTTAAAATGAATCAATAAACAAGGAACCAATCAATATACGAAGAAATTCCCCTGACCTCAAAACCCCGGTCTACTATTTATTCAGGTAAATAATTCATTGGAATACAGCAAAGGGATCAAAGATCAAGTTGAAGGTAGACGAAGTATGTGTTTACCACCTGTTAGTCACTGACCACGCCGTTTGTTAGCAAAAAGCTGATCTTTAGACTATGTCCGTTTCACATTATTTAAACGATAACTTGTTCTCGTTTGTATTCCTAGAATCTAGCTTAGTAGGTTTCCTTAGAAATAGAGAATTAATATTAATATTCATCATCATCATCATCAACCTATATTAGTCCAATGCTTGCTGCGGACATACCTAGGCCTCCCCAAATGAGCGCCATAGCGCCCTGTCTTCAGCTTTGCTGCATCCAGCATCTGCCTGCTGTCTTTCGCAGATCGTCATCCCACCTGGCCGGAGGGCATCCTACACTACGTTTGCCGAGTCGTGGTCTCTACCCCAGAACACGTTACCCCAACGGTTATTAATATAGCTCAACGTGTATTGTCAAGAAATTTTAATATTTATTCCCAGTTTTCAAAAACAGCTTTGTGTAGATTGTTAAGCAGAGCTTGTGTTATTGGTGCGGATAGCTGATATACTTACGTAATACATTATACTACCTACATGATAGATATTTATATATATAAAACACCCAGATCACGTGAAAAAGAATCTGCAGATCGTATAAAATTTGTCCCAATGCGAGAATAGAACGCAACCTCTGGCGTCGTCGGCAGACCTTTACCCGCTGCACCACTGAGGTCGTTTAAAGAAAGAACAAGTTAAATATTAAACCGAATATTTTCAAGTTGACTTAATAAAATATCATGTGTAGGGTTAGGGTTGTAGGACCACAGATTGTGGTCACAATAACTCTACAAATTTATCGCGGCAGTGGGATGTTAGAGAATACCTAAATAAAAAATAATATGTCGATATAATTGTTTCTAAAATAAGAAACAAACAGTTTAACTCATTGGATTCATTCACAAGTTTTGTCAATACGACCTTCAACTATAAGATTTGGTAAGTTTATAAAAATGATGATAAGGAACAACACAGGATGTTTTTATAATTGTTGCCAAGTCAATTGCCGACCTGCACAATTATCAGCAATTAATATAAGTGAAAAAATATTACGTAATCCTAGACAATGAAGTGAGGAAGGTAAGTTTTTCAGGTACATGCCTTTGAGTATATTTAACAAGGTATTATAAAAAAAATCACGCCTTCAAATTCCGATTCTCGTTCTGACGTCGAATTTGAAATAATAAGGCCTTATTTTTATGTCAATAATTGTTCAACCTGAATGAAAAAATGGCGCTTTTAGTTTGAAATTACCCTGGCACAGACCCTACACAGGTTGACGTGACTCTGTACCATAACCTTTATTCTTGCGTAAATATGAGTCCTAGTATTTTTTAAGTATATCAAAAATGAAATGTATTGTATAATCCCCTTCAAATCTAACCTGACTCAATTAATAACTGTAACATAAAAAGTTTAAGTAAACTGTTTCATTCATAACAGCTTTGAATAGTTTCATAAACATCCTGTATAATGATATTAATTTAGTACAATAGGCCAAATGAAAGTGATAATAAGTTACTTGTAGAAAACTGCGACTTTGCTTATATTTTTAAGGTTCTAGAAAGTAGGTAGTATTGATATATTAAATTGAATAAGTTAATGTGTTTTAAATAACTATGAGTTGATTTCCGCGCGAGCAGTTTACGTTTATAGTTACCATAGCTATGGTAACGGGCGTAAACTGCTACTATGTATAGTACCTAACGATAATAGGTAATCTATGTATACAATTTTTAGATATATATATGTAGAGATAATCCACACAGCATCATTTAGCCCCAAGCTAAGCAGAGTTTATGTTATGCGTAGATACTTGATGACTGATATACTTAATACAATTCATTTCATAGATATTTGATAGATGCCTCAAGATCAAGAATTTTCTTCCTGGGCAGGTATAAGGTGAAACAGGCATAAGTACTACTTATGTCTAAAAACCTACTTATTAAAGGTTATAAGTGTTATACAGACACATAAGCACAACCTACATATTACTATATGACTTTGAAAGTATGTTTGTGTAACAGCTATTGTTTTGGATGTGATAAAACACCAGATATGACTATCTGGCGCTGTGAGTATTTTGATTTACGGTCAGTTAGTTTGGCCTTCAAATAGGCTTATTTTTACAAATGTTATGTAATTCATTGACATTGACAGCCAAAATATAAGAAGGGCAGGAGGTCGAACATCATACTACTACTAGAAATTTGAAATTGTTGATGGATTGATAACTATTAACATATTTATCGCGTTTATTAATCTATTTTACTTACTAGAAAATTCATATTCAAGTTTATATTGTATTATCTGGATTGGCCTTCTTCTCTTCTAGCCTACAAAACATACAAACTTAAATAATACAACACCTTTACATCGTCTGTCCTTTATAAAAGTTTTCAATTCTAATTACATAAATAGAAAAGTATTCCTGACATTATGCAGCCACCGCAAGCTAAACGACATTTTTTGCAAGAGGACCTTTACAAGGTTAAAATCCTCATAATGAGACCACCTTAGGCTTGTTTCACAGGCATAGATCATCGGAGGGTGTTATTATGGAAATATGTAGGTACAAAGGTATCAAGTCTAGTTACATAAATAGAAAAGTATTCTTGACATTATGCAGCTACCGCTAGCTACACCACATTTTTGCAAGAGGACCTTCGCAAGGTTAAAATCCTCATAATGAGACCACCTTAGGCTTGTTTCACAGGCATAGATCATCGGAGGGTGTTATTATAAAAATATGTAGGTACAAAAGTTTTCAATTCTAGTTACATAAAAAGAAAAGTATTCCTGACATTATAAAGCTACCGCTAGCTACACCACATTTCTTGCTAGAAGACCTTCGCAAGGTTAAAATCCTCATAATGAGACCACCTTAGGCTTGTTTCACAGGCATAGATCATCGTAGGGTGTTATTATGGAAATATGTAGGTACAAAGTTGTCAAGTCTTGTTACATAAATAGAAAAGTATTCCTGACATTATAAAGCTACCGCTAGCTACACCACATTTCTTGCTAGAAGACCTTCGCAAGGTTAAAATCCTCATAATGAGACCACCTTAGGCTTGTTTCACAGGCATAGATCATCGTAGGGTGTTATTATGGAAATATGTAGGTACAAAGTTGTCAAGTCTTGTTACATAAATAGAAAAGTATTCCTGACATTATGCAGCCACCGCTAGCTACACCACATTTTTTGCAAGAGGACCTTTACAAGGTTAAAATCCTCATAATGAGACCACCTTAGGCTAGTTTCACAGGCATAGATCATCGGAGGGTGTTATTATAAGAATATGTAGGTACAAAAGTTCTCAATTCTTATTACATAAATAGAAAAGTATTCCTGACATTATGCAGCTACCGCTAGCTACACCACATTTTTTGCAAGAGGACCTTTACAAGGTTAAAATCCTCATAATGAGACTACCTTTCACAGGCATAGATCATCAGAGGGTGTTATTATAAAAATATGTAGGTACAAAAGTTCTCATGTCTAGTTACATAAATAGAAAAGTATTCCTGACACTATGCAGCTACCGCTAGCTACACCACATTTCTTTTAGGTAGGTTCTAGGTTAAAATCCCCATAATGAGATCACTTTAGGCTTGTTTCACAAGCATAGATCATCGGAGGGTGTTATTATAAAAATATGTAGCTACAAAAGTTCTCAAGTCTAGTTACATAAATAGAAAAGTATTCCTGACATTATAAAGCTACACCACATTTTTTGCAAGAGGACCTTCGCAAGGTTAAAATCCTCATAATGAGACCTTTGGCTTGTTTCACAGGCATAGATCATCGAAGGGTGTTATTATGGAAATATGTAGGTACACCTGTCTTGCCCTGTCACCTGCCAGACGAGTACCGAACTAGCTCATCAAGTGTCCACATTTATGGTCTTTGTGAATGATCTATAGGTTGATATTTTGCTTATTTGGCCGGGTTCGATTAACGGACAAATGTTTATACATTCTTTAAATTTTCATTCAGAGGTTCTGTGTGTTTTTTTATGTAATAAGAAGATATAATAAGAAATATAAATCTAGTAATTTTTGTATTAGGGAAATAATTCAGTCACCGAATAACATAACACAAGCTTTGCTTAGCTTGAGGCTACATAATGCTGTGTGGATTTTCCAGCATTTTTTTTATTGTTGTTGTTTTGTTTACTTGCGTGTGACGTCACACTAGTCATAATGACAAGCGCTATTATAGAACCAGCATTTTTGGCACGTTAGAAACATTGATGTTTATTGATAACTAGCGACCCGCCCCGGCTTCGCACGGTTTTATTATATGTATAAACCCTCACTTGAATCGCTCTATCTATTAAAAAAACCGCTCCAAAATCCGTTGCGTAGTTTTAAAGATTTAAGCATACATAGGGACAGAGAAAGCTACTTTGTTTTATACTATGTAGTGATAGAGCAGGGGTAGATCTTTCGCATATATCAATCAATGAGTGTGCTTCACAGTTTATAAATTAAAAAATAATTTAATAATTTTAAAAGATTTTCCAGAATTAGTCTAAAAGCCTATTGCAAATTCGTTGTGTAATTAATTATTTAGTTATCTCAAAGCAGGTAAACAACTGGATGAGGAAATTGCTAGTTGCGGTTTACCAGGCGGACTTTGGACATTGACTTTATTAGAATCGAATGTATGTATTTATTGAGCCCCAACTTATTAATAATAATAACAGATAAAAATAGAGATGTCTGGAGAATTTATAATCGAGAACAAAAATCTACTTTGGTTTGCTGAGTATAAGCAAGTATCTAAGTACCTACTTCATCCATTCGGATTTTTTAACTAAATAGAAGATGATATATACTTTTATTTCTAACTCAAAGACATATATACAAAATACAAGGAAAAAATACAGTTACAGACATTTAAAAAGTTTTTATAACAGTATGCAGTTGCTTAGTCACAAAATGGTCACTGTCTCAGCATTTATGTCTTGTTTTGTAATGTTTTAGTTGCGTCACTTTTTTAGGAATCAGTTACTATAAAGTTCCTGCGTATTTTACACGAAATATAGCATATAGCATAAAATTGCTTAGCACAAACTGAATTATGGCTGATTTGGTAATGCGGTTTCAAGCTATCAAGTTTTATTCACCCTGTAATAAGACTGCAAAGGTTTGACTACTCTTACTCTACCAATATTTTATCCATTGTTACAATTTGTTTATAAACTTGTACTAGACCCGACTAAGTTTTCGGATATTATCAATTTTCCCAATTTTTTATAATATTATACTGATATTCCTAATTTCCTTATGAATCTTCTACAAAATATTAGACAACTTATAATATTACCAATTAAGTTAAATAAATGATTAACTTATGTGGTATAAAGTCGTTCTGAAGTTATAGCTCATGATGTGGCCAAGGGAAACAGGGATTCATTTTTATTTATATAAATAGACTATTATGTTAGATCAAAATGTGTTTCCCGTCTGTTTACAAGGAGGATAATAATTATTTTACGTTTCATAATTACCGGTAGGTACTAATTGTAATTTACTCCACGTTTAAATAATACCATACCATACAGCTTGGTGCTGTATGGTATCACTAACAAGCTAAGAGCTTGTACTATGGATACTAGAGGTAGATAATTGATATCACTATCAGTATAAAACAGAAAGAGACATTACTATGTATAAAACAAAGTCGCTTTCTCTGTCCCTATATCCCTATGTCTCTTTGTACGCTTAAATCTTTAAAACTACGCAACGGATTTTGAAGCGGTTTTTTTTTATAGATAGAGTGATTCAAGAGGAAGGTTTATACGTATAATAAAACCGTGCGAAGCCGGGGCGGGTCGCTAGTACTTAATAAAATTATGATACATAGAGATTTGTTGATAGTATTTAGCACTGAAAGAAGAATACTGGTAGCATATTAGCATTACTTAGTACCTAGTAGGTACTTACCCATTCATCGACTACCTTGTGCCTGGTTTCGATACACGGTACAGTCAAACTCAGAAAGGGCATGATGAGTATGGTAATTCTGAGAGCGTATATAGGATGCCACATAACGAAGCCGATGAGGGTGATTAGGACTCCTAGGTTTTTAGAGTAGGTAGATTTTTTGAATTTCGAATATTTTTTTCTTCCTATTTATGTTTGTATTCACGCGCTTTGTAGCTGCACTTTAGGGTGTTTTTCGTGGAGTATTCATGCCAATAAGTCCTTGGAAATTTTAAAACTAAATAAAAATATTGAAGAAGACATGAAGAAAAACATTTTTGGTTTGTTTCATTTTTGAAAAGAAATCAAAGAATGTAAATCGATAAATTATTCAAAACTTTCCTAAAACAAAAGTTTTTTTTGGGTTAGCACATAAATGTAACGTGGCCCTGTATAAAATAGAATTTCCGGGAGTCAATATTTCCTCTGTATATTTTGGCTACACTTAGTCTTAGATCGATCTGAAGCTGACTGTACGTTGATATATGCTTTTATTTGTACTTTAGCTTTTTTTATATTAGCTTTTTTTCAGGGATACTATAGGCAGTTATTAGAGAATTATCAGATTCAGACCAGTACCCACCTTCTTCTGGACAACTCCAAGATACAATCTGTTCTTAACGTGATTTTATTGCATTATGCAACATTATGTTTACCTACGAGTTCAAAGAGTTAAGTCAAAACACTTAAAAAACAAAATTCAATAAAAATAGATAAAAGTTTAATGCAGTAGTTAAGACATGTGAATAGCTTCAGCATAAGATAAGTTATCGCTTTAAGTTTTATAAATATCATTTCGGTAGGTACTCTCTTAAGGTTAAGACGACAGTAGGTATTGCCTAAATATTACCAATTAGTTCACGGCTGGACATTGATTTACTTCCTCTAATGAGCCGCATAGCGTCCTATCTTCACCAAAATAATATGTAAAATAAAAGAAAAAAAACTCTTGATTTTTCTTTTTTTCTTTTCCTGTTCGCTTTTTGATCCTGTGAAGATTGTCAGGTAAGAATCGCTCTTGAGCGATAAGACCGCCAATTGTCGCTTAGTTTATAAGTTGTTTTGTTGTTAAAGTTTCAAGTTTTTTCACCACCCCGTCTGCTTGAGCCTATTTTCGCGACCGGTGATCCACCGTTTTGATAAACATATTTTTTACTGTAGAATAGTTTTAGAATATTAGTGTATATTAGTGTATTTTTTTAATATAGTAAAACATGTATTTTTAACGAGAATGTAAATAAATAAAGTAATTTTAATAATGTAATGCTTGAGAATTCACTCAGCATCATCTAGGCCAAAGCTAAGCATAGATTGTGTTATGGGTACTAGAAAATTGATATACTTAATACATAATCTACATAGACAGCTATTTTTAAACATTGAAAAGACCCTGAACAATTGTTTGCAGATCGTACAAACATTTGAATTACAGTCCCGAGGTGCAGTTTGCCCGTAACCCGCAATAGGTCGAAAATGGCCAAAATCTACTTTAAAAGTTGTACCCGATTAAAAAATACAAAAATATTTATTTCAATAACTTAATGTAGTTACATCAGTTTTAAACTGTTTCAGATTCCTTTTTAAGTAAATAAATTACCTGTGTTAGGGAATCTCGCTCTTCACTATCACTACATGGTATAAAACAAAGTTTTTTCTGTCCCTATTTCCCTGTCCCTTTGACTGCCTAAATCTTTAAAACTACGCAACGGATTTTGATGCGGTTTTTTTTAATAGATAGAGTGATTCAAGAGGAAGGTTTATACGTATAATAAAACCGTGCGAAGCCGGGGCGGGTCGCTAGCCAAAAATAAATTAACTTAGTAAAGTAGATTAAGTTTAAGTTATTTTAAAGTTATGTTAAAGTTTAATAGAACTATGGTAATTAATATTTATTATTTATCCAATATCCTATTATCTTTTATGAGACAGAAAAGTACTCACCAGTTATTAAAGTACAACTGCATCCAGTTTTCTACGCTCAACATTTTTAACAATTATATGTAGGACAGGAAAGTGGAGGCAGATTTTGTACAAAGAAAGTGGCATTAACTCCTTTTTTTAGCAAGTCAATTATGTAGTAGGTTCGATAACATTTCAAGGTTAACCTTTCCTTGACCTCCGTAAACCGGTTAATCAGCATGCTGACGAAAATGAAAACAGATTCGTTTTCATCAGAGACAGTTGGAGAACTCTTGACTCTGATGGCGTCGAGGGTTAAAAAGATCGATGTTAACCCTCGAGGCAAACAGTGGCTCTATGGTAGTATAAGTACCGTAGTCTCAAACGGATGAACCAAATTTGATTTCGTAAACAGTTTTTTTTCTCGAAAAATTAGCTCTACACTTGACATACTCGTATGTAGGTAATTTAGAATTTTGCGCAAGTTTGTTCGTTCAAATAAAAATAAGAAAGCAAATTGTTCTAGAATAATGTGTCAGAATAATAATTAAAGAATTTTTAGAACAAATCACACCTACAGCAGCACTAGTCTGCAGAAAAGACTCAAAAAAATTCCGCAAATATTCGGTGAGTCCACTCTGTAACCCCTAGTAAAAAGCGATAAAAACACATAAAATCTAAAAAATTACAAATAAATCTTCATCGAGTTATAGGTAAATAAAGAAATACATACGATAGAAAATCCCCATATAGAAGCCAACCACAGCAATAGCTATCTTCACGAAATCATTCGTAGTGTCCTGATCGAATTTCTTCAGTAAATCACTCATTATGTACGTTTTAACCGGCCGCGCGTCACACTCTGTCTCTCCCATCACTAAAACTCCAAATATTACTTAAAAATAAAAAAGTCCCGATAACCCACGACACTAGAGATAGCTATCGTTAATGCATACGTTCAGTGCATGCGTTTATAATCTCACGATATTTGAATATAATAAAGTTATATTATAAACAAACGCGTTCGGTTGACGTGGTGCGTAATCAAGTAATGAGAGTGTAGCGCTCATCCCTTGTTGATTAGCGGTGCGCATGCGGCTTCGCATGTAACGTTTGTGATACTTTGAAGCTTGAAGCTATTAAGGGGTTAAACACACGAGCGCCGCCGTCACCTAATTTCTATTTGAAATAATTCTAAATCATTCTAAATAAGCTTTTTTAATGCCTTTGTTATTGTTTTATTTTGTACTAGTATAAATTTAAATAAAAATGCTGGACAATCCACACAGCATCATCTAGCCCCATGCTAAGCAGAGCTTGTGTTCTGGGTACTAGATGACTGATATCTTAATACAATAAATTACATAGATCTTATCGTACTTCTTACTATTATAATAAATGGGAAAGTCTGTGTGAATGTTTTATATAAGTAATCTTTGTAACTACTTAAGTTATTTAAATGAAATTTGGTATGTAGATAGTTTGGGACCTAGAATAGGACATAGGCTATTTATTATAAATTGAAATTTTAACCTATAGGGGGTTAAATAGTGTTTTACAGTTTGTATGGAAAATATTTTTTCCTTGGTTCGATTCACTCAAAACTCGGTATAAACAAACTATGGAGTGAATAATTAAACACGTATTTTTAATTTTTACACAAAACCCCTAGGGGGCTTGCATTAAATTTCTCAAATTTGTACGAAAAAAAAACTCTGGTTCGCGGGCGAAGCCGCGGGGCGCATCTAGTATTTTATAAGCCCGGGGCTTCGTACTTGTAGCTTCTATGAAAACGTTACATTACATGGCTAATTATATCCCTATGTTATATGAGATGAAATGTAGCATGTTTTATTCCACCTATTCAAAATTTCAGCATCGGCGTTCAGTAACAAACATCCATACATCCACACAAACTTTCTCGTTCAGAAACTAAGTTAATTAGTAAAAAAGAATTGAAAAGGATAGTATAAGCAGAGATGCAAAAATAGATTTTGGTGGCGAAAAACACGAGATGCAACGATCAAAGAAGAGTTTTCTTAAACCATGTCAGAGATGTCTTTATTTACTGTTTCTTGTTGTCGGTTGATGACCCACCCACTGTCAAAATATTTTGCTATTTGATTTACTTGCTTTATATACTTCATACATAGTATTAAACAAAGTCGCTTTCCGCTATCTATCTGTGTGTCCCTCCCTATGTATGCTAAGATCTTTGAAACTACGCAATGGATTTTGAAGCGGTTTTTTAAATAGATAGATTGGTTCTAGAGGTGGGTTTAAATGTACAAAAAAACCCGTGCGAAGCCTGGCGGGTTGCTAGTCACTTCATAGTATAAAATAAAGTCGGTTTCTCTGTCCCTATGTCCCTATATCCCTATGTCCCTTTGTATGCTTAACAACTGATTTAGAAGCGGTTTTTTTAATAGATAGATTGATTATAGAGGTAGGTTTATACGTATAATACATCCGTACGAAGCCGGGACAGGTTGTTAATAAAATGTTTCTTCTTTAGTAACGATATAATAGTTAAGATATGGAAGAGCAATGTCTCTAATACAGGTATCCTATAGGCACTTAAAAGGAGGTTCCGAGCACATTATAACATTCTGAAAATGAAAATAAACATTTTGATTTGTATTGTCTAATTTTTTTGATACACTAGCGACCTGCCCCGGCTTCGCACGGTTTTAATAATAAAACCAAGATTCAAGAGGAAGGTTTATACGTATAAACGTATAAACCTTCCTCTAGAATCACTCTATCTATTAAAAAAATCGCTTCAAAACCCGTTGCGTAGTTTTAAAGATTTAAGCATACATAGGGACATAGGGACAGAGAAAGCGACTTTGTTTTATACTATGTAGTGATAAGTAGCTTAATGTTTTATCAGGCCTATGATAAAGGCAGGATATAAGTTTACACTGTTTATTATTTTACCTATAGGATGCGACAAGATCGTAATTAATTTACAAAAAGCTTTACTTGTTCTGATCGTTTTAAATAGATTTCGTGCCAAAGGGGCAGGTGTTTACATGCAATAACTAGCTATTAGATACTTGATCGTTTACGTGTAGAACATATAAAAATAGAATGATGTGTGGGTCACACAGCATTATCTAGCCCCAAGCTAAGAAGAGATTGTGTACGGGATAACTGATATACTTAATACAATACATTACAAAGATACCTACTATTTACTACACATAGAAAACACCCAGAATCCTGGAAAAAAATATCTGTAGATCGCAAAAACATTTGTCCCAAGGCGGGAATCGAACCCGCAACCTCCTTCGTCGCAGGCGGACCATTCGCCCGCCGCGCTACATCGGTTGTCAATCAATACAATACATTAAATATACCTGTCTGATAGAGCAAAGAGACCGAATACATAATCAAGAAGTTAGCATTACTCTTGACTATGAAATTCATGGTATCACAACGAAGGCTCGCTAGTATGGAATAGAATTGAGGCCTATAAATGCAGCGATCTGCGACATACCTATCTAAATTAGGTTACTAATATGTTTCTTCCACCGCTGTTCCCTAAAAATATCTATTGAAAAATACTTTAAGTTTTTTTAGATTCTATATTATGACGACAGATATGGCTCGGCGGGCGAAAGTCACATCAGTTATCCAGTACCCATAACACAAGCTTTGAGTAGCTTACTTTAGGGCTAGATGGTGCTGTGTGGATTGTCCAGTATTATTTATATTTATAATAAATACAAATCATAATCAACGTTCTAATAAAATAAGGAAAACCTTCCGACTATAGATCCATAATAATACTTACAAGTTAATTTGTAGGTACGGAAAATCAAGGTAAATTAAATGATATTCTAACAGGAAGAACTTGCCAATTTTTATCTGTGTTACCCATTAAATGTTATTATATGGAATAGCATGAATACGCTATAATTATGTTATAATTTATATTTATAAAAGAGAAAACTCAAGAGATCTCTATAACTACAAGAGGTACTTCGCTGAAATTTTGCATGGAGATTCCTTTTAGGATGTAGGAAAAATGGTGTCAATGGAGTTTTACTAAAGTTCACGCGAATAAAATCGCGAGCGAGTCAGCTAGTACGGAAATATTACATGTTTATATACATTTGGCCTCCTAGGAATTTTCTACATTTGACAAGAAAAAAATAATTTTCCAAACCGGCTCAGGCGTCTAAAAGTAATCGGAGAAAGACATACATAAGAAGTCCGACGAAACCTCTCTTTTGTTTAGAGTCTGTTAAAAATTAAACATAAAATATGTCAGAATTTCTCATTTAACTCGTCACACCGTCTTTAAATAAAAAACAATATAATACTAAAAACTTTTCCTAGACTTTTATACAGGTCAAAATTCAAGAAAGGCAATCAAAACACACAAAGTGGTAAGGTTAAACAATTTTAGGTGTAAACTTTCACACTGACGACAGCCTTTGTTCAAGTTTTTAAGTGATCAGTAGGTATTTGGTACCGAACTAAGACAATGGGCAATTCTTATGTCCTTATTCGGCCCACTCAACATTTGGGACCATGTTACTGGGTGATTATTTTTACGGTGTAAACAAATGTATTGTTTGGTTCGCTTATTAGCGAGTCTTCTCCAGTCGGTGGATTCAACGTTTTTGTTATTATTCTTAGTGCGTAAGCCCTGAAGGTAATTTCTACGAAACAAAATATTATCATAAATATTTTGGTACGGGTATTTATTGCGTTTATTTACCTATTTTCCCGACGACGACGTTTCTACAGTTCTACACTCTGTCGTATTAATATATATTTGGTTGAAACACTAATTAAAGGCTATACGACCGATGTGACATGGGGCAGTGGGCGAAGATCCACCTACAACGCAGGAGGTTGTGGGTTCGATTCCCACCTTGGGAGAAATTTTTGTACGATCTGCAAATATTTGTTCCGGAACTCTGGGTGTTTTCCATGCATGTATTATAAAATTCTATATATATTATGTAGTATACGTATTAAGTACATCAGTCATCCATCATAAATTCATAACACAAGCTCTGCTTAGCTTGGGGCTAGATGATGCTGTGTGGATTGTCCAGCATTATTTATTTACAAGTCCGGTTTGAAGTTCCATGGATAAGTTTGAGGGTATTTTTTATCAACGGTGACGAAGTTCACTAAACTGTATGCATGCAGTAAGGTTTCATAGTTACATGAGCGGATTTTCATTTCGCCAACAGCTAGCATGAGTCATTTTCTACATTAATTTAATTATCAAATCAAATAGCGTAGTTTCCTTGCGTGGTTCGATGACGCAGATGCTTCCCAACTAAGTAGTATTCTAGTTGGTTCCTATTTAAAGTCTGTATTCAACACTTTAACTTTTGTTTAATATAATTTTTGTGAACCTTTTTTTACAATGTATATCTCTTTCGATATTGTAACCATTTGTTTATGCGTTATGTTATTTAATTTTTATGGATATGTTTTACAACATAAGTTAGTAAGTAATAATAATTAATCATTGGATTCGATTTTTGTCCTTTTTCGAACTCGAACTAAAACATTTAGCTACGAATGAATAAAGTAGATAAGCGTTGTTGAAGTTGGTTTATTTTTGTAGTTTGTACGACTGTTACACAGTTTGATTACGAAAAGTTTTCGAAAACTCGACAGACTCTAACTTCTACATCACGTTATCACGTATCTACGAAAAGATACAAATACAATTTTTCCGTCAAAATATTAATCGTCAAATCTCTTAAAACAAATTAAAATAAAGTTTTTAAGGAACAATGTAACTACGGTCTACAATCATGAAACTATACTACCGCGGTACTCCCGCCGCGTCAAACTTTAAAACTTCAAAC
This sequence comes from Eupithecia centaureata, assembly GCA_944547425.1. NCBI lineage: Eukaryota > Metazoa > Arthropoda > Insecta > Lepidoptera > Geometridae > Eupithecia > Eupithecia centaureata. The sequence continues at coordinate 4,880,335 of OX155698.1, forward strand.
TTCCTCTTTATACATAACTAGCTGCGCCCCGCAGCGTCGCCCGCGGGGAAATTTATTTATTTGTCAAATATCATATTTTTCTCGCCGTAAAAACCATCCTTGAACTTCAACGAACATTTTAAAAAAAGATTTGGCCAAATTGGTCCAGGCGTTGTTGAGTTATGCGCTTACCAACACATTTTGCGATTCATTTTTATATTATAAGATAGATGCTGCAAGGCGAGAAATGACGAAATGGAAAGAGATGAAGACTTGTCGTCATTGTAAACTATGTGCCTGTCTATTACCCTAAGTATCATTGTATTAAGTAACTAGCAACGCCTCGCGGTTTCACCCGCGTAATTCCCGTTACCGTGGGAATTCCGGGATAAATAAAGCCTATGTGTTATTCCGGACTCTGTGCCAAATTACATCCAGATCCGTTCAGTACCTAGTTTTTGCGTGAAAAAGTAACAAACATCCATCCATCTATACTTTCAAACTTTCGCGTTTATAATATTAGTATATTACCTTAAGGCTCAATCACTGAAGTACATCTAATGGAATATTTAGGTGTTAAAGGTCTACAGCTCTATAATAAATTACTCATAAATTACTTACCGCTATAAGATGATTATAGAAAGACTAGTTTTTTAGGCGTGCGCGAGCTGCAAGCAGCTCGCGTCGGTTGTGTAGACTGTTTATTTTGCAATTTTATTACCCTTATCGTAACCTACACCCACGTATTGTTCGAAATCGATACCCATGATGGTATTTTGCGATTAAAAAATGTCAGCCATTTTGGATTTCAAAATGGACGTCTTTATCGTAATTATCGGGTTGTAGTTATTCGAAAACGATACCCATATGAGGGATGTGCGGTCACACTGCGCGGCTCGCTACGCTCGCCTTGCAGTGTGACGGGAAGCGCGGCTCGCTTCGCTCGCCTTGCTGGGTCTCGGACGTCGCATTGCGGTTCGCTTCGCTCACCGCAATACGACTCCGCTCGTACTACCACACTGCGCGGCTCGCTACGCTCGCCTTGCAGTGTGATGGGAAGCGCGGCTCGCTTCGCTCGCCTTGCTGGGTGTCAGTCGTCGCATTGCGGTTCGCTTCGCTCACCGCAATACGACTCTGCCCATGCTACCACACTGCGCGGCTCGCTGCGCTCGCCTTGCAGTGTGACTCGAAGCGCGGCTCGCTTCGCTCGCCTTGCTGGGTGTCAGTTATCGCATTGCGGTTCGCTTCGCTCACTGATATACGACTCCACACTGCGCGGCTCGCTTCGCTCGCCTTGCAGTGTCGGATCGCGGCTCGCTTCGCTCGCCGCTCCCGCCGACATCATATTCGAAATCCTCACCCCCGAGTTAGTCGAAAACGATACCCATATCGATTTTTTTGGTCGGGAGGGGGTTCAGGGGGGGCAGCGGCGGGGGGTCACAGCACGGCTCGCTTCGCTCGCCGTGCTGCGACTCCCCCTCCGCTGCCCCTCCTGAAGCCCCCGTAGTCGCATCGCGGCTCGCTTCGCTCGCCGCGATGCTCCCAGTGGGGGGGGGGGGTGGTCGTGGGGGTCGTCGGGGGGAACGCAGCACGGCTCGCTTCGCTCGCCGTGCTGGTTCCCGTTGTCGCATCTCGGCTCGCTTCGCTCGCCTCGATGCTCCACCCCAAAAAAAACCCTAAAAATGGGTCAAAAAACGGTTTTTTTTAAAAAAAGGGGGTCTGGGGGTGCAAAGGGGTAAAACTTTTTTTGGCTTCCGCAACTATTCGTCCTCCTCTACGCGACTGTGAAAAGATTTTTTTTCCATCGCGAGCCGTTCGGGAGATACGAAAGGGGGTTTTAAAAGGGGTCATGGGGGGGGGGGTCAATTTTTTTTTTCTTCCGATTAGAGACTAAACCCTCTATACGATCCCGCCATCCGAAATCCTCCATCGCTCCTTCATCCGGGAGCAATTCAAAAGCGGGGGGTCTCGGGGGGTGTTGGGGGTCAAAAAAATTTCACCCCCCACAATGGTTTCTAACCCTCTACACGACCCCACAAAAAAATCTGACCCACCCCCCTACACGGCCGAAGAACCCCCGGGGGGTCATGGAGGGGGTTCGAAATTTAAAAAAGTCGGAATTTTCCCATACTCACCCCCACCTCCCCTACACATTTCCGTAAAAAAAACCATACCTCCCCATCCACCAACAGGGAGAACAATTATGTCAGTGAGTCAGTCAGTCAGTGGTTATCGAGCTTTATATAATATAACTAGTATTTTTGGGTGCGGGCTCGCTTCGCGAGCCCCCCTCCTACCTCCCCCCGCAAAAATTTTCATTCCATCTATCACCGTCTCTGAGAAAAATCAACCTTTGCGTTTGCCCCCTTTTGAGGGGGAAGGAGGGGGAAATCTCGAAAAGTTGGAATTTTCCCATACTCACCCCCACCTCCCCTACACATTTCCGTAAAAAAAACCATACCTCCCCATCCACCAACAGGGAGAACAATTATGTCAATGAGTGAGTCAGTGAGTGGTAATCCACCTTTATATAAGTAAATAAATAAATATTGCCTTGTGATTAAAATACTACAGATTTTCCTCTAGCTTGTTTCATAGATCTTGTTAGGAGTTGTGAAAGGATATTCAATTCGTCTTTCTTAGGTCAATGGCAAACAGGTCATATCTTTTTTTTTTTTTTTTTTTAAACTTATTTTGATTTTTTTTTTATGAGTGATTTAAATCATTGTAAGTAGATGAAAGATTTATATTATTCTTAATGAAAGGGATGATAAAAGAAAGTCACTAGCTGCGTCCCGCAGCTTTGCCCGCATGGAAATTTATTACCTCTTGGGGTAGTTTTGTAAAATTGGGTTAACTATATAAACCTATGTATTATTTTAGATTCTAAACTATCTACTTCTCAAATTTCTTTCAAATAAATTTAGTAGATACGGAGATATGTTATCCAAACATTCACTGAAACTTTCACATTTAAGTATTATATTTAAGGATTTTACATAGGAAAAAGAAAAATATATTTGTTTTAAACAGCAGAAAAAAACGTCTAATGTAGTCAGTAAACATTTTGTCTTATCATTGGCTAGTGGTTGGATTGGTCCTTAGGTTATATTTTAAAATTACTAAGACTGCAATTTAATTGAAATCAAAATAATAATCTGCCAATACTTCAACAACCAAAAATAAATTAAAAATACCTACTACTTTTAAAGACAAGATTTTGAATGTTCAGAGCTTATTCATAAGAGACTATTTAAAAACAAATTTGATTTGATTGGATTTGTATGAATCATACATGTTTCATGTTAAGTATTTCTGAGAGCTTTTTCCTCCTTTTATTAATGAAATTTACAAGAATAACCAGCAGTAAATTATAAAAAGAAAAGGTCCTAGAGATTAGCCACATTACAAAAAGTAGCATGAAAAGAATGTTCTAAGCTGTTTATTTAAAGTTCACTGAGTAAATGTACTTCTATAACCCAATGTTTTATGTTAAAATGATGAAATTCTTGGAAATTCCCACATATAAAATGGATTTATATGGTTTCTTAGCCTGAGTCAAAAGTGGGTATTTAAGCTCAAATAATAATGCTTACGCATCGAAATTGAAGGACAGTATTATAAAAATGCTCACCGATCATATCATAGAAGCTTGGTGTGTAGTTGTCCATGAAATCAGATAGATAACTCATCTTCAAAGTTAATCACTAAAAGTTCCACTTTAAGTACACAAACCGAGTTTCCGGTAGAATTTCGACAGAAGCTATATAATTTAGCAAATAATTTGATGAATCGAAAGATCAAATAACGCTTTGTTTACATAATTTTTTGCAATATCAGCAAAATAATAGCCTTTGTGATTGGATTGATTTTCTTTGCTTGCTATTTTGTAGAAATTCCATGAATTCAATGTTTTTCTGTCAGATTCGAAATTAGACAATGACTTTGACATACTTTCACTTTTGATATGAGTTATATCTCTTACTCCATATTAGATCTGCAAACCAGATGCAGAGCCATAATCAAGAAGTCGAAGTCGAAACAGATCTGTACCAGCATAATGTTATCTCTAAAATTAACTTATTACTGAATTATATTTTGTAGATAGATAAATAATAAATGACATATAAGTAGCCTCGAAAATTTGCATAGAAATAACGCGTGCTAAGCCGCCGGTAGATGCTAGTTTTTTATAATTGTAAGATAAGGCCGGAAACATATTTACGTGTCCCAGCGTGTCGCAATGCTTTCTGTCGCAGCGGTGAGTGTGCACACTATCGTGGCGCGACACGAGGTATCATGGCCCAGTGTTGCCATATATACAGATTTATCTGTATCTGTAGAGAATTTTGACCACAAATGTAGCCAAATCTGTAAAACTTATATTCAGATTAATACAGATCACATCCCCCCTCCCCGCACTCCCGGTTAACTTCTAACTTTATAGACAGGCAGTTAGATATATCCATGAAGTTTGCGAACAATTATGTATATATAAGCAGTATCTCTGTAAAAAAATATATTTAGAGGTAACTTAGCGATGTTTTTCTATAGAGTCAAATTGGATTAATCTTGTTTTGACTCTCATAACTCACTAGCTAGTATCCTTAACTTTTGATTGCTATCAAAAACAATTAAAAACTTTGATGTTATTAAACTTTAAAATTCATTTACCGTTTGGTACAAACGTGAGTTTTGGGACTCACGCCACCTTAATGTATTTCAGGAACCTGTTTGTGTTGTCAACGTGTTGTCCAATGCTTAAAATCATATTGGTGACCATTACTCAAACCTACCGATCATATTTTGTTTAACATTAACACTCCTTCTATGACTATAAAACTTTGTGGACCGGACACTGGCAAATTTAATAAAAAGTAAAACAAGAAACCATTTAGGATTATAGATATTTTATTCAGGATTATTCTCACGAAACAACTACTAAATACCATTAAAAATTATCGAAAACCGATTTCAAAAATGACAAAAAATATGTATCATCTTAACTAATAAATATATTATTAAGTTGTCGAGGGAAAAATAAATAGTTCCTTTTTATTTTTTTCTTAAAATTCAATGGCCGAATACTTTGCCTAATTAGAATCATAGGCGCAGTAACAATCTGTAACATATCAAAAAGTGGACAATAAAATACTTTGCCACAAAAGAATTATCGCCATTTTTGTTGCAAAAAAACAGTTAAAAGCGTTTTTCTCGCGATTTTGGTTTTGTTAGTTATTTAGTTTTCCAAGTACAGCGACGATATTTAAAAATGTCTTTTTTATTTCGATAGCTTACCATGCCACCCCATAAACATAAAATTCAGATTATAAACAGATTAAAGCTTCTTGTGTTCATACAGATTTTGTACAGATTTTTCGTGTGCGTTCGCCCAGCAAAAAATATCGTCTTTTCAAGAATCGAATGATGCAGATAATCAGCGCCCTATGTCGTCTAAATGCGCCCGAAATTTTAAATTTGCGCCTCCAAGGGCTGCAGAGATATTTATGAATAACTGATTTTGCTGCACAAACGTTCGCCCATCAAAACTTTTTTTAAAAAAAGGGTATAGCTGTATTTTAAATATTGAGATGTATGGAAGTTGAGTGAAACAACCAGTTACGATGCGTACTCGTTTATTACTGAAAGCCGCGCTGTGCACAACGCGCGTGTAGATACAATAAGTAGCTAGGTAGGTATAGCTACATATACATCATTCCTCCACCGATACTTATTGACTAAATCTGTTGACAATAAAATAAGATATTACATAAACATTAACACAAGCATATTCATTTAAAATATTTAGTATAATCCGCTCTGGGAACTCGTCTAGCACGCGTGAGTGTGGGTGAGGGCGCTGGCCGGATGTCCGGCTGACGTGCGGCGCTCGTGGCGCCACCCTGCGACTGCGCAGGCACCTCCAGGCTAGCTGGCGGCGCCGCCGTGCTCGCGTCCGCGGCACTCCCTCTCGCACACTCTTCATCGGCACAATCTGCCCAAACTTCATTATCAATACCAGTGACACCTTCGTTGCTAGGATTCACTGGCGACTCATCAGTTTCAGTCACTGCCGGAGTACCTGATACAATTTGAGCATCACTCTCTGTATCTAATGTAGGCTCACAAGACTCTGCACTATCTGGCGCTGGTGATTGAAACTGGTGAGGCATCTCTGTATTATTACAATAACCGGAACGTATCAACTGCTCATTACTACCGGTGTATCTAAAAATTTGATCAACATGGCGTATACACTCCGCATTCGAATTTAAAATCAAAACTTTATACATACGATTACCTATTTTTTGTTTAATTATACTTAGCTGCCAGGATTCCTTCCGCGCACTGTACCAACGAACCCAAACAATATCGTTAATCTCTAACTTACGTTTGCAGGGCACCGATTTACATTCAGTTTTCCTGTTCGTCGGGGGCAATATTAAATCTAAGCGAGATCTTAGATTCCTTCCAAACATTAATTTAGATGGACTTTCACCGGTGGTACAGTGTACGGAATTCCTATAATTGAAAAGGTGACCTAATAATGAATCGTTGATTTCATACAATGGCAGGTCGTCTTTTAGAATACATTTAAGCATTTTCTTGCATGTTCTGACCGAATTTTCGGCTTGACCATTACTTGGCGGATGATAAATAGGCGAAGTCATATATTTAATACCATTACTTGAACAAAATGTTTTGAATTCAATTGAATTAATCTTAACATCATTATCAGATACCAAGACGCTCGGAATACCGAAGATTGAGAAAATACCTTTTAATTTAGCTATCAATGCCTTTGTTGTGGTACCGTTTTGCATGTGTAAGCATTCTAACCATTTACTGTATGAATCTACAAGTACGAGATATACCCTTTGTCCGATGGTCATATAGTCAATGTGAACACGCTGCCAGGGCTCGGTGGCGGCGGGCCAGGGGGAGAGGTCGCGCGGCGGGGCGGGGCGTGCGCCGGCGCACCGCTCACACCCACCTATCCACTGTTCGATATCCTTATCAATACCTGGCCACCACATTCTACCTCGGGCATTACTTTTAGTTTTTATTATACCTAAATGTGTGTCGTGTAATTCACTTAGCAGCTTTTCTCTGAGCGCTGAAGGAATAACAACCCTATGGCCTCTAAGTAAACATCCGTTTTCGAATTGCAAGTCTGATTTGCACTGAAAATAGGGCAGTATAGCTTTACAGGTTATTTTACGCGGCCAACCACTAAGCATATACTTAACGACGGTCTGAATAGTCTTATCGCCCTCGGTCGCGCGTGTTATGTCGCGACTCGTAGTAGCCGGAGATGTCTCGTCTAAAAATTTTAGTGCGAAGTAGTTATCAATCTCGTTTTCGACCTGTTCGCATTTATCCGAACCTGACATCGGCGCGCGTGAAAAATAATCCGCTACTAAGTTCTTATCGCCTGACACATACTGCACTACATAATTGTATGCTGATAACATTATTGCGTACCTTTGCAAACGCAACGCTGTGGTTACCGAAATACCGCTTTGATTGCTAAATATAGACACTAGGGGTCTATGATCAGTCTTAAGAATGAAGGGCTCGCTTCGTCCGTAAAGATATTGGTGGAACCGTTTCACACCAAATACAATGGCGGTTGCCTCCTTCTGTATCTGACTATAATTTCGCTCGCTAGCGGTCAGCGAACGGGAAGCGTAAGCGATGGGTCGCTCCCGGCCGTCCTGCGCGCGCTGCGCCAGCACGGCGCCGAGGCCGGCGGGCCCCGCGTCCACGGTCAGCACCAGCTGCGCGCTCGGCTCGAAGTGCGCCAGCACGCGCTCGGAAGCCAGCTCGCGCCTCACAGTCGCCATGGCTTCCCGCTGCCTTTCACCGAACACCCAAGGTGCTTCACGTCTTAATAGCTCGTGCAAAGGACTCAGAATGGAAGACGCGTTGGGGATAAAATTCCTATAGTAGTTGACGACCCCTAAAAATCTCTTAACTTCGGTTACATTTGTAGGCTCCGGTGCGCTTAATATTGCTTTGACCTTATTAGGACAGGTCGTTAACCCTGATTTGCTTATGACGTAGCCTAGGTAAGTAACGCTCTTCTGAAAGAATTTGCACTTTTCCTTGTGTAAGCGCAGACCGGAATCATTTAATCTACGTAAAACCTCTGTTAGGCGCGAAATGTGTGAGTCTCGATCAGGGCCAGTGACGCATATGTCATCGAGCCAGACGCTGACTCCATCAATACCTGTCAAAAGAGTCTCCAATGCTTTTTGAAAAATCGCAGGCCCATTAGCTATTCCATAGACGAGCCTGGTCTGCTTGAATAACCCCTTATGCGTATTGATGGTCATGAGGTCTTGAGAAGAATCATCCAGAATAAATTGATTATACGCATTTTTTAAATCAATCTTACTGTATAATTCACCGCCGCCGATTTTAGCAAATACCTCCTCTATCCTGGGAAGCGGATATTTATCTATGATTAAATCTTTATTAAGCGTGACCGAAAAATCACCTGCGATTCTAACCTGGCCATTTTCTTTTAAAACAGGTACTATCGGCGTGGCATAGTTTGAATGGTTTATAGGAACTAAAATACCTGCGTCCACTAATCGCTTTAATTCCTGTTCGACCTTATCTTTCAGCGCAAAGGGTACAGTTCGAGGTTTGAAAAACTTAGGTACCGAGTTCTCCTTCAATTGTAAATGAACTTTAAATTTATTAAATGAGCCTAATTCATCTCGCCATAAATTCGGAAACTTTTCAATTAAACCCAAAACATCTCTATGTATATCATGACTGTATTGCAGGGATTTTAAATCAGTTGTTATAATCAAGTCAAACGCGGCCATAAAATCTCTTCCAAGTAGGGGCGGGCCTCCATTCCTAATAACAAATATTTTTATCATTTTTGCTTTATTATTAAATAACGCTTCTATCATGAAACACCCCAAGGGAGATATTTTATGACCGTTGTATAAGCACATACTTATATTACATTTTTGTAAGTTATAATTAGAAAATTTATCTCGATACAACTCATCCGAAATAACAGTTTTTCCTGATCCCGAATCCAGTTCCATTGAAATGTTTTGTTTACCTAAAGTCAAATCTAATCGGATAGGTTTGTCCGTCACGTACCTTATATTAAAATTATGGCATTCCTCACAAACCGCGTCGTTATCACTGCCATCCGATTTCTGATCCGATTTCACATGAAAAACACTTGACTCATTAGAGTTACCGCAAACTTTTTTTAAGTGGCCTTTTTTACCACATTTCTGGCACTTGTATCCTTTATAACGGCACTGATCACTGCAATGATTTTTCATTCCACAAACGGTACAGCGAGTGGGATCGCTGCGCGCCGGTCCCGAAGCACCGCTCGCGCCGCCGCCGCCGCCGCCTCCGCTGGCGCCGGCGCTTCGGCCAGCACCGCCGCGACCGCGACTCGCCTTCCCCTGGAATCCTGCGCGATATATCGGCTCCTCCTTGACAGTGATGGCCTCACTGGTAGTGTACAAGGCCTTAGCTTCTTTAGCACAAGCCGCCTGCTCCGCCATTTCGATTGCCCTCGCCAACGTCAATGAAGACGGACTTTGCTCGAACAACTTGTCCCGTTCCGGACCAGCGCCAAGGCCGAGGACGAAACGATCCCTCAGGTTCGTCTCCAGGGCGGTACCGAAGTCGCAATACGTGGCGAGACCTCTCAATCGCGCCGCCCACTCCCCTAGTGATTCGCCTGATTTTCTGGTAGCACCAAAAAATTTCGCCTTGTCCACGAACGTGCATTTTTTTGGTTTGAAATGGCCATCGAGTAATCCAACGAGCTGCTCAAAGGTGAGCGCATCCAACTCCGCCGGGAACGCTAAGTTGAGCACGAGACGGTAGGTTTCTTCCGTAAGATGCGTCAACAAAATTCCCGTCTTCTGTTCGTCGTTCACTTTGTTTATTCGCAAGAACTGAGTTAATTTGCCCTTATGAATCATCCAGTCATTACATTTATGGTCAAATACGGGCAAATTCCCTAAAAACGAATTCATTTTCACTATTTTTTTTTTTGCGCGTGGGTAGACCGTACTCGTTCGCCAGTGAGATGTATGGAAGTTGAGTGAAACAACCAGTTACGATGCGTACTCGTTTATTACTGAAAGCCGCGCTGTGCACAACGCGCGTGTAGATACAATAAGTAGCTAGGTAGGTATAGCTACATATACATCAAATGATAGCTTAAATTATTGTTAGGCCACTTTTTAATGTTCATTCGAATTTGGTCTGGTTATCTACCAAAAATATTTCGAATGGTTTTCTATCATTATTGTCTAAAGTATTGGGTATACAAAGATGCTTTTTTGCATACGTATTCTTAAAATAGGGCGTTAATTATTGTAGAAGCATGTTTAGCATTGCAGCATTTTTGATCAAATGATCCTTGTACTCTTTACACGTTGAGTCATATATTACTTTTCGTTGACGAACAAGTTCTATAAGATCGTCCATTTTGCTGCAAATAAACTGGTATTACTAAATTAAAAAGTTTTCGCGCCACGAGCCACGCGCCAGTATAGAAACACATTTGCCTGTCGCGACATAACCCCCACCACCGCTCTGGCGCAATCGGTGGCTAGCAGTCTGCGACACGATAGACCGTGGCGCGACACGACACGCCATACAAGTATGTCCCTAACCATACTAAATGTATGAAACCGATATGCTTCTGGCGCGCCCCGACACACTGCGACACGCAAGTATGTTTCTGGCATAAGATTAAGATGTAACCAAGCCTCCATCCCATGACCATGAACCGGGGAGTCCGGACACTGGCAGAAAAGTGTCAAACCAGACACAAGATGCCACCAACAAAGAAGTTTTTAAAATTGCGCCAAACCAGACGCAGAGCCATAATCAAGAAGTTGAAGATATGACAGTCAGTCCGTCGTCAGTCCAGTCACACACACTACAGTTTTGTTTGTTTGAACTGCAAAAAAATGCTGTTTTTATCACATCTATAGTAAAAAATCCAAGGAAAATTACATTTTTATGATATCCTAAATCAAATATGACCGACAAAATGTACAGAAGAATGCTTTTACGCCGTAGATTTTGCAAACGAATGTGTCTCTTCAGTTTTTGTTTTATATTCTCGTTTTTCCTGACTCGGCTCATATTTGGTGAACTAAGGACTCCATCGGTGATGAGTCTCACAGACTTGGATCGCTGCCCAGCATGCTATGGCGTATCAGTTTGTCCGGAGCTGTATTCAAACCAAATCACTATAGATGAACATGGGTGGTCTAGTTTCTTCAATGTGAAGAATATTTACTATGGCTACACGAATTCCTACAAAAGAGTGGTTTTGAAAAAACTAGCTCATGACTGGGAGCTTGAAGAGCTAGATTCAAAGCTTTGCCAGTTATGGAACTTACCTCGGACCTGTAAACCTATGGACTTGGCAAATGCTACAAAAATTGATGAAAAGATAGTCAAACTTGTGCAGCATGTAAATCCCAGTAAAATTATTGAAGGAACTATGCAGAAGCTGGTGTTGTGTCCATATGCATACAGTATTTATGATTTTGTTCAACCAGCTTTGAATGCAAAGGCCAATAATAAGTTTGATAGAATGTACATCTGGACAATGCTCAAAATCAATCCAGAACCTATTATACTGCAGGTATTGTACCATTTTATCTTTATCTAGGATATCTAGAATTTGTGATTTAGTTCAAAAAAGCAATGATGTTTTGTGGACTTAATCAATGACTAATATCAATGTTAATGTCAATGACTGTTATCAAGTTAATGGACTAATTTCTTAATAACTTTTTTCTCAACAATGCAATGTGTGTTAAATTATTACTATGTATTAAAAAACCTTGCAGCTTACCTTATCAGTACACAACCACTCCCAAACATGCCTCCTAATCAAGGAAGTTTCTCCATAATGCTTAGCAAATGGATCAGTGACGTGTTTCATTTTTTATATTAATTTCAGGTGATTCCCAAATCCCGCGGCTGGCCGGTCCCTGCATATGGTGGGGTTTGTGGAAGGCTGGAACTGGTTGGCTATGAAGGAACACCTCTATCCTCCCTGATGCATATAGCCTGGCATCGGAAACTCAAGTATGCGAGGAAGATTCTTGATGCAGCTATGGACTTCACTTATAAACATGAGAGGTACTTGCAACATATCTGAAATCTCCTATCTTAAAAAAACATTGGGAAAATTGGTGCTTTTTTGAGATATCTTCTGGAATTCACAAAGTAGGTACTTAGTAGTTTTTCAGTAAAGACTTTTATTTCAGATACCGCTTCTACCTAATGGACTGGTCGATAGACAACATTGTAGCCAATGAAAAAGATGATATAACCTTCATAGACTTAGAAGAGTTCATCATCCTAGACAAGCACATAAACCCTCAAAAAGACTTTCCCGATTGGTACAGGCGCTACAGAACTCCATTTGGAACATTATTCGCTATGGAGACGAAGCAGATATGTCAACATCATTTGAGCGATCACAACATATGGGCAGCCTGTCATGTTCTAGCAAGTAATAACAACCCTCTGTTGTACCCTATACCTAAGCATATAAACGACAGCAGGCCGTACCTAGATCGGTTGTTAATCGACTGCTTGCAAGGTCATGATCGATTCAGAACAGTTATCAAGCTGCAGAATGTTATGGCAGATATGCTTGAAGATGAAAATGTCGTTGGGTATGGTACTAGGCCACCTTAGTAGCTCTACAAAGCCTTGTGCAGATATTGCACTTTGCCTTCTGAGATTTCGTACACAGCTTTGAATTGAACTTGGCAGTTAATGCGTTCTTCTCATTAGCTACTATCCAATGCTGCATTTAAATATGGTACAACAGACAGTATTGTTGGTATTGAGGGTAATAAGTAGTAATAACGAAAAATTTGCTGTAACTAGTTATTGTAAGGGCTGAGACTTACATGCCCCTCTGAAGAACAACACAAAAATAAGCATTATAATTATGGGCTTAAGCTCTCTTTAGATATATGACGACCTCGGTGGCGCATCGGGCGAAAACCGCCTGCTACGCACGAAGTGGCGGTTTCGATCCTGCCTTGAGACAAATATCTAAATAAAAGCCCATATTTGAATACTTTTTTACTGTGCAACAGTGGTGTCAAGAATGTCCCCTATAAATACTGATCTAAATTTCTAAAAACTTGGTGATGCTATCCAAAAACGGTCGTAGGCAAAACTGCGCCAAGACTCAAGCCAGACAAAAAGCTTTCATCAAAAAGTTGAAGTCGAACTGCAAAAACCACTTTAGTGGATGGATATGGTTGTTAAAATCTCTCGAAGTTGTGGTTAACATATGGAAAGTTAGGTTAAAAACAATGAACAATAAAGCTTAAGCAATAAATGATTAAATTGAGACTGAATGTTGAGTAACGAAGCTCTATCATTGAATCTCTGTAATATTATAAGTACTACTAGTCATAATGTTAAACTAAATTATAGTTTTAAGATTTAATCCGCTCAGGATGGCTATTTTTGTTACTGCCATAGTTTTTTTTTAACACAAGCTCAATTTAAATCATTGAAATACGGAAAATATTCCAATAAATAGTAAATAAAAATTCATAGAAAATAATAGTAGTGATTATCTCGCGCGAGGCACGTAAACAGATTTTATACTAAACAGTCTATAGGTCTTCCTAAAATTATCCTTTTCTTTCATAAATGCTCAACATCTACCTTTTTTAGAGTAATCCCTGCCTGTTATCTGTGATTTGATTATTACTATGGTTTACATAATATTTGAGAAGTTTTATTTTATTTTTATTAAACAATCGAACTTGTTTATGTGTTTTATTCTGATAGTTTACCACAGTAGCTAAGAAAAGTCAAACTGTATCAATTGATAGGTACTTATGTAATCACTACATAGTATAAAACAAAGTCGCTTTCTCTGTCCTTGTCCCTATATCCCTGTCCCTTTGAATGCTTAAATCTTTAAAACTACGCAACGGATTTTGATGCGGTTTTTTTAATAGATAGAGTGATTCAAGAGGAAGGTTTATACGTATAATAAAACCGTGCGAAACCGGGGCGGGTCGCTAGTTTAATATAAAAAAATATATACTAAAATACAACAAAAGTTATAATTTTATTTCACTTAAAACATTCTATCTATCCTTCTTTTTATGCTTAGACTTCTTCTTATCTTTCGACTTATGTTTTTTCTTCTTTTTCGGTTTCTTATTTTTAACCTCTTTCGCGTCCACCCACGAGTCATCAGAAGAAATCTCTTGTACATTGGAATCTTTACTTGTATTTTGATAAGATTCGTTTTTATCTATAATTTCTTCGCTAGATTCTAGTCTTTTCTTCAAACTATCTGGTATTTTAGGACCATACGTCTCTGTTTCCATTTCTTCAGGTTTTACTGTATCTTTTTCATTATTAGGTTTTTCAGGTTCTTTAATAGTTTGCTTAGCTTTATCATCTCTTCTCCAAGAGTTAAGTTCATCGAAGTCTATATTAGCAAATATACCGCGAGGCGGGGACGTGTTTCTAGCAACATTCTTTGGAGCTTCTACAAAATCACCTACTGTTACATTTCTGGTATCTTCTTTAATTTCGTTTTCATCTTCACTATCGCTGAGGAATATAGATTTATACAGGTCCATTTTATCAAAGGTTTCTATTGTCTCTGTGACCTCTTTTCCTTGGTCTTTGTCAGCTTCTGACTCTTTTATGAATAGTTCTGCGACTGTAAGACGCTTCGATGGATTATTTTGCTCAGACATTTTTTCCACATGAATATTACTATCTCTAAGGGTTTGAACTGCATTAAGATCAACTCTAGATGTAGATTCTTCGGTAGTTTTTGATATGTTTGGATCATTTCTAGTAGTTTCTGCATCACGATGCGATTTCGATCCGCTGAATTTGCCCTGTTCTTTTGTGAAGCTGTTTTTATCGTGGACGGATGACTCCATGTATGAAAATACTGAGTAGGATATTTTTGGTCGTTCGTCTTTTTTCGGCTCCAATCTGTAATTAAAGTGGGTGATCAAAAATTGGTTCTAAAAACTACGGACCATCATCGGAGCTGCAAGGGTGAGATGTAATTAATGCCTTAAATCTTCAAAGGTAATCCTACTAATATTATAAACACGAAAGTTTGTAAGTTTGGATGGATGTTTGTTACTCTTTCACGCAAAAACTACTGAACGGATCTGGATGCATTTTGGAATAGAAGTAGTTCTAGCTCTGGAATAACACAGGCTATTTAATCCCATAAGTTCCCATAGGACACAAATGGCCTTGTAACATTTCAATAGAAACAACGCGTGCGAAGTCACGGGCTGATGCTAGTATAATCATATAGAATTTAAAATTAGGGTTACTTATTCAACATAATATTCAAACATAACGATGCCAGCTATAGTAGGGAGGCCCACCACACAAACTCACAATTTAATTCTTGGATAAGTATAACCATAACTTAAGCAATTACAAATGTTTTGCAGATAGGTTTCTTGTACTGTTTTTTTTATTCATTAATTAAATTAATCTACTCTATTGAATAACAGAATAATTGTTCTCTACATGGGAAGGAACTGACTCCTGACACACAGGTAACCCTAGTTTAGGAGTCAGGGCTTCATTGTATTAGTGTAAATGTTTGTTTTCAATAAAGATTATTATTATTATTATATTATTATTATAGTTTGAAGGATGGTGATAGGGCTGTCACGCACTCTGCGCATCAGCAGTCGTATTTTAATTCATCGGAAAAGCCTTTGGATTTGATATCGGAAACTTTTGACGATGAACGCTATTTTAAACAAGTGATTTCGAAAACTTTTGCTATTTGAATTTGGGTCCTTAGTTCCTTAGTTTAGACATGAAATCAAAATAGCGTTCTAAAGATCTGACAGAAATGGAATCTAATTTGAAATAGACGAATCGAATGAATTAAAATAAACCTACTGGAATGCGGTATTTTTCTGGAGAATAGCAATACCACAAAACAATAATTATGAATATACCTGGTAACATTTGGCTCGGGGACGTTAAACCGCTTGCAAACAACACTGTCGGGTCTCCAATCGTGGCTCGTTCGGGTCATGACTCCGTACACGCCTTTCTGGGCTGCGTCAATCTGATCAGCGGTCGCTAGGCCGTAGCTTGACGCGCTTTTAGCGACGGCAGTGAGGGGGTTAACTGCGTCATCTGGTTGAGATGCGTGGGTAAATCTGTAAGATAAGAGTTTTTATTGGATTGTTGATTTGAAGTTTTTAAACTGTAGAATTCTGTAGAATAATTATCTATACTAATAATATATAGTTGATAATTCAAATAATTATGTAAGCATACTAATATTGTAAAGGAGAAAGTTTGTATAGATGCTATGTCCAGCAGTGGACTAATATAGGCTAATGATGATGGATGGATGGATGTTTGTTACTATTTCAAGTTAAAATTACTGAACGGATCGGGCTGAAATTTTGAATAGACATAGTTCTAGCAATGGAATTGATTTGAAGTTTTTAAGGTGTAGAATTCAAATAATTATCTATACTAATAATATAAAGGAGAAAGTTTGTATAGATGTTATGTCCAGTAGTGGACTAATATAGGCTCATGATGATGGATGGATGGACGTTTGTTCCACTATCACGCAAAAACTACTGAACGCATCGGGTTGAAATTTTGAATAGACATAGTTCTAGCCCTGGAACAAAACATAGGTTAAACTTTTCATCCCATAAATCAGTTCCCATGGAATATATAGCCTTGAAAGGTTTCGAACAACGCGTGCGATGCCACGTGCATATACTAGTAAAACAAAGTACAAACCTGTCTCCCATAATCCCTGTAAGAGGCTTGTACAACTTTGCCGCTTGTTCAAACTCCACCAATTCCCTCTCTCTTTCCCACTCGCTCAGCCTGTCTATATCTCCGTCTCTTTCCAACACACCCTTTTGACAATACGCCTCATACCTAGCTTGCTTCTTAGGGTTAGTGACAAAAGGTTTGAAAACTTTCACAAGTTCTTTCCCAGAGTCCTTTATTGATATGAAATCGGATGCAGTGTTCGGTTTTTCTGTCATGTCTATTATTTTTAATACATTTGTGGCACTATTTGATACACTTGTGGCACTATTTGATACACTTGTGGCACTATTTGTACCTTCTGTGGCACTATTTGTATTTTCTATGGCACTATTTGTTGGACCTTTATCTGTAGAAACAAAGTCAAGGCTTCGTCCCATGATTTTGGCTAGTAATTCGTCTTTCTTTGACGTTATTGGAGTGGTTACTGATTGGTTAGCGTTTGTTTTTGTAGGTGGTTCTTCGCCTAGTAACTTGCCGCGTGATTCGGCTGTTAAATCGTGTCGGCCGAGACCTGTTGACAGATAATGTATTTTTAGAAGATATAATAAATATTGATGGAAAAATCATATAAAAAGAAATAATGAAAAAAGATTCTAGCCTCGGGTATTTGTTTACATTAGGTATATCGTGATTATAACTAAAGATCATAGAATCAGATACAACCTAGATATTACCTAATCTTTCTTTTTGGCTAACAAAATATGGAAGCGGCTTATCCCAGGATTTCGGTCGGTTGATTGCATAACTAATCGAATTTATATTTTTACTTGACTTGAAAGTGTTTGTCGGCATTCGGCCATACAAGCATCAAGCGCGGTTTGGCATACATTTAAACTTTGCTAAATTTAAATTTTGAAAAACATTTTACAACCTGTGTTTGGATATTTGTCATGGATTTTGGCCTTGTTTGTCATTTATCTACTATTCTGAGATAGGCCCGATATAACACTTGTTACAAATCTCGTCAATAATCACTACCTAATAATAAAAGTAGGGAAAAGCAAGCATGTTACGTTGTAACAGGAAAATTGACAAATGTTTCAGTTGACATTAATCCTGTTACAGGTTTACTATATCTCACTTTTAATTTTCCACATTTTTTTTGTTTATACCACGAAGGTGGCAAGCAAGCAATTGCCAACATCTCAACTTTAGGTAAATAAGTAAATATACATCCGAAAATCCGATTTCTAATTATAACCTATATTAGATAATATATCCAGTTATAGTCCATATTCGAAATTGAACCTCTAGGGGTCTACAATCAACCCTTTCTTCTTAGCACACATGCGACGTAACATCCTGTATAAGCAGACATACCTTGGTCCCTCTGTGGTGCGTCGGTGGGCTGGAATCGAGTGCGCCGGGCGCCGGCCGGCAGGGGGGCGAAGTCGCGGGGCAACGCGGGGGCGGGGTACGAAGGTACCGAGGGGTTTGGTTTGGTGGACTTGGTGAATCCTTGTAGGACCTGGAAACAGAAACTTCTATACAAGATTCAAATTCGAAAGGGACTCAACTTCTATTTTGAGACGTTTTGAATTGCCATTTTGTTTCTTTAAAAAAGTGATGATTTTTTTCGATCTATTCAAGTTCTCTTGCAATTTACTATCTCGGCTTAGTACACATGTTACGTGACACCCTGTATAAATAAATCCGGCCAAGTTCGATCGGACGAAGCGCGGCCGAAGGCGAACGAAGGCCATAGCATGCTTTCGCCATGACGACCACACTGGTTTGTTGCGTTCGTTTGTGAGCCTTCGCTCTATCTCGTTCGCTTGGTCGAAACCCACCATTAGTGATAACTGATATAGAAATGATAGATAGATTATAATTATAGATAATACTTTAATAGGATCACTTAAAAAACTAAGTACTTAATTACACATTATAAAAGAGATAAGAATTGGCGGCATCATAGCTTAAAGCGGTTTCTTCCAGGCAACCAAAGATTATAGAAATAATTATATTTGCCAGAGGATTAGGTACTTACATTACTTCCCTGTTGGACAGCAGGTTTCTTCATCAAGTCTTTAGAAGGTCCGAGTGTAAAGTCGTAGTGCGACATGTCTTCTGCCGCGTAGATATCATCATCATCAGCCTCGAATGCGCCTACGCCGAATGCTTGACCACGGATTGACACCTGAAAACACAAATAAGGTGGTTTCTAAAGTTACAAAATTATTAGTTAATAAATAAAAATAAATCAAAATTATTTCATTAAGGCATACTACAAGATATCAGTGCTAGAGGATAAAAAAGCTTGGAGCTGGTGTACAAACTCGAAAACTAAGAACCTAACAATTATAGAAAATCATAAACTGTTTTGCAATGTACCTCAAAGCATTCAAACGGCGGAAGCCATTTTGATGAATAAAGTATCAAAATACTTGTCTATGGTGTGACATTTTGTTTTGTTTTCTCCCTAAATTAGTGTTAAAATTTTAAAACGAACTACCTAGACTTGTTATTTGTAGCAGATAAAAAATACCATGTTTTATTAAATGTATCATTTACCCTAACAACCAGAAACGAGTAAAAGCGATTCAACGTAACCAACCCGAGCGTGACAACCCGTCACGCTCCAGTCTGTTGCGCTCAGCGTTTAGGTAATATACCAACTTTGTGTATAACTGTTTTGACTCTCTTAAGGTTCTTAATGCATTATGTGCTTACCTTTTTTCCTTTCTCTTTCATAATCAGCCGACTTGTTTGATCTTCACCACCATACTCCCCTACTAGGTTCCCAAGTACTGAGTGTCGACTGAGCCCCTTGTAACCGAGGCCGAAGCGATCATTCTTTTGGCTCAGGACATAAGGTTCGTAGTCGTCTGGCGCGAATAGTGTGTCATAGTCGATTTCAGAGCCTGAACTGTCTGAATGGTCGGAGTTTTCTTTCTGTAAAAGATTTATTGAGAAATAACATTTATTCAAAGATACTTTAATAAACTTGTTCTTATGGTGTTTCGTTAACGAACGCGATGCTGTAACACTGATTACATTAAATAAAATGATTAAAACAGAAAATGATGCAACTTTTCAGGCTAAATCAGATATAGTGAAAAGTGATGTAACTAATTTGGTCAAAACCAACACAATGTTTATTTGCTGGCTGTTGCTAAACAGCAAATCATTGACTAACATACTTTTTGCAACTCTATTGCTGCAACAACTGGTGTGTACTTAGCTTTTCTAGTTAACACAGCTCCTTTGGCATATAAATAATGAATGAATGAATGAAAATTATTTATTTCTCAATATCCACAAAAAACTTTAACTAAACTAAACATTAAGGATTAAAACTACTTAAAAAAATAATAAAACGAAAGAAAATTAACAAACTAGTTTGATCTTTGTGGCAGAGAAATGGCCCATAGCTCAGCTTAAATACTAGAGCATGTTTCCATGCTGTAGCGCTGGTATTCTGCTAAGGGCTGCATTTAGGTCACGGACACCTTGACACTACAAAATAAAACTATAACGAAATATATACTAAAATAAACTAGACTAAACACATAACATTATTATAAAACTATTTAAAAATTAAATGAAAAATAAGTACGTGCATTATACCACCAATCTAATTTAGAGTTGTCACACACCATGATAAGAGAGACATATGAGTATTTAGCCACCATTAAAAGGACAAATGAAGAAGGAAAGAGCACATAAATAGAGATCCACTATGCCGATCAAGGATGGTTAATTTGTGAATTTATTAGATGTTTTTTAAACTTTATTCTGAAAGTGTTAACACTGTTCAGATTTTGAAGAGGTGGTGGAATATTGTTCCAACACTTGGTGGCGGCATAGCGAAAACTCCCTCTGAAGGCTGCGGTTCTATGTTCAGGAATAGCCAGTGAACACGAAGAAACTGCTCTAGTTTTGTAACTAGCATTGTAGTTGCTGAACCATCTTAGCTTTTGAAAAAGGTATTTTGGCTTCCGACTCTTCATAACACCAAAAAGTAATACAGATAAATGTAAGAGCCTTCTACCATTCATTTTTAGGAGTTTTGAAGCGTTTAAGAATGGTGTAACATGTGCTCTAGGGGGAATACAAAAACTAAACCTGGCGCAGGCGTTATGAACACGCTGGATAAGTTTTTGTGTTCGTGCAAGCAATCTAGGGCCATACACTGAATCAGCATAATTCAACTTTGAGAGTACCAATGATTCACATAAGTTTATTCGTATATCCTCGCAGAGACAGCCACGTATTCGATATAGTACCTTTAATCGATAGAAACAGTTTCTAACACAATCGGCTATATGTTTCTCAAAACGCAACTCACCATCCATCAGTACTCCGAGGTTGCGTGCCTCTGTTACACGGCTGATTGGCTCACCTTGGATACTGACGTGAGGACAATTCAGAGCGATTCGATCAATTTGCTTCCTTGTACCCAAAATCATATATTTTGATTTACTAGGGTTTATTAGTAAACAGTTCTTACCTGACCATAGTGCAATTCTGTTAAGGTCACTATTTATCTGTTCTACGGCCTGTGACGTGTCACAAGGCAGGAACGAAAAGTAGAGTTGCAGGTCGTCTGCATATAAATGATATTGACAGTGGCGAATATTTTTAACAATATCAGAACAATAAAGTATAAACAACAAGGGTCCTAATATAGAACCTTGGGGTACACCTCGTGGCACATGGCGCAGAGAGGATAGAGCCTTGGATCCTTCAGTTGTAGTGAGCTCTACCATTTGCAAACGACCACTAAGGTAGCTATCAAACCAGTTAATGACTGCGTTATCAAAACCGTAGAATTTTAATTTGGAAAGAAGAAGTGTAGAGTTTAAACAGTCAAATGCGCGCGAATAGTCCAATAGAACCAATATCGTACCCATACCCTGGTCTTGCGCACTGATGATGTTATCAGTTACATCAATAAGCGCTGTTGTAGTACTGCGACCCTTGCGGAATCCAGATTGAAGATCAGGAAGAATACCATTGTGCTCTACAAAGCTAGACACCTGTTCATAAATAATTCTTTCCAGAATTTTAGAAAGACATGGAAGAATACTGATTGGCCGAAGATCCTTAAAAGTATTAACATCATTTGTTTTAGGGATCGGTTTCACCATAGCTATTCTCCAAAGGTCAGGAAAAGTAGACGTTAATATGGATGTGTTTATAATATGTGTTATAGCTTCTAGTGATTGTGGCAAGGTAAGCATAATCATATCTAAAGTTAAGCCATCATAACCTTTAGCGTTAGATTTTAACGATCGAAGAACTTTAAGTACTTTGTCAGGCATAACAGTCTCCAGTTTAAGGATGTTATCACAGAACCGGCTATGTTCATAATATGTTAGCTGACTGATATCAACATCATTTGATCCAGGTATTGCAAGGAAATGGTCACATATGGCTTCTGGGTCGTTTAAATGGTGGGGTAATTCTGGTAAATTCTTCTTTAACACAGTATTTTTGAGGTTTTTCCAAAGTCTTGCAGGGTTATTCAAATTATTATTAATGTTATTGCGAAAGTAAGCACGCCGGTCTGCTTCTAAAGCATACGATACAGATTTCTTTAATTCCTTGTAGTAATCTCTATGTACGTCATTTTTAGTAGCACGAAAACGCGCATGCGCTTTATCTCTGAGCTGCATCATAAGCAGCAGGGTATCGGTCATCCAGGGATACGACTGTTCTTTTATTGAAACTTTTTTTTCGGGGGCGTGTGAATCAAATATATTTATAGTAATTTTATTAAAAAATAATACCATATCATTGACATTATCTAGGGTTTTTATGTAATTAAAATCAACATTTTGCAAATCATTTTGAAAAAAGTCAGTTAAAATATCCTTAAGAGGTCTGTAAATAAAGCAGGTACTGGGAGGCTTTTTCTTTTTAATGTTAAGTTCGGCTGTGATAAAAGCATGAGAACCAAGATCAGGGATGTAACTGACTCGGACTTGCTTTACAGGAGCGTCAGTGCAAACAAGGTCAATAAGCGTTGCACTATGGTCGGTAAAATGAGTAGCTTCGGAAACAAACTGCGATAAGTTTGTAGTACACAGGAACATATTCAACTTCTTGTAATTAGTATGAGTTGTTACCATCATATCAATATTAAGATCTCCTAAAAGTACCAAATAATCATATGAAGCAAAAGAAGATATCGACTCAGTCAGCGCATCCAGGAAAACATCCGTATTTTGCCAGGGAGGTCGATATGTAGAACCAATGACAATCTTCAGCCCATTGACTGTGAGTGATATCCACATCTGGTCCACAGTGGGTTCAATAGGGTATGAACGCGAAACAACTTTAAGCCCACAACGAATATAGAATGCGACCCCACCACCTCTGGAGCGAGCAGTTTCGGAACGCTGCACACGCCGAGGTGTGTGGCGGAGCCGGTATCCAGGAACTCTAGGTGCCCTTTCCTCCTCTCCACTCCGAAGCCAAGTTTCATTTATAGCTACAATATCAGGTGTGTAACGTAGTACTGCAGAGATAAATTCATCATGTCTTGTGTTTAGTGAACCAGCATTAAACAAACTGAGTTTCAAATATTTGATTTTAGGAGGCATATTGAAGAGAATTGAACCTTAAATCTAACTTAATAGAGTAACTTAATTTCTTTTTATGTACTTAATTTATAAAAATATTATAAGTATATTAAGTATGTATCCAAATTGTGTATTGCAACGACAAATGCAATAAACAAAAACAAAATAAAGAATAAAACCCGCTAATTGCTACTAACGAAAACATAATTCATAGACACTTAGGTAGACATCTTAAGTAACACAACATAACAGTACCAAGAAGTAATACATAGGTAGGTGCACAATTTAGAGAACAAAATAAGATATGATAGAGCATAGATAGAGCTTACCTACCTATTCCTTAAGAATAAAAAGCAGTGATGTTATGGTGCTATAAGCATTAATTAAGCTAAAAAATACGTAACAGTGTCTATAATCCTCTTAATCTAAACCAAAAATGCCATTAAGATTAGCTAAGCTAGTAACACGATATGCATTTTTGCCTTGTGCCTGGCGTACATGAGTAATACCAGATTTCGTCCAAACAAATTTCCAATTGTGTTCGCGGCACAGCTGTCGCGCATGGTAAAATATTTGTTTATTATGTTTAGACAGTCTTTCGTTAATATAAAACCGGCGCGAGTCACCACCAGCAATCCCTAGATCTGTTGCAGTTACACCGCGGCGCACCCGTGCTGCTCGTAAGAACTCTACTCGAAGCTCGCGTCGCACGAACCGGACTACAAGAGGGCGCGGTTGAGGTCTGGCTTCCCGGGCGATCTGACTATCGCCTGACATGATAGTGGAGCTCTCCCTCAATAACACACTCATACACTAGATACTGGCTGTTTCTATCTCTCTTGCTGTCTCTGCCCATTGCCCTGAACAGCTCACCAGCCTATAACCACCAGCATACTGACTGCTACAGTCTATACTCACAGGCCTCTGCTCCTCTGGCATATAACACCCATACACTCGATGCTGGCCGGCTGCTTGCTGCTTCTCTCACTTGCTCTGTCTCTACCCAGTGCCCTGCCAGTCTCACCAGCATATAACCACCAGCATACTGACTGCTACAGTCTATACTCACAGGCCTCAGCTCCTCTGGCATATAACACCCATACACTCTATGCTGGCCGGCTGCTTGCTGCTTCTCTCACTTGCTCTGTCTCAACCCAGTGCCCTGCCAGTCTCACCAGCCTATAGCCACCAGCATACTGACTGCTACAGTCTATACTCACAGGCCTCAGCTCCTCTGGCATATAGCACCCATACACTCGATGCTGGCCGGCAGCTTGCTGCTTCTCTCGCTTGCTCTGTCTTTGTCCAGTGCCCTGTCCAGCTCTCCAGCCCATGGCTTTTAGCATGCGAACTGCTGCCGTTTCATGTACAGGTTTCAGTATCTGATCTAGGACTGGTTCACCTGCAAATTAATGAACATGGTTATTAGTAAATAGCCCACTAGGTACTTTAATGACCTTACTTCTAAGTCTGCAGTCTAAAAAGCATTAAAACAATCTCAGCATATTGGAACTTTAGTAGAGATTAGTGAATACCTATTCCACCCTTTCAAGGCCATTATCATTATGTTCTTCAGTGTCTGTCTAGCATTATCAGGCTGGCCAATCTGAGTTGGGCCTGCTAAGACAGACATATAGTTATCATTATTTGGAATAAACATGCAACTATTGACCTGAAATGTGTAGTCTTAGTAATGCAAAACAAACATAAATAGATAAAATCACAAACATTATATTATGTTATGTCCTATAAAACATCACATTTCGGCAATTTACGTGTATTTTACATTGTAATAAAAACACTAAATTATAATAAATAAAAATAAGCAACTACCCTAAATAAGTCAATCTTGTAATCAAAATAAGATGAAAAAGTACTTGCATGATACGCAACAATATTTTAGATATAAACACTTCTGAGGTGAGAACCTATCCCTAACTAAACTCATATACATCAGAAGTGGAATTATTTTGTCAAACCTGGTATAGGTCCATCGTGAAATCCTCGTGGTCGCTGTCGCTTCTGCCCCGAGAACTCACTGCTGGTCTGCATGTGTTTAGGTGCTATTCCAAACTCACTCCGGTCTTCTTCATCCATAAAATCTTCTGGTCTTTGTGCCTGAGAATTGTAAATTACTTGACTTGTCTAAGTGCTTATTTTGTAAGCCTAAAGATACAAAGATATTGATTTACTGATTTATATAAGTCCTTTGTCTGTCACATTAAAAAAAAATATTCATGTTAATTACAGTACCTAATTAATATGTATGCAAACTCATTGAGAAATATTTTGAATCCCACAGCTTCTAGGAATAAAATCTTATTCAATTGATGTTATGTGAAATGAAACAAATTCCTATGTGATTTCAACTATAAATAGGTACTAAAAATTGTATTACTAACTAGTACCTGTATACAGGTTTGCATGCATTGTTTCTATAGAAATGTCTCAAGGCTATTTCAATCATATGAAAACTGATTTAAGGGATGAAAATTATCCTAGTGTTATTCCAGAGTTAGAGCTATGTTTATTCAAAATTTCTGCTCGATCCATTCAGTAGTTATTGTGTATAATAGGAACAAACATCCATACAATCTTTCCCATTTATAATATTAGTAAGAAGTAATATATGAAAGATTATATATTAATTTATCTATTGAAATGGTCGAGTATTTAGCCACTATCTATAAGAATAAGATTATAAATAAAATCAGTCTTCCCGTAACCACGACAGAGTGTCAGCCTGTTGAAAAATCGGAAATAATAGGTAATTAAATGTGATAAATACCAATTTATATATCAGATATTTATAATAATGTGTTCTGATCATGTAAGTTTAATAAACAAATGTCTAAATATGTCAAAAAAAAAACTTTATTGACATATTTAGGAAAAAAAAAGTATTATCTTACAGAGACTGCAGCTTTCTCTTGCCGGGAACTCTTGAAGGTCTGCGGGGTCCATCCCTCCTGGCTGCCAACTGTGTTTCCAAAGCCGGCGGAGAAGCCTCCAGTGAAAGCTCCATGAAACCTTCTCCGGCCATGAGCATCCACTGCATATTGGTCTGTCGGTTCTTGAAACTTGCGCTTTGATGGAACTTCATCTGTTAACAGGAAAAAACATGTATTCATTTAATTCGCAAGTTAAAATTGGGAAGAAATTTCTAAGTTGGTATGGTTTGGGTCAACATTGCTCCTCAGACTATTCATTGCTTTATTAGATTTAGGTTTGGTGGTCAGAATGCTGGTTTTCTAGTCAATACGTTTATTTCAGTAATGTAAATTAGATTTGTTTGCCTTCTTCGTAGGGTTCCAGCGGTGTTCCGTAAC
Source organism: Eupithecia centaureata (assembly GCA_944547425.1). Taxonomy (NCBI): domain Eukaryota; kingdom Metazoa; phylum Arthropoda; class Insecta; order Lepidoptera; family Geometridae; genus Eupithecia; species Eupithecia centaureata. The sequence goes on from OX155698.1 coordinate 4,907,048, forward strand.
GAATAAAATTATCCTCTGCATCTGAATCACTCATTTTGTTAAATTTGGACTGTAGGTAGCATAAGATAATAGCTAAAAGATAACTTTATGCATTCGATGAAATGTTATCATTTTGCAAAAGATTTCTATTCTGAAATAAATTGTCAATCAAAGCAAATCTGAAATTCCGACTGAACTCGGCAAAAGCTATTTTACCGTTTGTTTGTTGAAACTTCAACTCCAACTTCTTTTAGAATGGCTCTGCATCTGGCTTGACGCAATGCTACCATGCATGTCACAACTTCACAAGCTTTATAAAGTTCGAAACACACAGAAGCCGGAGGCGTGGCGGAGGCGAAGGCAGGCGTGCCGGTTTTTCCTATGGCACCGCGTTCGCCACGGCCTGCGGTGTGTGTGTAGGCTTTCATAAGATTCCATAGAATACAACTCGCACGCCTTCGCCTCCGCCACGCGCCTCCGGCTTCTGTGTGTTTCGTACTTAAAAGTGTGCGCATTGAATTTGCAATATTTTTAATAGAAAACATTAATTGAGACCCTTATTATAATTAATAATCTATGTTGAGCAACAGTATGACACCCCGTGACAAATAATCGATGATACTCAAAGACATTATAACATTACAATGAAAAATAAATTATACCTATATAATATAAGATATAATATAATATCTTTGGTGACATGACACTACCTGTATCTATTATGTGGTGAATATGAGGTGAGAGGAGAATCCTCGGAGGTGGAGACACACATGACCCATGGACATACGAAATCACAAGATGCCTAGCTAGATGCCTACGAAATACTAAAACTCCTTACCAGGAGTAACAAACCATTGTTTATTGTACTCACTGACCTGTATAAAGATACAAGTCAGTGATTGTACGAAGACGACAAAAAATTCGATTTAGGTAGGTAGGTAAACTTTTCAGTATGTAGGTAAAGTATAACTTCTCAAGTTCAAAAGACCTAAGTTAACTTATTACCTTATCAGCGTGTTATATAGCCTAAATTACTCAATAGGGCTTTTCGAGTTTTGCATAAAAAATTGCTGAATTTTTCTTTCATGGCGGTGGTCAATGAATGTAGGCTTAGAATAATAATGTAGGTATCTTCATTGAGGAACCTACATTTAAAACGAAATAATTTTTGATGGTTGAGCATTGAACCCTCTCGCCGTCGTATTAGTAGTCGGGCGATAGTTATTAGTTGAGGGTAGTTTATTCTAGCAAGGCCAGAATGAGCAACTACGCATTAGAACCTACATCATAAGAATAAATAATAACTACGTCTTTGTCTTTTCTTATGCCTACAAGCAGACTTTAGAGAAGGTACCTACCTAATGTAAAATGGAAATAGTGTAGATTCGCCTGGTTTAACATCTCGCTCGTTGATGTAAATAAACTAAATTATTACACAACATTTTACGTAGGTAGAATACCTACCTATCCACGATTACGTGAGTATTTCCAGTGGGCGTTAAGACCTCTTCAATCTTCAAGGTTAAATGAGAATGGCGGGAAACGAAGCGAAAGCAAACTGCATAGAAACAAACAAATGGGGAACATAATTATATTGCCAAATCTATTTTATAGAACATTACTCAGATCTAGACAGGAGACTGGCAGTCTGGCTAGTCAGAAATTCAAGAAAATACACGAAAAACCAAATCATGCATTTTCTTGTACATTGCTTCTTGAACTTGAAATGTCAAACACAATGTTCTATACAGACGCACGATGGACAAAACACGTACAAAATCAACAAAATGTCGCAATCGCGAGTCTATTTATCAATAATAAGTTCAACTGAAAGAGACAGCGCGATACAGTCTTAGTTAGTGCAAAAGAGTCCTAAGAAAAACTGTTGATGCAAGTGAGAAAGCTAAATAATGATTTTATGGAGTTAAAGTGAGACAGCTATAATGTTGACGTTCATTGCGTCAAGATAGGGAACGCATGCGTCACAGAAAAAAACCAGGGACGTAATCAGTAACTATAACCGTAAACAAGGCGTTTTCTCTATGTCCATTATCGTCGAAGGGCGTGCCGGTTTTTCCCATGGCACCGCGCCGCTACCGCCTCCGGTGTGTGTGCAGTCTTTCATATGATTCAATAGGATACAACTCGCACGCCCTCGCTTCCGTTCCGCCTCCGGCTTCTGTGTGTGGACACCTTCATAGTTTGTTAATAAAACTAAAATAAGGGCGCTATTTTACATGAGGTTAGGATAAAGTAGTTTAAGCCGTGTTAAGAAGACAAGATTCATAAGTTTTGGAAATGTATTTCTCAGTCATATACACGTTCACCTATAGAGAAATACAAGATTATCTAAGGTAAAAATGCTCAGCAGTCTTTCTTTTATACCTTACAGTTGGTATTGTTCTACTATTTTGAATAACATAATTATTTCCAAACCAAACAAAAAAGGTCCTCTTTACTCTAAAGGATTGCATAACTTTGCATGGAAATATTCCAAATTTAATCTAGGTACAAAAAAAAAGCAAGATCTGGTAGATAACATTTTCCAGATTCACTTTGTGCACAACATTAAGAAAATAAAAGCGTGTAGACATGAATATTGTTTTACCGCTTTTACTAAAACAATTAAAATTAAAGTTAACAGCAAGAGCATGGTTGTTTTAATTTAGGTTTTGACGACGTGGTTTTTTTTATGTTATCCTAATCTTAATAATATTATAAACGCGAAAGTTTGTAGGTATGGATGGATGTATAGATGGATGGATGTTTGTTATTCTTTCACGCAAAAACTACTAAACGGACATGATTGAAATTTGGCAAAGAGATAGATTATAAGTAGTTTGGAATAACACAAAGGTTATATTTATCCGGAATTCCTACGGGAACGGGAATTGGTATAACCGCGAGGCGCTCCTAGTGGGTTATATATGTTAAGTATTGGGAAAGTTTATCAGGAATTCGATAGATTAAAAAAAATGTTATGTAGTAGGTACCTATATTGTATTAGTTATTTATAGATATAACTAGTTACCTATATTATGTTTTATTATGTAAAAGTTAATTCAGTTTATTTAAATGCTTGTTTTTTCTATGATACATAGTAAAGCGTTGTTAAATTAATTTAGTTTGATGTGGGTGTCTGGAATTCTATTTTAGATATGATAAATAAGATCATATTTCAAACGGATTTTAATAGGCCCCCTGAATGCGACCCTGTCAAAATACAATCAGCTGTTTGTAATGACAGTTCCTCTGACAAACACAAAATGGTTGAAAACTAAAGTTGGCAAACAAAGAAAAGGCAGCGTAATTGCGTATTTTAACTAGAAAAAACTGTTTATTTAAGTGAAAGTTATTTAGTATAGTTTGTGTTGAGTGTTAAGTTCAAAATGTTGGATTTGGAAATTGTCCCGGAGCGTTCCCTGGGCTCTGAGGCCTGGGAGTTCGTTTTGGGTGAGTCAAGAGCTTCTGTTTATATTCTTACGTCAATATTTTGCGCTTTATTTTTGCGGGAAGCGTCTTACGCAATGGTGTTTTGGTAGTTCATACATCGTAGTTTAAGTTTCTAACGATATCTGGGTATATAAGTAACGAAACAATACCCATAATTGATTTTTCCCGAGCTAAGTCCTGTCCCTTTGTCTAGATAGAATAAGTACTTACTCTTTTTTTTATCCGTTTGTCTTGACCGTGAAAACACTTGGCTGCTGTTTCCATGTTTACAATGTTTATTATAATGATGTTTTCTTACATCTTTGTAGAGATTAATTGCAATTTTACGCGTAGAATTCGCTTTGACATAGCATCTCTTTAAAAAAAGCCCTAGAAAAAAATTTCTTAGTACAATCACCCTATTTTTAGTTAAAAAAATCCTTTTATATAAGCTCTATCAAAATGTCATTGACTTCACTAAAAAGGTCAAAGTTATGGTCTACTTAAACAGTACAAAGCACATTAGAAGAAATGTAGGTAATTTTTATGTACTAAAGATTACTCATGAACCTAAATATTGCTATAGGAACAAAAGGTACATTACCTAAGCTCCAAACTTAAGTTAGAGTTACATACAATAATTTTTTTTTTTAGAACTAAAATCAACAGACCAGCAATTTGTAACTGAAAAATTAAAGTCTTTATTCATTAATAACCTTTTACACCCTCAATCAACAACAAAAGAAAAGTCATTAAACTTTAAACGTAAAACAAACTTAAATTTACACACAAATATGAATAATACAGTTATATTATTGTTTGTAACCACAGTAAATAACTGCAAAGATAAGCTGGTATTTCTTATCAGTCAGGGACAATGGCTTTTGTAAATATAGCATCATTTTTATACTGTTTATTTATTAACAGTGTATTAATCAGATTCATATGCTTTTTTAGTTCTTTTGACAAAACTATATACTCTGTTACTGAATTTCTAGACAATAATTACAAACAATTTGATATTCCTCAAATATGAACCTTGCCTGATCTCTACATGCCTAACTTGAAATAATTTATGTACCTACCTAGTTTATAGGTAATTTAATATGACAAGAAACTGATAACACCTTAACATGAAGTTAACAATTTAGTGTGTATTTCTTTTTCAATAAATGATTTCATTTCATTTCATTTTAATATATAATGTATTAAATATATCAGTTATCTAGTACCCAAAACACAAGCTTTGAGTACCTTACTTACGGGCTAGATGGTGCTGTGTGGATTGTCCAGCACATAACTTATATTTCTTTATTATTTTTTAATATGAATAATGCCATCAACATTTTCAAATAAATTGTAGAACATTCTAACTGTAAGAAAAGTTAAGAAAATTTCTATCAAATCAGAGAATTGCATTATTTCAGAAAACCTATGACTCTTTAGCTTTTAGCATTTCACAGGACAGGACAATGTCTGTTGGGTCACCTAACAAATATTAGAAACCTGAAAGTTTGTATGTATGTAAATATGTTTGGTACCCTTTCACGCAAAAACTACTTCACAGAACGGACTGAAATTTTTAATAGATTTAGTTCTAGCCCTGGAATAAAATATTAACTATCATCGTCATCCTAAAAATCTGTTTCCTTGGGATAGAAATAAGAAAATAGAAACAACAGATACAATAAGTGCGAGCACTAGTATGATAAGAATATTTTAGCAAAAAAGTGATATCTTAAGGTTAAAGCTGCAGCTGTTCAAAATTAAAGAACTGACTCTATCATATATCAGTCATCTAGTACCCATAACACAAGCTCTGCTTATCTTGGGGCTAAATGATGCTGTGTGGACTGTCCTGAATTATTTATTATTATTATTATTGACAAAAGTTTGTATGATCTGCAAAAAGGTGTGTCCCAGGGTTCTGGGCATTTTCTATTTATAACTAGCTGACCCAACAGACATTGTTAAAATTTTACACTCAATTTTCTTAATTTTTTCTTTCATTAGAAACTTCTCCTGACAATAACAGACACAACAAAAAAATAATTAGCGTAATCGGTTCAGCCGTCACGCGTGATGTCGTGACCAAGGGAAAAAGGTGTTTATTTTTATAAAGATATAGAGGTAAGAAATATCTATGTATACAATATGTTGTATTAAGTATACATCAGTTATACAGGACCCATAACACAAACTCTGCTTGGCCGAGGGCTAGATGGTGAAACACCATATTTATTACCTACCGATTAAACTGTTCTGCTAATGGAGGTTGCCAGAAAATGACCTCAACAATACTTACATTGAATTGATGTCAGTGTCACATATATCTAATTCAGTTTTCCTGTACTTTACTTAATACATTTGCTAGTTCTTAGTCAATTTAACTAGGAGGTAGAACTCAATAAATAAACTTGACATGAGAGTCCTGTAAATCCTGTACCTAATGTCTAAAGCTTTTTTAATGTAGGTCCGCTCGCTATGCAGGAGGTTGCGGGTTCGATTCCCGCCTCTGGACAAATGTTTGTAGCATCTGAGGAGATTTGTTACGGTGTTTTGGTTGCTTTCTATGTTTAATAACAAATACCTATATATGTGTAATGTATTGTTTGAGTATATCAGTCATCTAGTACTGCCCATAACATAAGCTCTGCTTTGATTGGGGCTAAATGATGCTGTGTAGATGGTCCAGTACTATTTTCCTATAATGTGTATCACATTTCCATGATCGGGCCATAATAGTGGCCCAGTCCATTATTAACAAGCAGCCCCGCGGTTTCACCCGCGTAATTCCCGTTCCCGTAGGAATTACAGGATAAAATATAGCCTATGTTTTATTCCAGACTATAATCTATCTCTGTGCCAAATTTCATCCAGATCCGGTTAGTAGTTTTTGCGTGAAAGAGTAACAAACGTCCATACTTACAAACTTTCGCGTTTATAATATTAAAAGGATTTGAGTTTGATTGAGTTCTGACAAAAAATTCAAGGTGTATTCTAGGTACTTACCTCCATTTTCATTATTCTAACAATATCTCAAGAGACCCTTAGTTCGGTTTGTAGGTATACGAAATCGTGGAGTATTCTTATTCTATAGGACCTATTTGGTACATACATACAGCATACAACGCCTCTATCTTACGGACAAGGCCACTATCTTAGGGACTAGGCCAAACCCGTAAAAAAGGCGTCACGATCACGATTCGAAACTTTCCTCAAACTGTATTCAGTGCTCAGGTTTTGAACCAAAACATACCTAAACATTTTAATAAACAAACCAATCAGTCGGCGTATCAAATATAACAATTTTTATTTTATTATTCAACTATTCACGGGTATTTTATCGCATTTGTTTAGGTCCCTACTTTTTTTAAATTCTTTATGTTGTACTAGCGACCCACCCCGGCTTCGCACGGTTGTATTATAAGTATATAAACCTTCCTCTTGAATCTCTCTACCTATCTATTAAAAAAAACCGCATCAAAATCCGTTGCGTTGTTTTTTTAAAGATTTAAGCATTCAAAGGGACATAATGACATAGGGACAGAAAAAGCGACTTTGTTTTATACTATGTAGTGATTAAAAGTGAAGTAACTAATTTGCTACATATCACAATCAAATAAACTCAATCATTTTTATTTCTGAATTTGATTCACTCAAACTCTGTATACATCTATATAAACTAGGAAGTAAATAATTAAACACGTATTTTTTATTTTTACGAAACTACCCCTAGGAGGCGTGCAATAAATTTCTGAAAGTTGACAAATAAATTTCCACGCGGGCGAAGCAGCGGGGCGCAACTAGTTTAAAATATTAGTATAAGGATACTTTCTTACTTATATACTTAGGTTACCTTTACAATAATTTACAACCTATTGTTATGTTACCATTTGCAATTCATAGATGCATCTATTGTTTTAAGTACCCGTGTTACGTTCCACAGGGACAATAGATACCTAAGTACCTTGTTAGCATGGTAACACAAATGTTATGCTAAACAGATAGCAATTATTATTATAATGATAAGAAAATTTGCAAATCAAAACATGGCGACATCGAGTCACAACAAATATCACTACATGTTTGTCCCTATGTATGCTTACATCAATCGATTTTGATGCAGTTTTTTAAAGGTAGAGTGAATCAAGAGGACGTTTTATAATTATGTATAATACACACGTGCGAAGCCAGGGAAGGTAGCTAGTATATCTATAAAGCTTAACCTGACTGATTCATCATTCTTCATCACAGAACCGAAACTGCTGAATGTAGAAATTTGAATAATTCATTTGGAAGTAGTTTCCTTTTCAAGCAAAACCACCCACTAAAGCGGGGTTTTTAAAAAAACAACCCCTAACTTTACCTTTAACTTTGTCAGACAGAATACTAGTTATAAATGCAAAATAAAAGAAAAGGAATTTCAAGATTTTGCGTAAAAAGATTTTATGGGGTGTCAGTCAAAGTTTGTATAAGAATTTTTAAGGCGTAATGGGATTTTATTGAAACTGTCGGAATGCTAAAAATTCAGCATAAAAGTAAGTATACCTACGTACTAATTCAGGATTACGAAACTTTTCATTTTTAACCAACTAATTCTATACGCGGACAAAGGCGCGGGGTACTGCTAGTCTTATAAAATAGGTCTTTAACATAACTTACGAAGTAACATAATCTAATCAGTGCTATAACTGCCTCTTATCTATTTGTATCTACTATAGGTAACCAGTTGATACATACCTATAATCTACTGGTATTATACGACTATATTATAGTCGATTTATTATATAGATTGCTGTAATATACAGTCGATATCATTTCGAATTGTAGAAGTACCAGTCCTGGATTTATAAATAGGCCGTATAGGCCGCGGCCTAGGGGCGGCAGCGTCCTAGGGGCGGCAGATTTCAGAGGACGGTCACTCGATTGCAGACGATAAAAGTCAAACACTCTCTCGTTTGAAATGGAGCGATTTTGCAATTTTTGTTGCTGTTATTTGGGTTCCTTATGCTTTGTAAGCAAAAAAGATGTTATTGCCAATAGCAGGATTCGAACCTTGTATGCCTACGGGGGGGGGGGGCGAATAATGAACGGCTCTGTACATAGGGAGGCGGAAAAAAGTGGCCTACGCTCATAAAACATATAAATCCGGCACTGAGAGGTACCTAGCCTATGTTTTATTCCAGGCTAAGAACTACGTCTATTTAAATGTCAGCCCGTAAGAGTAGTTTTAGCGTGAATAGGTAACAAACAACTATCTATTCATCCAAATTTATTTTATAGCTTTATATTATACTTTAAATAAGTTACCTAGTTATTCAGAATTGTACCTATGTCTAGGAGATGGGCGCTGACTCTACCACACAGTTGTAAAGCTTCGGTAGTGTCAACGTTTCATATGTATTTATGAGCTTGTGAAATATTATTCCTGAATAAATTGATTTGAAATTGAAAACAAAAAAAAAAAAAATATTTCGCATCTTTAAAGTAAGAATGTGTGAAATTTTAAGTCGGTAGTTAGTTCTAGTAAAATTATCTAATACCTACCTACCTATGCTTTCAAGAATGAGAAGTCTGTTTATTTATGGCTTACTGAAACTATTTTGTTATTATCATTGCAGCCAAATTTACATTTCCACAAACTTTCGCGTTTATATAGTGATATTATTAACGCGAAAATTTGTGGAAAGGTACGGTTTTTAATTATACTGATGGATATATACATTCAATATGCATATTTTTCAAATAATTTGAAATGATTTTCATAAAAAAATTGCCAATATTTATTCATTCGATGATGGCAGCAACACTTTCGGAGGAATTAAAAAAAATATTGTCTTCTCGGACACTCTCGGAGAAACAATAATAAATAAATAATAATAAATAATGCTGGACAATCCACACAGCATTATCTAGCCCCAAAGTAAGCTACTCAAAGCTTGTGTTATGGGTACTAGATAACTGATATAATTAATACATTATATACATAGATAGATATTTTTTATTATACATATTAAACACCCAGACCAACGGAACAAATTTCTGCAGATCGTACACAAATTTGTTCCGAGGCGGGAATCGAACCCGCAACCTCCTGCGTCGCAGGCGGACCTTCGCCCACCGCGCCACATCGGTCGTCATGACAACGAATGTGTCCACGGTTTCTTTACGTTCACTCGTAAAAAGTATATTCCAGTTAACTCCCAATTCGAAAACAATAAACAGAGTGTTTGTAATAATATCATAAGTTTAGCCATTAACCTTGATTGTTATCAATAACAAACAATTCGCCTAAACATGTTTACCTACGTCGCGTATTTTTATCGTAGTTCCAAGTAACGTAGGTATAGCTATGGCAGAGAAAACTATAGGACGACTTTAGTGACGTCGTTTTATTGTTTTTTAACGACTTTTACGTTTAAACACGTGTAGAAATCGTGCGTCACAGCGCAGCGTAGGTAAATCTTACTTCTTTAAGCCACGGTCCTACAGCTTCGATTTTAATGCGCCTCTTGTGTCGCGGGTTTTTTTATAATAATATTTAATAATCATAAAAGAAACATTTATTTCGGACAACATTAGATTGTTCTAGACAGATCTTATATTACTTATTCTACGGTCTCTATCAATATATACCTACCTTAAAGCTAAAATACATATCACAATATATTATACAAAGGCACACGCGTGGTCGCCGGCGTGTCTCGGCGCGGGGGATCACGTGATAGGCGGCCCTTGAACCGCCGGAACGGAACTTCACCCCTTTCGGCCAGAAGTCAGGGTTAATGAACGTTTTTTTGCAAGCACGCGCTCCATTACTTCAACAGTTAAATAAATAATGCTGCACAATCCACACAGCATCATATAGCCCGAAGCTATGCATATCTTGTTTTATGGGTTTCATTGATAGATATTTTTTATTATAGGTAGGTACATAGAAAACACCCAGAAAGTAGAAATATTTGCAATTCACTTCATTTATTTTCATTCTCATTATAAATACATTATTTACTTAGATTATCAAAAAGGTGTATCACCGGCCGCGAAGCTATGCTCATGCAGCCGCCGTTGACTAGGGTTGCAGAGAGAGGAACTTCCTGACGATACGCGCCGAGTTCAGGAGAACTACTTTTTATTTTTATGTTTATTATACATTGTAATACCATTTATTTTGTTCCAGGGATGCATTTCTCTCAGTCAGTTGCAATAATACAGAGTCAAGTGGGCACAATTAGAGGAGTACAAGTACTTTATAGTGATCAGGTAAGTTATTATTAAATAATGAATTAACATTTTATTTTTTAAGAAAAGTTTGCTATAGGACTGGGTCAATATTCGGCGAAATAAATTGGAATCCTTACCATTTTTTTAGCACAATATTCAATGCCTCGAGTTTTGTCTACAGGTGTATAAGTTTGGAATGTATAATGTCTAAAACAGTGAATAAATGAAAAGATTGATAAGATGAAAAGATTGATAAGATGGAAGAAGAGCAATGAGTAGCAAATCTGTTCGATATTGAATTTTTTTGTTCTACTGTTTAAAGTCTCAACTCAGTTGAGCATCGGGAAACTTGCGAGCACGCTTCTTTTCCCTGCGATACTGTAGCATGTAGAACTGTTTTCAAGCAATTGGCCAAGAGAACGAGAGTAATCGAAATCGAACGAGTGAGATTCGTCGATCTGTACCGCACGTTCATTCGCTGTTGTAAATTTATACGATATTCCTTATTCTCCTGTTTCTTCTTAATACCTTGTTATTTATTTCAGAATCCCCTGAACGTAGACTTGGTAATAAATATGCCCCAGGACGGTATTCGGTTAGTTTTCGACCCGGTCGCACAACGGCTGAAGATTATAGAAATATACAATATGAAATTAGTTAAACTTAGATATAGGTAAGTACATTATTACTTTAACATTTGTTTACAATAATCTACATCTTCTTTCATCATCATCATCTTCATCAACCTATATTAGTCCACTGCTGTACATAAGCCTCCCCTAATGCGTGCCATAGCGCCCTAAGTCAGGTAAGTAGAAATGTTTCTACAAGCATCTATCATCATCATCATCATCCTATAGGGATTAGTCCACTGCTTTACATAGGCCTCCGTAATGAGCGCCATAGCGCCCTCACTTAGATATAGGTAAGAATAAAATTTAACTTCAAATCTAACCCATAACACAAGCTCTGCTTAGCTTGGGACTAGATAATGCTGTGTGGTTTGTTCAGCATTATTTTTTAATCTTTGTTACAATAATCTACAATCTTCTTTCATCATCATCATACCTATATAAGTCCACTTGTAGACATAAGAATCTCCTAATTAGGGCCAAAACCCCCGGCTTAGCCCGGCGATTCCTAGCCCCTTCCATGGCCAGGAATAGCGAGGCGGCCGGGAACTGGATACCATTTTCTTTTGGCTGTAGTCATAAGGGGGTAATGCCCATAATCTCCACTCTATAAGCATGCAGGTTGGGGATCACAGTTTGGTTTTGTATACGATGTTATATCTATTTTTCAGTATATCAATATCTTTATTTCTTTAAACTTACAAAATAAGCACTTAGACATGTCAAATTTTAAACTATAGGTAAATAATTCTCCAAATAATATAACAAATAAAGTGATAATTGATTTTTTTTTCGCTTCAATCTTTTGTCCACTAGTGGAAGAAGACTTATTGACTTTCATACTTTGTCCTATTTCCAAAAGGTCAGAAAACAGGTAAGTAAACAAACGATTAAGTAAAAGCCGACCTTTATCGACCTAATGGGTCGATACGACTGACATTAAAATGTCATAAGGTTATACCGAAGCAAAGCTATTATAACTCTAGGTCATAGTGATGACAACTTAGAATAGGAGAAGTTAATAATGGTGTCAATTTAAATAAATAAATAATGCAGGAAAATAGACACAACAACATCTAGCCCCAAGCAGACTATGGGTTCTAGGTGACTGATATATTTAATACATTAAATTACAGTTAGCGGTTAGCTCAATGGTTTCAATTGTAAATACTAGTTGTAATTTTTCTATTCCTTGATTGTAATTTTCTTTTTAAAGAAGGATATATTATTTTAATATATTTTATTTAAGATTAAATTACATTGATTGAGACTTTTTATTAGACATAGAAAACATCCAGAACCCGAAACAAATATTTGTTGATCGTAAAAAATGTGGTCAAAACTATTGTAATCCAATTTGACTGGAGTAAAAATCTTTACGTTCCTTATTATGACGATCAAAATAAGAGCTTATCATAAAACTAGCGACCCGCCTCGGCTTCGCACGGTTTTATTATACGTATAAACCTTCCTCTTGAATCACTCTATCTATTAAAACAAAAAACCGCATCAAAATCCGTTGCGTAGTTTTAAAGGTTTAAGCGTTCAAAGGGACATAATGACATAGGGACGGAAAAAGCGACTTTATTTTATACTATGTAGTGATGATAAATACAAGCTCTGCTTAGGTTGGGCCTAGATGATGTTGTGTGCACTTTCCAGCGTTTATTAGATATATTTATTTGTTTAGTACTCTCAAAATAGGGTTGTTAAGTTAATTACTGTCAAAATAGGGTTGTTAAAAAAAGTTTTTAAAAACTAGTCGATACTTATCTCAGTAATCACATTCGATAAGCGTCAATGAGGATTTTTTATGACGTTGTGTAAAAAGTAAAAGTATCTTTATTGCAATTAGGTACATGTACAGATATAGTACTACGTAATTGTGTGAAGTCGCTAGCATTTTTTTTAATTAAACTATTTATTCTGCACTGAATACTGGTTAAAACTAAGAACCTTTTTTTCCAGTGGCATGTGCTTCAATTCTCCCGAGATAACGCCATCTATCGAGCAGATTGAGCACTGTTTCGGCGCGACGCACCCCGGCTTGTACGACTCGCAGCGACATCTGTTCGCGTTGAACTTTCGCGGCCTTTCCTTCTACTTTCCTGTCGATAGCAAATTTGAGGTAACAATCATGAAATCCTTACTGGTTATATTACATAGGTAATCCATCATCTATCTAGCCATACTCACCCATAACACAAGCTCTTCATAGCTTGGGGCTAGATGTTTCTGTGTGGGTTGTTCATCATTATTATACTATTGTTATTAAATCACTTTTTTATTCTCATTTTACAATACAATTTTTACCTACAAAAGACAATAATAATAAAACTGTTCGACTGTAAAAAAAGATATCAAAACACCGCCCGATCAATCACCGGCCGCGGAGACTCAAGCAGCCGGTGACTAGGGTTGCAGACAAAAGAACTTCCTGATGATATGCACCGAGTCCAGGAGAATCGCTTTTTGGATCTGGCCCTTGATCCAACTTCCTAGCGAGAGTCTCTTGAGATGTTTATCGAGGCTCTTCGCTATTACGCCGTTAACGACTATCGGGACGATGGTCGCTGAAGCTGATCTGTCTATCTGAAGCTCAGATGTAGAGCTGACAACCTCGTGAGCCAAGTCAAGATATTTGCTGAGTTTATCTTTCTCAGCTTTAACGATATTAACATCATGTGGTATGGTGACATCAGCAATCACCCATCTTTCTAACCGATCTAACAGTATAATATCAGGCTTGAAAGAATAGTCCTATCTGTAATAGAGTGGTCCCAATAGAGCGTGGCACGGCTGTTTTCGAGAACTAGCGCCGGTGCGTACTTATAGTATGGAACTTCAGGATCAGTAAGGCCATATCGGAGAGCAAGTTGTTGATGTAAAATTTTGGCCACTTTTTTTTTTGGTTAATTGTGTCTGTGCAAGTACTGATAGTTAGCAAGGTGCGAACAACCCGAGAGTATTTCACGAAGGGTCTCCCCTGGAAGATGACACGCTCAACAGATATCGATCGTGCCATCTTCATGATATACTTTCGTTAATTCTTCGTCTTAACTACCTCATCCATTATTATTTATCATTAATCTTTTGTTTTCTCAGCCGGGTTACGCGCACGGACTCGGTTCACTACAGTTTCCTAACGGCGGCTCGCCCGTCGTCTCCAGGACAACCATCTACTACGGATCTCAGCATCAGGTAATATATCTGAATATAGACAGAGATTCACATATCAGAAGATATCTCTTCTGAAAGTCAGCGCTGTGAGCGCGTTTGTCGGTTCTTAGAGAGAAATAGGTCCACTGCCACTTCAGTCAAAAACAATACCGTCAAATTCAAAATTCAGAGGGCTTTACCTTTATTTCCTTGAGACCATACATGACTCTTGGACACGTCATAAAATACATATTATGAAAAATTCAACATGAAACTCATCTTCCAAGCCGGCTGGTCACCGTGGAAGATTATGACCGAAACCCTCCAAACAACCCTCCAAAACATGAAAAAACCACACATAAAAGTCTATACATTATGACATATAATGTTAAAACACTTTCATCATATGAACGTTTGTTAGAGCTAGATGAGGCTCTCAAAGAAATTAAATATGACATATTAGGATTAGCTGAAACAAGACGCATTGGAAACAAGATAGAAGAGTATGAAAATTTCATTTTCTGCTATACAGGCCACACACCTGGAAGACATGGCATAGGTTTTATAATTAAACACCACCTTAAAAATAATATAGAAGCCTACCTTGGTCTTTCTGAAAGAGTAGCTATTTTGAACCTGAAATTTGAAAACACAAGTCTATCCATAATTCAAGTCTACGCCCCAACAGCACATGCAAGCGATGAAGAAATTGATAACTTTTATGCGACAGTAAATAGGGCAATAGAACTAGCACACAAAGACTACATACTGATGGGCGACCTAAATGCTAAAATTGGGATACCAAAAAAGGAAGAACATTTGATTATGAAATCACATGGATATGGAATGAGAAATGAGAGAGGACAGAGACTTATAGAATACGCCATTGAAAATAAACTATCGATTTTGAACACTTTCTTCAAAAAGAAACCAAAAAACAAATGGACCTGGCAAGCACCAAATGGAACCAACAGAAATGAAATTGATTTTGTGCTCTCAAATCGACCTCGTCTATTTAAAAACATAGAAGTTCTGAACATAAACTACCCTTCAGACCACAGGCCAGTAAGAACTACACTATCATATGACACACATTTAAAAAAAACAGGATAAAGTTTACTAACTGTCAACTTAATACAATAACAAGCGAAGAAGAAAAAACCAAGTTTAAAGAATACCTTAACTACAACATATTGAAAAATCAAATGTTCGCTGAAAATACTATCCCAGTCCAGAAGTATTATGACAATTTAATCAGAATCATCATCTCAAGCTTACAGAACGCCCGAGTTGCACAAAACCCAAAGAAAGTCCACAAAATAATGTCAGAACGTACATTAAAACTTTTCAAAAGAAGACAAGACTTGCAAAAAACTTCAAATAAAAACAGAGCAACAAGAAATGAAATCTCGGCGCTTTACAAGCTTGTGAACAAATACATAAAAAAAGACTATGCCGACTACAGATATAAAACTATTGAAAAACACCTAAACCAAACTGGTAGCACAAAAAAAGCATACAAAGAGCTGAAATCAAATAAAACCTGGATTGAAGAGCTGAAACGAGACGATAAAACTAAAAACAACAGGAACGACATCATTAGCATAGCAACAGAGTTCTACAGAGATCTCTACAACACAAAAGAACCAGGAAATACTAGCGAAGAGAACCAAAATAACAGCAGCGATAGTAACATACAAAAAAGACCCCTAATTGAAGAAAATGACGTCATTGAGGCATTAAACAAACTGAAACTAGACAAAAGCCCGGGCTCGGACAACCTAACAAACGAGACTCTAAAGCTATCTGCCCCAATACTAGCAACACTCTTTACAAATCTATTCAACTCTATCCTAGAAACTGGAGAGACACCCACCCAATGGTCCGAATCTAACATAATTTTACTATATAAAAAAGGAGACCCAAATGATATTGGGAACTACAGACCTATAAGTCTCCTGCCAAGTACATACAAGTTATTTTCTACAATCATAACCAAAAAAATTAGCTCTACATTAGAAACCAGACAACCTGTTGAACAGGCAGGATTTAGAAAAGGGTTCTCTACCATCGACCATATCCACACACTCGAACTTCTCATCGAGAAATATCAAGAGAGAAATAGACCACTATACTTGGCTTATATAGATTACAAAAAAGCATTTGATTCAGTGTCACACAACTATATCTGGGAAACTCTAACAGCACAGAATGTAGGAAACGAATATTTAAGAGTAATCAAAAGCATATACAGGAAGAGTAAAAGTAGAGTCAAACTAGAAACAGCCGGCCCATGGTTCCCTATAAAGAGAGGCGTAAAACAGGGGGACCCTATTTCACCTTTACTATTTATAGCCACATTAGAGTCGATAATAAGCAAGCTCGAATGGAACAAATCTGGAATAAAAATAAAAAACAAGTATTTAAACCACCTACGTTTTGCCGATGACTTGGTGCTGATATCAGAGAAAGGAAAAGAACTACAATAAATGGTAGAGTCACTAAACAAAGCTAGCAAGCTTGCAGGGCTGGAGATGAACCTCTCTAAATCTATGGTAATGACCAACAACACTAAGGTACTTACAAATATACGTCGACAATAAACCTCTCCAATACACGGATAAATACATCTACCTAGGCAAACAAATAAGCTTCGACAGACTAAACAACTACCAAGAGGTTGAACGCAGAGCCCAACTAACATGGAACAAGTACTGGAGCCTTAAAGAAATATTTAAGAGCAACATGCCAATTAAACTGAAGACAAAAGTTATGAATTCTTGCCTTATACCATGCCTGACCTATGCTTGTCAGACATGGAAGTTTAACAAAAATATTAAAAATAAAATTATAACATGCCAACGAGGAATGGAGCGGAGTATGCTAAACATAAAAAGAATAAATAAAATAAGAAATACAAAAATACGCAACATCACAAAAGCAACAGACGGTTTAGCACAAGCTCTTGCATTAAAATGGAAGTGGGCTGGACACATAGCACGCCTGCAAGATCAAAGATGGACAAAAATAATGACAGAATGGAGGGGGCCAGTGGGCAATAGAAAGAAAGGAAGACCTTGCATCAGATGGGAGGACGAAATCAAACGCATAGCGGGACCAAACTGGACACAAACAGCACAATCCAGAGAAAACTGGCTCAATTTGGAGGAGGCCTTTACCTGCAGAGGGGTTCTTACGGAATAATTTATGTCTAAACAAATGTATTTAAGTAAATTTTCATAGAACTGTAAAAACTGTATTAACTAACAACTATTTAAACTAAAATTGTATTCACTAACAAACTAAAACAACTTGTAACATTTTCTGTAAGAAATAAAAGGCTTTTTTATTTTTATTTATTTATTATGAAAAATTCAAAATTGCAAATTAAGTGCTTTGATAAAAAAAAAAATTAAGTACGTGAGTTTTTGTTCACCTCAATTTTTTACGGTAAAGAAGCGATCAATAAACCTATAGGTACCTTATTAGTTTCGCGCTATGCTTGACTGTGTTTATGTATAGTTATTTCCTTCCAGGCCAGCAATAACTCTAGCACGGGCACCGTAGTGAGCGGTCCACTACCAGAGCTGCCTCTCTCGTGCTACAGACACCAGCTGCACCTGAGGCGCTGCGTGGTGCTGCGCGCGCAGAGCCAGACGAGGGGGCTGAGGCTGCACTGTTTCACTGAAGGTAACGCGAGCCCCCCACTTGTACACCACCCCCCAGAGCATCTCTCGTGCTACAGACACCAGCTGCACCTGAGGCGCTGCGTGGTGCTGCGCGCGCAGAGCCAGACGAGTGGGCTGAGGCTGCACTGTTTCACTGAAGGTAACGCGAGCCCCCCACTTGTACACCACCCCCCAGAGCATCTCTCGTGCTACAGACACCAGCTGCACCTGAGGCGCTGCGTGGTGCTGCGCGCGCAGAGCCAGACGAGGGGGCTGAGGCTGCACTGTTTCACTGAAGGTAACGCGAGCCCCCCACTTGTACACCACCCCCCAGAGCATCTCTCGTGCTACAGACACCAGCTGCACCTGAGGCGCTGCGTGGTGCTGCGCGCGCAGAGCCAGACGAGTGGGCTGAGGCTGCACTGTTTCACTGAAGGTAACGCGAGCCCCCCACTTGTACACCACCCCCCAGAGCATCTCTCGTGCTACAGACACCAGCTGCACCTGAGGCGCTGCGTGGTGCTGCGCGCGCAGAGCCAGACGAGGGGGCTGAGGCTGCACTGTTTCACTGAAGGTAACGCGAGCCCCCCACTTGTACACCACCCCCCAGAGCATCTCTCGTGCTACAGACACCAGCTGCACCTGAGGCGCTGCGTGGTGCTGCGCGCGCAGAGCCAGACGAGTGGGCTGAGGCTGCACTGTTTCACTGAAGGTAACGCGAGCCCCCCACTTGTACACCACCCCCCAGAGCATCTCTCGTGCTACAGACACCAGCTGCACCTGAGGCGCTGCGTGGTGCTGCGCGCGCAGAGCCAGACGAGGGGGCTGAGGCTGCACTGTTTCACTGAAGGTAACGCGAGCCCCCCACTTGTACACCACCCCCCAGAGCATCTCTCGTGCTACAGACACCAGCTGCACCTGAGGCGCTGCGTGGTGCTGCGCGCGCAGAGCCAGACGAGGGGGCTGAGGCTGCACTGTTTCACTGAAGGTAACGCGAGCCCCCCACTTGTACACCACCCCCCAGAGCATCTCTCGTGCTACAGACACCAGCTGCACCTGAGGCGCTGCGTGGTGCTGCGCGCGCAGAGCCAGACGAGTGGGCTGAGGCTGCACTGTTTCACTGAAGGTAACGCGAGCCCCCCACTTGTACACCACCCCCCAGAGCATCTCTCGTGCTACAGACACCAGCTGCACCTGAGGCGCTGCGTGGTGCTGCGCGCGCAGAGCCAGACGAGGGGGCTGAGGCTGCACTGTTTCACTGAAGGTAACGCGAGCCCCCCACTTGTACACCACCCCCCAGAGCATCTCTCGTGCTACAGACACCAGCTGCACCTGAGGCGCTGCGTGGTGCTGCGCGCGCAGAGCCAGACGAGGGGGCTGAGGCTGCACTGTTTCACTGAAGGTAACGCGAGCCCCCCACTTGTACACCACCCCCCAGAGCATCTCTCGTGCTACAGACACCAGCTGCACCTGAGGCGCTGCGTGGTGCTGCGCGCGCAGAGCCAGACGAGTGGGCTGAGGCTGCACTGTTTCACTGAAGGTAACGCGAGCCCCCCACTTGTACACCACCCCCCAGAGCATCTCTCGTGCTACAGACACCAGCTGCACCTGAGGCGCTGCGTGGTGCTGCGCGCGCAGAGCCAGACGAGTGGGCTGAGGCTGCACTGTTTCACTGAAGGTAACGCGAGCCCCCCACTTGTACACCACCCCCCAGAGCATCTCTCGTGCTACAGACACCAGCTGCACCTGAGGCGCTGCGTGGTGCTGCGCGCGCAGAGCCAGACGAGGGGGCTGAGGCTGCACTGTTTCACTGAAGGTAACGCGAGCCCCCCACTTGTACACCACCCCCCAGAGCATCTCTCGTGCTACAGACACCAGCTGCACCTGAGGCGCTGCGTGGTGCTGCGCGCGCAGAGCCAGACGAGGGGGCTGAGGCTGCACTGTTTCACTGAAGGTAACGCGAGCCCCCCACTTGTACACCACCCCCCAGAGCATCTCTCGTGCTACAGACACCAGCTGCACCTGAGGCGCTGCGTGGTGCTGCGCGCGCAGAGCCAGACGAGTGGGCTGAGGCTGCACTGTTTCACTGAAGGTAACGCGAGCCCCCCACTTGTACACCACCCCCCAGAGCATCTCTCGTGCTACAGACACCAGCTGCACCTGAGGCGCTGCGTGGTGCTGCGCGCGCAGAGCCAGACGAGGGGGCTGAGGCTGCACTGTTTCACTGAAGGTAACGCGAGCCCCCCACTTGTACACCACCCCCCAGAGCATCTCTCGTGCTACAGACACCAGCTGCACCTGAGGCGCTGCGTGGTGCTGCGCGCGCAGAGCCAGACGAGGGGGCTGAGGCTGCACTGTTTCACTGAAGGTAACGCGAGCCCCCCACTTGTACACCACCCCCCAGAGCATCTCTCGTGCTACAGACACCAGCTGCACCTGAGGCGCTGCGTGGTGCTGCGCGCGCAGAGCCAGACGAGTGGGCTGAGGCTGCACTGTTTCACTGAAGGTAACGCGAGCCCCCCACTTGTACACCACCCCCCAGAGCATCTCTCGTGCTACAGACACCAGCTGCACCTGAGGCGCTGCGTGGTGCTGCGCGCGCAGAGCCAGACGAGGGGGCTGAGGCTGCACTGTTTCACTGAAGGTAACGCGAGCCCCCCACTTGTACACCACCCCCCAGAGCATCTCTCGTGCTACAGACACCAGCTGCACCTGAGGCGCTGCGTGGTGCTGCGCGCGCAGAGCCAGACGAGGGGGCTGAGGCTGCACTGTTTCACTGAAGGTAACGCGAGCCCCCCACTTGTACACCACCCCCCAGAGCATCTCTAGTGCTACAGACACCAGCTGCACCTGAGGCGCTGCGTGGTGCTGCGCGCGCAGAGCCAGACGAGGGGGCTGAGGCTGCACTGTTTCACTGAAGGTAACGCGAGCCCCCCACTTGTACACCACCCAAGTTTCAATCTATCCCACTACCCCCTGCCCCCACGAATCAACCAACCCCGACGCGTCTACCGCATCCCACGTGTCGTCCTGAATTTAACTTTTGTGTCTCTTCCAGGCACAAGAAAATATAGGAACTTGTCATCTTTTAGCTTGTATTCTATTTCTAACTTTTGTGTTTCTTCCAGGCACAAGCCGGTCTCTAGAACCACTGCAAGTCCCGATCTGCCGAGTCATCCGTTTCGGTGACTCCTGCCAACACGTCGCACGCGTCTTGGGCGCGCCAGCACGATTGTACTACAAGAGCGACGACAAAATGCGCATCCATCGTCCCACTCCGACGCGCCGCCGGCCGCCGCCCGCTAGCGACTATTTCTTCAACTACTTCACTCTGGGACTGGTGAGTCAGCGACTATTTTGTTACTAAAAGAGCTACGATAAGATTTTCTTCCGCCGCCCCACGCCAACCGTTGCCCGCTAGCGACTATTTCTTCAACTACGTCACTCTGGGCTGGTGAGTCAGCGACTATTTATTACTACAAGAGCGATGACAAGCTAGGTCCTTGTGCTCTTTGAACACAAGACATACATTTTTTCAATGAAGTCCTTCGTCATTATTTAACTTATTATCTCATCTAGTAAACAATTTACATAGTTTTCCACTGCTAGACACAGACTTCCCCTTATATAATACCCACCATAAGTACTCGCTGGTGGAATTAATATTATAATAATTCTGGACAATCCATATGTATTTTAGGTGCTAACTATACATACAATACGATACAAAAATGCTATAATGTAGTTACACCAGAAAAAGAACATTACAAAAATAACTTACATATGACAAGTACAAAGGGCGGCCTTATCGCTTAGAAGCGATCTCTTCCCGGCACTCATCAACTATAGTATATTTCATACAATAGTTGGATTGTAGCAAACTCTAAGTCTGCTGGCTTACCAGACAACCTTTGCTTATTAAAATAAAACATCCTGTATACACAAGACAACGTTTGTTTCTTGAAATAAGAACACTATAGTATACAAGACACCGTTTATTTCTTGAAATAAGAACACTATATACAAGACAACGTTTATTTCCAGGACATATTGTTCGACGCTCGCACGCACCAAGTGAAGAAGTTCGTGCTTCACACCAACTATCCGGGGCATTACAACTTCAACATGTACCATCGCTGCGAGTTTGAACTCACCGTGCAGCCTGACAAGTGAGTTATACTAAATAAATAAAAAAATTATGTTGGACATTCCACACTGCACAATCTATCCCCAAAGTAAGCTACTCAAAGCTTGTGTTATGGGTACTAGATGACTGATATATTTAATACATTTATATATTATATACATAGATATTTTTTATTATACATATTAAACACCCAGACCAACGAAACAAATTTCTGCAGATCGTGCACAATTTTGTTTCGAGGCGGGAATCGAAACCCCAACCTCCTGCGTCGCAGGCGGACCTTCGCCCGCCGCGCGTCGCCCACATCGGTCGTAAACAAGCATCTGTCCGCAGCTTCGCACGCTTTGTTTCTATGGAAACGTCTCAATGCTATTTCTATCCCATGGAAACTGATTTATTATGGGATGAAGAAGCCTATGTGTTATTCCAGTCTATTCCAAATTCCGTTCAGTAGTTTTAGCGTGAAAGAAGAACAAAAATCCATGCATACTTACCAATTTTCGCTATAACAGAGCAGTCTTAGTATTTATAAATAGGCCGTATAGGCCGCGGCCTAGGAACGGCAGCGTCCTAGGAGGGCGGCAAATTTCAGCGGACAGTCACTCGATTGCAGACCTTAAAAGTCAAACACGTTCTCTGGTTTGAATTGGAGCGATTTGGCAATTTTTTTTGGTTCCTTATGCTTTTTATTGCCAATTGCAGGATCGAACCTTGTATGCCCTAGGGGGGGGGCTAATAATGAACGGCTCTGTACAGGCGTAGGGCGGCGGAAAAAAGTGGCCTACGCTCATAAAAATATAAATCCGGCACTGTTACAGAGACGTTGTTCATCTCGTCTGCTGCGTGCATGAATTGGCTGGTCAAACAGATCATTATGCTTTCTTACAAACGCTGACATCTCAGAAAAGTACAGTGCCAGGACTGTTTGTATTTTCAGTGATAGAAAGTAGGGTTTTCATTACTCATACTCGGAAAGTAGGTCTGAAGTTGCCTGAAGAGCGGGTTGAAAGTGATACTTTTCCGCCTTAGGGAGAATCGTTTCTAACTGACAGCTATAAAGTTACTATTGAACCATGATAGTGGCAGAATAAATGCTGAACCTAAAAAAAAAGTCGCCTTACCGACAATTCATTGACTTCAAAAAATACGAAAGACAAGGCAGTATGGCTTCATGGCTTTCGCCTGTCCTAGGTTGACTAATATATAAAAAAAATAGCGGCAATTTGATTAACTTGTTTTCTCATGTTTCTTATTTATATTTCCTTGTATTCGTAATGAAAAGCACCGTGTTTACCTCGGGTGAAAGTAACTTATGTAGTCCCTCGAACTATTGGCGCCCTCGTTACACTCGGGCGCCAAACCCCGTCTCGGGACTAAATAAATTACTTTGAACCTTTGGGTAACAATGTACTATTACAGCTGTCCGTTAGCTTCACTGCAGAGTATAATTACATGATCCTCATAATGTCTTGTACAGATGCGAGACCAACTCCCTAGTGGAGAGCCGCGGCGTGGCGCAAATCACCGCGTACTCGAAGTGGGAGGGCGTGCAGCGCGCGCTGCGCGTGTGCGAGCGGCCCGTCGTGCTAAACCGCGCTTCCTCTACCAACACCACCAACCCCTTCGGCTCCACCTTCTGCTACGGCTACCAGGACATGATCTTTGAGGTTAGTTGCGATAAGGCCGCCAATTCCATTGCTTATCTCTGTTAGAATATTTAAATAAGTAATTCCTGTTTTATAAGTGATGCAATAAAAGTATTATCTATCTATCTATCTAGTTACATCATAAAATTTAGCCCACAAAAAATGATAAATTTCATTCAAAAATTGAGTCCCGTACGATCCGTATGACATATAAATTTATTTCAAAATTGAAGTCCCGTATGACATATAAATTTCATTCAAAGTTTGACTTGCCTGAGTGCTTATTTTGTAAGCTTAAAGAAATAAAGATATTGTTTTACTGATTATTCAAAAATTGAGTCCCGTACGACCCGCATGACATACATACATTTCATTGAAAAATTGAGTCCCGTACGAACGATACGAGAACATAAATTTACATTAAAAAATTGAGTCCTGTTCATAAATTCAAATCAAATATTTTTTATTTCCGTACTCTTTCCTCTTAAACATTTTAATGTTGAATTATTATAGTTCAAATCATACTGCTGTTTATGTATCCATCGCGTACAATTTATCACACTTCTGTTTATGTATCCATCGCGTACAATTTATCATACTTCTGTTTATGTTTCCATCGTGTACAATTAATCATAATGCTGTTTTTGTATCCATCGCGTACAATTTATCATACTTCAGTTTATGTATCCATCGCGTACAATTTATCATACTTCTGTTTATGTATCCATCGCGTACAATTAATCATACTTCTGTTTATGTATCCTTCGCGTACAATTGATCACACTTCTGTTTATGTACCCATCGCGTACAATTTATTACACTTCTGTTTATGTATCCATCGCGTACAATTGATCACACTTCTGTTTATGTACCCATCGCGTACAATTTATTACACTTCTGTTTATGTATTCATTGCGTACAATGTATCATACTTCTGTGTATGTATCCATTGTGTACAATTTATCATACTCCTGTTTATGTACCCATCGCGTACAATTTATTCTTCTTCTGTTTATGTATCCATTGCGTACAATGTATCATACTTCTGTGTATGTATCCATTGTGTACAATTTATCATACTCCTGTTTATGTATCCATCGCGTACAATTTATCATACTTCTGTTTATGTTTCCATCGTGTACAATTAATCATAATGCTGTTTTTGTATCCATCGCGTACAATTTATCATACTTCAGTTTATGTATCCATCGCGTACAATTTATCATACTTCTGTTTATGTATCCATCGCGTACAATTAATCATACTTCTGTTTATGTATCCATCGCCTACAATGTATCATACTTCTGTTTATGTACCCATGGCGTACAATTTATCATACTTCTGTTTATATATCCATCGCGTACGTTTTCTCCAGGTGATGTCGAACAATTACATCGCGTCGATAACCCTATACCAGCCGGAGGGCACGCGTCCCAGCTACACCGTCGGGGAGATCGCGTGACGAAATATGGTATGTTATTTGTTGTTAGTAGAACAATACATCATCATCACCAGCACTTATCACAATGTCGTTTTTACTATTTCATGTATTTTATTTTATTTTATACTTTTTAATTTTTTTTTCTTTAAAACATATCGAGTCCTATGTCCAGCAGTGGACTAATATAGGCCGATGATGATGATATCGATAAGAGTCATTATTCGTTTTGTTGTATTTTGTATTATTAAGTTTATTTTTAAAAGTTTCTTTGTAACAAATAATGAATTATATCTTTTCCGTTTTATAATTTGTTTGGTTATAAGAATTGTGTTTTAAATATAAAAAAAACAATATTTAATTAATCTTATTTTGTTGAATTTTCCAGGTTGGCTTCTGCGTCAGCACATAAATTCTGGTTGTCCAAAATCCGAATACCTAAATACTGAGCTACATATCTTACCAAGCACCTAAGATGACAGTATTTGAATAAAATGTGATAAAAAAACTGTGAAAAAAAAACAAAGTACTCTACAAGTGAGCGATAGATCTCAGAATGAGTGCGAGGTATTTAAATTTAGAACAGTTGGTTCCAATTTTCTTGACCGGTGTTAACGTTCTTGAAGATTGGAATGAACTGGACAAGTTTACGTAAAAACGCTAAAAAAATAACGGATCTTTTCATAATTATTCCTTAGCTATGAGATATATAAACATCTTCAGCCTTACCACCAAAAAAAAAGTTACGACTTAGACACTTGTTAAACAGTTGTTTAACAAGATTTTGTATGATAACGTTTGCTAAACAACTGTTAAACACCTGTCTAAGTCGAGAAATTGTTTTTTGTGGTAAGACTGCTTTTGTCTTCTTTTACTCTTGATATTTTACACCTGATAAAATAAGAATAAGGTACTATTATATGATTTGCCATATCGCTATAGAATGGATATGAATAGAAACGTTTATATTAACGTTTTTATGTAAAAATACATAATAATATGTTATTACAATATTACAGATAAGTGAAATTTTAATCTAATAGTCAATCATACTTTTAAACTGGAATTTGTGACAAGTCAGGCAGTGTTTTTAACTAGAACGAGGAACTTTAATCAGAACTTAAAATCGTTATTTAGCTTTTAAAAAACACTCAAATTACTAAAACATTTGCAAACGAACAGTAATTTTCATTAATAATTCAAGACTTGATGTTTATCGTGCTTTGGCATATGCATCGCACAATTAGCTGATGGGTTCCACGAACCAGAAACATTAAATTCATTCATTTTGAAATAAACGTTTAACAGTCCTACCAAAATAACTGAGTCCTTAGCAGCATTTGCATAATTTACTGTAACTATTTTCGATTTCGTTTTTCTCTTTTAGCCCCTATCGGATAGAGAGGAACTATTTTCGTAGTATGAGAAAGAAAAGAAACTGTTCTTGAGTAAAAATACTGCCTGCACTGTAACATAATTTTTCCTTAATAAACCACTCCCAATCGTTTAAAAAATCAAAGAATGTGAATATTCGAATGTTGTGAAAAATGTTGATGTATTTTTTTCTAAAATAACTGTAGATTACTTTAGGGTGTGTTTAGTGAACGTGCGATAAATATTTTTTTTAATTTAATGGCACTGTTTAAAAATTAGTATTTTGATGTTTTATTATTACTTGACTATGGTTTTTAATCGACTTGGCTCCTAAATAGAATTTACTCCTTTTTGACGATTTATCTTACATTGGCATCTCAAATTGATAACAACGATTCAATAATGATTGGTTGGCAAATAATCCAGGGACGAACTAAGGACAAAAGGCGCTAGTATTTTTACCTAGTTTGACTTTGACATATTTTTATTGCATCGTAAATGGTATTTAGGAGTCCAAATATTACTTATATAATTTAATGTTGAATTGTTAGTTGAAATCACATCTGTGGTTCTTATTCTTATCTAATATTTGGATATTAATAATTTATTTGAATATAAATCGTATATTTTTTTATTAATTTGACAAAAGTGCTCAGTAAAAGCGCAATTCTTTGTAATAATAAGGTAGTAAAGTAGGCTTGTGTGTGCTTGTTGTTTGACGGATGCTTAGAGTGAATGTAATTGTTATTCAACACTGACAAACTATGGCTGTTTGAAAACAAAATAACCACGAAATCTAATCGAATCACTGTCATATTTTTGTTCCGTAATATGTCTAAAATAAATGGTAATAATCGGTAACTGTCTCGGTTTTTCAATAAAAATTAGCATGTATCAAGCCGAAACCATAATAAATAATTAGATTCATAATTATTACTAACATGTACATTTATCAAAAAATATATTTTTATACTTGAAATTTTATCCATAGGGTCGATTCTTCTTAGGTATTAAAAATTAAATACATTAAGTAACACAAAAATATGACAGTGATAAACTGTTTTATCGAATATTACAAAAGTACACTGCTTTCAAGTGCCAATGTTTTGCGAAATTGGACTCATTGTACACGTCCATCAAAATTTCGGAAATGAGCTTAAATGTGGGCTTCAACAGGCTAGAGGTTGGTTGTGAAATAACTGTGTACTGCTATAAGAAATATGAAATTTCGATGTAGCTTCATTTAAAACTATATAGTGTTTTTTTGAACTGTTTAGGTCTACGATAGCTTTCAAAATAACAATAAAACCAATAAATCTTATAATGGCGTATCAAGGACGTGTATCTGGGTCTAGTTTAGTTTTTTTATTCTTGTCGCTGGCGACATTAAACCACTTAATTGAATTAATTTTTAAGGTTAGAAAAATCATGTTTTCATCTATTATGTCAATTTATGTTACGACGTTAACTTAAGTGTGTATCTTAAACAGTTCAAAAGTAAATGAGTACGTTTGATTATGCACAAGAAATCACAGCATGTGTGATTGTCGTGTGAAAAAATGGCTGTGGTGCCATAATATAACGAAAAAAAAATTAAAAAATTCGACAAATAATGTAAAAAAAGCATTAAATGTAAGGTGGCGTAACGCCATAACTAAGTTGTTGGTGTGCAAATATTTTATTGAAAAATCTGTGTAAATAAATGAACAATAGGTTTTATTTTAGTTACACAGACAAATAAATTAAAATTGCTTTTTAGTACAATTGTTCGTTCTTAGAAGCGTTGAACCAGATCTTGGTTTTACATAAGAATGTTAGTATTTCTCTGCAATATTGACTTTTGAAGACAATGAGATATTTGCATACACAGCAATCTTATATTTTTTATAATGACTAGAATACTTTTGTCGCACTGTGCTCTGTAATCGTCACGGCGTGAATCACTTACTCATAATGATTGTTTGTATTTATGTCAGCCTTTATCTTGTATTGTTCCATCCTAAAATAAAATATACCATATTAATAATACCTGAAGTTCTAAGATCCCTAGGGATTGTCCCTAAAAAATCCAGCACCTTTTCAAGTAAGGGCAGGGCGTGAAATCAAATCAAATATTATATTCATATATATCTGGCTAAAGTTGCTATTTGACGCTAATTCATATAAAAATTATAATTATTAATTTTTTTATTTTATTGCAGATTTGTTGTAAAAATAATTTAGTTTCAAAAAAGGCTGACATAATAAGAATCGTATAATATAACTATAGCTTGTATTATATACGTGTAGTAGCGTTATATTATGCATTTAGAGGTACATAACAACCTTTATGATAGTGAATAGAGGACCCACTCTCAAACGATTTGTAATTTAGATAACATTAAAATGAAATATGCTTTCTACAGAAATACATGGGCTGTTAAAAAA
Source organism: Eupithecia centaureata (assembly GCA_944547425.1). Classification (NCBI taxonomy): domain Eukaryota; kingdom Metazoa; phylum Arthropoda; class Insecta; order Lepidoptera; family Geometridae; genus Eupithecia; species Eupithecia centaureata. The sequence goes on from OX155698.1 coordinate 4,936,177, forward strand.
TGGGTTGATAAAGATGACCCCCTTGCTCCGTTAAGTATGGCCCTGCTTTACCGCCCGATAGTATTGTTACATTTTAATGTTTTCCAGTTACTTGTATATTTTAAGTAGTAACAATTTCAAAAGGCATAATAATCCGAATAAAAACAGTTATTTTTAATGCGTATTCTGTGAAATTGTATCGATAAGTTTTAAAAGCAACTGTTTACCTGTATGCATAGAATGTCTTTTGACAGGGTCGTCAAGATTTTGCCAGATAGAAAAGCAGAACCATTGACAGGAAACTTAAGTTTAAAATTTTGTTACATATATAATATTATGTAGATCACTTTGTTATTGTTTAGCTAAATAGTTGATTTTGTACTCTTGATCTCAAGATAGATCACTGACATGGTTTATTAGTTCAAAATGTGCATGCCCAATATTAAGGTATTTTACACGAAAATATAATTAAAACAAACAATAAAACAAAGACAGTATAGTATAGATAATGCAAGAGTTGCCATAACTAAATTTTAAAGTTTAGTCATAAATTGGGAGGATATACGTAACATTTATTTACTTTTCAAAAACAATACTCATTCTCACCTGTTGGTTCTAACTTCTTTTAAAAGTAGATTATGAGTTACATATTAATAATAAATCAAACTCTTGATTGTTTTATTTAGGTTACGTATCTTTCTGGTCGGTAGTAGAAATTACGTCGTAAAATGTACATATATAGGAATTTGAGTAAATCAATTAACTTAATTGTTGAATAGTACCTGATCAAATAGTAACTACCTACCCTGTAACGCTTTAAAATATACTAATGGTCGACTGTAAATATACATGTTTTTTGATATGGCAACTCTTTCTAATTCCATTCAAAATGTTTTTAGTTATAATTTGGGCATTAAACAAAGAGCAGTGTTTGCTTAAAATTGTGATCATAGATTCTGTTAAATATTTATTTAATAATTTACAGGGGGCTAAAATTAATTTATATTGTATTGTAATTTATTTGAATAATTTTTTACTACGAAACCTGGCAAGCAAGTAGTTATTATTTGCAGTTATTTTATTCAAAAGTTTTACCAAACTTTTGAATAAAATAACTGCAAACAATGCAACCATACCACTTTTTTATTTTGTCATTTAAATTCGATTTAGAGACGATAATAATATGCTCGCTTTTTACTGTTTATTAATTTGTTGCACTGACATGTCATTTTTCATATATTGCCCCCTCCCTACCTACCTTAGTCCGGCCCATTGGATAGGCTTGATCTAGCTAGAAAATTGAATTGTTCATAGAAGTGAAACTTAGCAAATCTCAAATGTGTTCATTCTTTAGTCTTGTTAAAAATTAAAATTAATCATCACTTTGTTAAATTAGAGATAGTGATGGTCGTAATTTGGAGTCATGACCATTTTACAACCATCGCTGTGTCTGATCCATGAGGAAAATTGTACCTAGTGTTGGTAAAAATTGTCCGCAATCCTGTTTTTAATTATTAAAGTGGGTACAAAAAATTGTCTCAAAAATACCAAAAAATCAATAAAAGGATCGTACCGAAACTAGTGTTTTTTTAAACTGAATAAACCTGAGTAACCTTATTGTAAGATTGTTGTAAGTTCAGCGATGATTAAACTGTGCCCATTATTATATTCAATTTAAACATTGGCGTATATAGAGGGGGCATGGTGGGCCGTGCCCACCCCAGTGCAAAGAAATTTTGGGTAAAGGGTGTGCCAGGTGCGCCATGCCCACCCAGGGTGTAGAAATTTTGGGTAAATGGTGTTTTTTGTGAAAATGTTAGGCTCAGTAAGCTTTAGAGTTTGGTAAATAAACTATCTAAATATAAAATGATCGAATTATGTTATCGATCGAGGTATGTTATGTTAACACATAAACAATCTTCGCATTTAACGGACCTTCTTTTTAGGCCCTGGCTCCCCTAAAAAATAAACCTAGACGCCAATGAATTCAAATTCAATGTGCATTATTTCCTGAAGACCTTACAGGATTCGTAGACACCTCAGAAATTTAAATTATAGGTATTACTTAAATTAAACTAGGAATTCGTCAACAGTGTTGACGACAGGGTGTTACCGAGCGGGAATGACTCGGAAATAAAGGGACACTTTGATTTTTGTTCAACTTAAATGTTTTTAAAGTAAAGTAAAGAAGCGACCAAGAATCCTTTACCTCGTTAAATATATTTACTTAGTAAATTAAAAAAATCGATGGAAAGACGAATTAGACGCACACTCAAAAGAATGGACCACAGTGGCACAAAACAGAGAAGTGTGGAAGGAAGGAAGGGAGGCCTTTGCTCAGCAGTGGGACAGTACAGGCTTATAAAAAAATATTTAAAAAAAGCAATTTTCTTTTTTTTCGTCGTTCATTCTATTTAACTGAGCTTAGCTTAATTATCAGCAGGAATAGCGTCAGTGGGAACACGGCCTTAGCTTGGGGTTAATTAGTTAGATTAGAGGCATGAGGCCGGATATATGATTAGCACCCATATAACCTAATCGACACATAGGTAGGTTCCATACAATTGACCCTTGTGAGTCAACATCATCCTAATGAGTAGGGTCTAGTTTCACTGAGTTACACAATGGTAGCACAGAGGTTAATTGAGTTTTCCTTGAGAAATTCCATTGTGGTACATACATATATTCGTCATCATAAATAGCGGGAAATTAATTGTAGTTATTAATGTTATTATTAATAATATGTAGTAATTAGAAAATTAATCGTACAAACCATAGTAGGTAGGTAAGTATACTTACCTAACGTTACGGTAGGTATCCTACTTACTTCCTACTAATATTACCTATACACGCGAAAGTTTGTAAGTATGGATGGATGTTTGTTTTTTTGACTTTGACTCTTTCACGCAAAAACTACTGAACGGATCTGGATGAAATTTTGCGCAGATATAGATTATAGTCTGGAATATATTTCATGTCATATTTTACCCCGGAAATCCCACGGGAACGGGAATTACGCGGGTGAAACCATGAGTATACTCGAAATACTAATCCTGTGCAGACGAAGTCGCGGGCACCAGCAGCTAGTTTTTAATAAAATAAATAGGTAGTTAGTTAGCTAGTTCTTAATAAAAAAAATTATAAAAAAATCTAAATTCAAAAATCGTACATCAGAAGTTGATAGTCCAGTCATCACCCCTTTCGGCTTACCCTAAAAAATATTAACGTTTGTTTAATTTTTTTAGGGTGTATTAAATCAGTAGTAGTAGTGTGATTGTACCTAATTTTCTTTGCTAATGAATGAAGAACAGGTGAATACCAATTTACTACAGCTTGCTAATTGTAATAGGAAGTTCTTACAATGATGAAGCTTGAAGCCAATTTTATACAGGCTCTTTTTCATCCTCATATCTCCGAAAATTTGCTTTGAATATTTCTGTCCGAATAATTCTGTCGAGAAAATTTAATGAAGGCTAAAACACGATTTCATTATATTTTTTCCACAGACAAAAATACCTAAGTTGCGTCTTAATTTTACTTTAAGCCCTCTTCATAACTCAATGAATGCTTTAACTACCATGATCGAGACTATGTATGACAATAGAAGTTTATAAAGTTAGCTGGAATTTTGAACTAATTTTTACATAAATATTTACATTCATTACGTCTTGAGCTATAGGCAAAAAATCTTATTTTATCTCATATTATCTCATGTACAACAACTTCTTAAGGAATGTATTTTTTCTATAGTCGGTTGGACACGTAATCATAAATAAACATTTCTTTCTTTCCTTGACTTTTCTTATTTTCGACCGATCTGCAAAAAAAGAAGGTATCCATTCTACATTTATAGTATGTATTTTAAGTGTGAACCTCATTATTTTCTAGGTGAACCGATTTTGATGATTCTATTTTTATATCAAAGCTGGTAGTGATTCTAGTGTATCTAGGTACCTAGTATGCTTTTGTAACAATTACTGAAATTTAAAATTCGGATGTTAGTTTTCATTTAAATATTCAAACAATATTTCGCAAATTAAAGATGTAGGTTAGGTTTTTTATGTGAGTGTAATTTGCGTACCTATGTATTTTTTTATATTCAGTTCCCAGGATATATTCCAAAGAAGGACCTTACTAGGCATTGGACAATGACCTAGACAAGAAGAGAAACCTTGATTCAGGTTTGCGACATCATAAAACAGGGAAAAAAGTCTTTTGCATTTAAATGAGTACCTCGTCGTCTTTTGTAATTCTGGACAATAAAGACAGCATCAGTTAGCCCCAAGCTAAGCAGAGCTTGTGTTATATTTGGAATAGACGTAGTTCTAAGTCTAGAATAAAACAAAGGCTAGGTATATATAATATATCTTTTTATCCCATAAATCCCATGGGATTAAAATAATCTTTCTATTAAAGTTCCTATAGAAATAGAAACAACGCGTGTAAAGTAGCTGGAAAAAGTACCTAAGTAAGTTTGTATGTATGGATCTATGGATGGATGTTTGTTACTCTTTCACGCAAAAACTACTGAACGGATATGGACGAAATTTGGCACAGAGATAGATTATAGTCGCGCATAGGCTATATTTTACCCCGGAATTCCCACGGGAACGGGAATTACTGCAGGTGAAACCGCGAGGCGCTGTTAGTTTATTTATATCTATTTAAATGGATAGATATTTTGAATTTACATATAAAATACCCCTTAGTAAATGTAGATCGTAAAACAAATCTCCTGAGGCGGGAATCGAACCAACAACAACCTATGAACTAACCATTAACTTAAGTTGGTGGTTAGTTCATAGTACTAGTGGTTTATATTGGTAGGTTATTTCTACTTAATACACTACATACACTTATCTACAATACCTAGAATAGATATACTTATTATTCACCCCATGTTTACCTCGAATTGAGAACATCCTAGGAAAACCACGAAAATTCACGAAATATGTTTGGTCAGGGCACGGTTTTTATCAGCCGGTATTGGTGCCTAGATAAGATAGATAACGCAAACTGAACCTTGATTAGACTATACTTATCATATCACACCATATTTGACGGCCGATAGTTTTGAGGTAAAGTTATACCAAATTCAATAGAAATAATATCCAAGTAAATACATGATAAAATATTATCTATATATTTTTGAATTAACCAAATCGGACCGTAATGGTCCGATTTGGGATAACAATAAATAATAACTCTGTATTTAATTATTCTTACGCCATTACTTACGAAGATATTAAATAATAAACTTTACCGTTAAAACCTGCTTCCAAGGTTGCCTGGAGAATCGCTGAGAAATCGCTCTCAGCGATAAGGCCGCCTGATGATGATGAATACCTACGTGTTCTTATGTGGAGAGACCGTGACTCGGCAAACGTAGTAACGCCTTCTAGCCAGGTGGTGTCTGCAGGCAGATGCATGCGACAAGCTGACGACAGGGTGCTATGTCCAGCTGTGGACTAAATATTGATTGCAGCAGTTACAACTAAATATGTATAAAAACCTGTCACAGTGCTACACATTTTTTGAGATCGCTATAGAGGTACTAGACAATTCAAGTTCCCACTGTGCCATAGAAGTCGTTGTAAGTGAAAACGTCATGTTTTCTGTAAATACACGTGTGCATTAAAACAATGGAATAATGATGGGAGATATGGAAATTCGTGATATACTTCACGGCTTGCTAATCTCTGGCCTAGCTAAGATACAAGGTTTCACATATTGTCCCGATACATATCTAATCTACATAGGATTATGTAATTACTAGCAGCGTCTCGCGTTATTACATTACCCGCGTAATTTCCGTTCCCGTGCTAATAACGGGATAAAATATAGCCTATGTGCTATTTCTGACTATAATCTATCTCTGTGCCTAATTTCATCTAGATCCGTTCAGTAGTTTTTGCGTGAAAGATTAACAAACATCCGTCCATCTATCCATCCATAGTAAAATCTTTCGCGTTTATCAAAGTCAACCTTTCAGACTTACTAAAATAGGCTGACTGTTAAAAAAATACATTGCTAGCCAATGTATTTTTCATTACTCATACTCGGAAAGTAGGTCTAAACATGCCTGAAGAGCGGGTTAAAAGTGATAGATAGTTTTCAGCCCTAGGGAGCATCGTTTTCAACTGACAGCTATGACGTTACTATTGAACCATGATAATGGCAGAATAAATGCTGAAGCTAAAAAAAAATTAGACTTAAGTAGCGACAATTCACTGAATTCAAAAAATACGAATGACAAGGCAGTATGGCTTTATGGCTTTCGCCTGTCCTAGATGGAAAAAATATTTAAAAAAAATTAGCGGCATTTTGATTAATTTGTTTTCTCATGTTTTTATTTATATTTCACACTTCACACCTATATCACACCTGTATCTAACTACCTACCTAGTTTTTAAGCTGCGAACCAATAAACGTGTTTTCTTTCTTTCTTTCTTTCACACTGTGCTTTTCACAGTGTGAAGGGTGAAGTAACTTATTTAGTTCCTCGAACTATTGGCGCCATTCCACACAGCTCTATCCACGCAGACAATCTAGCCCCAAAGTAAGCAAAGCTTGTGTGATGGGTAGGTACTAAATGACTGATATACTTAATACAATACGGCTTAATACAATAAGGTAGGTATATATTTATAATTTTAGATAGAAAACACCCAGAATCCTGCAACAAATATTTGCAGAACGTACAAACAAGGCTGGAATCGAACCCGCAACCGTCGTCGCGTCGCGTCGCAGGCGGACTTTAGCTCGCCGCGCCACTGAGGCTATTGGGTAATCACTACATATTATAAAACAAAATCACTTTTTCTGTCCCTATATCTAAGGATATAGGGACATAGGGACAGACTGTCCCTTTGACTGCTTAAATCTTTAAAACTACGCAACGGATTATGATGCGGTTTTTTTAATAGATCGAGTGATTCAAGAGGAAGGTTTCTAAACGTATAATAAAACCGTGCGAAGCCGGGGCGGGTCGCTAGTTTAGTTATAAAACTTACGTTTAAAAAAATCCATGTAATCTTATATAATCTTGTAGTTACGTAGGGATAGGTACTTACGTTTATATAAGAATCGATTACCTTGAAGGAGTCCTTATCATAACGTCGTCGGCGCTTGGCTATTGTTATCAGGTTACCTCTTCAAATTTATCTACATACATACCTACCTATATTATACCTAAACATCAGCCAAACTCGATGTAGAATGTTTGTAAACAAACCGCCCATACTTAACCTAAAATCTGTTCTGTTGCCGCGTCTTTTTATACGCAATTTACATTACTTGTCGATTTAAGATCATTACTTCACTAAATATTTCGAACGCTCAAATCTAAAATTCGACGCCAAGCAAGTGAATTTTAGTTTTTTGTGTCGTGGTTTGTTTACAAACATTCTACATCGAGTTTGGCTAGTGTATAGAAGATCATAAGATTAATAAGTACATACTATGAGGCACAGACTAGACGTGACAAAATTATGATTTGAACACGTATTCTACGTTTTATGGCAGTCTTTAAGCCATCTTTGCTTCGTTCGCCTTCATAAAATATCTTATATGATGACCTCCTACCATCAATTAATTGTTGGTAACTACAATACATAGTACATGTATCACTACATAGTATCAAACAAAGTCGCTCTTTCTGTCCTTATATGTCCCTATATCCCTATGTCCCTTTGTATGCTTAAATCTTTAAAACTACGCTACGGATTTTGATGCGGTTTTTTTCAATAGATAGAGTGATTCAAGAGGAAGGTTTATACGTAAAATAAACCGTGCGAAGCCGGGGCGTGTCGCTAGTAATATTATAAGTGCGAAACTAACTCTGTTTCTCTGTCTTTTACGCGTTCACACCTGAACTACAGAAGCGATTTACTTATATGAAATTTGGTACAGGATAGTCTAAGTCTAAAGCCTGAAAAAGGACGTAGGTACCTTTAGTTAGGCTACTTTTATGCGAAAAAAGGTTGTAAGGTGTTGAAATAAATTGAAAGTGGGTATGGAAGTTATGAGTTTTTTAAGCTTGAATTTTATTTTTTAGGGTTTTAGTTAGGTTATACAATACCTATGAAATTGAGAGAAAATCAATAAAAGCCTTATTTCTTATATTATTTTGATCAAAGCTTGGTATTGACATGGATCTGTTGAGCACTTTTAGACTGTTTGCAACCGTTAGTTAGCTTAATTTCAATTGCATGTACACTAGTCTTAATTTTTTCTAATTCTTGATTAGATATAATTTTCATTGTTTTTAAATTAAACTTGTTTAAGGTCTTATTATTGGTTTCTGGTTTCTCTCGTGGCGACTGGAAGGCGCAGAGTGGGTTGGCCCCCCCGTGTGCTGGCCCCCACGCGGTGCGCCGATGCCCTAGTGAAGGTCGTAGACTGCGCAGGACCGGCTATTGTGACAATCTCATCATCATCATCCTTTATTAGCTCACTGCTGGACATAGGCCTCAACTAATGAGCGCTATAGCGCCCTGTGACACGTGATATTTACCATGACTTGACAGTTTCATGAGAAATGATCACGGAAGAACTTAAATTCTTTTGCGATCATGAGATAATACACAAATCAAGTAACATACATAGAGTATATGTTATGTTATGTATACAAGACATTACCAGACCCCTAATTACAGGTAGTTAGTTAGGTACCTACATCTAGCAATAAAATAAATAGGCAAATAAATAATGATTAAAATATCAACAAAATGTTTGGTTTTCTCTAGAAATAGATCTCAACTGCGAATGACATTTGTAACATAATAAATCAAGCTTTTTATAATGCCTCTGTAATATTATAATATATATAATAATTAAAATAAAATAATTAATTATTAAAATAAAATTATTATAAATATCTACGGGTATTATAACAATGTGATCTGATCGCGTAAGCTTAAAAAACTTTACTGCCTCTGTAATAGTTTTATTTTGTTTAGGTACTAAATACCTACCAAATATGTAGTTTAAAATATTTTACCTACAGTTGCTTAAACAAAATCATAGCCAGTCCTAGGCAACCTGCACTCAAACTTTTGATGCAGATTGGCTATGATTGCTCGATATTGACTGTAGTTTCTACGGCCATGAAGCAAAATGCAGTGGCAATTAGGTTCAAGTAAAAAATGCAGGCTTTTGCGGTCTGTCCTTCAATGGAAATGACTGCAGTTCATCTATACAAGTACTAGACCTTAGAAATCATCTAGGTCTTAAGACTGGTAGGTATCTCGTGATTTGTGTCTTTGTGGGAGTGACCTGAAAATAATATTACAACTTAGTCATAATAATAGTAATAGTAAAGCATCTTAATCTATTGTAATCTTTATTATCTACATCATCACTACATAGTATAAAACAAAGTCGCTTTCTCTGTCCCTATATCCCTATGTCCCTTTGTACCCGCCCCGGCTTCGCACTGTTTTATTGTACGTAGGTATAAATAAACCTTCTGCTTGAATCACTCTATCTATTAAAAAAACCGCATCAAAATCCGTTGCGTACTTTAAATATTTATGCATACAAAGGGACATAGGGACAGAGAAAGCGACTTTGTTTTATAGGTAGGTACGTAGGTACTATGTAGTGATATATCTTAACTTATTAGTTAACACTTTTCTGTTATTTTAATGTACCATATCATATATCACGCACGGTCTATATTTAGCAATCTGAAATGTTATTATTGCGTTTTATTGAAAGTGAATACGCATTTACACATACAATATAAACTGCACAAAGTGTGTAGGTATAATATGAAATGATTCATTGTTCAAATCAAATTTAACATGAGACTGGTATGACTAGAATGCACCAACATCCTTACTAATTTTATATACTTACGCGAAAGTCAGTATGGATGGATGTTTGTTCTTCTTTCTTGCAAAAACTGAAGGGATTGGGCTGAAATTTAGAATAGATGTAGAATAACACATTAGGCTCCCATAAAACAGTTCCCTCCCTTGGGATAGAAATAATCTAGAACCGTTTCCATAGAAGCCAGTTTCAGGTTTTCATAACTAATTGTTACACTTTGCGTTACAAAACATAATTACTTAGAGATATATTATGTAGATATAATTCAAACATAAATTATAGCGACCCGCCCCGGCTTCGCACGGTTTTATTAAGCTTATTAACCTTCCACTTGAATCACTCTATCCATCAAAATCCGTTGCGTAGTTTTGAAGATTAAAGCATAACTTATACCTATGTCCCTATAGGGACAAAGAAAGTGACTTTTTTATAGTATATAGTGATTACATTCCTACTTACAAGATATGCTTAGCTTTAGCAGAGCATATCTTATCTATGTATAATGTATTGTATTAAGTATATCAGTCATCTAGTACCCATAACACAAGCTCTGCTTAGCTTGGGGCTAGATGATGCTGTGTGGATTTTCCAGTATTATTTATTATTTTGCATTTAATAACAAAATTTTCGGACTAGTGTGGAGCTATTTCTTCCTCGCTAAAGCATCCTCTATAGAAGGACTGTCCGTCGCTTCTATGGTGAATAAGTGTTTATTTAGTGGACCATGTCCTGTCAGTGTTTGTAGTTAAATACCAACATGGTTCATATTATGTATGATTCACTGACTGACTCACAAAAACACATGAAGTGTTCCATTTCGTATGTATTTTATCACTTCAAATCGATAACACTTATCAGATTATTTAGTACTGCAGTATCCCGCTATTTTCGTCTGCGAGAATCAGTTTTGCTGTCGTATTTTTTGAAAAATAATAAATATAATACCTAAATATTTCCTAATTAACCTCTTTATACTAAGAGGAACATATTTTCAAATTTAAAGTGGCTGAGACCATTCTTAATAATTTTTTATCTTTGATTCTTTTTTTTTCAATTTCTTTCTCTAACGTAATTAGAGATTTTATAGATTTACTTTTTAAATGCATAAAATTTACTTTTACAGCATGATAAATAGTTTATTAGGATAAAGAAGACTTATAAATAGACTTTATATAAATTAGTTAATACCTGTATATTAGTAATACCTGTGTATATTAGGTAATAGCTAACTCAACAACGTCTAGCCGCATCGGGCGGTCGCGGCGTAAGAATCGACCCCTGAATTTCCACCACCAAGAGATGAATAGGAACCTCACATAGCAATGGCATTAGCTTCTTTCTGTCTATTTTCAACTGACTCCAAAAAATGAGGAGGCTCTCAAATCGTCTGTAGGTATATGTTTTTTTATGTGTTCGCTGCTGATGTTTTTATTACCTCTGAACTTTTTGCTATAATGAACCGATGCTAATGATTCTTTGATTCTTATTTGAAAGATGGTTCTTCTCATTGATTTGCGAACTTGAATTTGTGAACCAGATTTATATGAATTAACAAAACAATCAAGATCTGACCAGATTTCAATTATCATCTCATTTAGTTAACTAATGTTATAAATGCGGAAGTTTGTAAGTATGGATAGAGATGGATGGATTACCTCCTCACGCCAAAACTGTTTTTTTATAGGTAGCGTGATTCAAGTGGAAGGTTTAGGTAAATGTATAAAAAACCTGTTCAAAGACGGGGCGGGTCTCTAGAACTCAATTCATATAAAACATTATATTACATAGATTTATCATTCGCCCGACGACGCGCCACATCGGTTGTCAATGAATTAAATGGATTCTAGGAACATACATACTATATGCATTACTACATCACTCTTGTTAATCCGCAAACATACCTAATCAACCACAAAGATGTGACGCATCTATCTGTAGCACGAGAAATGGAAAAGGTGTATTGTAATACGTCTTATGTAAGAAGTAGGTAGGTACATATGTACGTACATTACAGTAATAATATGATTTGCGGATGCAGATATGTGATAATGACCGCAATATGACGTAGCTAGAAGGAAATAGGTGAGACCACAGAAAAATAATAAATCTAAAAATAAATACTTACCTACTCTTTTTTCCCTGGGTTTAAAAACATATCGTTGCGTCAGGTTGTTGCGAGGCGTGACCCGAGAGCTGGTGAGTATCTGGCTCAGCGCATCAGCATTGTCATACAGCGTGGTAATGCAGCCAGTGTCTTGGGGACGCTTCCGACTGGTATTGATATAGATCAGTTGAGTTACCTCTAGACACCCGTTTGCAGTTAGTTTTATTTGTTTCTATTCCTTTAAAATGATAATCTAACTTGAGATGGAATATGGTTTTTACATAGGTCTACTTGTTACTTATTTCTGGACTGGTTTCCGCAACTAGGCCACCTGTGAGCCCTTTTTGCGAGTCAGGTAAGGGGTTGCTAGTGTAACCACTTCTTCCAGAAAACCCAGCAGCTCGCTAAAACCGCGTCCTCGGTGTCCCTTACCTTTCTTGATTAGCTTACTTTAACCAAAAAATGCGTGTGAAGTCGTGCGTTATATTTACGTTATATATACGTATAGGATTTAAATAATTTTGCCGCGTCGTCGCTATGATATTATTATGCGATTTATGCAACCTTGGCAGAAGTAGGTATTTCCGTCAACGACGTCATTTAACTTCGAGCGAGTTGCAAACCGCACAAGAGTTTATGATATCTTCAAGCTAGTCTAGTGTACTGGCAATATCCCACTGACCTCTATATATACAAGTTGTATAGATACAGGTCAGTGCAATATCCTCATCGTACTGTCACAACATCAAAATGTCCTCAAATCAAATCATCAAATGTCATAAAAAAAAACGTGACTAAAAGTAAACGTACCTAGTGTATAACGTCCTTAGACCAAAGATGACGATCTGCGAAAAACTGCAGGCAGATGCTGGATGCGGCAAGCTGAAGACAGGGCGCTATGGCGCTCATTAGGGGAGGCCTATGTCCAGCAGTGGACTAGTATAAACTGATTTTTTAATCTTTTGATTGAATGATCAAGCAGCTTTTCTGTAGCGAAGCTCGATCTTGATATACAGCCTTCACCGTTTAATAACCTTTTTAATATGACATATAACAAGTTTGTTAAAAATTTACCCCTAAAGTTATAGGAGCTGAAAGTTTGTATTGAAATATGTATGTATGGTTAATGTGACTGCCCATAGTCACTACCTATTCAAAGCAGACGAAGTCGCACAGCTAGTAAGTAAGTATACAAATATATGTTAATACCTATGTCTTTGTGTAAGTATGCATATTTTTGTTCTTGTGACTTATCTAACAGGATATAGATAACTAGCGACCCGCCCCGGCTTCGCACGGTTGTATCATAAGTTTAAATACCTTTATCTTGAATCGATCTATCTATTAAAAAAATCGTATCAAAATCCGTTCCGTAGTTTTAAAGATTTAAGCATTCAAAGGGACATAGGGACAGAAAAAGCGACTTTGTTTTATACTATGTAGTGATTAACAAATTGAAATTCAAAGTGGCTTATTTCCTTTAGATCTTAATAGATTCTTGGACACGTGAGTAAGTTCATATATGTAGGTAGGTACGAGTATATTACCTAAACTAGAGTATAAAGAGATCACTTCAAATTTTATTCACTTCAATCTTTTTAATACTGGACGGTACAATGTATAAATTAAACCTTTAAAAAAACATTGTGACTCTTAGCTTAGCTGATAAGGCTAATAGTAGCTTTGCTAAGGTATGAATGTCTTTTGCCAATATAGTGTAAAACAGATAGGTAACATAGTTAACATACATACCTATAGCATAGTTTAACTTCTGGAAGTTATCAAAACTCGCTCTCAATAGAGTGGTCGACCTTCGACGTACCTACCTAAATATGTAATTGAGTATGTATTGTGTGGTGAAGTACAAGCAACGGCAAAAGTGGCTTCAAAAATCAGTAAATCAATATCTTTATTTCATTAGGCTTACAAAATAAGCACATAGACAAGTCAAACTTTAAACTACAAATTCTAAACTAATACATGTAACTCAATATCTATAATTTACTTAGGCTAATATCAATAACTCATATGTGTATGCATCCTACCTGCAGATTAAATAAAGGTTTACAGATGATTTTGGCGGGAGAATAAATGTTGAACCCTGCAACCCCACCAAAAACCACCACTTGAAAGGTGCACCAGATAAACACACTCACACACACACACACACAGGTAAAAAGAATTAGGTACGGATGGCGGGATCGTATAGGGTTCAGTCTCGTATGGGAAGAAAAAATCCACTACCCCTCCGTCCCACAGGATAACACCTCGCTCGACCCCCCGCGTACCCCGGTGGGCTCACTTCACTCGCCGCAATGCGACGACTGTTACTGAACAAGGCGAGCAAAGCGAGCCGCGCAGTGTGACAGCACACACCTTTTGATGATTTTAAAATTCAAATTAGCTGATATTTTTTAATCGTGGAATGTCGTCATGGGGATCGATTTCGACTAAATTAATATAGGGGTTAGGTACGTAGGGTAGGTTATAAAAAATATATCATACAGCCGATGCGAGCTTTTTGCAGCTCGCGCACTGAGCTCGCGCCTTTATAAAAGACTAGTATAAGAAGTAGGTACAAGCATGTGCCTTATTCTTTGGGAAGTTTCCTGTAGCGTCTACCACTAGTACTGCTTTTCTCACTGACTGTACTTGTAATAAGCATTACATTAGGCACCTACTGTTCGCTACACATTAATTTCATAGCACAGGAAACAATCAAATATCTTGTTTACAGCTCACTTTGCACACTTTTGTTCATTCATTTACTTTACAGACCGTTTCTTTTAGCTCCGTGTTTCACATTACTCGAGAGAAAAAATAAACTAGTTTACTGTGCACTGGTTTACACCCAGCTTTAAATACCAATGTCCTGTGTCAGTGGTTAGTCATGTATTGACAAAGAGAATTACAGTCAAGGAATGTAAACAAATTTAAAATAGTACATACAATTGAGTAGTAGACGGTTGCAAACAGTCTAGAGTTAGCCCAATTGATCCATGTCAACACCAGTCGTCGCGTCCCCAAGACACTGGCTGCATTACCACGCGCTGTATATATTTACTGATACGCTGCGCCAGATACTCACCAGTTCTCGGGTCATATTAGAGATCTACCTTTTATTAACAACGAAAATTACATTCAAGGAATATAAAAAAATACAAGTAGTATATCCAATTGAAACCATTGAGCTAACTGCAGACGGTTGCAATCAGTCTAGAGTTAGCCCAATTGATCCATGTCAACACCAGTCGCCGCGTCCCCAAAACACTGGCTGCATTACCACGCTGTAAGGTAATGCTGATGCGCTGAGCCAGATACTCACCAGCTCTCGGGTCACATATCTACTGATATCATTTAAGCGAGGTAGTAGGTACCTCTAGTCTAGACTGCTTGCAGTTAGCTCAATTATTTCAATTGTAGTTTTAGGTATAGTTTTAATTTGTACCTATCCTTGAATTATTATTTTGTTTGTTAATAAAGACTATTCCAGAAAACTATACTGCGATTAAAGATCATTTATGCCGCCGCTAGTAGATTTGCTAGAACTACACTAGCCTAGAAGACTGCTGGCAGATGCTGGATGCGGCAAGCTGAAGACAGGGCGCTATGGCGCTCATTAAGGGAGGCCTATGTCCAGCAGTGGGCTAATATAGGCTGATGATTATAACGACAATAGCGTAGTAGGCAATGAATGGATGACCTCAGTGGAGCAGCCGGCGAGAGCACGCCTGCGACGCAAAAAGTAGCGGGTTCGATTCCCGCCTCGAAATAAATTTGTGTACGATCTGCAGAATTTTTTTCCGTTGGTCTGGGGTGTTTTATATCTATAATAAAAAAAACTATCTATGTATAAAATGTATTTAATATAACAGTTATCAAGTACCCATAACACAAGCTTTGAGTAGCTTCTTTGGGGCTAGATGGTGCTGAGTGGATTGTCCAGCTACATAGTATAAAATAAAGTCGCTTTCTCTGTCCCTATGTCATTATGTCCTTTTGAACGCTTAAATCTTTAAAACTACGCAACGGATTTTGATGCGGTTTTTTTAATAGATAGAGTGATTCAAGAGGAAGGTTTATACGTATAATAAAACCGTGCGAAGCCGGGGCGGGTCGCTATTATTATTATAAAATTATTATTATGACAGTAGACAGTAAATTATTATTATTAACACTTTCATTGCTTAAGTACTAGCGTAGTACCTAGGCAATGAAAGTGGTAATTGGATTCTTACCATCCAAGCGATCAGAGTCTACATAATTTACACAAGACCCCAATAAATGGAAGTAGGTTACTCCCCATATTAAAGCTGTAGACACACCCTGTCTGTCTGACCTCAGACCTTGTAAAAGCACAACGCCATGGTACTAAGTAGAACAGATTTAGGTCAGCTGAAATGAAATAAACGCCAACTGTAACCTTTTTAGTTGAAGTTTCGATTTTACTAGCTTAGCATTAGGCCTAGCCATGTTCAACGATTGACTTCGATAAATGATCAATTCGACGGTATTTTTTTTTTGAATACAGTATCCTACTAATATTAAAAACACGAAAGTTTGTAAAAAGTATGGATGGATGGATAGATGGATGGATGTTTGTTACTCTTTCACGCAAAAACTACTGGACGGATCTGGCTGAAATTTGGCACAGAGATAGATTGTAGTCTGGAATAGCACATAAGCTATTTTATTCCGGAATTCGTACGGGAACGGGAATTAAGCGGGTGAAACCGCGAGAATATACTAATCCTACGCAGACGAAGGCGCAGGTACCAGCTAGTCATCATATAATAACATTAAACAAAGGATTATTCAGAATATCAGACGTTCAGTTTGTTTTACCTTATCTATCGACTACGCGGGCGAAGCCGCGGGGTGCACCTAGTGATCTATCTATGTAGTATATTGTATTAAGTATATCAGTCATCTAGTACCCATAACACAAGCTCTGCTTAGCTTGGGGCTAGATGATGCTGTGTGGACTGTCCAGAATTATTATTATAAACTCATAGTTTTACTGTGTTACGTAGTAAAGTGTTGAAAAACTTCAAAGAACACAGTGCAGTGGTTTAGTAGGTACTTTATCATCTTCTTTATGGCTTTATCTTTATGTAAAGTAGCTACATATTGTGTTTACTCTTAATATCGCTACCGTCGCGTGTTTATAGCGTGATCATAGGGTTTGTTTAGTTTATTAAACTGTTTTTTTATAGTTAAAAGAGTATTTATTGACGTGACATGGCGCTGGTAATAAAGCATAAGTATCTTCTTCCGGATTTCCCAATTATTATCGCAATCAAAACACACTTGATTTGATTGAGTGAGTCAGTCAACCCAATAGGTAATTTTACTCCGTTCAAGCAAAACATTTGATTTAAGTCATCTAGATACTTATTTCTGATTTTTACCTATAGTTTAAATTCAAAAAGATGGCAAAATAAAACACTGTAAAGTAAGTGTAAGGTAGTTTATGTAGTGAAGTATTAGGATCGGCTGACAGTTTCTTTTTTAATACAAATAGTCTTATTTCTAAAGTAGTCTTATTCAGTTCAGTCCAATATTTACTTACTAGTCTAACAATACAATACAATAAAAAAACTAGCTACATATTTCCAATCAAACTTTCATTATTCATATTACACTTTAATCACACTTTTTAATCCCACTTCTTAATCCCACGATTTAATCCCACACTTAAATCCCACTATTTAATCCCACACTTTAATCACACACTTTAATCCCACACTTAAATCCCACGATTTAATCGCACTTTTTAATCCCACGATTTAATCCCACGATTTAATCCCACACTTAAATCCCACTTTTTAATCCCACACTTTAATCCCACGATTTAATCCCACACTTTAATCCCACTTTTTAATCCCACTATTTAATCCCACACTTTTATCCCACTTTTTATTCCCACACTTGAATCCCACGATTTAATCCCACACTTTTAAATCCCACACTTTTTAGTACCACATTTTAATCCCACTTTTTAATTAAGATTCATGCTCTTACCTTCTTTGGGTAATTTTTTTACAAAAGTTTGTTAAAGGGATTTATTCCCCTATTTCAACCCCTTATAACCCTATAGTACCCTAGACTTCCCTCTAGACTATTTCTGTACCAAATTTCATTTCAATCGGTTCAGTAGTTTATACGTTAAAGCCTAACAGACAGACAGAGTTACTTTCGCATTTATAATTATTATAGTAGGGATAGCGCATCATTCATTATCATGGATCCTGCACCTAATCAATTAATTTGATAACCAGCGCGACAAGAATCGAACCTGCCACCTCGCGTCTTATTCACTACGCTACAGATATCGTCAGTGATTTATTATTAACATAACCGGTTTAGTTCGCAAAATCAAGTTACAAACAAGAGTCTTTTATGTAAATAAATGCATTAATTCGATTATTAACCTCGCGCGAGTAATGTCTTGGCCTGATAGATTATCTTATCTATTTCTGCTTATTTAGGGGACTTTGCGATAGGATATATGAATGCGGCAAGCTGAAGACAGGGTCTATGGCATAAGAATAAATAATAACTACGTAGAAAGGACTCTTCTTTGATCTAGTCCCAAACGCCGCCATTTATATACCTACTTCCCCCTTCACCTCGTTACGCCCCTCTGTCGTCCAGGCGTTTTGCCAGGGTTGCTACTGCACTGTACCGCCGCGCCCCGCCGCCGCCGCCGCGCCGTCGTTGCGAGGTGAGGCGAGTGAGAAAAGGTCAACGAACGATGTTCACGTTCTTTTGATTAGGTACCTACCTAATTAGTTAGATATAGGAACCTACTAAAACACAATAATATTTAGAAAATATTACTTACATATTATAATATGTATTATCATGTAATATGTATTATATTTTATTGTTACAACCGATCAGACCACAATAACTTGACCATAACGTCATATTATGAAGGTAGGTAGGTACCTAACCTACACAAATATTAAAATCCGCGTGCGGCATCGCCGGCTGTGACAGCCCTACTGCACGTTTAACGTGCAGAATCGCGTAGGCTAATATCGTGACCTTGAGCGCGTTCGGAGCGAAGTTTCCCTTCTACTCTGCTCTTTGTTCTTATTCTTATGGCTATGGCGCTCATTAGGAGTACCTACTCGCGACTATGTAATAGGATACGGCAAGCTGAAGACAGGGCGTTGCTATGGCGCACATTAGGAGGCCTATGTCCAGCTGTGGACTAATATAGGCTGATGATGATGATGCAATTAAATTGTTTACTGGATTTACCAGTAAGTATTGCCTGGAAGAGATCGCTTTTAGCGATAAGGCCGCCCTTTATACTTAGTCTTAGTATGTAGTATGTTTTCTTTTCTTTCTTTGTGTGGTATGTTTAAGTATAATAAAGAGGTTTCTATTCTATTCTTGTACCTACTAGAATACTACAGATCACTACATAGTATAAAACAAGTCGCTTTTTCTGCCCCTATGTCCCTTTGAATGCTTAAATCTTTGAAACTACGCAACGGATTTTGATGCGGTTTTTTTTAATCGTTAGAGTGATTCAAGAGTAAGGTTTATATGCTTATAATAAAACCGTGCGAAGCCGGAGTAGGTCGCTAGTTACAGAATAAAATAAATATTTAAGGACAGAACCTACGCATTTGCTCCCCTTGGATTCGAGACCCTAGGTCCGTGGGGTACCGAGGCTCTCCGGGTTTTTTAAAAATTATCTGAGCGTCTGGTCGATGCGACGCGTGACCCGAGAGCTGTTGAATATCTGGCTGAGCGCATCAGCATTGCCGTACAGCGTGGTAATGCAGCCAGTGTCTTGGGGACGCTTCCGACTGGTATTGACATGGATCAATTGAGCTACCTTTAGACTGTTTGCAACCGTCTGCAGTTAGCTCAATGGTTTCAATTGTAAATACTAGTTGTAATTTTTCTATTCCTTGCTTGTAATTTTCGTTGTTAATAAAGATTATTAATTATTACTAAAATTTAAGGGGGCTCCCATACTACGCATATGATTTTTTTGCCGTTTTCATAGAATGGTACGAAAGGAACCCCTCGTGCTCGAGTCTGACTTGCAAATGGCCGGTTTTTAAAAGTTTCTTGTTTTAATGGATGTATAGATGTAGGTAATGGTTTTTTATTCCTCTTTCACGCAAAAACTACTGAACGGATCGGGCCGAAAATTTGAATAGTTATAGTTCTAGCCCTAGAATAACACAATGAGTTTTTCATTTTTCATCCCGGTTAAATAATTTCACATGGTAAAGAAATACCCATGAAACGTTTCCATAGAAAAAACGCAAATAAACTTCGAATACTGTTTTCCGAGTAGGCTTTCGATTGGTATTGATTTGATAAAATGGAATAAGCGAACTCAACTGGAGCTACCCATAGATTGTTTGCAACAATCTACAGTTGGCTCAACAGTTTCAATTGTAAATGTAACTAGTTGTTTATTATTATTATTTTTATTATCATTAGTTTACTGTTATTATTATTTTCTTAGATAATAAATAAGAAGTAACATGAATCATACGCTTAACTAGCATTTATACTGATAATGAATAAACAGATTTACATGTAATTATTCACGTATGTAGATAGGTAACCAGCCGACTATGCTATCTACCTACATAGGTACTTATGAAAACATGTACTTAAATATGTTAAAATTTTCTTTGTTTTACAATATAATTACAGAATTATCAAACCTATACGTAATCACACAGATCCCTTTGTACTATTCAATGATCCTATTGCTCAGATCCATTCATGGTTGTCTGGTAGATATCGCTCATGAGCAACTATTTCCATGACAATTTTCATGACCGCAATTTGTCGCTTCACTAGAGGTACATAGTATAAAACAAAGTCGCTTTTTCTGTCCCTATGTCCCTATATCATTATGTCCCTTTGAATGCTTAAATCTTTAAAACTACGC
Organism: Eupithecia centaureata; assembly: GCA_944547425.1. Taxonomy (NCBI): domain Eukaryota; kingdom Metazoa; phylum Arthropoda; class Insecta; order Lepidoptera; family Geometridae; genus Eupithecia; species Eupithecia centaureata. Next base: position 4,957,032 of record OX155698.1, read on the forward strand.
AACGGATTTTGATGCGGTTTTTTTTAATAGATAGAGTGATTCAAGAGGAAGGTTTTTACGTATAATAAAACCGTGCGAAGCCGGGGCGTTCAAAGGGACATAATGACATAGGGACATAGAAAGTGACTTTATTTTATACTATGTAGTGATATTATGATAATATTTGTCTTTTTGAGAATAAATGATTTAAAACGTATTTATCACTACATAATAATTATAAAACAAAGTCGCTTTCTGCATATGTCCCTATGTCCCTATTTCCCTATGTCCCCTTGATTGCTTAAATCTTTAAAACTACGCAACAGATTTAGATGCGGTTTTTTAATAGATAGAGTGATTCAAGATGTAGGTTATATGTAAAATAAAACCGTGCGAAGCTGGGCCGGGTCGCTAGTTTATCATAAATGTAACATAAGTAAGTTTCAGAATTAGGTGCATAAAACACAACAAAAAGAGAAAATATATTAAAGGTAACTTAGCACCTTCTGTGTGTATCTCCTTAGTACGTAAATAGATTAGTTAGGACCTACCTAGCATAATATATAGGGTAGTAACATTTTGAAAAATTAACCTCTGAAGGGATTAAATAGTAGGTAAATTTTTTTAGGAAAATAATTCTCCCTTGGTACGATTCACTCAAAACTCGGTCCAAATAAACTATGGAGTGAATAATTAAACATGTATTTTTTATTTAGGTCAATAACCTCTAGGGGATGAGCAATATATTTTTGAAATTTGTATGAAAAAAAACTCTGATTCGCGGGCGAAGCCGCGGGCGCTTCTAGTATATAGGTATATAAATAAAAAACACAGGTTACATGAACAGAGACAAAAATAAACACAGGGTAAATAGCAAAAAGGAACACAATGGTATTATATTACATATTAACATTTATGCGTCTCACTTCAATATCGGTAAGGTGTTTTTTAATGTGAAAAGACCGCAAAAACCACAATCTCACGTGATACACAACACACACACGTGACAATATGTTCGACGAGCAACGATGTTGAGCGTGAAACATGTCATGTAGGTCTAGAAGTCAAGTTTTAGGTTTTATTGCTTCACTAGCGAGCGACCCGCCCCAGCTTCGCACGGTTTTATTATACGTATGAACCTTGCTCTTGAATCACTCTATCTATTGAAAAAAATCGCATCAAAATCCGCTGCGTAGTTTTAAAGATTTAAGCAGTCAAAGGGAAATAGGGGCAGAAAAAGCGACTTTGTTTTATACTATGTAGTGATGTTGTACAAATTTGTCTTAATAATTAACAACGAAAATTACAATCTAGTAATAGAAAGAAATTCAAACTAGTGTAAGTGTACTTATGTTACCTACAATTGAAACAAATGAACTTATTGGCGAGCTGTCTCCTCCACCATGGAATGCGCTGCCTGCTTCAGTTTTCCCGGCCAACTACAACCCGAGTCTCTTCAAGTCGAGAGTGAATAGATGTCTTCTAGAATTTCGTGATACATCTTCGGCCACGTGTTGTCACTTACCATCAGGTGAGATTGTGGTCAAAACGAAGGTCTAATGTTGACAAAAAAAACTAACTGCAGCCAGTATCTTGGGCATGCTTCCTATTGATAGGTATGTATCAGTTGAGCTAGCTCTAGACTGTTTGCAACCGTCTGCGGTTAGCTCAATTATTTTAATTGCAAATACTTCCTAGTTTTAATTGTTAATTCCTTATAATTATCGTTGGTAATAATATTTTATTTCAAATACTTAACTACGAGGTAGTTTTAATTTGTTTTATCCTTGTTTAATTTCAACTACTTATTTAATTGCCTACTGCGGTTTTAATATATTTTTTTCCTTGATTGCAAATTTTTATGTAACTAATTGTTTTGTAGTTTTTGTCATATCTTCCTCCAGCCCCATAGTACTGCTGTGCGATTACGCACAAACCACCCATCCAAAGTAGATATTCATACGAATGGGCATCGCGCGCATCCAATCCATTCAATTGCAAATTACGAAGGCCATTGGAATAGCTTTCACTAGGTAATGTCAATTTTGGATGGGTGGTTTTAGCGTAATCGCACACAGCTGATATGATAGGTTAGTTTTGTGCAATGCTATATGGAGGCAAAGATTGGAAGAAGCAGCAAAAGCTAGAGTCAAACAAAAGTCAAGTACCTACTTGCTTATCACTACATAGTATAAAACAAAGTCGCTTTCTCTGTCCCTATGTCCCTATATCCCTATGTCCTTTTGAATGCTTAAATCTTTAAAACAACGCAACGGATTTAGATGCGGTTTTAGCTAGATAGAGTGATTCCAGAGGAAGGAATTTTTACGTATAATAACCATGCGAAGCCGGGGCGGGTCGCTAGTCCCCAATATTTAAAAAACCGGGGGCTAAGTTTGCGGCGTAATCAGCACGTGATTTTCTACGTACTTACCTATCTATTGATCTGGAGAGACGCTTTACATCGATTGTGCCGAATGCGGCTTGCAAGAGTCGCATGATTTCTGTGGTCGCAAGCCACAAGTTACCGACTTCTGGACTAAACTGATTATGGTAAAGGCAATCTTAACCCTTAAATTTAGTTATCTTCCAGAACACCTTATTAACGTAACTTGACTCTCAAGTCAAGAGAGTCAGTTGGTACGTTTGCATAACGTTGGTCTTTGTAGGTACTTATCCTAGAAAGACTACATAGGTACTTAGGTATAAATAATTGTCCGGCGGCGGGAATCGAAAACACGTCAGGAGGTTTTGATCAGGATTCTGTGTTGCTGAGGGACCTTCGCCCTCTACGCCACTGAAGTCCTCGTGTTTAAAGAAATAATGCTGGATAATCCACACAGCATCATCTACCCGCAAGCTAAGAGCTCGTGTTATGAGTTATGACTAATATACATAATGTACTTAATACCTTAGCTTAATGCATTCTAAATTACATAGATAACACCCAGAACCCCGAACAAATCATTGTAGATCGTTCAAACATCAGTCCCAAGATGGGAATCGAAGCTCGGGCTCGACCTCAGACTTTCGCCCTCCGCGCCACATTGTTTTTTGTTAGTCATTTTCTTTTTAGAAATTGGTTTTCCTTTCAATGAAACCATTTCGTCATTTGTTATCGTTATTGGGTTGGGCTGAATTCCAATTCTAGCTAAGTATTAGAGTTATTGATCGAATCGACTAATAAATATTAGAAGCTACTCGAAAAAGTTTGTTTGAAGTAGGCGGGTTGGAAACTCTATGAAACGATTATATAATATCTTTACAACGAAAATTACAAGCAAAGGAATAGAAAAATTACAGCTAGTATTTAAAATTGAAACAATTGAGCTAACTGCAGACGGTTGCAAACAGTCTAAAGATAGCTCAAATGATCCATGTCAATACCAGTCGGAAGCGTCCCCAGAAATAATAGGTACAGGCATAAGAATAAGTATTTATTCTTAAGGTACAGGCTCTATATTACAAGCTTTGAGTCAAGAGGTAATTAATGCTCAATTCTTATTGATTTATTGCTCTCACTAGCATTTCCTCGCGGTATCACTCGCGTAATTCCCGTTCCCGTGGGAATACCGGGATAAAATATAGCCTATAGTGTTATTCCAGAGATTTGGCACAGAGATAGATTAAGTATAGTCTAGATTCATATGCGTTCAGTAGTTTTTGCGTGAAAGAGTAACAAACATCCATCCATCCATCCATACTTACAAAACTTTCGCGTTTATAATATTAGTAGGATGTGTACCTACAACATGTGTTTATCACTATCACTACATAGTATAAAACAAAGTAGCTTTTTCTGTCCCTATGTCCCTATATCATTATGTCCCTTTGACTGCTTAATTCTTTAAAACTACACAACGGATTTTGATGCGGTTTTTTTTAATACAGAGTGATTCAAGAGGAAGGTTTATATGTATAATAAAACCGTGCGAAGCCGGGGCGGGTCGCTAGTTATTAACAAAAACTAATCATATGAAGGTAGGTACGTAACGCTGTAGTTTCCAATTTCTACCTCCTGCAGGATGTCCAAAAAGCCACAACCATTTTGATCATTTGACACTGGAAAGTACCTACCTACCACCTACGTACAAAGTACCACCATCTACCTAGCTGGTGTTGAATCTACTAGGTACCTACTACTAAATTATCACTACATAGTATAAAACGAAGTCGCTTTTTCTGTCCCTATTTCCCTTTGACTGCTTAATCTTTAAAACTACGCAACGGATTTTTGATGCGGTTTTTTTTAATAGATAGAGTGATTCGAGAGGAAGGTTTATATAACGTATAATAAAACCGTGCGAAGCCCGGCGGGTCGCTAGTTTACTGAGAAATGTAAATCAATTTAAACAAGTACAATCTACCTATATTAATTAGGTACCTACTTACCTACTTTTATTTTGTATTTTTTATTTACAACTTGTGGCTTTTCTCAAGGCTGTTACAATGGTCACAGTACCCATGGTATTCTTGAGTAGAGACTGCGACTCGGCAAATGAAGTGTTTTAAGTTGAGAAAATAAATAGAATTAATTAGTTCGAATATGACTAGGTAAGTATATTAGAAATCACTACATAGTATAAAATCGCTTTCTCTGTCCCTATGTCACTATATTCCTTTGAATGCTTAAATCTTTAAAACTACGCAATGGATTTTGATGCGGTTCGATTCAAGAGGAAGGTTTATCTATACTTATAATAAAACTGTAACAGGTCCAATTCTGTACATTGAAGATATTTTGAAAATTTTTTTTGGAGGGCATTCTATTATCGATACTCAAGCCAAAACTGTAATTTTTTTCATTCATGTCTGTCTGTCTGTCTGTCTGTCTGTCTGTCTGTCTGTATCGTAAACGCGCATCACGCCGAAACTACTTGATGGATTTAAATGAAACTCGGCATGATTATAGGTCATACTACGAGGAAGGACATAGGATACTTTTTATCCCGGTATTCAGTAAGGTTCTCATGGGAGAGGGTATGAAAGTAAAATTCCTTTACCGCGCATCACGCCGAAACTGCTGAATGAGTTGGAATGAAACTCGGGACGATTTGTGTTCATACTACAAGGAAGGACATGGGATACTTTTTATCCCGGAATTCGGTAAGGTTCCCCTGGGAGAGATGGTGAAAGAAGAATTCTTTAACCACGCATCACGACGGAAGTGAATGAATTCGAATGGAACTCGGGACGATTGGACATGGCATATATTTTATCCCGGAATTCAAATTGGTTCCCCTAGGCTATACGGGATTTCAAAAATTTCTCACAGCATCTGAACGACGCGTGTGTACGCGTCGTTCAGATGCTGTGAGATTTTTTTGAAAACCCGTATAGCCTAGGGGAACCAAACTGAATTGAACTGATAGACGCGAAAGTTTGTAAGTATGAATGGATAGATTGATAGATTTTTTTTTTTTTTTTTTTTTTTTCTCAATTTTTTTGGGACTTTTGTCTTTAAAAGACTATGCCAGGATGGATGTTTGTTACTCTTTCACGCAATAACTGCTGAACGCATCTGGATGAAATTTGGCACAGAGATAGATTATAAGCTGGAATAACACATGCTTATTTTATCCCGACAATCCCACGGAAAAGGGAATTACGCAAGTAAAATCGCGAGTACTCGAAATACTAATCATGCGCAGACGAAGTCGCGGGTACCAGCTAGTACGTATAATAAAACCGTGCGAAGTCGGGGCGGGTCGCTAGTTATACATAAAAGGCAAAGTCAATATTGAGCCAAAAATCCTATCCACTTAAAATAGAAATAAACTACACTCGAGAGCAATGAATCCGGGTCACTCAAAGAATCCGAAAAATCTCGGAAAGTAAGAATGCTAGGTTAATGCTATAAATTGTATTTAATAGACAATTTAATACTCCTTAAATGAAAGTATTAAAACTTCTTAGTTATTGTAAAGTTATATCATAAAATCAAATTTGAAAAGGGAACACTGTCGAAGATGGAACTACGAAATTACAGGATTTGTTTTTGCTTTTGTTTGTAATCTGTCATTTATGTTGGTACATAAACCAGGTTGATAGTGCTCAATATTCATTATTCAAGCTGAAATCATGTCGCTTACACTTGAAGAATGCACCAGAATACTTACATTGGTGGAAACCGGCCGGAGTCAGCGCGATACAGCCAGGACTGTCGGTGTGTCGCTGTCAACAGTACAAAGAGTTCTCCGACGTTACGAAGAAACTGGTTCTAACCTACGCAGACCAGGAACGGGCAGAACTAGGTGTACCACAGCACGAGAAGACCGATACTTGGTGAACCATGCTTCGAAATCGCTTTTTCACAGGAACTGAACTCACAAATCAGTTTCGACGCCTCGGAGGAAGTAACCCAAGTGCATTGTCAGTAAGACGTCCGCGTCGGCTTGCTGAATCTAACTTAAAACCCCTTAGACCTGCAAACGGCCCTAAACTGGAGCGTGGCCATCGTATTTCAAGACTAAGATATGCCCAGAACCACGTAAATTGGAGTATTGAAGATTGGTCGAAAGTTATGTTCTCCGACGAATTAAAATTTATGCTCTACAAGCACGATGGAAGACACAGAGTGTATAGAAGACCAGGGGAAAGATTCAAGCAAGCATGCATCGAAGAACAAGTAGCCTACGGTGGTGGGTCTGTACTTGTGTGGGCCGGATTTTCCTCTGAAAGTCGCACAGAGCTGGTGATCATAGAAAACGGCTCTTTAACTAGCGTAAGATATGTGGAAGAAATCTTCAACGAACACGTTGGTCCATTTATGGTCAATTTGGATGAGGATGCTACATTTATGCATGACAATGCCCCACCTCATACAGGTAGGATTGTGAATGACTACCTTCAAGAGATGAACATTACTTGTATGGAGTGGCCAGCGCGCAGCCCGGATATCAACCCCATCGAGCATGCTTGGGACGAGCTAGGGAGATGCGTAAAACAACGAAACCCTACCCCAATCACGCTTCCTGAGCTCAAAATTTCTCCACAGAGGAATGGGAGAATATTCCCCAAAATCGTATAAGGAACTTGGTGTACAGCATGCCAAACCGCGTAAACGCAGTAATGGAAGCACGAGGAGGTAATACGAAGTATTGAAATTCAAGAAAATCGTTATAAAGTTCAAAAATTTCATGTTTCCTATTTTTGTTTTAAGGAGAGATCAGCAGTTTTTTTTCTTTATGTAATTTTGTGTAAATAAAATGTATGGTGACTCATATTTTTTTAACTTTCATTTAAGGAGTATTAAATTGTCTATTAAATACAATTTATTGCATTAACCTAGCATTCTTACTTTCCGAGATTTTTTGGATTCTTTGAGTGACCCGGATTCATTGCTCTCGAGTGTATTTATTGGTTCAAAATTTTGTTTATTTTTAGGCTAAGTACATAGGTAGGTAGGAAGGAAAGCCTAATAAAAATTGATTACTATTTTAGAAATTGGGTTTTTGGTAGTGGGAATCCCACCCAAAAGGTAGGATTTACCCTATTCGAAATTCAATTATGTACTTAGTTGTTTTTAAATTTCCGCTAGGCATGGTGGACACCGGAGCTGTAGTGTAAGCAATATGTTTAACTGTCAATATTTACATAGGTGACCGTTGCTAGTTAACTGGGTTTCCATGCTTCAGAAGACAGATGATGTGATGGATTGATGCAAGAAAAACATATCAAGCTTATTAACACGTTGTACGCCACATCACCCACCGGTGAGCCTAGCTTACTTTTCCATTCGGGCCAAGCCAAAATCAGGTAATCGGTCATTTTCATCAACTTAAAATTTTAATTCCAAAGTTATTAAAATGAAGTAATTGGCATGGAAAATAAAAATAACCGACTTTTACCGTGTAGTTTTTAAGATATCGTCAAAGGCTCACCGGTGGGTCCCGTGGCCTAGTGCGTAGGATTTTCTGTTTTCCGTTGGCGGGGGCCGCGGGGTCACGATGCGGCTCACCCCGCGCGCCTTTGGTATGGCGCGCTTTGTCGACATGTGATGATCTAATACGCTTTTCCCGGCAAAAATGGATGAGTTTGATTTTGAGCTTACGCAAGAAGATCTAACGCAGTTGGATAACATTGAGATAAATATTCTGAACCAAAGTTTCCAATTAGACAACAGATGAAAAAAATAAAAAAAAGTAAAGTTAGAAAGACATGCCGCCAATGTAGAGGATTCAATCCCGGGATCCCGGGCGATTTTCAATCCGTAAAATTTTGGGATTACGTTTTTAGAAATCCCGGGATTTTCGGAATAGAGTTTTTTTAAATCAGTTTGAAAAAATAAAAAACAGAGCGCGATATATAATGGTAACACTAATTGAATACTAAAATGTAAAAACTTCTAATCGGAAACAAAGTAAAGATACCTTTTAACGGGCAATGTATACGCTCCTACAACAAAACTCCAAGTGTGAGTTTTGTTGTAGAAGCGCATAAGTTATCAATAAAAAAATCATAGAAATGTTTGGTACAAGTTTTGCTCCAACTCGAAAACTAACAACCTAACAAGGTTTCCTGTTCGCTTTTTCACTTTACCTTAAAAAGATTGAAGTGAACAAAAACAAAGTGAATGCTTTATTTCCAAGTAATTTTTTGTAACATGAATTCTGTGACATGTCCAAGAGTCCTGTCATCCAGATCTAAAGGAAATAAAGCACTTGGATTTTGAAACGTAATAAATATGGAAAAAGGCAAATCTGATCATCGGTTGACATCGGTATAGTTTTCTTTAATCAAATTTTATTTATCTTAACTAACTGATAATTAGTTATTTTTATATCATTAATTCGAATTAGTTATTTTTATATCGAATTAGTTAGTCAGATTCGAATTAGTTATTTTTATATCAATCATTTATATCAGTGTTTCATTACTTAAAATTAAGCTTGTGTGATTTAAGTTGATTTCTTATTTGTTTTTGAAAGTAAATACAAGCTATTTTCTTATAATACTTAATTTTTTCAACTTTCTACGATCTCGGGATTATCTCGGGATCGCGTTTTACCAATCCCAAAATCCCGGGATTGAAAAAAAGACAATGTAACAGTCTTGGATAGCAAACAGGCCAAAACGAGACGATAAAAGTGGTCACATATGGCCAAAGCTGTCCAAATAAACCTTTACTTTTTTTGAATTGTTTCATAAGATACACAAGTATTTTTCTTTTGCTGAAGTAAATAAGTCTTTAAATTTGTATTTTAATAATTATTTGATTATTATTTTGTAGTTTTATTGTGCATAATAAAGGTTAGTAGTATTTTCTATCGTATCGTTAGCACAACCCTAGCATTATTACAAATACCTTCATAAATGTAAAAGTTTCTATTGGATTTGAAAACCACGCCGTCCGTATCGGCTACAGGGCCACGCGGCTCACTTCCATACGCGTTTTGTTTCATAGCTGCAATCTGTGGCTTGTAGGAAGCGTTTACGTCAAACCTCTGACGCGGCTCACCGGTGACCCCCGTGGCTCAAACGGCACAGTACGAGTAGGCTCACCGGTGAGTCCCGTGGCCTAAATGGAAATGCTCGGTTTTTCACGAAGCGTTCAACGTGTTAATTGAAACAATAACAAAACGACTTAATACAGGTAGTATTTACAATAACTATATCATATAAAAAATCTAAGCCGTCACCAGAAGGCAGAGTGCCCAGAATGCTGGCTGGTGCTTTTGTATTACTTATTATATTACTTCTGTATAACTAGGAGTAAGTAGTAGAGTATTTATAAGGCCAAATATATTTTTTTCTTTCTCCTTACTGTACCTGCGTAGTTGCATACCTATTGTTCGAATTAGGAAAGAAGGAAGTCTTTGTGTTGAGGTTATGCTGCACATGTAGGTGAGTAACTTAACTCCTCGCATGTAAAATAATGAACCTACCTTATAATAAATGGGGTAAATTTATTGGTAAAATACCAATAGGTAAGTATTAAGTATAATGTAAAATTTTTGGTCAGCCGGAAAAACATGCCGAAAACTAAATTTGGATAGCATTTAATTTAATGTTTCGGTCATATACCTACCTGATTGACAGATGTTAGGAATTTGGCTGTTTTAAAGTTAGCGTCGGCACCGCCTGCGGTGTGTGTAGGCTTTCATAGGATTCCATAGAATACAACACGCACGCCTTCGCCTCCGCTCCGCCTACGGCTTCAGTGTGTGAGACCTTAAGTCACCTTTTCTTTAGTTTACGCGTATCGTAGTTAAAGGTGTAAATTTTTTGACGACCGATGTGGCGCGGCGGGCGATCTTTCGCCTGCGACGTAGGAGGTTACGGGTTCGATTCCCGCCTTGGGGAAAAATGATTGTACGAAATAATTTTTCTGGGCTTTTTCTATGTAGTAAGGGAAAAAATATCTGTCTATGTATTAGACTCCATCACACAGAACCACGTTAATTAAAAAATTTCAGACTGATCCGTTCAGTAGTTTTTGCGTGAAAGAGGAACAAACATCCATCTATCCATACATCTATACAAACTTTAGCGTTTTTAATATTAGTAAGAAAGTGAGAATACGCTAAGATAACATTGAAGTCTTAGGCTAAAGAACACTTTTTAGAATGCAATGCGATACAGTCATGTACAATAGAATTTAAATGCTACTTACGTTTGGAATTCACTACAAAATGATTATTCTAACAATTAAATTGAGTCAACAAAACCGCCATCTGCTATGATCTGACGTTTGCGATAATAATTAGGAACTTTAATTAATTACGTTCAGTCCAATTTTCACTCTTTATTCATTCATGTACCTAAGTGTATAGTAATACAGGTGTTGTTTAGTTTTGAGCGATAGGGCATATGACATTGGCGTGGATGAGTCACCTTGTAACCATACTACCTATATAGATACTTGAAATAGCAGGTAGGTAAATTCCAAACTGGCTGTAAAAAAGGACACGTTTGAGGAAAACTGGTGCCGAACAATCTCCCTAGGCTATGCAAGTGATTATATTTGGTTCTCGCGTAAAATTTGGTAGACCCTTAAATAACAGAAACCTAAGAGTTTGAATGTTAATTGTTTATTAATACTTACTAATAAGTTTGTTCGAAGATCTGAACAAAAAAGGGCAGTCCTGTTATAGCTCTACCGAAGCTATCAACTTCAAAATAACTATAAATATCTTGCGCCTGTTTCATTAAAAGAAAACATTTTTTTTTCTACATTGTCTTGTTCGATCGAAATTTTAAGAGATTCTACAAAAGTCAAACGGGTATCAAATGAAAGGTATTGGTTTGTACATTTCAAAACAGATGTTGATTTTAATATAGGTTTAATACTTTTCGAAATACTTTGAATTAAGTCGAAAAATTTACCATTCCTGAACTTCAAAGAGCTATCTGCAATGTACATTTCAAACTGTTTTTAGTCATCAGGTAGTGTAATCTCTAACTGATTTAAACCTAACCTGTACATTTATACAATATAGTACTTGTATAATTGAACTAAGTTTGCAATCATCGGCGCTCGAATCATACTTATGCGATCTTGTTTTTAGCTAAAAATAATACAAAAGTATACATAGTTGGTTGATTTAATGGTCACAGGTAGGTAAAGGCTTACCTTAATGAAGGAAACACCTCCAATGACGTATATGTATCGCAGCGAGTCAACAGAAATCATAGCCACAATGCCACGGTCTTAGAAGTAACAAAGTTATAGCGACTCACGAGCGATACACACATCCATAGAGGAAGTATCTTAGACAGAACGGGCGATTATTGGTCTAGGTATGTCTGTTCATTACGAAATAGTTCACAAAGTCACCGAAAACGTGACAAATAATGAAATGAGTAGGTAACTCGAACCAAGGTCCTAATCTAGCGCGTCGAAACTCATAATGTTTCGGGTAGGGCTTCCCTAAAGTATAATCGGACGACTACATTATAGACAGAATTTTAAATAGATACATTATAATATGTCAAAGCCGTTCCGATTATCTTTCAGAGAAAACCCGAAGTATTAGTTTTTCACTTTACTTTCAAAAGAAAAAACAAAACATCCCTGTTTTGTTTTTTTCTTGCCAAATAAATTAAGTAGTACGTAATTTGACGCATAAAAGCTGCCG